>CM066983.1:5640000-6840000 GCA_033977485.1 Hydrangea macrophylla | reverse complement strand
TCTTATTTCAAAATGAGATTGCAATTTGAACTTATAAAGATCAATTTGGATTTAGTTTCTGAAACAAAAGTTACTGGAATACAAAAAGGAGTCAACCCAAGTCATAAACATATCAATCGATTGACATTCTGTCAATCGATTGGTATGAAATGGCTTTCAATCGATTGATAAATGTATCAATCGATTGACTTGGAATCTCATGTCAATCGATTGGGTTCTGTTTCCAATCGATTGACATTGATAAAAAAAACAGAATCATGGCAGTGGCTGGGATGTAACTGCTTACTATGGTAATCCCTTACCATATCTAAGGTAAAGTCTGCCTCTCTTATTATCTATTAAGGCCCTCTAAGAACTCCTCAGGGTCCTCCTCCTCCTCATCGATGGCAGCTGGATCTGCTTCGTGGTTCTGCTCAGGCATCGGTATCATATTGTCCAAATCAACTGGTGGTGCTGGATGGTCGTGTACATCATCTCCTACTCTCTGAAGATCGTCTACTGGGTCAACCTCCTCGATCGGCTCGTCATTGCTACTTGTCGGATTATCCTCAATTGTCAGGTCATCGTCGTCATCTGTGTCGTCACCATTAGATGGGTCATCTACTGAGTGGTCACTGCTTGCAGAATCCTCTCCACTCGCTATGTCGTCGTCGCTATCTGTATCCATTGATCGGCATTTGGCTCTGGTATGGGCTCGGGTGAGAATGGAAGTGTTGGTGCGGCCATGATAATCGAGAATAGTATATCGTCATATAGTGCCTCGTCATGAGTCATGCTGATAGGCTCCTGGCGAATTAGTACGGTAGTCTCTGAAGCATGGATCGACTCGGGTTGAACTTGATCCGGATACTGCAATCTATCGGTAAGTACAGCTCTCCATATGTCCTCCTCTAAGATATGCCTCGCCCTCTAGCAGTTCCGTTGTCGATATAGTACAGGGTCGACAGGCTGGATACGACCGTCGCGATTATAGTGACTTCCGAAATCATCATAAACGAAGCTCAACTCCATAGTCATTCAAGAGGAGCTAACTTAGTGTCAGTACTAATACAAGGTAAATCTTAGGCTCATAACTTAAGGTGTAGGACAATCAGCGAGCGCGTCTAAACCTAAAGCTCTGATACCAAAAATCCCTGTCACGCCCCGAAGTACCAAAAATAGGGAAAAATAAATTTCCTTTATGGGTTCGTAGACACGTGACTGGTTGTAAGTGTCACCTGATTGTCCAAACATGCTTATAACAATAATGTGATATGGGAAAGTGACTAAGTTCAGCGGAAGCAGAAATTTAAAACATCCAAGTCTTACATCAGTAGTATATTACAGGCCAAAAAGATATCCAAAAGATACATATTACAAGACCAGCTAAACTATTACATTACTAACATAATAATAACAGAACTACAACAAAAGAAAAGCTCCAAAGTCTTCAACTGGCGAAACCGTAGCCTTCCTCGTAGTAGTCTTCACCAGCATAGTCTTCAGTAGTAAAGGCAGCATCTTGATAGCAGTCGGCTCCGTCTGGACCTGCAAAGGCTGGACGTGGAAGGTCCAGCGGCATGAAAAGCCGTTAGCGGTTAAGCTAAGTGAGGGTCCCCTTAAGGTTACCACCACTTAAGGTACGTTATTCTTCATCTCTTCTTATTCCTCAAAACCATATCTCGTTCATCATTTCTTATTCTCAATACTATGCCTTGGTCGTCTTTTCTCATTCTCAAAACCATGTCTTATTTAAACCCAATCATTCCCTTTGAAACTTAACCCAGAACTGAACTGACCAATGACATTGACTGAAAGAAGACTTAACTCCAAACGCATTTACTGGTCAAGAAAGAACAACACTCAACAATGAATAGTTAACTGTCGCCCAAATGGCATTCAAACTGTCGCCCAAATGGCATAAGTGTGCGGGACATTAACAATCTCTTGGTCGAACACGTCATGCCGATCCTCAGGTCGCCCGCACGTTACCGAACACGTCATGCCGATCCTCAGACCAAGGGTACGGGAAATTAATAATCACTTGGACGAACACGTCATGCCGATCCTCAGGTCACCCGTACATAACCGAACACTTCATGCCGATCCTCAGTCCAAGGGTGCGGAAAAATAATCAACCACTTGATCGAACACGTCACGACGATCCTCAGGTCATCCGCACTTGACCGAACACGTCATGCCGATCCTCAGATCAAGGAACAAAACATAACTCACCAATCGACTCCACGGAATAATCGAGAGACCAACTTTGTAAGAATTATCCAAACATGACACAAAAGTTCACGAATCAACTTTGACCAGTAGACACACGACTAAAAACGAGGCCCAATATCCCTTATTCACATTAAATCTGTTATCGAAGGTTTTATCATTATTTTACGCGTTCACACGTTTCGTAGTTTAGTTCATTATTATCATCCATTTATAACCGTTAATACTTCGCTATACGTCCGACATTCCGTTTTCCTCTTAATATACTTATGATGGAAACTTTCCCGATCACTTATTAATGCAATAATCGTACCATACAATATACTTATAGTTTGGGTATGAACTTTCAACGGTCATTAAAATATATTCATAACAATAGAAAACATAGCACGTAGCTCATGGATCTATAACGTGAATATAATACCAATAAACACATAGATGAAACCCTTAACATCATCATCTACACGATAGCACTACCATAGCATGAGATTTTCATAAGAACACATGTACCGGAAAACTAGCATCAACAATCAACACCATGCATAAACAAAACATTATACAAAAAGCTACACAATCTGTCAGGATACATTTTCACTGTGTTGACTGAATTAACATGATTTATTTGGGCATGATAAATTGCTTTGTAGATCAAACTCAAAACTAAAACATTGTAGATAATAGGAATATCTTCATGTACAAAAAAAATCTAGCTTCAATAACATTTTTGAGCTACTCAAACTATTTATTTTACAAGACATTTCTTATATCTCGGACTATTCTGTCCCAGATTTATAGTACTGTATTGTACGTAACTTTCACCTATTAAGGATGGGTTTTTAGACTGAGCTAAAGAAGGATTATTTGTAGATAAATGAGTTATCTATCACCACAAAAAAACCTAGCTTAATTCGCATTTTTGAACTGCACAAAACATTCATTTTACTAAACTATGTTCTGCTGAGAGTTTCAGTTTCTCAGATTTATAACACTGCGTTGTACATGCATTTCACCCATGAAGGAGTGATTTATAGACTGAGCTATAAAAGAGTTATTTGTAGATATATGAGTTAGATTTTACCACAAAAAAACCTAGCTTAATTCGGATTTTGGAGCTCCTCAAAACATCCATTTTACTAAACTACGTTCTTCTGGAAGTTTCTGTTTTCCCAGGTTTATAACACTGCGTTGTACATGCATTTCACCCATGAAGGATTGATTTCTAGACTGAGCTATAGAAGAGTTATTTGTAGATTATAAGACATTCCTTTTACTAAACTATGTTCTGCTGAGAGTTTCAGTTTCTCAGATTTATGTATTTGTCTTGCATGTCATGGAAACTTCAACACAACAACATCAACTTCTACCAAACATTAGTACATATTATATGTGTTCTAAATTGAGTTAGATTACTCACAATTTACTCACAATTTACTCACCAAAGCTTGAAATTAAGCTTGATGTTGTTCTTGAGCTTGATGGAGCTTGAACTTCAACTTCAATGGTGTCACCTTCTTCTTCTCCTATATGAACTTATAACTCCAGCTCTAATTTCTTTACTTAAGTGCAGATTATAAGAGACAAAGTGTGTCAATTGTGTGCATGTGCATGTTATATATAGAAAGTGCATTAGCTTAGGTGTCATTTGCATGTTACATGCATAGGACATGTGTCCATGAAGTGGACATGTGTCCATTAAGTGGACATGTGTCCAAAGGGATGTCATGTGGTTGCCACATGGCCGGCCATGTGGGGCCCACCTCGGGTTGTGTGCAACTTTCTCGGTTTACGTGCATAAGTTCCTCGGTATACGTGTCGGTCTCGATTTACGTGCAACCGGTGTTATTTCTAATGTCCGGGTCTGGGTACGGGACTAAGTTAAATCTTATTCTGGTCGAGTAGGTATGGTTACTACAGTCTATATGGTAATACTACAACACGTCCATATCGTCACATAATTAAAATAATAATATAATAATATAGTCGGTCCAATACAAAAATTTGAAAAAGCTGATATTATAATGACAGAAAATTACAGGTGTTACAGAATTTGATCTAAACATGAATAAACACAAAAGATTTGAAATTAAACTAAAGTTTCTATACTATATTATGACTAAATGAGTTACAGAATGATAGAATTTGAATAACAAAACCTGAATGTGACAAACAATAACCAATGCTGAACTTTCAAACTTTCAGTACGAATTTCCAAAGAACAAGAGTGGATAAATTCCTACAAAACCAAAAAAATGAGCCAACCCCCCATCCCCATTACTCTCCTCTATATATATTGTTAAATTCACGGGCTGAAGATGTCCAGGTTCACTCCATAACGGCTGGTCGTCGTCCTGATTGCTGAAATCTTGCTCCATTAACACAGACTGTTTCCAGTTTTAACCAATCGATTGACAAAGATATCAATCGATTGATAAACATTTCAATCGATTGGTAAAAACACCAATCGATTGATCATAAAAATATGTCAATCGATTGATATGATGTCAATCGATTGGTACCAAGACTTCATCAATTTGTTTCTTGAGTTATTCCTTTCAACGTGTTATTCATTTTAACTTCAGAACCTACATTCAAAGAGCTAAACACAACAACATACCACGAAAAATACATCATTGTGTAAAGAAACGAATTAAAACACAAGTGCAGGTAACACTAGAGAAATGGGATTAAATCCAGTCAATTTTTACTCTTTATCGAGCTAATATTAAGCAAATACCAGCTCTCATCAGACATGAAGAGGAATTGCTCAAAAGCGATTAAGAGTTTACATGTCTCGTATCAAGTAAGTGTCATCATCATCTCAAATAATCCCTTCCGGGCATACAAGACTTCCTAGCACATAACCCTAATCAAGAATTGATTTCCTAAGACTTGAAAGGTTCTATAGAAGCTACAATGCAAAGGCTGGGTTTTGGTCAAAATAAGGGACCCTTGACACACATCCGATAGGATGCTTAATATATACCAAATCATGGTACGAGATCAAGGGTGATCACATAGCCCCATGATAACTTGACCGACCAGGTTGCCCCGAGCCTCCAAGGTCATAGTTCCGTGTGATCGACCGGCGAGACATGCAAGTGTAATGCAACAGACACACAAAAATTAATTAATTCGATTAAAAGGATGCTTTCAAGTCTAATCCTCGAGTGAACCCAAAATTAGAAATTCTGGTCTGCAAAACCAGAGATTCTGGGTTCGATCCCCAGCAGAGTCGCCAGATTGTGGATATCGCATTTTTTCTTACCCACAGCTTTTCTTTTTAAAAAAAAAAATCTTTTTCAATTCAAAACACAAAACAAAACAAATGAGTCGCCACTTAATTTTTAAAAGGAAAATTAAGAAACCATTTTTAAAGCAAACTGATCTTGAAACCATAGATTAACTAGGTCCGGGGATTATGGAATGAGAGAGGAAGGAACCCGTCGGACTAAAACACCCTCTCTCATCCTATCTTGCTATAGGCCTCTACTCAACATCCTTTTAATCAAATTATTAATTTAAATGTGCCCTCAACTAATACATATGTATAAATATACATTACAAAAGCATGTCTAAAGGGTGTAAGATTGCAAGTGATAAAATATCATTCAAAAAACCACGTAATTCAAGTAGCAAGCAATATGATATGCAAATAGGGAACAAGAGAACTTACCCGGGATCCAGCAGCGATATTAAACGTGCAATGCATACAAATGAAATAAAATCTTAGAAAAGAGTCTCTAATCGCACGTATTCACATAAGGCAAGTCCTAATTGTAAGGTGTCGCGCATGAGATCAAAAAATCAACAAAATCAAGAAATTAAAATAAATTAAAGAGAAATTCAAGAAGTCATACCTTAATAGGGCTACAAAACAAAGGGTTAGTCCACATGGTATACAAGATATGAAGTTAGAAATAACAACCCTAAATTTCTAGCTTAAATCTATCAAATGTAATTAAATCTAAAGCAAATAAGTCATAATTACAAGTATCAAGCCATATGGATGAATATGTACATGAACAAGAATAAATTATGAAATACTCAATGATTTAGATCACTTAAACTTTGAGTTCAAGCTTAACTAATCATTATTGAGACATGGTTTGAACCTTAACTCATGAAGATATCATCTAAGCCATTGTTCATAAGATTGATTAAAACTTACAGAATTCTGAAATTGCTGAGAGCAGATCATGACTTCAAAGAAATAAAAAGCATGGTTCCCGTGGTTTGATCTTGATATATTTTGGACACAAGCTGCCTCTGTGTGTCTAGTTTTTGACCCAAAAAATAAATCAAAGTTTCAACGGTTAGATCTCCGGGAATTGAACAAAACCCAGACATCACTCAGCATTCTACAACCCTCTGTCCAGAGTTCTTACATGATTTTCTAAAAATAGTACAAAAATCAGAAATGCTTTGTTCTTTTTAGGGTGACTTGCTAACACACTAATCTACTTATAAAAAATTATTTTGGGTCACAAACACTTTATTAAGGTTCTGATTTACTTATTTCAAAAGAGTGTTACTGTTCTGAAACTCTGGACAGATTGTAATGACATCACAAAACTCATGACCAAACCACTTTAAACATGAAATCTCCTTAAGACAAAAATTACAGTGGTAGAACTTTGAGTTATAGACACTTTCCCGTTGGTTTCACTTAATTCCAATGGTTAGATTTTGAACTAAAAATCTTTGATCAAAACTGGTTTATGAACCCACTGTTTCATTGTCAAGTTCAACTTTTATTTGTTAACCCCAACTATTAAACCATGAAGTTGGACTTAAAATAAACCATTTTCTCCTACCATTTGACGGTCATTGGAGACTAAAGACCCTTATACTTGTAGATTTTCAAATGAAGTACGAATAGACTTCTTAAAATCTCAAGATGATGAATCTTAACCATGGAGATGGGCTTAGACTCAAACTACTTTCTCCTACCATTTGATGGTCATTGGAGATGAAGATATGACTAACACTCATGAGTCTTCAAGGAATATAAAGAGATTCCATGAGAACTCTAAGTTAGGGAATTCAAATCATGGTGAGGGTTTGGATTCATCCACTTGTCCTTATGTAAAAGATGGTCAACCTTAAGTCTTCCATGAGAAGCACAAGCTTACATGGAATCAAGGGATCAAACTCAAGAGTTTTCAAGAGAGATATTGATGATCTCTAAGAATCTCAAGAGGGAAGTATAGACAAAAGAAGAAATGAAATAAAGGAGACAAAGAGAGCTAATGCTCTAAACCCATCAAAGAGCCTTTTGGTAAAACTTGTTTACTTCAAATTCATAGATGCTTTCTAACCATGCTAAGAAGAAATAAAAGAGAATGAAAACTTAAATAAGATTAGAGGCTTAAAAGAAGGAATGAAAAGGAGACAACTTATGGTTAGAGGATCACCTCCAAACTATCCTCAAAGCTTCTCTACTTTGAAGATCTTCCAAGCTCTTCTTCAAGCTCTCAAAACTCTCTATCTCTCCCAAACATGTGTTGTTATAGTGGTATATTATGGTATATCTCCCTCCTCCCCCATCCTAAGGAAGATCCCTATTCTTTTATAGACAAAATAACCCAGGTATTTTCAGTGAATTCAGAGTAAAAGACAGGTGTAAAAATCTCATTTGGTGGTACAATGCGTACTTTCTGAAAAAAGCAGACTGCTGGAGTTAACGGCAGTCAGGAAGTCTTCCGCGGCACTCTGGGAATGCCGGAACGGCACTCCGTGAAAGCCGCGGCAGTAGTCCATGACTGCCGCGCGGCACTTACTGAGAGTCGCGCCAAATTATTGATTGTCGCGTTTATGTCAGTCTTACTTTATCAGTTTTTTATTTTTATCTACATACATATACGTATTGTACCACAAAATACGGACTTTAAAAGCAAACGGCAGTCAGAAAATATCGGCGGCATTCAGTGAGAGCCGGTCCGGCATTCTGTGAGTGCCGTATGGCACTCACTGAGTGCCGCAAACAACTGCCGTGTATCGGTTTCCATTGAACTTCCCCTTTCAGGTCTTTTCTTTTCTCCTTTTTCTTCAAAAACTTATTTTCGGGGATCTTTGCCGACTGTGATGTTTTCACTCCTGAATTCTCCTGAATACCCGGTATTTCTTTTTCTGTGAAAATTTTACTGTGTTTGGAGAACTTCCTGAAGAGCTTGGAACACTTCGAATCTTTTGGTCCTTGTCATCGTCGGATAAGGAGGTGACACTCACCTAAATTCGACGTTTGGTCAAAATTGGGGTGTACACAGCACAATATTGGCGATCCATTCTGGTTACTCGGTGACCATTAAGAATCCGGCTCTCACTTGCTTTTCAACTTCCTCTTTGACTTTGAGTGCCCATTCAGGCCTCATTCGCCTCAATTTTTGATTTACAGGTTTTGAATTAGGAAAGAGGGGGATATGATCTTGGACTATTTTTGGATCGATACCTGGCATATCGCTGTAAGACCATGCAAAAACATCTTTGAATTCATTTAATAGATTGATTAATTCTTTGTTTTCTTCTTTGCTAAGTGTAGAGCCAATAAAAATATTTTGAGTATTATCTTCATTTCCTAGATTAATCGTTAGAGTGTTCTCAATGATTTTACATGCGGATTCTTTTTCTTTTTCGATTAATTTTTGTAATTCATTTGGTATTTCATGATCACCACATTCATCACATTCATTAAGCGCATTCGAGTAGGCAGAATTAGTCATACTTTCATTGATTTTCTTTGGAGCGATTACAACAGACATTGAAATTGAAAGACGCCTCATTTGGGCCATTACAGACTCTGGGTGTGGGGGATACCTGTCACTAGACTCGAAAACCCACTCCTTGCTTTCTCCTCCTAGATCGGTGATGAAGCATTCTTCCAGTTCCCTTGTCTTGGTAATCTCTTCAATCTCTTCTTTTTCCGGTTCTTCCACATCATCCTCATTGTCTTCTTCCTGTATTTCTTCAACCAACCCCTCAGCATGTTCTTTTTCAACCTTGTCTCCTATGACCCCTTCTCGGCCCATTCCCTCAGCTTTTGTGCCTTCTTCGCTCGACAGGTTTTTCATAACTGAGCCATCTAGCACAACAATCCAATCTTTAGCACTAGCTGACTTCACAAGCACCTGCAGATATGGATCTTGATACTCATAGAATTCGTGGGGGAAGAAGATCTCAAACCCTGGCTTCAAATAATTGTCCTTCTGATCCACCCATGGTTCCGGGAAGCTGCAAAAGAGGAAATCCTCTCCTTCCTTCACAAAGTATCCATTGAGCGTCTTCAGGTAAGGGTCCAATGGTGCGTTAGTTGCCTTCTTCTTTTCTCTCAGCTCTTTCTTTGATGGTTGATAACCCAGACCATGAGTGTGAGTCTAAGTGACGATCTTTGGAATTCCAGCAGACCTTGATGATTCTTACCTAATCCCATACCCGGGAAGAAACACATCTTCTTTACGATACCAGCGACCAATGGACTCGCGTACTGATCGAAATACAGCGGCAGGAACTCTCTCAGCTTCTCTTTCTCCAACATGTTAATAAACTAGAAACCCCCCCCCCAAACTTGTCTCCTATTCCTGGAATTGTACCTCTAGAACCGGTGCGCTTGATGAAGCTTCAAATAGATGGACCCAATTGTCCCTGAGAATATCACAGACCTTGCTCTTCCAGACACACTTGACTTTCTGATGAATTGTAGATGGTATGGCACCTAGACTATCTAGCCACGGCCTTCCAAGCAGCAAATTGAAAGAGCAGGGATGTCGATGACCTGAAATCCGGCTTCTTTTTCTACAGGCCAGACAGCGAGATGAAGGAGAATTACCCCCATGACTGTCCTCTGAGTGTTGTTATACGTTCTCACCTTCTGCTTTGATGGTATGAATGTTGATTCATCCAAACCCATGCGCTTAGCTGTTCAGAATGGGAACACGTTTAGAGCAGATACATTGTCAACAAGATAAGCAGGCACCGTGTTTCCCAGGCATTCAATAGTGACAGATAGCGGTTTATTGTGAACAGGTCCTCCCGGAGGTAGGTCGTCAGATGAGAAGGTAATAAATAGCCAGAGCCAGAATCTTACTGATCATTCCCATAAGATCTTCTAGTGTTGTGTCGATAAAAACATCATATTGGTTCAAGGTATCCAGAACTACCTGCCGGTAATGTTTGCAAGCAATCAACAATCCCCAGATGGTAATGTTGGCTTGAGTCTTTCTCATTTGCTTTAGAACCCTATCTTCTTTCTCTTCTTCATTCATTTTCCCTTTTCCTTTATCCAATTCTCTCCCCGGGTGATCCTCCTCCAATTCATGTGGTTTAAAATGTCTCCCTGACCGGGTTAGATGACTGATTTCTTCCTTTGCCCATATATTATCAACTTTGAAAACAACTTTCAAACTTTCTTTCTCTATTCCTTTTCCGTCGCTCTCGTACCACAGGTCATCTTCTATCTGACTCACATCAGTGTTGCCAGTTTCTTGGTCCCACCAATCCAATTGCTTTGTCATTCCTTGATTCTCAAGCGTACAGATTATCAGATCCCCCGGCATGTAATAAGGCTTTCCTGGTATCCCAGATTTAGTGATTAGCCTAGACAGATTGAAGATTGTCTCTTCTACCCCCAAGAAATAAAGGGCTTGTGGTGGCGGTACAACATGATGGTTTGGCAGCGGATTCCTAGTAACATTAGGAGCCTTGACAGATGGCTCAGATATCACCTTGTTATCAATGAGGTCCTGGATCTTGTGACTTAGCCTTGTGCATTGATTCGTAGAATGACCCTTCTGTTGGTGAAACTTACAATAGAGATATTATCTGAAAAACTTGGAGGGAGTGGGCTTGGTAAAGGTTGAGGCTCCAACGGACAAAGATGCCCCTTCGCTGTTAGCCTATCAAGGGCGGTTGATAGTGATACCCCTAAATCTGAAAACTTCCCCGGCTGTTTGTCCCCTCCTCTTCTTGGTGTTATATCAAATTTCCTCTCTAGCCCACTCAGTGCATTGACATCGGTGGGGCCAGAGTGACCTCCCGAATGTCCTCCATTCGACTCATAATTCGACCTCCTATATCTGTTCGGATGTTCATCATACCAATCTTCTTCCCTAACTGGCGGGTCATTGTTCGGTGGATTCATAACCGGTGGCGGGCGTGCTATCGCTTCTATCATGACCATCATTTGGTTCATATTCTTAGCCTGTCAACTCATCTGTTCCGCTTGCTGTTCTACCAATGTCCTTAACTCTGCTACTTCCCCATCATTCCTTTCATCTGCCATCTCTCTGTCTTCTTCTCTTCTTACAACCTTGCAGTGGCTCCTCTAAACATTCCTTGACAAAGGTGATTGGATTGAAATTCTGTTTTGAAATTCTTTTGAAAAGCATTTTCTCAAAAAAAAAAAAAAAAACAATTCCCAAGGTTTTCAGCTCTTTTTTTTCTTTTGAAGATGTGAAAATATATTTTAACAACGATTAGCTTGGAGCTTTAGTCAAAAGTGAACTTAAAAGATCTTTTGATTGAAAATTTTGGAACAAGGATGGCAAAAACCCATTTTCTTTCAAAGATAGGTTTAAAGTTCTTTGGGTAAAAAGGATCATATGATTGGATTATCACCGTACTTTTCATGAATTCGGATACATACAAGGTCAATGATGCTTAACTAAACTTGATATAAGAGGTGTAATCTTATAATCAGAATTTTGGCATGTTCTCAAATGTCACATCTTTTATCAAGTGAGTATCATCATCATCTCAAGTAATCCCTTTCGGGCATACAAAACTCTCTAGCATATAACCTTAATCAAGAATTTATTTACTAAGATTTGAAAGGTTCTTGTAGACACCCCATTTTGTCGGCTATCAGATTTAGGAGACCCATAGCTTGGTGGTTCACAATGATCGTAAAAGACTCAAAAGGACTCCTGGAAGTCAGTTCTATCTCTCAGAATGCTCAAAATGACCAAAATACCCCTGAAAGCCCGAAAGCTCCCAGATTTGGCCCAAGAGTTCTGGAAACATGCTACGATGCAAGAAAAATGATAAAATGAGTTTTAAGGAAAAATCGGATGAAATCGTCAGCTCCCAGAGACCCCCGGAAGTCCCGGAAGTTCCCAGAAAATCCCCGTTGACCGGTTTGACCAAGGTTTGACCAAGGTTTGACCAAGTTTGACCAAAAACGTTCGAATTCACCGGAATCATTCTAGATCATGAGAAAAGTATTAAAATGAGTTTTAAAAGAAAATCGAGCGAAAACGTCAGCTCCTGAGAACTCCCAGAGATTTCCAGAACTTCTCGGGAATCCCAGGTTTGACCAGTTTGACCAGAATTTGACTTTAAAACTGGAGTGCCATAACAATTTTCAAATATTTTTCATGGATACTAGAGGTCAATAGCTTTCCAACGGTATATCGCACATAATTTTTGGATTTAAAACGAGTTTATTGTGAATTTCCAAAGGCGAAAAAGGCGATCAAATCGGCTTTTATCGCAAATACCGCAAAACTTTTTAAAGTGAACTATCCCCGAATTATTTTTTATGTAAAATAGACTCCATTACCTTTCCAACGGTATATCACAATCTCAATTTGGAGTTCGTATACATTTTTTGTGAATTTCGGACGAAATAGGGCCTTTTCGCGAATACCAGAATCTCTGGGGGCCTAAATACAATTGTCTGGACGAAGGAGGAGCAATGCCACCGCGGCACTGGCCCACTGCCGCCGCGGCACTCCCCTCCAGAATAGTATGCTTTTGTAATTTCTTTTGGAGGTCTAATTTGATTAATTAAAAACCAAAACGATGTAGTTTTATGTTTTCAGTTGTTTTGGACCAATGGGAGTACTTCTAAAACCCCAAAACCACCCCAAATTAGCCTATATAAACCCCCCATTGCTCTTCATTTTGGGGGAGGCCAAGTACAAAGTCCATAGAAGTTGTAGAGAGAAAGAGAGATAGAGATAGATTTAGAAGTGAGAAAGGAGCTTCCTCCTACTATTTTTCTATAGAAAGTGAGTTCCAACCTTATTTTCCTCCACCATTCTTCTATATATTTCATCATCAATACACCCAACCACCATTTCTTTAAGCATTTTTGAGTTAGGAAGCTACTTCCATGTCCAAATGTCAACATCTATGAGTGAAACACCAAGCTACAAGTCCAATATCACATTGATCATCATCTATTGATTGTTATTTACTTGCTTGTTTATATATATGTTCATCTCTTCTTACCTCATTTCTTTTTTATTTTCTTTATTTACTTACTAGTTTATCATCATCTAGATGATGACATGAAGTTTGAGGTGAGTGAATCCTTATGGATAGTAGCTCTTGACCTCAAAAACATGTTTGATAGATGATGATTATAACTTCAATACCTCCAAGGTATCCTTGAAGTTATGTTCAAATAAAAATAAATCTCTCTAACAATCTTGGAGGTTCTTGATGATGAGTTTGATGTTGATATTCCAAGAGGTTATAATCTCTATTTGATGTTGAAAATATACTTTCAAAACTTCTATTTCAAAACCCCTCTCAATCCCTCTCATTTTGATTTCAAGAAAGAAAACTCAAGTTTTTCCCAAAATCTTCAAAACAGTGAGTGATCTGAGTTCAAAGATTTCTCTAGAACTCAATACTCAATGTATGGATGCAAGGCCACTTGGAAAGTCTTCCCAACTAATTAGAGAACACCCATGATTTTTGGTCTGACTTGGAAATACTTGAAAATGTTCCATTTGGACCCAAACATTCTCTCCAGATATTCTATTTTTGTTGTCACAGCAGCTTGGTCTACTTTAAACTTGCTTTCCAAAACACTTTTCCAAAATGTGTAGTCTCAAATTATTTTTCCCTTGATCTTCAATGTCTTAGGGAACCTTCTGTATAAAATGGGCCTCTAGATCTTTTGTTTTTATTTTCTAAGATTTTTCAACATTTCAGTCGACAGTACGGACTTTGTTTCTCATTAACCTCTATTGTTTATATGATTTCTCTCAATCTGTGATAGTTATTAAAGATTGGCTTTTTGGGTTGTGTTCTAGACACAATAAGGAAGATCTCCATAAAATATCATGCATTGAAAACATTTCTAACCCCTCTTTTTGATTTCCAAACGATCATGTTACTATTCTGTCCACTATTCACAACAAGCACACTTTTACTTCCCCCCTTTGGATTTGATGCTTACATGCACTCCAAATTAGCTCATGTCTTAGGAAGTAGTTCATACTACATTTGTACATATCTCATGATTTCATTCATACATTCATTCATGCTCTAGGCTTTTAAGTCACTTTAGCAAGTCCATGTACACAAACACACTACAACCTTTGTACATTTTAGGATCATACATTGCATCCATGCAAAGATTTGGGGCTTTTGTGATTCCTAATCTAAGAAGATTATAAGGAATGATCATGATCACACATTCATGCTTCCCCTCGATCTAATCCTCCATTCTCATCCGTCCCGGGGATTGAGAGATCTTCTTTTCTCAAAGAATAACATGCATCATACTAGCTTGCTAAGCATATTTTGATTTCTTTGATTATTTGTTTCAATAACAATTCATGCCCCCCCTTTAGATTAGGAAGTCTTGATTATTTGATACATGATTAGACAATTTTTCCTAGGTTTATTTGTGTGATCTTTCACTTTACATTGTATGATATTTGACTTAGATCTTATGAATGATATCTTATCTTTAGATCTTCCATTTCGAATTTTCTTATGTGATGGAATACACTATCATAGTATTAATTGTCGAACCATACATAGTATAAGATGATTATTTGGATGCTATTTGAGGCTCGTCGAAAGACGGGGCGAGTTGAGGGTGTTTTAGTCGCGACAAAGGCTCCTTCTTCTCTCGTACCAAAACCCCAAGCCAAGTTCTTTGGTTATGAAGGGCCGGTGCCCTTTATCCATTTGAGTGAGTCAAAATTAGGTTTCTTGGTTCCTTAAAGACCAAGTGGCGACTCTGTATCTGTTTTCAATAGACCCTTCCTTTTCTTTCTTTGATCCAAATCAATTTCAAACAAGTTTCAAAACAAACAAAGTGGATGAGCGATCCCGCGTGTCCACAATCTGGCGACTCCACTGGGGATATTTATTTTCAAAAGAAAATAATATAGAGGTTTGACTCATAAGAAGCATCCTTAAAATCATCTTTTTACTGTGTCTGGTTCACCGCATTGCACTCTTGCATTTCCCCCCCTCCGACTGTGTCTGAAACGCGGCGCTGACATTGTTCAGGTCTTGCTGTGCCAGGGCACAAGTCACCGTTGATACTGTACCTTCCAAGGTATATCAAAAAGGGTAAACACTTCCGTACTGTCTCTCTGACGGTATATTGGAACTCTCGTCAACGGACCCTCTTTGACTAAACCCAGCCTTTGCATATAGATTCCTGTAGAACCTTTCATAGGACTGTTCATTTATCTCTTCAGATAAGACAATGTGATATAACCGTTGTATGCCCTGGCGGGATTACCTGCACGGTGTAGACGCTTATGTGGCATAGAACAGAACCTCTTTCTTATGATTCCCAAGGCAATCACTCACATGTGATCACATTGAGTTGACTTGCCTAGGCACCATGATAAGGATGTCTGCTCCATGCTCACAAAGATATACACCGCAAACCTTGTTTGTTGGTCCTGAGACATAGGAGTATGAAAACTTGCTAGACAGTATGATCACCATCATCACCTATTCCCGTCGTATATCCCTATTTCTTCCAGAAACTCTACCCAACTCATCAGGATATCCCTGTTTCTCTTAGAAACTCTGTTCGAATCACCCAGATTTCCTAGAAATCCCTATTTCTCCCCAGATTACCCAGAAATCTCAATTTCTCCCAGAAACTCCGATATACCTATGTTCCCCCCCCCCCCCCCCCCCAGATATTCTTGCTTCCCCCAGAATACCCAGAAACCTCAATTTTTCTTAGAAACTCCAATATACTTGTTTCTCCCAGAAACTCTGTCCGACTTACCCAGTTATACCTGTTCTCCCATAAGCTCTGTCCAAATCTCTCATATTACCCAGAAATCTCAATTTCCCCCAGAAACTCAGGTATACTTGTTTCTCCCAGAAACTCTGTCCAACTTACCCAAATTTTCATGTTTTCCCATAAGCTCTATCCAAATCTCCAAGATTTCCCAAAAATTCCAGCAACTCCATCCAAACTTCCCAAAAATGCCTAGATGTACCAATTTCTCCCAGAAATTCTGATTTCCCAATTTCTCCTAGAAGCTCAGCCCAAATCAACCAGAAATCCCTATTTCTCCTAGAAACTCAAATGACTTCTAGAAATTTCTCCGAATCTTCCAAATCCCTATTTCTCCCAGAAACTCTGTCCAAAATTCCCGAAGTATCCCGGAAATCCCTGTTATCCCTTGGTGATCACACTGGAAAGTAAGGTTAGCACACTCTGTATAGCTAGGACCTTAATTGTTTAGCTGCTATCTGTTAGAAATAGGAGCATCATATAGATTACGGCTTGCATCCGCATGATTGTCTCATATGCATACACAATTTGTGTCAGTTTGCACGCACATATATCTCATAAGTCCACACAGTCTATCCCTGCTCATCATCACATGATCATTGATCTTCATCCTCCGAGTCTGATCCTTGTCATTTCAATTTGTAAGACATCACAGGTCCTAAACGTCGTCCTGCTACATTTTCTTCTTGGAATTAATAGCCCTCCCGGAAACAAACCTATGGATCACAAAAGCTTGGAAACTCGAGTCGCCAAGATGAGAACCACTATGACTCAGCTTTCGGATCACCTCACCCAGGTCCTAGGATTTCTTGAGAAAATGAGATCAGAAGTCCGCATTCACTCCGCTTGGACTCGTACACCAAATAATCGACTAATCAGAATAACTGTGGATGCTAATAACCGCTATGGAACCTGCTGTTGAGAAGATCAGGGACGAGCTTGTGGAAATGACAGATATGATACGGCATTTGGCTAACCCACCACCCTCAATTCTGCTATCTTCCCGGCCAGCACCTTGTACTGAATGGTTTGGAAAATTAGCTGATCTTTGGATACATAGTTTGGATCAAGAAGCACTTGACAAGCTCACCAGAATAAAGGATGCCATCAGAGAAGGAAAGTTCAGGAATAATGAACCCCAACACCAGTCCAAGGGACCCAACTACTCCCTAGACTCCCCAAATATCCATACACCTAGCCACCAACCAATGGCCAACCCTCTCCATCCATACCAGTCCATTCCACCAAATCGCCCTAAAGGCCCTCGCAAATTCTCCAGACTTTATATTCCCCTCTCCACAGCCTTAGACCACCTACTCAAAAAGGGCCACCTGCAGCTCCTCCCTCACAAACCACTACCGGATCCCATACCCTCTCACTACAACATGAGCCTACAATGTGCTTACCACCAAAATCTAGGTCATGCCACCGATCAGTGCATCCGCCTCCGCTATGACATTCAAAATCTCATAGAGGGTGCACCCCATCCTAATGCCATCTCCTATCTTGGCTTGGACTAACCGCTCGAATGATCCCCTTTGCTGAGACCCACGAATGTTGAACCTGTGTATGTGAAGTAATGGTGTTTGGGACTCTTGCTAGAAAACCAAATGAGGATGCTCTTTAGAAAAAGAAATAAAAAGACTAAGCGAGTCACTGTGACATTCCATTTGAGACCAGGTCAAGTCTGGTAGAGTCTGTTCTATGTTTCGAGTCTACTTCAAGAGTAGTCTTGTTGTCAAGTCTGCCTGTCATCGAGTTGTGTTGAGTCTGTAATCTTTCTCTTTTGATGGAATGAAATCTCATTTTACTTAACCTGATGTGTATAGTCATAAATGCATGAATCACTGAACCGAAAGTGTCACTTTTCAAATTACCATGGATATTACTCTGCTAATAAAATTTTATGCATCAAACAAAAACAAAAACAAAAAAAAGGGAATCCTGAAAGGTCAAAGTTAATTTTGCGCTGACACCGATGAAGAGCTGAGAATTGAATAGTTTTACTTTAAGAATTCAAAGTTGCTTTTGCTCAAATCTAGAAAAGACATACCTGGAACTGATTTAGGGCTTGCCCAACACCCTTTTTTACCATTTTAAAGCCTTGAGCCCAGTCCAATCAAGAGCCATACGAACCTGTCCAATGCAGACTTAGTCCTTGTTGGCAGCCAAACATTTCAATGAGTTTCTTCTCCCTTCAAGAAAAAAATAAGAAAAGAAAAGAAAAGAAAAGCTCGCTAGGTTGAAAACCCGAAAGGGCACCTAGGCAAAAGTTAGAGCTGAAAAGGTATTGATTTCCAAGATCCGACCCTAGCCAGTCAAAATGATTCTACAAATGAGAGAATTGTACGCTTTAAGGTACATCATAAAAATGTGCCTAGTGATCATTACAAAAGGCTCGGAACGACCACAAATAAATCCCGAGAGCTGACGTGAACATTCTGGAAGTTCGAGATTATGATCAGAAGATCTCACATGAATCAACTGTGTGAAGAGAAAAATTGACTGGCTGGGCGAAAGTGAAAAGGATCAATCCTCAAAACAAAACAAAAAGAACAAGAAAAAGAAAAGAAAGGGAGATCGAAACTGAATCCTTTTATTCAAGGCTACCACAAGTGAGCTAAGTTTTCTTTTACGATTGGTTTGAAAAACCCTAAACCAATTTCTTTCAAGACCTTGTCTTAAACTACGCTCGACCTAATTCCCACTTAGGGATACGTAGGCAACCACATCGATTCGGTCGACACCATCATAATCAAACCAATTTCTTTCAAGACCTTGCCTTGAACTACGCTCGACCTGATTCCCACTCGGGGATACGTAGGCAACCACATCAGTTCGGTCGATACCATCATAATCAAACCAATTTCTTTCAAGACCTTGCCTTGAACTACGCTCGACCTGATTCCCGCTCGGGGATACGTAGGCAACCACAACGGTTCAATCACCCCACCTACCTAAAAATCAACCCGCTTCTTTCCGACCATGGCCCGAACTACGTTGGACCTGATCCCTACTTGGGACGTTGGCAGACTTTCAAAAAAAGAAAAAGAAGGATGGCTCGCTAGGTCAAAAATCTGAAAGGACGCCTAGGCAAAAATTAGAGCTAAATCCAAAGTGAGCAATAACAAAAGAGAGAAAAGAGCTCGTTAGGTTACCTCACTGGTGCCTAGGAAAAAGTTATGAGCATTTGAGAGATTAAAGTCACGGTCCCTGCCTTAAGCCAGAAATCACCTTCCACACTAGGGGAAAACTTTGGCTACTCGCCTCATTTGCCTAAATTTTACTATCTACCCTTCATACAAGGGGCAAACTTCGGTCACCTACCTCGTTTTCCCAAAACCTCCAATGAACCTTCCTCCAAACTAGGGGCAAACTTTGATCATTTACCTCGTTTGCCTACCGATCCCACTTCATGCCCTTCAAACTAGGGGCAAACTTTGTTTGCCACCCGATCCCTATACACCAATGGTAAGCCTTCAAGTCACAACCATTGTCTTGAACAGATGGAAATGGAGCATCTTTTATTCTATAAGCTAAGGCACTAATTCAAAGCACATCTTGGGAGAAGCAAAGAAATTGATTAGATCAGTAGGGAGGAATTTTCAAAAATAAGATTCACCATCAAAGTGATGCCACGTTAAGGTGAGAAGTAAACACAAAAGAGAAATGGTACATCATTTATGACAAGAGCACATTAAGTTTTGGCAAGTCGAGCTTGTTTTATTTCAGTGTTGAATGTATCATCCTCGTGTGTCGATGTCTGTTAGTCGTCAAGTCTGTTGTAGTCTCAAATAAGTGAGTTGACAGTGACTAATAATGAATTTTCTAAATAAAGTTATAAATTTTTTTTAAAGAGCATTCCAATGACAATATAAGCAGGAGTACCAAACACTATTACTGCACCAGTCAAGGCGTCAGCATGAGAAGCGTCCAAACTTGGGCAAAATTTCATCCCTTTCCAAACTGTCGAAGGTTAACCATCTTCGTTCATGCAACATAAGTCCATGAGTGGCTGTTGATCTTTCATCTTTCTTCATGCAACATAAGTCCATGAGTGGCTGTTGATGATCTTCCTTTATCCTAGCAACATAAGTCCATGAGTGGCTGTTGATCTTTCATCTTTCTTCATGCAACATAAGTCCATGAGTGGCTGTTCATGATCTTCCTTCGTCCTAGCAACATAAGTCCATGAGTGGCTGTTGACTGTCTTCCTTCGCTCATGCAACATAAGTCCATGAGTGGCTGTTGATGATCTTCCTTCGTCCATGCAACATAAGTCCATGTGTGGTTGTTGATCTTCCTTCCTCCTAGCAACATAAGTTCATGTGTGGCTGTTGATCTTCCTTCCTCCTAGCAACATAAGTCCATGAGTGGCTGTTGGTCATCCTCCTTCATCCATGCAACATAAGTTCATGTGTGGCTGTTGATCTTCCTTCATCCTAGCAACATAAGTCCATGAGTGGCTGTTGACCATCTTTCTTTGTTCATGCAACATAAGTCCATATGGCTGTTGATGATCTTCTTTCATCCTAGCAACATAAGTCCATGAGTGGCTGTTGACCATCTTTCTTTGTTCATGCAACATAAGTCCATGAGTGGCTGTTGATGATCTTCTTTCATCCTAGCAACATAAGTCCATAAGTTGCTATTGATTATCACCCTCCATCAGTGTCAAACCACCATAAATCATCTCTGTCACAAATAGAATGATACCTTTACTCCCATTTAATGGACGTATTTCCTTCTTCCTAGCAAAATATTATCCTTTAGCTCCTAAAGGCCCTAACCAGCTCTTTTGGATTGAGCATTACAGAATCTGACCAACCACGAGAGATTCAGAGATGGATCCTGGTTCTAGGTCAAGAATTGAAGAGAGATTCTCAGAGAGTCCATCAGCTCCCGAAGGCCCTAACCGGCTCTTTTGGATTAAGCATTACAGAATCTGACCAACCACGAGAGATTTAGAGATGGATCCTGGTTCTAGGTCAAGAATTGAAGAGAGATTCTCAGAGAGTCCTCTACCATCCCCAGCAGAAGATAACAGAAGTCCGAACCGATTCTCCGAACTTGTCATCATAAGGATCGGCCAACGGTTGAAAACATCACCCGCAGTCAAATCACCCCGATTCCCAGGGCAAGCACTGTCTATTCACAATTCAAGGATCCGTGTCCACTGATTATCATGAGCTTTCTCACCTGTCAGTCATTATGAGTTTCCTCACTTATCGTGAGCTTCTTCACTCTGGTTATCTCACCTGTCAATTATCGTGAGCTACCCCACTTATTATAAGCCTCCTCACTTTGGTTATTATAAAACTGTCGGTTATCATGAACTCCCTCACCTATGGGTTATCCTTAGTTGTCATCCTCAAAGACCTCACATCCGATCCCATTCGCTTGCAAAGCACACTTCCCAAATTCCAAGAAGTTTGCCCCTAATCCCAGAGTCTTCTAAACCTTGATGTCCTTATCTGAGTCATCCACCACATCGCAGTCGCAAACATTAGCACAACACCAGCACACTCGGAGTGGCACACCCTACAGCACCTGCTCATACTAGGATCATAACACTATAGGACTCACGACACAATTCATATCACACCCATGCATGGCATATCACTCATATAACATAGCATCCGCCTGATTGTTGTGTACATGCATGTATGATTTATTCCATTGTGCCCTGAACTACGTCCTGGTCTGATTCCCCTTGGGATACGTAGGCAGCTCACGCAGATCACGACCAGCACTAGGCCTCAGCATCATTGCATTTTTCGCAACGCTTTTTATCCTAAATCTATAGCCTCCAAAAAGTCCTGTCTCTTCAAAGCTTTGGCATTCGCTTGCGACATGCGTTGCCTCGCAAGTTCATGCCAAAGAGGGGCAAACTGTAGACACCCCATTTTGTCGGCTATCAGATTTAGGAGACCCATAGCTTGGTGGTTCACAATGATCATAAAAGACTCAAAAGGACTCCTGGAAGTCAGTTTTATCTCTCAGAATGCTCAAAATGACCAAAATGCCCCTGAAAGCCCGAAAGTTCCCAGATTTGGCCCAAGAGTTCTGAAAAGATGCTACGATGCAAGAAAAATGATAAAAATGAGTTTTTAAGAAAAATCGGATGAAATCGTCAGCTCCCAGAGACCCCCAGAAGTCCCGGAAGTTTCCGAAAAATCTCCGTTGACCGGTTTGACCAAGGCTTGACCAGGTTTGACAAAGGTTTGACCAAGTTTGACCAAAATCGTCTGAATTCACCGAAATCAATCTAGGTCATGAGAAAAGTATTAACATGAGTTTTAAAAGTAAATCGAGCGAAAAAGTCAGCTCCTGGGAACTCCCGGAGATTTCCAGAACATCCCGGGAATCCTAGGTTTGACCAGTTTGACCAGAATTTGACTTTAGAACTGGAGCACCATAACAATTTTCAAATATTTTTCATGGATACTAGAGGTCAATAGCTTTCCAACGGTATATAGCACATAATTTTTTGATTTAAAACGAGTTTATTGTGAATTTTCGAATGCGAAAAAGGCGATCAAATCGGCTTTTATCGCAAATACCGCAAAACTTTTCAAAGTGAACTATCCATGAATTATTTTTTATGTAAAATAGACTCCATTACCTTTCCAACGGTATATCACAGCCTTAATTTGGAGTTCGTATGCATTTTCTGTGAATTTCGGACGAAATAGGGCCTTTTCGCGAATACCGGAACCTCTGGGAGCGTAAATACAATTATCTGGACGAAGGAGGAGCAGTGCCGCCGTGGAATTGGCCCACTATCGCGGCGGTACTGGCCAGTGCCGCCGCGGCACTCTCCACCAGAACAGTATATTTTTGTAATTTCTTTTGGTGGTCCAATTTGATTAATTAAAAACCAAAACGATGTAGTTTTTTTTTCCAGTTGTTTTGGACCAATGGGAGTACTTCTAAAACCCCAAAACCACCCCCAAATTAGCCTATATAAACCCCCCATTGCTCTTTATTTTGGGGGGGCCAAGTGCAAAGTCCATAGAAGTTGTAGAGAGAAAGACAGATAGAGATAGATTTAGAAGTGAGAAAGGAGCTTCCTCCTACTATTTTTCTATAGAAAGTGAGTTCCAACCTTATATTCCTCTACCATTCTTCTATATACTTCATCATCAATACACCCAACCACCACTTCTTTAAGCATTTTTGAGTTAGGAAGCTACTTCCATGTCCAAATGTCAACATCTATGAGTGAAACACCAAGCTACAAGTCCAATATCACATTGATCATCATCTATTGATTGTTATTTACTTGCTTGTTTATATATATGTTCATCTCTTCTTACCTCATTTCTTTTTTATTTTCTTTATTTACTTACTAGTTTATCATCATCTAGATGATGACATGAAGTTTGAGGTGAGTGAATCCTTATGGATAGTAGCTCTTGACCTCAAAAACATGTTTGATAGATGATGATTATAACTTCAATACCTCCAAGGTATCCTTGAAGTTATGTTCAAATAAAAATAAATCTCTCCAACAATCTTAGAGGTTCTTGATGATGAGTTTGATGTTGATATTCCAAGAGGTTATAATCTCTATTTGATGTTGAAAATATACTTTCAAAACTTCTATTTCAAAACCCCTCTCAATCCCTCTCATTTTGATTTTAAGAAAGAAAACTCAAGTTTTTCCCAAAATCTTCAAAATAGTGAGTGATCTGAGTTCAAAGATTTCTCTAGAACTCAATACTCAATGTAAGGATGCAAGGACACTTGGAAAGTCTTCCCAACTCATTAGAGAACACCCATGATTTTTGGTCTGACTTGGAAATACTTGAAAATGTTCCATTTGGACCCAAACATTCTCTCCAGATATTCTATTTTTGTTGTCACAGCAGCTTGGTCTACTTTAAACTTGCTTTCCAGAACACTTTTCCAAAATGTGTAGTCTCAAATTATTTTTCCCTTGATCTTCAATGTCTTAGGGAACCTTCTGTATAAAATGGGCCTCTAGATCTTTTGTTTTTATTTTCTAAGATTTTTCAACATTTCAGTCGACAGTACGGACTCTGTTTCTCAATAACCTCTATTGTTTATATGATTTCTCTCAATCTGTGATAGTTATTAAAGATTGGCTTTTTGGGTTGTGTTCTAGACACAATAAGGAAGATCTCCATAAAATATCATGCATTGAAAACATTCCTAACCCCTCTTTTTGATTTCCAAACGATCATGTTACTATTCTGTCCACTATTCACAACAAGCACACTTTTACTTCCCCCCTTTGGATTTGATGCTTACATGCACTCCAAATTAGCTCATGTCTTAGGAAGTAGTTCATACTACATTTGTACATATCTCATGATTTCATTCATGCTCTAGGCTTTTAAGTCACTTTAGCAAGTCCATGTACACAAACACACTACAACCTTTGTACATTTTAGGATCATACATTGCATCCATGCAAAGATTTGGGGCTTTTGTGATTCCTAATCTAAGAAGATTATAAGGAATGATCATGATCACACGTTCATGCTTCCCCTCGATCTAATCCTCCTTTCTCATCCGTCCCGGGGATTGAGAGATCTTCTTTTCTCAAAGAATAATATGCATCATACTAGCTTGCTAAGCATATTTTGATTTCTTTGATTATTTGTTTCAATAACAATTCATGCCCCCCTTTAGATTAGGAAGTCTTGATTATTTGATACATGATTAGACGATTTTTCCTAGGTTTATTTTTGTGAACTTTCACTTTACATTGTATGATATTTGACTTAGATCTTATGAATGATATCTTATCTTTAGATCTTCTATTTCAAATTTTCTTATGTGATGCAATACACTATCATAGTATTAATTGTCGAACCATACATAGTATAAGATGATTATTTGGATGCTATTTGAGGCCCGTCGAAAGACGGGGCGAGTTGAGGGTGTTTTAGTCGCGACAAAGGCTCCTTCCTCTCTCGTACCAAAACCCCGAGCCATGTTCTTTGGTTATGAAGGGACGGTGCCTTTTATCCATTTGGGTGAGTCAAAATTAGGTTTCTTGGTTCCTTAAAGACCAAGTGGCGACTCTGTATTCGTTTTCAATAGACCCTTCATTTTCTTTCTTTGATCCAAATCAATTTCAAACAAGTTTCAAAACAAACAAAGTGGATGAGCGATCCCGCGTGTCCACAGTTCTATAGAAACCACTATGCAAAGGCTGGGCTTTGGTCAAATAAGGGACCCTTGACACACATCCGATAGGATGCTTAATATACCAAATCATGGTACGAGATCAAGGGTGATCACACAGTCCCATGATTACTTGACCGACAGGGTTGCCCCGAGCCTCCAAGGTCATAGTTCCGTGTAATCGACTGGCGAGACATGCAACTGAAATGCAACAGGCACACAAGGATTAATTAATTTGATTAAAAGGATGCTTTCAAGTCTAATCCTCGAGTGAACCCAAAATCAGAAATTCTGGTCTGCGAAACCAGAGATTCTGGGTTCGACCCCCAGCAGAGTCGCCAGATTGTGGATATCGTAATCTTTCTTACCCACAGCTTTTTATTTAAAACATTTTCAATTTCAAAACATAAAGAGTCACCACTTATTTTTTTTTTTAAAAGGAAAATTAAGAAACATTTTCAAGCAAACAGATCTTTTAGAAACCAGAGATTAACTAGGTCCGGGGATTATAGAATGAGAGAGGAAGGAGTCTGACGGACTAAAACACCCTCTCTCATCCTATCTCGCGATAGGCCTCTACTCAACATCCTTTTAATCAAACTATTAATCTGAGCATGCCCTCAACTAATACATAGATATAAATATACATTACACAAGCATGTCGAAATGGTGTAAAATTGCTAAAGACAAAATATCATTCAAAAACCAAGTAGTTCATTTAGCAAGCAATATGATACGCAAAATAGAGAACTAGAGAACTTACTCGGGGTCCAGCCGCGAATATTTAAACGTGCAATGCATACATAAGTTGAAATCTTAATAAAAAGGGTCTCTAATCATGTATACATATAAGGCAAGCTTTAATTCGAATGTGTCGCACATGAGGTCGAAAAATCAATGAAATTAAGGAATAATTAAACTAAGGGAGAGTCGAGAGGTCATACCTCATCGGCACTACAAAATAAAGGTCGGTCCACATAATATACAAGATATAAAGTTAGATGACAATCATAGGTCTCTAGCTTAAATCTATCAAATATAGTTAAATCTAAAGCAACGAATCACAATTACAAGCATCGAGCCACATTGATGAATGTATACATGAACAAGAATAAATTATGAAATACTCATTGATTTAGATCATCTAAACTTTGAGTTCAAGCATTACTAGTCATTATTGAAACATGGTTTAAACCTTAACTCAAGAAAATACCATTTGAGCCATTATTTGCAAAGTTTACCAAATCTGTCACAACATTCTAAAAATTCCAGAGAGCAGACCCGGACTTTAGGAATTTGAAAAGCATAGTTTCAATTGTTTGATATTGATGATTTTTAGTCACAAGGTGCCTTTATGAAACTAGTTTCTAATCCAAAAAGAAAATCAAAGTTCCAACGGTTAGATCTCTGGGAATCAAACAAATACTAGACATCAATCAGGAATTTCCAACTCTTTGTCCAGAAATTTTGTATGATTTTCTAAAAATAGTAAAACAATCTAAAAGGCTCTAATATTTTTACGGGGTCTTATTAACACATTACACTTCATAGAAAAAAGTATTTGGGGTCATCAACACTCGATTAGGGTTCTGATTTAATCATTTCAAAAGGGTATTGTTGTTCTGAAACTTTGGACAGATTGTTGTTGTTTCCCAAAACTTATGACCAAACCACTCTTAACCATAGAATCTTACTAAAACAAAAATTGCAATGGTAGAATTTTGAGTTATAAACACTTTCCCGTTGGTTTCATTCAGTTCCAACGGTTCGATGTTTAACTAAAACTCTTTGATTAAAAGTGGTCAATGAACTCACTGCATCTTTGTCTAGTTCATCTTTCATTTACTAATTTTAACTACAAAGCCAATAACCTTGGCCTTAGTTAAACTAATCCTCCTACCATTTCATTGTCATGGAAGACTAATGACTCTCATAATTGATAGACTTCAATGAAGTATGGAGAAACTTCATGAAGTCCTAGAATAACAAAATCAAACCATGGAGATGGGATTGAACTTGTCAACCGAAATGCTCATTATCAATCCGAATCTTCTTATAAACTATGAAGTTATAAGAAGACCAAGAGATTTCAAATCAAAGGATTCGAATGGGACATTGAAAGTCTCATAAATCAAAAGAGATGAACATAACCAAAAGTAGAGACTCAACATTAAAACATTAGCTATGTTAACATGTATTTAAAGAATGATTTAGTCTAGAGTCTACCTCTAAATATCCTCAACTTGATGATTTGGAGGAATTCCACAAGTTAATCAAGCTCTTCAACTCTAACTCACACACAAATTTCTTTTTTTCAAACTACAAAAGCAACTCTTAAGTACATTTAGAAAGTTTTCTAGAGGTTTAAGAGAAGGAGAATCAAGATAAGGTTGGGAGATTCAAAAAACTCCTCCTTTACAATGGGATATTCATCCTCTTTATATAGGCAAATTTAAAAGGGTATTTCAATCATTTTAGGGGCAAAAGCACTGATTTCGTATGTCCTTTCGATGGTACAAAACGTGTTGTATTATAGCTGTCTGCCTGAAAACGCGGCACTTACTGGAGATAGAAGCGGCATTCAGTGACAACTATTGCGGCTCTCAATGAATGTCGCAACGGCATTCACTGATTGCTGCACTGGTGTAATACCCCGTATTTTTCTAATACAAAATATTCTATTTTAAAATATGATAAGGTATCATTTTATTTTTTTTAGCAGTGTTTATAGGCCCTATATGTATTTAGTGATATAATTAACATGGGAATTAAGTACCCGGGTCATGTATACCCATTGGACTAGTGTTTTAAGTACTTGGGAATGTGTTTCGGGCCCATATAAAGCCTTTTTGTGAGACCTAAAACTAAAAAACGGGAATTAGTATTTATTTTGGTATTTTTAGTTTTTTTAAACTTAATCTAACCCTAGCCACCTCTCTTTCTCCCTACTCACATTACACACACATAATCTACATCCAAGAAGAAGAAGAAGAAGGTCAAGAAGAAGAAGAAGGTGGAGAAGGAAAAGAATAAGGAGAATGAAGATTGGGGCTTTCAAGCACTTTCAACTCCAAAAGTTCTATTATTTTCTTTCTCTTGTTTTGGTGAGTAAATCATACCCATTATTTTGTATAGTGTTTCATTAACTTCTATATTGTTTTACTTCTTTTTATGAGTTTTGAAGTTGTCAATTGATTAATTGAATTAGGTTTACAAAAACTCATGATCATGCTCCGGTTTGGTGTAGAATAGTAAAAATTAGGTTTCTCTTTACTCCGACCATTTTAAGATCTGAATTTTTAAAGGTAGACTCCTAAAATGCCCATACAACTACCCTTAAAACAGTTTTTAATTTTCTTGCACAAAGGGTAAATTGGTCATTTAACATTCTGTGATTTGAATATGGTAAAATCGACTCTTGATTTGGATTCTATGCAAAATTTCACACAAGATAGGCTCTTGAATCACTTAAAAAGGTTAAGGAATGAGAGAGTTATGACCTTTCGAAGTTGGACATAGTAGGCTGTCCAAACAGTGCATTCTGCCCAGATTTTATTTTCGAAAATTTCATTTACACCCCTAAAACTTTAAACGGACGTATAGAGGTGTACCGACATCGGATTTGGTCACGGTTTCGATCATGGTACTTGTAATTCTGTTTATTATAGTCTGAAATATTTATTTTACAGTTTTTGGATTTTTTTTATAAAATCACTTTATTGTAGTATAATTACATAGTTGCCCCAAAACTTTTAAAAAGGCTATTTTGGACATTCTGAAATTTCGCTCAATCATTATAAATTATCTTATATTATTCTGTAAAATGTCATACTTTTATGATGATGGTATTTATTTATTTTAATTATATCACCTTTAAAATGTTTGTTTGTTCGTTATAGAAATGAGCATTAAATGCTTGAGGATTTTATAAATGTTAGAAAATTCCTATAAATATATTACTGGTATGGACACACTGTTTTAGAATTTATGAAATTATAAAGCCTTATATTAGTATTTTAGTTGCTATTTGGGATTGAACTTAAAGGAAGGTTTAATCATTTTAGAGATTACGTACACTGTTAAACCTTTGGTGAAATCCAACTTTATTTCTATGGAATTTTGTACCTCTTAAAGATTGTTTCATGTGTGATTTCTTATATTTGAGCATGGTTATGGAATTACGGTTCTATTACTACTATTGTCAAAATAGTATTTTTAAAGATGCGTAATTAATTATTGGTATTTTTTAAAAATACGTCGTCAGTGCTTAAAGTCTTAGAATAATGTTTAGAATAGTTTTCCTAAGTTTGTAGACATTTCTACACCGTCTAAAATATATCTTATTTCTAGACTCCCGTTGTTATAGAAAACCTCTGTTTTCACATAGAAAATAGTGGCAGTCTCCATATTGAATCTCATCAATGTTGTTAAACTTAGAATAATGTGAGGATCATCATATTGATTTCCGGACACACTTTTGCTGAAATTATGAAAATGCCTATGTAGGAGCATAAATTATTATTTTGTCCCTACATTTAGAATATGGATTTTATTACTATTCTATCATGATATGAATTGTAGAGATTGTGATGTAACTTATATTTTGAGAAAAACTATCATATTGTGAAGCTAGCCACGTGTGTAAAGCTTTTTGCTTGATTAATGTGAATCGTTGTGTCGCTCTCATAGTTTGAGAATGATGAATTTCTGATATTCTATATTGTTGTGAGAAAAAGCTTCACCCTTGCAAATGTTAATTGTGGTGTTGATCTCATATGTTGAGAATTATGAATCCTTTGGTATTTTATATGGAAATGTGAGTGAAGCTTTACCTTGTGGATATAATTGAGGTATTGCTCTCGTATTGAGGAATATGATTCATTTGGGATGATTATAATTGATTTATTACTTACTCTCCTATGGTGGAGAATTGTGAATTTAATGTTGTAAGTGAAATTTACTTCGTTGAATTAAAGAGATGGATACGCAATTGAAAATACTTGTACAATATTGTGTTACTCTCTTATGGTGGAGACTTGTGAATATCTTAATATAAGATATGTGAAATTTGCAATACTTGATTTACCCAAAGATGAGTTTGGAATTTGTTATGATGATTTCATATGAAATATTTATATTTGTAATACTGTTTAAGGTGATAATGAACCTAAAGGAAAAATCCAAAGCCACCGCCACAATCCTTTTGTTTTTATTTGAATCCACTACTTACAGAGAAACTAACCCTTATGTCTTGCGGCAAGTGGTACTCATGTCCAATCAGAGGTACAAGCCTTGAGGAATGGGTTTGGGTTGATGCCCTTTTTGTTTTGTTCACCGAATAGTGGTGTTTTATCCCGTCTCAATATGTGACGTTGGATCTTATGCGCATTTTAGCCAAATAGTGGCTTATTATTATTTTCTCATATGTCGTAACTATTCAGGATTGGGGCACACTCGATACTCGTTACGCCCGATTGGAGTAAGTGTCAAACCCGGAGAAGTGGCTAGAGTATGAGGGGGACCTATGGGTATGTAGGTTTTGGCACGATGTGAGGTGCAATTGTGGTAGTAAGTGTGGATTTGGTACAAACTAAAGAAATTGTGGTAGTAACATGTTTTCCTAGAACAGGGTGGTAGGCCACACACATTATTTGCAGGGTAGCCTACTACAAAGTGATATTTATATGCTTTAAAAATCGTGAATAAGAAACTAACTGCCTGAATCTCTTTTAGGAAGGGATGACGGAACTTCTGTCTTGACACGATATTGTACATTATTTTTGTTGTTCATGGATATGATAATGGGTTGCTTATATGTTGATCGTGAATAAGAAACTAACTGCCGGAGTCACTTGTTGGAAGAGATGATGGAACTTATGTCTTAGCACGATATTTCGTATTGTTGAATTTGATGTTTGATATGCGTGAATATGTTATACTATGATGATTTACTGTAAAGTACTATCCGCACATTTTCTTTATTTGATATTATTATAATTGAGGTCATTTATTGCATTTAAATACTTATTTGTAGATATACGAATAATCTATCCCACACAGGCAGTAGAGTTTTATATTCTTTAAAAATAGTAAATGAATTGGTATAATCGAGGCATTTGGCATCTTAAAGAGAAATTTTAATTATTCGGACATTTTTCTTGTTTTATATTTTTTCCTGAAAATGCCGTTTAGAGTTTCAAAATTGGACTTTACAGTCAGGTGAGCGAGTGGACAAAATGTGCAGTTTTTCTTGTTCGTATGTTTAGTCTTAGGAATAAGAATATCTTTAATTCTTGAGTCTTCTACATGTTTGTAAATGATGTGGTAGAGCTATTTTATGTTTTTGGGTCGTTCGAGATAAGGTCATAATGAAGGACTTTTAGTCTATTCAAGTTTAGCGTTTATATCATTATTTTGTGTTAATCTCTTTGATTGCAGGAGGGTGGGTCCACTAACACTTTTGTGCAGGTTAGACCTCCCCTATGTAAGGTAATTAGAGTTGATATTTAGTATGAGCACGAGAAACTAAACTGTCATCCCTTGATTCAGATCTTGTGGGTGAAACTAAAGTCTTGTGTCTCATTATGTTATTATTGTAGAAGTTCAGAACTTGTTTCTATTCGGAGCATATTAAAAATAGTTAACGACCTCAGAAAATTATAAAGAGTTGTATGGACATGTAAAACTTAATTTCAGATAGTTGGCGTGTTTGAGTTTTTACTAAAAACGTAGTTAAGGACTTGGTATTGGTCTATTTCAGCGGAGGTACTCACGTTTTGACATGACATATTATTTTGATTTCTTTTTGTTTGTTCATGGATTATTTCGGGTCTCATGTTTTACTCATACCAGTTTATACTGACCCAGATGTCTCCATGCATCTCGGGTGCGTTCAATTTATGAACGTAGCCGGAGAATGTTTTCAGGTTATGATCGTTGTATCCAGTAGTGGCTTGGATCATGTTGGGATTAGCAAGCTTGGAGTTCTAGACCTTGGAGTTTAGTGAGGTTTTGTACCTTCGGGATTTTTGGCGCATGTGCCAATTGTTATAGAAACTGATATTTGAGAGTTAGAATCATTTATATTTTGGTTTAAATTTATCCTAATTTCGGAGTTATGTCTACTTTGGTTTTAGATTGACAATTATCGTTTAAGCTTCTAGTTTATTTTATTATTGTTAGGTAGTGTTCCGATTTTGTGTTAGAAAATCGGGGCGCTACAACTGGCATTCACTGAATGTCGCGGAAACTCCAGGAACTGCAGTCTTTTTAGGATTTCCCATTTTTGTGCATTTGGTGCATTTTAACGGCATTCAGTGACTGCCGAGACGTCACTTACTGATTGCCGTGGCAGTCAGGGAATGCCGCACCGGCAACCCCAGAGTGCCGCAGAAGTATGTCATGTGCCATTTTCTCTATTCTATCTTTTTCTTTCTCTTTTCTACCTTCTCTTTATTTTTGTTTAAAATTGAAGAGCTTGAATTACCTTTGGAAGCCCTAAGTTAGTCGGACATTATCATCATTGGATCTTAGAGGTGATACTCCCATTTTTCCGACGTTTGGTCAAAATTAGGGTGTCTATAGTTTGCCCCTTATAGACACCCCCGTTTTGTTGGCTATCAGATTTAGGAGACCCACATCTTGGTGGTTCACAATGATCAAAAAAAGACTCAAAAATGACTCCTGGAAGTTAGTTCTATCTCTCAAAATGTTCAGAATAACCAAAATACTCATGAAAGCCCGAACTCTCCCAGATTCCGACCAAATATTCTGGAAACATGCTACGTTGTAAGAAAATCAATAAAATGAGCTCTAAAGCAAGACCAGATGAAATCGTCTGCTCCCAGAGACCCCCGGAAGTCCCGAAAGTTCCCGAAAAGTCCTCATTGACTGGTTTGACCAAGGTTTGACCAAGTTTGACCAAGGTTTGATCGAAATCGTCTAAAATCGCAAAAAAGTTCTGGAATCATTCTAGATCATGTGAAAAGTACTAAAAATGAGTTTTAAAAGAAAATAGAACAAAAACGTCAGCTCCTGGGAGCTCCTAGAGGTTTCCAGAACTTCCCGGGAATCCCAAGTTTGAATAGTTTGACCAAAAGTTGACTTTAAAACCAGAGCACCATATTATTTTTTAAATATTTTTCATAGATACTAGAGGTCAATAGCTTTCCGACGGTATATCGCACATATTTTTTGGATTTAAAATGAATTTATTATGAATTTTCGAAGGTAAAAAAGGCGATCAAATCGACTGTTATCGCGAATACGGCAAAACTTTTTAAAGTGACTGTAGACACCCCATTTTGTCGGCTATTAGATTTAGGAGACCCATAGCTTGGTGGTTCACAATGATCGAAAAAAGACTCAAAAGGACTCCTGGAAGTTGGTTCTATTTCTCAAAATGCTCAGAATGACCAAAATGCCCCTGAAAGCCCGAATACTCCCAAATTTGGACCAAAAATTCTGGAAACATGCTATGTCATAAAAAAAAGTAAGAAAATGGGTTTTTAAGTAAAGTCAGATGAAATCGTTAGCTCCCAGAGACCCCTAGAAGACCCGGAAGTTCTCGGAAAGTCCCCGTTGACCAGTTTGACCAAGGTTTGACCAGGTTTGACCGAGTTTGACCAAGTTTGACCGAAATCATCCAAATTCACCAGGATCATTCTAGATAATGTGGAAAGTATTAAAATGAGTTTTAAAAGAAAATCGAGCAAAAACGTCAGCTCTTGGGAGCTCCCAGAGATTTCCAGAACTTCCCGAGAATCCCAGGTTTAACCAGTTTGACCAAAATTTGACTTTAGAACCGGAGCACCATAACAATTTTCAAAAAAAAATTTTATGGATACTAGAGGTCAATAGCTTTCCAACGGTATATCGCACATAATTTTTAGATTTAAAACGAGTTTATTGTGAATTTCTGAAGGCGAAAAAGACGATCAAATCGGCTTTTATCGCAAATACCACAAAACTTTTCAAAATGACATATCCCCGAATTATTTTTTTATGTAAAATAGACTCCATTACCTTTACAACGGTATATCACAACCTCAATTTGGAGTTTGTATGCATTTTCTGTGAATTTCGGACGAAATAGGGTCTTTTCGCGAATACCGAAACCTCTGGGGGCCTAAAAAGGATTATCTGGACGAATGAGGAGCAATGCTGCTGTGGTAATGGCCCACTACCGCTGCGGCACAAGCCCAGTGCCACCGCCGCACTTTGCTCCAGAATGGTATGTTTTTGTAATTTCTTTTGGGGGTTCATTTTGATTAATTGAAAACCAAAACGACGTAGTTCTATGTTCACAGATGTTTGGGACCAATGGGAGTACTTCTAAAACTCCAAAATCACCCCAAATTGGCCTATATAAACTCCCCTTGACTTCTCATTTTGGGGGTGTCAAATGTAAGCTTTGAAAAGTTTTGGGAGAGAAAGTTGTATAGATAAGGTTAGAATAGAGAAAAAAGAAGCTTTCTTCTTTGATTTCAAAACAAAAAATGAGTTCTAAACTTTATTTTTACTTCATTACTCCTATTTATTTCATCATCAATACACCCAACCACCATTTCTATAAGCATTTTTGAGTTAGGAAGCTACTTCCATATCCAAATGTCAACATCTATAAGTGAAACACCAAGCTACAAGTCCAATATCACATTGATTATCATCTATTTATTGTTATTTACTTGTTTGCTCATATTACGTTCATCTCTTCCTAACCTCATTTCCTTTTTTGACATTTTTATTTACTTACTAGTTCATCATCCTCTAAATAATGACATGAAGTTTGAGGTGAGTGAATCCTTATGGATAGTAGCTCTTGACCTCAAAAACATGTTTGATAGATGATGATTATAACTTCAATACCTCCAAGGTATCCTTGAAGTTATGTTCAAAATAAAAATGAATCTCTCCAATAATATTGGGGGTTCTTGATGATGAGTTTGATGTTGATATTCCAAGAGGTTATAATCTCTATTTGATGTTGAAAATATACTTTAAAAACCTCTATTTCAAAACTCCTCTCAATCCCTCTCATTTTGATTTCAAGAAAGAAAACTCAAGTTTTTCCCAAAATCTTCAAAACAGTGAGTGATCTGAGTTCAAAGATTTCTCTAGAACTCAATACTCAATGTATGGATGCAAGACCACTTGAAAAATCTTCCTAACTCATTAGAGAACACCCATGATTTTTGGTTTGACTTGGAAATACTTGAAAATGGTCCATTTGGACCCAAACATTCTCCCCAGATATTCTGTTTTTGCTGTCACAGCAGCTTGGTCTACTTTCAACTTGTTTTACAGAAAACCTTTCCAAAAGGGGTGGTCCTAACTTATTTTTCCTTTGAACGTCAGTGTCTTAGGGAACTTTTTGTATAATATGGGTCTCTAGATGTTTTTTTTTCATTTTCTAAGATTTTTTTGACATTTCAGTCGACAGTACGAACTCTGTTTCTGAGTAACCTCCATTGTTCATATGATTTCTCTCAATCTGTAATAGTTATTAAAGATTGGCTTTTTGGGTTGTGTTCTAGACACAATAAGGAAGATATCCATAAAAAATCATGCATTGAAAACATTCCTAACCCCTCTTTTCCATTTTCACAAGATCATGTTACTGTTCTGTCCACTATTCATAGCTAGCATACTTTTACTCCCATCATTTGATTTGATACTTACATGCATTCCAAATTAGCTCATGTCTTAGGAAGTAGTTCATACTACATTTGTACATATCCCATGATGAACTCCTTCATTCATTCATGCACATTCTAGACTTCTAAGTCATTCTAGGAATCCATGAACACAAAACACACTACAACCTTGGCACATTCTAGATACATACATTGCATTCATACAAGATTTGGGGGTTTTTGTAACTCCTAATCTAAGAAGATTATAAGGAATGAATTTGATCACACGTTCATGCTTCCCCCCTCGATCTAATCTTCATTTCTCAGCCACTCCGAAAAAGCTATATATTACCTTAGCAAGAGGATGATTGGGTATGAGCTTAACTACTCTACCCTCGAAAAAACATGTTGGGCCTTAGTTTGGTGCACTCGCTGACTGAGGCACTACATGCTAGCCTTCCCAGTTGTGCTCATATCCCGTATGGATCCTCTAAAGTACCTTCTCAAAAAACCCACCCTGACCGGTCGTATATCCCGTTGGTTACTTCTACTATCCGAGTTCGATAACAAGTATGTGACAAGCAAATCGGTAAAACGGAGAACCATAGCTGAACATCTTGCTGAACACGCCATTGAATCTGAAGAAAATGGATATTTTTCATTCCCGGATGAGAATATCATGGAAATCAAAGAAGAACAGGGGAAGTTGTACTTTGATGGAGCAGCCAACATGAAAGGTTACGGTGTAGGAATGATTCTAGTGTCGCCAAATGGGGACCACACCCTACTAGTAGTCAAGATCAATTATAACGCCACCAACAACACCGCTGAATACGAGGCGTGCATTATGGGGATGGAAGCAGCCATGGAATTAAGAGTTCAAACGTTGGATGTCTCCGGAGATTCAAATCTCATTATGTCACAAGCCAGAGGGGAATGGAAGGTGAAAGAAGAGAGGTTGAAACCCTACCATGACCATCTCGATGGACTCAAGAAACATTTTAAGAGCATAACATTCTTCTACTTGCCTAGGGAAGAGAACCAGCTAGCAGATTCTTTGGCTACCTTAGCCTCCATGATCAAAAGTTCTGTGGGAGTCAAGATGATGCATCTGACAATCGAGCAAAGATACGAATCGTCATTTAGCATGATCGCTGCAATCGAAGAAGAAGAGAATGAAAAACCATGGTATCAAGATGTCTGAAAATTCATAGAAAAGGGAGTGTATCCCCTAGAATCTTCCGAGAAAGACAAAAGAGCAATTCGAAGGTTTGCAGTTCAGTTCATCATTTGCGGGGAAAAATTGTTGAAAAAAGGGTATAATGGTCACAATCTAACTTACCTGTTCGGAAAGTGCGCCAGAAGAAGGATGGAAGAAATACACGAAGGGGTATGCGGTTTACACATGAATGGTCACATGCTGGCCAAAAAGATCGTAAGACAAGGGTACTATTGGACAACGTTGGAAAAAGATTATTGCGAATACGTGAGGAGGTGCCATAAGTGCCAGATCCATGCAAACATGATGCATGTACCGCCATCTCTGCTCTATAGTATGACCTCCCCGTGGCCATTCTCGACTTGGGGAATCGATATCATTGGCAAAATTGTTCCGAAGGCCGCAAATGGGAATCGATACATTTTGGTGGCCATCGACTACTTTACAAAGTGGGTAGAATCTGCATCTTACACCAAGTTAGGGGCTAAGGAAGTGGCCAAGTTCATCAAGAAGAACCTCATTTGTCGCTATGGAGTCCCCCAAGAGATCGTTTCAGATAATGGTAGTCATTTCAAAGAAAAAGTCACTTATCATAAGTCATCACCGTACAGACCTCAAACCAATAGGGCGGTCGAAACCGCGAACAAGAATATCAAGGCCATACTGCAAAAATCGGCCGATACCTACAAAGACTGGCACGAAAAGCTACCGTTCGCACTTTGGGGATACAGAACATCGATAAGGACGTCTACAGGAGCAACTCCTTACTCACCAGTATATGGAATGGAAGCATTACTTCCGGTCGAGATAGAACTACCGTCCCTACGCGTGATGGCAGAATGTGAAATTTCATAATCTGACTGGTTAAGAGAAAGATACGAAGAGTTGGCTCTCATAGATGAAAAGCGCCTAGCCGCAATCGACCATGTCCGAATCTATCAAAAGAGGATAGCCCGTGCTTTCAACTAAAGGGTTCGTCCCAGGAAAATTGTCAAGGGTGACCTTGTTCTTAAGGAATTGCGAGCCCCGATCTTTGATCCATGCAAAAAGTTCAAACCCAAATGGGTCGACCCTTATATCGTCAAAGCTATCCTTTCCGGAGGAGCAACCTACCTCATGGACCTCGATGGCGTCAAATTCAAAGAACTAATTAACATGAATAGCCTCAAAAAGTATTATGCTTGACCATTCCCCAAACTTCTTTCAATGCCTCGCCTGAACTACGCTCAACCTGATTCCCACTTGGGGATACGTAGGCAAACACATAAGTTCGGTCGCTTCACCAACAAAAATAGCCCATCTCCTACAGACCTGATTCCCACTCGGGGATACATAGGCAACCGCATCGGTTCGGTCGTCCCACCCAATAGAAAACGAACCACTTATTTTCTACCTTGGCCCGAACTACGTTGGACCTGATCCCCGCTCCGGGGTACGTAGGCAGACTTTCAGAAGAGAAAAGAAGGATGGCTTGCTAGGTCAAAAATCCGAAAGGATGCCTACATAAAAATTAGAGTTAAATCCAAAGTGAGCAATAACAAAAGAGAGAAAGGAGCTCGCTAGGTCACCTCACTGGTGCCTAGGCAAAATTATGAGTGTATGAGAGAAATAAAGTCGCAGTCATCACCATAACCCATAAATCACCCTTCACACTAGGGGGGTAAACTTCGGCCACCCGTCTCGTTTGCCTGAATCCCTTTCTAAACTAGGGGTAAACGCCGGTCGTTTGCCTTGTTTGCCTCACAACCATACATATCCCAAACTAGGGGCAAACTTCGGCCACCCACCTCGTTTGACTCTAATCGTCCTAGCATGTCCAAACAAGTAACAAAAGCAAACATCTGATCAAAATCATACTACAAATGTTTTCAGAAAGCTAAATGCATAAAATAAGGTTCTCCAAGTAACCAAAGTTCACCAATCAACAAACTTCAAATATTACATAAGCAGGGATAAATGAAAACACAAAAAGTTCTTTCAAAAAGCAATCACAAATATCAAAGACACTTGGAGGAAAGAAGCAGAATCAGTCAAGTCTAGTTTTATTTTGTGTCTTTTATTTCTTCAAAGGTCTTTAGAGGTAGGCTTTTACTCGGCAGGCCCAGGCCCAACCACTGATGAAAGTAGCAATAGTAACAGCTCTGACTCTGGAAGCAAAGACCCTCTCAGTAAACCCCCGGGGGACCTCTTGAACTCGCCCGTACTGTCTAGCCAATCGATGAGGATGACAGAAAGAAGTCTCTCTTAGGCCCATCAACCACACTCTCTGGTAATCCCCGAGGCTGGTGGTCACAGCATGGAGGCCCCAACGCCCCACAATCCAGCAGATGTTGGCCTCAGATAAAGCACCCATCATGCCAACCCAATCGGCAGAAGTGTAATGAGAATGAAGCACGGCCATGCGAAAGTAAACTGGAGGCACGCTACCAATCCATAACTGAAGGCGCTCGTAGAGCCAAGCCTGTAACACCAAAGGCGTCCCAGAAAGAAGGATAACCCCTTGATTAAAAGCACGATCCAAACCATTCAGAGTTTCGTCCAGAACCATGGCCATGGGGTTCTTACTCAATTTCATCCCGAGGCACACGTGCACCAAGTCAGGGGAAGTACTCGAGAATAGAAAGTGATAAGTCATCCATAATATCAAAGCAACCCCGCGGGTGGCATCGTATACACTGGGATTCCCAGGATTAACATACTGAGCAATTATGAGAGCAATGTCGAGAACATCACCATGAATCAGTCGGCGAGAAATAGCAGTGGAACAATTCAAGTATTCAGCCAGGCCTCGTGTAGGACTGGGAGTATCAGCAGAAGGAAGAATCAGGTCAGAATCCGGATCGAAGCCGAGGATAGCACAGAACTCCTCAAACAGGGGGCATATCTCCAGGCCGTTGAAATTGAAGACATGATTTACCAGGTCCCAGTGGGCAATAGCAGCACGCATGAACTCAATGTTCAGAGCCATCTGGCGAAGAGAGAATAGCTCGGTCAGACCGTAGCTTAAGAGGTTGATCCGCTCCACACCATCCGTGATGTTTAGCATAGCCGTGAGTTGAGCGGGATCGTACAATGCCATATTTTCTGTCGCGGCTCTAGCAAAATTTCAAAATTTTAGTAGCACCTCCCTGTTTCACGGACTATCCCACCTGCAAGGTAAACACACTCACTATCACAAAGTTGTTCATCGCAGTAACATCAACAATCATAAAATCGCAGTGCACATATATCGTCACACAACCACCAACCAAAACAAGCACACAACTGCGTCTTCAAACCGGAGACTATCCGGCCCGAAAGGCAAAACATCATAATACTCTATCAAGGGTGATAAATCATCCTACACATCATCCTAAAGATCATTCTACACATTATTCACTAGTATAACCCAATCGAAGACATACAATGGAGACAAAACAAAGTCCCCGCTTAGAAGGCCTCAGTCTTCCTCTTTTTCATCCTCTGTTGGACCCCCCGGAGTGTACGTCGGCGATGGCCTCCTCCTGCCACCCCTGCACCTTGGCCTGGTCCTCGACGAGGTGGCACCACCTCCTCGACACTACACACACAAAATAAAAGCAATCAGTCAAGAAACAACAAAAGTACAAAAAAAGAGTCGAGTTAAAAACTTACCAAGGACGCTATTTGACTGGTGGCGAACTGCCGCATACCGTCCATCTGCCAAGGGTAAAGTCTAGGGTTAGAACCTCATAACCTTAAGGAGCACAAAATTAGAGACATACCCGGTGGTCTTGCGTAAGGACCAAGGACCATAAGCTAGCTGCCAAGGTGTGACCCTCCTCAGCGTAACTCTAAGGAACATTGAGGATGCCCGTTGGATGGGTGGGGTAATCGCACGTCCATAACCTGCGGAGAGCCATCTGCGCCCAAATCATTAACGGTCCAATCCCAATGAGGGATAGGATCAGAAGCTGGGGGAACCTGTCTCCTGTACATCTATTGAAGCTGTAGGCACAAAACAAGTTAGGGAAAAGATGAGTCAAAAACATGAGTGACGAATAGAGACAAAAGCGTAAAAAGACTCACATCCAGGAGTGGGAAGTTCGGCATCAGAAAGCGGCTACGGTATGTCTAATAGCCAGTCTCGGAGCAGATGTGATCCCAAACATCAGTGCCAGCTAAGGCTGCTAACAGAGCAGCACCAGAAAGGTCACCAGCGTCCATCATAGGAGGATCATGAGGAACAAAATACCTCGGGCTACCGATCGCCTGCCGGGATACTCGCTCGCTAAGGTACCATTGCCTGCCCTCGGTGCTCTCCATCAAGAGGCAACAAGAAGCAAGAGGCTTAACCGCCTGAATCTCCTCAGGAGCCGCATAAGAAACACCCTCCAAGGTGTCCAGTCAACACTGGCAACTGTCAGCTCAGATAAGAAGTTCCTCAAAAGGACAATCCGATGGGCTCCGCTTTTGACTCCGACAACGTCTCTCCGCCACCTCAAGCCCCGAGGAAATAAAGGCACAGGAGCCATGCCATCCTCATCCTCACCCGACTCGTCAGTAGGGGTAGGGGCCAGCATCTTCAAATACTCAAAGCTCCAGAGCTGCACAGGAAGAAAGTGAAAGTCAGAAAACAGAAACAAGAAAGGGCCAAACGATAAGAAAAATTCACAGAACATACCTCCCAAACTCGCCAGAATCCTCCAGTAGATTTTATGCCGCCACGGGAGACCTCGCCCATGTGCTTATAAAGGTGGGCTAAGGCAGCACCGCCCCAATCATAGGATGGAATCTCGTTATTGGTCGCCAAGCAAGTAAGGAGCCGCAGGCTCACCCGGTCATTCCGTGCAGCAAAAATTGAACAACCAAGAACATACAGCAGGAAGGCCCGTAACAACTGCTGGTCATTCAGAGTGTGTCCCCCTCTTCCGTAGGCCCGATAAAGCCAGCCACAAGGGAACCAGTGCATCTCCAGATTAAGGGGAACAGACCCAATTAGCATCTCTACAGCTTCAGGGTCAATCTCATAGAAGTAATCCAAGACTAGGCGCTTCCCGCCAACCCTCAAGCCGATAATCATCGAGAAGTCAAAAGTTGTCATCGTCATCTCACCGAACGGAAGATGGAAGGTATTAGTCGTGTCCCACCACCTTTCAGCAAGAGCATAGAAATGGGTCAGGTCATTGGTGCTCTTTGAAACCAGACGGACAAAGCCACTAAAACCTGCATCATCAACCATCTGCTTGACGGTGGGCGACAGTTGGGTATACCACAGGAAAGCGTGGGCAAGACTACCATGGCCCTTCAATGTCACTTCCAGCACCTGCACACATCAAAAACGGCAGCAACAAAGCACAAAATCACTATTCACAGCCCGAATTCCAAACTTCATAAAATCAACATTTGAGCACAAATCAAACTTCTAACGATCTCTAGGTGCACACTACGGCTCACAAAACTAGCACAATGCATGGGAATAGTCCTAAACTACCAAAAGCTTCACATACCTGACGAGCTAGAGCCGTGGCTGAAAGGTGATGCTAAGGGACACGCAAAACCAACTCCAGAGGTTGACTCTCGGTCTTTGCCCGTTTCTTGGCCTTCTTCGATGGCCTCTTTGAGCTTGAAGCCATGGATCTGCAAAAAAAAAAAAATGGGAGCTCAACTTTCTTCTTGAGATTTTGAAAAAAGTAAAAACCCAATCAAAATTCTAATCATGGGGAAAGATTACTCACGTGAGCGTGCACAAGCTGCGTTTTGACAAATTTTGGCTCCAAAAACACTCAAAAATGGCCAAAAATGAGCTCAAAATGCTCAAAAATCCGAGATACACATCCATGGAGTTCGGCCACCAACTGCCGCTGCGGCACTGGTCAACTGCCGCCGTGGCACTGGCCTAGTGCATCTGCGGCACTGCCCCCTACGGGCCCCGCTTTGCTCCGTTTCGGCCCATTCTGACCCGTTTAGCCCGTTTGTGGTCCCGATTAGCCCCGGTGGCCCGTTTCAGTCAAGATTTTTGAGGTTTTATCCCCAACAGATCTAATTTATCCCCAACAGATTCAGTTAATCCCCCGAGGACAGAAACAGAAAGATATCAGCTCCCAAAGGCCCGAATTAATTTTTCGGACTGACCATTACAAAGATCTTATCAACCATGAGAGATTCAAAGATGGGTCCTAGTTCCCGATCAAGAAACAGCAAAGAGAAATTCCTCGAGAATCCTACACCATCCTCCGGGGACAGAAACAGAAAGATATTAGCTCCCGAAGGCCCGAATCAGTTTTTTGGACTGACCATTGCAAAGATCTGATCAACCGTGAGAGATTCAGAGATGGGTCCTGGTTCCCGATCAAGAAACAGCTAAGAGAGATTTCTCGAGAATCCTACACCATCCTCCGGGGACAAAAACAGAAAGATATTAGCTCCCGAAGGCCCGAATCAGTTTTTCGGACTGACCAATGCAAAGATCTGATCAACCGTGAGAGATTCAGAGATGGGTCCTGATTCCCGATCAAGAAATAGCTAAGAGAGATTCCTCGAGAATCCTACACCATCCCCTGGGGACAGAAACAGAAAGATATCAGCTCCCGAAGGCCCGAGTCAGTTTTTCGGACTGACCATTGCAAAGATCTGATCAACCGTGAGAGATTCAGAGATTGGTCCTGGTTCCCGATCAAGAAATAGGTACGAGAGATTCCTCGAGAATCCTATACAATCCCCCGAGGACAGAAACAGAAAGATATCAGCTCCCGAAGGCCCGAATCAGTTTTTTGGACTGACCATTGCAAAGATCTGATCAACCGTGAGAGATTCAAAGATGGGTCCTAGTTCCCGATCAAGAAACAGCTAAGAAAGATTCCTCGAGAATCCTACACCATCCCCCGGGGACAAAAACAGAAAGATATCAGCTCGCGAAGGCCCGAATCGGCTTTTCGGACCGAGCATCGCAAAGATCTTATCAACCGTGAAAGGTTCAGAGATGGGTCCTGGTTCCCGATCAAGAAACAATTAAGAGAGATTCCCTGAGAGTCCTACGCCATCCCCCGAGGACAGAAATGGAAGGATACTAGTTCCCACTATCCCCAGCAGAAAGTAGCAAAAGCAGAACCGACTCCCGAAGATCGGTCATCAGGAACAACCAGAACATCGCCCGTATTCAGATTTTGAAGACGAGCACCGTCCTTCCACGACTCCGTGTCTCCTGATTATCATGAGCTTTCTCATATGTCCATTATCATAGCTTTCGCACTAATCGGTTATCACAAGATCCCTCGGTCACCTTTAGTTGTCATCCTCTAAAACCCTGTGTCTGATTGTGGACACGCGGAATCCGTCGTCCACTCCCGGTTTTTCCTGTTTGTTTCTGGGGTTTCGGAATTGATTTTCCTTTGTTTTGAAATCGATTTTGAAAGAAAACAAGAGGTTTGTTTTGAAGAAAAGAAGGTCTTTTGAAAACAGATACAGAGTCGCCACTTGGTCTTTAGGGAACCAAGAAACCCAATTTGACTCACCCAAATGGATAAAGGGCACCGGCCCTTCATAACCAAAGAACTTGGTTCGGGGTTTTGGTACGAGAGAGGAATGAGCCTTTGTCACGACTAAAACACCCTCAACTCGCCCCGTCTTTCGACGGGCCTCAATTAGCATCCAAATAATCATCTTATACTATGCATGGTTCGACAATTAATACTATGGTAATATATTACATCACATAAGAAACTTGAAATTGGAAGATCAAAAGATAAGATATCATTCATAAGATTTAAGCCAAGTATCACACAATGCAAAGTAAAAAATCACACAAAACAAACCTAGGAAAAATCATCTACTCATCTATCAAGTAATTAAGTTTTCCTAATCTAAAGGGGGACATGAATTGTTCTTGAAAAAGAAATCAAAATATGCTTAGCAAGCTAGTATGATGCATGTTATTCTTTGAGAAAAGAAGACCTCTCAATCCCCGGGATGGATGAGAAAGGATGATTAGATCGGGGGAAGCATGAACGTGTGATCATGATCATTCCTTATAGTCTTCTTAGATTAGGAGTTACAAAAATCCCAAATCTTTGCATGGATGCAATGTATGTATCTAGAATGTGTAAAGGTTGTAGTGAGCTTTGTGTTCATGGATTCCTAGAATGACTTAGAAGTCTAGAATGTGTATGAATAAATGAATGAAATCATCATGGGATATGTACAAATGTAGTATGAACTACTTCCTAAGGCATGAGCTAATTTGGAATGCATGTAAGTATCAAATCAAATGATGGGAGTAAAAGTATGCTAGCTGTGAATAGTGGACAGAACAGTAACATGATCTTGTGAAAATGGAAAAGAGGGGTTAGGAATGTTTTCAATGCATGCTTTTTTTATGGATATCTTCCTTATTGTGTCTAGAACACAACCCAAAAATCCAATCCTTAATAACTATCACAAATTGAGAGAAATCATATAAACAATAAAGGTCACTCAGAAACAGAGTCCGTACTGTCGACTGAAATGTTAGAAACTCTTAGAAAATGAAAACGAATGATCTAGAGGCCCATTTTATACATAACGTTTCCTAAGACATTGAAGTTTGAGGGAAAAATAAGTTAGGACCACCCCATTTGGAAACGTTTTCTGAAAAAGAGTTGGAAGTGGATCTAGCTGCTGTGACAGCAAAAACAGAATGTCTGGAAGGAATGTTTGGATCCAAATGGACCATTTCCAAGTACTTCCAAGTCAAACCAAAAATCATGGGTGTTCTCCAATGGGTTAGGAAGACTTTACAAGTGGCCTTGCATCCATATGTTGAGTATTGAGTTCTAGGAAAATCTTTGAACTCAGATTATTCACTGTTTTGACTCACTATTTTGAAAGTTTTGGGAAAAACTAGAGTTTTCTTTCTTGAGATTAAAATGAGGGGTTTTAAGAGGGGTTTTGAAGTAGATGTTTTGAAAGCATATTTTCAATACTCAATGAAGATTATAGCCACTTGAAATTTCAACATCAAACTCATCATCAAGAACCTCCAAGTTTGTTGGAAAGATTTATTTTTATTAGAACATAACTTCAATACACTTCAAGAATACCTTGGAGGTATTGAAGTTATGATCATCATCTATCAAACATGTTTTTGAGGTCAAGAGCTACTATCCATAAGGATTCACTCACCTCAAACTTCATGTCATCATTTAGATGATGAAGAACAAGTAAGTAAATAAAGAAAAATAAAAAAGAAATGAGGTAAGAAGAGATGAATATAATATGAACAAGCAAGTAAATAACAATCAATGGATGATAATCAATGTGATTTTGGACTTGTAGCTTGGTGTTTCACTCATAGATTTTGACATTTAGACATGGAAGTAGCTTCTTAACTCAAGAATGCTCAAGAATGGTGATTGGGGGTGTTTGGGATGTGAAGTATAAGAGAGGTAATGGAAGAACACAAGATTAGAACTCACTTTCTATAGCAAAATAGTAGGAGGAAGCTCCTTTTCTCTCTTCTAAACCTATCTCTATCTCTCTTCTTCTCTACAACTTTTCAAGCTTTTGCACTTGCCCCCCCCCCCCCCCCCCCCCCCCCCCCCCAAAATGAAGAGCAATGGGGGGTTTATATAGGCCAATTTGGGGTGGTTTTGGGATTTTAGAAGTATTCCTATTGGTCCCAAACATCTGTGAACATAAAACTACGTCGTTTTGGTTTTCAATTAATCAAATTGGACCCCCAAAAAAATTACAAAAATGGACTCTGCGAGGGTTGAGTGTCGCGGCGGCAGTGCTCCTCAGACGCCCAAAAATTTACGTTTAGGCCCCCAGAGGTTCCGGTATTTGCTAAAAGGCCCTATTTTGTCCGAAATTCACAGAAAATGCATACGAACTCCAAATTGAGGTTGTGATATACCGTTGGAGAGGTAATTGAGTCTACTTTACATAAAAAAATAAGTCGGGAATAGGTCACTTTGAAAAGTTTTACGGTATTTGCGATAAAAGCCGATTTGACCGCCTTTTTCGCCTTCGAAAATTCATAATAAACTTGTTTTAAATCCGAAAATTATGTGCGATATACCGTTGGAAAGCTATTGACCTCTAGTATTTATGAAAAATATTTAAAAATTGTTATGGTGCCCCGGTTCTAAAGTCAAATTCTGGTCAAGCTGGTCAAACCTGGGATTCCCGGGAAGTTCTGGGAACCTCTGGGAGCTCCTAGGAGCTGACGTTTTTGCTCGATTTTCTTTTAAAACTCATTTTAATATTTCCCACATGACCCAGAATGATTCCGGTGAATTTGGACGATTTCGGTCAAACTTGGTCAAACTTGGTCAAACCTTGGTCAAACCGGTCAACTGGGACTTTCCGGGAACTTCCGGGACTTTCGGGGGTCTCTCGGAGCTGACGATTTCATCCGATTTTACTTAAAAACTCATTTTATCACTTTGCTTATGACGTAGCATGTTTCCAGAACTTTTGGTCCAAATCTGGGAGTTTTTGGGCTTTTAGGGGCGTTTTGGTCATTCTGAGCATTTTGAGAAATAGAGTTAACTTCCAGGAGTCCTTTTTGAGTCTTTTTCGATCATTGTGAACCACCAAGCTATGGGTCTCCTAAATCTGATAGCCGACAAAATGGGGTGTCTACACTGATCCATTTCGATTACAAAGCACGTTTCTCAGAATTTAAGAAGTTTGCCCCGAGACCCAGAGTCTTCCAAACCATTGTGTCTTTATCCAAGTCAGCCACTGCATCACAGTCGGAGACACTAGCACGGCATAAGTCCACTCAGAGTGGCACACACCCCACAGCACCAGCTCATACTAAGATCAGAACACTAAACATGATAGGACTCAGGACGCAATTCATATCACATCGCATTGCATATCATTCTTATAGCATAGCATCCGTTTGATTGATGTGTATGTGCATATGTCATTTGTTCCTTTGCGCCCCGAACTACGTCCTGGTCTGATTCCCCTTTGGGATACGTAGGTAGCTCACCAAGAGCACCACCAACCCTAGCCCCAGCATCATGTTTCTATCATTACATCTTTGCAACGCTTTTATCCTAAATCTATAGCCTCCAAAAAGACTTGTCTCTTTAAAGCTTTGGCACTTCCTTGCAACATGCGTTGCCTCGCAAGTTCATGCCAAAGAGGGGCAAACTGTAGACATCCCATTTTGTCGGCTATCAGATTTAGGAGACCCATAGCTTGGTGGTTCACAATGATTGAAAAAGACTCAAAAACAACTCCTAGAAGTTAGTTCTATCTCTCAAAATGCTCAGAACGACCAAAATACCCCCTGAAAGCCCGAACGCTCCTGGATTCGAACCAAATGTTCTGGAAATGCGTTACGTCGTAAGAAAAACAATAAAATGAGTTCTAAAGCATGATCAGATGAAATCGTCGGCTCCCAGAGACCCCCAGAAGTCCCGGAAGTTCCCAGAAAGTCCCCATTGACCAGTTTGACCAAGTTTCACCAAAGTTTGACCGAAATCGTCCAAATTCGCCAAAAAGTTCCGAAATCATTCTAGATCATGTGCAAAATACTAAAATGAGTTTTAAAAGAAAATTGAACGAAAACGTCAACTCCTGGGCGCTCCTAGAGGTTTCCAGAACTTCCCGGGAATTCCAAGTTTGACCAGTTTGACCAAAAGTTGACTTTGAAACTGGAGCACCGTATCATTTTTCAAATATTTTTCATCGATACTAGAGGTCAATAGCTTTCCAATGGTATATCGCACATAATTTTTGGATTTAAAACGAATTTATTATGAATTTTCTAAGGTGAAAAAGGTGATCAAATCGGTTGTTATCGCGAATACCGCAAAACTTTTCAAAGTGACCTATCTCCAAAATATTTTTTACGGAAAATAGACTCTATTACCTTTCCAACGGTATATCACAAGCTCAGTTTGGAGTTCATATGCATTTTTTGTGAATTTCGGATGAAATAGGAGCTTTTCACGAATACCGGAACCTCTGGGGGCCTAATTACCTGGACAAATCAGGAACAGTGCCGCCGTGGCACAAGCCCAGTGCCGCCGTGGCACTCTCCCCCAGAATGGTCTATTTTGTAATTTCTTTTGGGGGCTCAAATGGATTAATTAGAAACCAAAACGACGTAGTTCTATGTTCACAGATGTTTAGGACCAATGGGAGTACTTTTAAAACCCCCAAAATCACCCCAAATTGGCCTATATAAACCCCCCTTGACTCCTCATTTTGGGGGTGTCAAATGCAAGCTTTGAAAAGTTTTAGAGAGAAAGTTGTAGAGATAAGGTTAGAGTAGAGGGAAAAGAAGCTTCCTTCTTTGATTTCCAAACAAGAGTGTGAGTTCTAAACTTTGTTTTTACTTCATTACTTCCATTTACTTCATATTCAATACACCCAACCACCATTTTAGTGAGCATTTAAGAGAGAGGAAGCTAATTCCATGTTCAATGTCACTACATATGAGTGAAACACCAAGCTACAAGTCCAATACATCATTGAATATCATCTATTGATTGTTTATATACTTGTTTGCTTACTTTGATGTTCATCTCCTTTAATCTCATTTCTTTTTCTTTTTCTTGTTTACTTACTAGTTCATCATCATCTAGATGAGGACATGAAGTTTGAGGTGAGTGAATCCTTATGGATAGTAGCTCTTGACCTCAAAAACATGTTTGATAGATGATGGTTACAACCTCAATACATCCCCATGTATTCTTGAGGTTATTTTCAAAATAAAACAATGTCTCCAACAATCTTGGAGGCTCTTAATATGAGTTCAAATGTTGATATTTCAAGTGATCATAATCTCCATTTAAGTGCTGAAAATATACTTTCAAAACCCCTTTTTCAAAACCCCTCAAAACCCCCAATATTGGGATTCTAAGAAATAACGTATTTCTCTCAAAAAAAATCTTCAAAACAGTGAGTTATTTAGTTTCAAAGAATTATTCTGAGTTCAAAACTCAAGGTAAGGATGCAAGACCACTTGGAAAGTCTTCCTAACTCATTATAGAACACCCATGATTTTTGGCTTGACTTGAAAGCACTTGAAAGGGGTCCATTTTTGTCCAAACATTCTGCCTTTGCTGTCACAACAGCTAGATTGAATTTTAACTTATTTTACAGAAAACTTTTCCAAAACGAGTGGTCCCAACTTATTTTTCTCTTGAACTTCAATGTCTTAGGAAACTTTCTGCATAATATGGGCCTCTAGATGTTTTTTTTCATTTTCTAATATTTTCTAACTTTTCAGTCGACAGTACGGACTCTGTTTCTGAATAACCTCTATTGTTAATATGATTTCTCTCAATCTGTAATAGTTATTGAGGATTGGCTTTTTTATTTGTGTTCTAAACACACCAAGGATCATCTCCATAAAAAATCATGCATTTAAAATATTCCTAACCCTACTTTTCATTTTCCACAAGATCAAGTCACTATTCTGTCCACTATTCACAGCAAACATTCTTTTACTTTTATTCTTTGATTTGATGCTTACATGCACTCCAAATTTGTTCATATCTTAGAAAGTAGTCCATACTACATTTGTACATATTCTATGATGATTTCCTTCATGCATTCATGCATGTTCTAGACTTTTAAGTCACTTTAGAAAGTCCATGTACACAAACACACTACAACATTTGCACATTCTAGGATCATACATTGCATTCATGCAAGATTTGGAGTTTTTGTGATCCCTAATCTAAGAAGATTATAAGGAATGAACTAGATCATACGTTCATGCTCCCCCTCAATTAATTCTTCCTTTCTCATCCGCCCCTGGATTGAGAGGTCTTCTTTTCTCAAAGATTAACATGCATCATATTAGCTTGCTAAGCATTTTTTTGATTTCTTTAATTAATTTGTTTCAAGAATAATTCATGTCCCCTTAGATTAGAAAAACTTGATTACTTGATATATGATTAGATGATTTTTCCTAGGTTTATTCGTGTGATCTTTCACTTTTGCATTGCATGATATTTGGCTAAGATCTTATGAACGATATCTTATCTTTTGATTTTCCATTTCAAAATTCTTGTGTGATGTAATCTACTATCATAGTATTAATTGTCAAACCATACATAGTATAAGATGATTATTTGGATGCTAATTCAGGCCCATCAAAAGACAGGGCGAGTTGAGGGTGTTTCAGTCGTGACAAAGGCTCATTCCTCTCTCGTACCAAAACTCCGAGCCAAGTTCTTTGATTATGAAAGGCCGGTACCCTTTATCCATTTGGGTGAGTCAAAATTAGGTTTCTTGGTTCCTTAAAGACCAAGTGGCGACACTGTATCTGTTTTCAATAGACCTTTTCCTTTCCCTTTTCAAAACAATCTCAAAACAAACTAAAAAGGGAAAGCGGGATTCCGCGTGTCCACAAGGCGCGAGTTCAATAATGGAAGAATTCGAATGGAATGGCCCATTGCTATATTTTGGCCTCAATGGCTAGTGTGTTGCAATACCAATTCCAGTCAAACAATTCTGCCAGTGACATTATCGAATCCCTTAAAAAGATGTTTGGGGAGCATGGCAGGCCTGCCAGGCAGGTAGCTATGCAGAAGATAATGAGTGCTAAGATGTCGGAAGAGACTTTAGTCAAAGAACATATTTTGAAAATGATTGGTTATTTGAACGAGCTGGAGACCCTAGGTACCAACATCGATGCACAGACCCAAGTTGATATGATCCTTAATACACTGTCACTGTCATTCGCTCAATTTAAACTGAATTATAATATGAATAAAATGGATTTCTCAATGAGCGAATTAATGAGTTCTTTATTGGCAGCGGAAGGGGTGATCAAACCTGGGGGCAACGTTTTGAACGTTGAGAAAAGCACTTGCTCTTTCCGATCTATGCCAAAGGGGAAGAAGAAGACTAGCACTGGTGGTCCAAGTGTTCAACCGATCCCTAAGATTGCAAAATCTAAGGAAAAAGGTAAGGGCAAAGGTAAGGTGGTGGCCAAGGCAAAGGAAAGTATTTCCAATGCAGTGAGAAGGGCCACTGTAAGAGGAACTGTCCAGAATTCTTAACTACAAAATCACATGTGATTTATGTAAGTTTTGTTATGGATACTTCAAAAACTTGGTGCATTGATTCTGGTACGACTAACCATATGTGTATTTCGTTGTAGGGGTTCAGATCAACCAGGAAATGCAGTGATGGGGAGATCGTGCTGACTCTGGGTTCTAGCACAACCGTTTTTGTGGTTGCTATAGGAGTAGTAGTTTTAGAGTTTTTGGACAATAAGACAATAGTTTTATCAGATGTACTTTATGTCCCTTTAATGAGACGTAATTTAATTTCAGTTTCAAATTTATCGAATAATAGTTATTCTTTTCATTTTGGAACAGAAGTTGTCATTAAAATAAATAGTTCTTTTATATGTTTTGGTGTTAAAGCTAATGACTTGTATGTGATTACTCCCAATATTTCTAAAGACTCTTATATGGAACTTAATAACTCAGTGGTAATTGGACCATCTAAAAGAAAATAACCTTCCACTAATCCAACAAGGCTTTGGCATGTGAGGCTTGGTCATATCAATCTAAATAGGATTGGCAGACTAGTCAAAGAATGGGGTCTGAGGCGATTTGGTTCTCGAACCAATGGAAGTCTGCGAGTCTTGTTTAGAGGGTAAGATGACCAAAAGGCCCTTTCCAACAAAGGAAAATAGGACCAATGCATTGTTGGAATTAGTTCATAGTGATGTGTGTGGACCAATAAATATTAGAGTACGGGGTGGTTATGAGTATTTCATTACATTTACTGATGACCACTCTAGGTATGGATATGTGTACCTTATGCAACACAAGGCTGAAGCCTTTGAAAAGTTCAAAGAGTTTAGGGCTGAAGTGAAGAAGCAATTAGGAAATACATCAAGGCCATTCGATCTGATCAGGGTGGTGAGTACCTCTCTAATGAGTTTATTGATCACCTCGTACAGAATGAGATTCTATCACAGTTGACTGCACCTGGTACACCTTAGCAAAATGGTGTAGCGAAGAGAATGAACTGGACTCTTTTAGACATGACTAGGTCGATGATGAGTTATTCGGAGTTGCCATTATTCCATTGGGGTTATGATTTGGAAACCGTTGCATACATACTAAATCTAGGATCAAGCAAATATGTTCCCAGGACACCACGGGAGATGTGGATTGGGAACAAACCTTCTTTGTAACATCTCCGGCTATGGGGGTGTCCGGCACATGTGCTGAAAGGAAAGATGAGTAGTTAGATTCTAGATCAGAAGTATGTTATTTTGTAGGGTATCCAAAGGGTACTTATGGATGGTATTCTTATGATCCAAGAGAACAGAAAGTGTTTGTTAGTACAAATGTTGTTTTCTTGGAGGATGATTATATCATGAACCATAAACCTAAAGGAAGGATAGATCTGAGAGATATAAAAGGAGAGCCCTTAGTCCAATTCGAAGTTAATAATGATGTATGAAATACCCTGTATTTCCAATAAATATTTATGCACAGAGATTCTATATACTTTCCTTGACCATTCATGAAATTTCATCTTCGATCGATCGAAGCTCTTTCGAGCGATCGAGCATCCCAGTAGTTCAAGCGATCGAACCTTGTTCAATCGATCGAAACCCTACCGACATAAATTTAATACGTGGTCCCCATTTCAATCGATCAAACTTTCTTCAATCGATCAAACCTGACCGACCTGAGTTCGATCGATCGAGCATCCTTCGATCGATCTAGAATGTAATTATCAGAATTCCCAGGTTTCCCGCAAACAATGCCATCTGCACCTCTCCCACCTCTATATATATATACAATGCATTCGTGTGTGTTGTGTGTTTGCTGAACTTAAGAGTTTGAGAGAGAGAGAGTGGTGAGTTTTGTGTGTGTTTGTATATATATACACACATACATATATATATATATATCCGGGAGACCGAGAGAAGAAGAAAGATCCGAAGAAGAAGAAGAACAAGAATAAGGAGAGAAAGAGAGAAGGAGACAGGGAGAGACAGAGGCAGAGAGAGAGAAAGAGGAAACCATTAGAAAAGCTTCGAAGCTTTCAACCGAGCCAAACGCGCCCTTAACGACTTTCGGTGAGTTCCAAACTCACTCGGTAACTTAGTTATGATGTTTTACATATTCTGGACGTATTAAATTATAACCCAAACACCCCTAACACATTCTGCACGTTCACAAGCAGAATCTGTGGAAGACGAAGTTCGATCGATCGAACTGAATTCAATCGATCAAACATCACTAAGTCTCAATCGATCGAAATAAGTTCAATCGATCGAGGTCACATTTCGTCGATCGATCGAGAAGACTTCAATCGATCGAACATCACCTTTCCTCAATCGATCGAACCCGAGCAGAACATGAATGTATTCTTTTCAGTTATTATAATGCGTAGTTGTTAAATCTTTGTTCCATTTTCCTATTATGCGATATTATGGATTACGGAGGTAATGGGATACGATAACGAGATTGAGATAACATGGTGAGTAACGTAGTCGGGTTCGGAACGCTAGTAATAGTACGACGCGATAACGGAGTAAGTTGAGATGATGATACTGGGTAGTATTGGATAAGTGAGAAGTGAGTCAGTAAGAGGATTTGTATGTTCAAGTTGTGTAAGTCGAGCTGATGATTCGCTCAGGTTGAATCCGATAAGTGTATGTCAAGGATTTGATCAGGATCGTGAGAATTATGGGTGCACAGTACTCGCAAGCGTTCTTAAAAACGGTGAACAGTAAGAGTTCTTAAAAGCGGTGAACAAGAGTAATTGTGGCACATCCATGATTTATATTTACCAGAGCTGTGTATGTATCGTACTCGCAAGCGTTCTTAGAAGCGGTGAACAGTAAGAGTTCTTAAAAGCGGTGAACAAGAGTATGGGTACATCCATAGACTAGTCGTTATATGAGAACAATGTATGGGTGCTCGCAAGAGTTCTTAAAAGCGGTGAACAGTAAGAGTTCTTAAAAGCGGTGAACAAGAGCACTGGTATGTTGTGCTGATATAATCAGTTCGAGAGAGAGAGAGTCAGTTGGGAATTGTGAGATCAGTCTTAGAGTGGGAATTAATAAGAATCGATTAATGATATGTCTGAATAAAAGAGAAAGAGATATATTTCGTATCACTGTCATCTATTGTTCATAACTGTAAATATGTTATTTCTATGAGACTGCGTTAGTTAGTGCTCACTCAGCTTTCAACAAGCTGACGGCCTTTATTGCCTGGACATTCCCCGTCCAGACTATCCTGTCCTTTACAATGCAGATGACGGAACTTATGGCGATAACGATTACCCTGAAGGGAGTTACGTAGAGAATGGCCCCACTGATGCCAGTTATGCTGACGCCTATCCGTACGCCAGCTGAAGACCTGAAGATAGATAGTAGTTTATATTACTACTTTTCTTTTACTGTTGTACTTTGTAGTTTAACGGGTACTTGGGCATATGTTGTCTCCAGACCTGTTGTGATCCTGTGGACCGTACTCTGATGATTGTAATAGATAGAATCGTGTTTATATTTCAGTGGTTTACTGTTCCTGTTGTGCTTGTGGACTAGTACTGTGTGGTGTGGATTATCAGTGACTTTCACTTGTCATTCCCTATGGACCCATAAAGGAAATTTATTTTTCTCTATTTATGCTGCTCCGGGGCGTGACAATGTAACACAAGAGAATACCACTTCTTCACCCATTTTTGCACCGGTACCTCGTCGTAGTGGGAGGATTATCAGTCAGCCTGATAGATACATGTTCCTAGGAGATGTTTTTGAAGATGTCTCCGTAGAATCTGAATCTGATCCTGCCACATACGAAGAGGCAATGGCTAATGTTGATTCAACTCATTGGATTAAAGTTATGAAAGCTAAATTGGAATCCATGGATTCCAATCAAGTCTGGGATCTTATAGAACTTCCGGCCAATATTAAACACATTGGTTGTAAGTGGATCTACAAGAGGAAAAGAGGATCTGATGGAAAGGTTAAGATCTTTAAGGCTAGACTTGTAGCGAAAGGTTATACTCAGAGGGAGGGTCTTGACTATGAGGAAACCTTCTCACCTGTAGCCATGCTCAAGTCCATCAGGATACTCTTATCCATCGCTGCATGCCTAGATTATGAGATCTGGCAGATGGACGTCAAGACTGCATTCCTGAATGGCAATCTTGAGGAGGACATCTATATGCAGTAACCAAGTAACTTGGTATGCAAGTTGTAAAAGGTCATTTATGGGCTTAAGCAGACATCCAAGAGTTGGAACATCCGATTTGACCAAGCGGTCAAATCGTTTGGTTTCATACAGAATCTGGATGAACCTTGTGTATACAAGAAGTGCGAAGGAAAAGTGGTGGCTTTTCTTGTTCTTTACATTAACAACATTCTACTCATTGGGAATGATGTAGCGGCATTATCAACGGTTAAGGCTTGGCTAGCTAGTACTTTCGATATGAAGGATCTAGGATAGGCGAGCTATATCCTTGAGATAAAGCTCTTTCGGGATCACAATCGAAAGATAATGGGATTGTCTCAAGCTGGTTATATCGATAAGGTGCTAACTAGGTTTTCAATGGACAATTCGAAGAAATGTTTGTTACCTTTCGGGCATGGTTTAGCATTCTCCAGGGACCAATATCCTAAGACACAGGAGGAGAGGAATCGCATGGTAGGAATTCCCTATGCTTCAGCAGTGGGAAGTCTCATATATGCGATATTGTGAACTAGACAAGATATCTGCTTTGTCGTAGACATGGTCAGCAAGTATCAATCGAATCCAGGTCCAGAGCACTGGACAGGCGTTAAGCACATTCTTAAGTATTGAGAAGGACTAAAGATTACATGCTTATGTACGGCGTTAGTGAGTTAATTCCAGTGGCATATACTGAATCGGACTTTATGTCAGATAAAGATTCGAGGAAGTCGACGTCCGGTCATCTCTTTACCTTAGGAGGTGGTGCTGTTAGTTGGAGGAGCATTAAGCAGAAATGCATTGCAGACTCAACTACAGAAGCTGAGTATGTGGCTGTTTGTGAAGCCACAAAGGAAGTTGTTTGGCTCAAGAAGTTCCTTATGGAGCTCGAGGTGGTACCAGCGTCGCTGTCACGTATTATGCTATACTGCGATGATAGTGGGGCGGTGGCTCAGTCCAAGGAGCCACGGATCCACGAAAAGGGAAAGTACGTAGAGCAGAAATATCATCTAATTCGAGATATTGTTCAACGTGGAGATGTGACTAGCACCTAGATTTCCACCGCTGACAATCTAGCTGATCCGTTTACAAACGCCTTGCCAAAGAAGGTCTTTAATCGTCATCTAGATAGTTTATGTCTCAAATGTAGTCCTGAATGGTTATGAGTGCAAGTGGGAGTTTGAACCATTCCTTTATGTATGAGACATTGGCATTTTAATATATGGATATCAGTTTTACATTTCGTTATGTATGTTTCTTTCATGAGATGATTGTTAATCCTTAAGTATCAAAGTAATTCGTGTATGTATGAGATACATATAAACGAGATACGAATTGCTATTTATTGATACTTAAAATTTATCACGGTGGATGGTGAGACTGGATATCTCATCAGGTTTACACTATAGCATGATTAACTACCATTGATTGGAGTGATTAATCTCAATCACTAGAGTATAGCTCGTAGTTAATATGGTAGTGCTTATAGTGCATTAACGTACCTGAGCTTTCCTATTGACACTCAAGAATGTCAAACAGTCGATAGGAACTCATAACTTGTATAAGATACGTATTCTCAATCTTGAGACGACTATGAACACAGATTGTGGATATGGCTGCTTTGGCTTACCAATCAGTGAGGTCTATAGAAGATCAACACTTGGGTATCTTGGGTATGTCATGTTCATAGGGTTGTGAACATATATTGTCTAGAATCTACCCTCTGATTCAGAGTAAGCATTCCCTTGAGAATGTCACAAAGTTGATTACTGAGAACTGTAGTCTTGTTGATAAGTAGTTATCAACATGTTTGGTAATCATGAGAGGTGAATGGGACTCAAGGAATACAAGAAGTAATCATGATTCAGGTTGACAGTAACCGTTTATCCGACTACCTGAATATGATTACGAATGTTGAAGGTAGAGGGACATTAGTAAACCATACAAGTCTAGTTATCGCTTCGATTATGTTCTTTTGCATTGAAGTTCAGTTATCGTTTTATAGTGGAGTAAACGTTAACTGATCAGTTGGTTAGTTTGCTGATCAAAGAGTTTGGTCATGGAAATTAACAACTGGTATGAGCCAACAATAAAGAACCTAGGAGATCCCACTCATAGCTCTGCTAGGATTCTTGGAAAGGCGCATGAGGATCCTATAAAGACAGATTCGATCGATCGAAGTAGTCTCGATCGATTGAAGACTAGACAGGTTCGATTTCTCGAAGATAGCTTGAAGATCAAAGTCACTTCGATCGCTTGAACGTTAGGTCGGTTCTGGGAATCTATAAATAGGGCAGCTGTATCTACAAAAAAAAAAAAAAAAAGTGGTTCGTCGTTTTAATACGCTAGAAGCTGCAGAAACTATTTTAAGAGCTCCCAAACCTTCTCTTTCCTCTCTATTAGAGATCCCACCATCTCTAGCCTCTCTGGGAAGCATTCATAGGAGACATAAGGGTGAAGACAACCTAGTAAAGGCTGTTGCATCACCAAGGAACAAGAATATCATAATTGGGTTCAAGACCTGAGGTATAATTCTTGTCCCCTCTTGTTAGTACGCATCTATGGAGTTGACGAGTAGTAGATCTCGTGCTACCAATAAGTTTTTGTAACTAACTCCTTCCGCTGCGTGTTTAAAATAATTTTAAACGTGTATTTCCAACAATCACTGTGTTCATAATCGTCTCAAGATTGAGAACACATACCTTATACAAGTTATGAGTTCCTATCGACTGTTGACAGCCTTAAGTGTCAATAGGAAAGCTCAGGTCCGTCAATGAACTATAAGCACTAGCATATTAACTAAGAGTTAAACTCTAGTTATTGAGATTCATCACTTAATCCAATGACAGTTAATCATGCTACAATGTAAACCTAATGAAATATCCAGTCTCATCATCCACTCTGACAAATTCTAAGTATCAAAGAATAGTCATTCGTATCTCACTTGTATATATCTCATACACACACACGAATTACTCACTATGATACTTAAGGATTAACAATCATCTCATGAAAGAAACATACACAATGAAATGTAAAGCTGATATCTATATATTAAAATGTCAATGTCTCATACATAAATTAATGGTTTGAGGGCATAAACCTAACAAGAAGCCTGTCTCTTACCTATATACTTTATACTGATGTTCTATATAAATAATAAGAGTGGATTTTCTTTTCTCCATTCCATGTCCTTGACCACGAGTGGATTATGGATTTGGAGGAAGAGAACTGTTCAAATGTCCTTTTCTGTCCAAGGACATAGACCACCCCCTCATGGTCAAGGACAAAAAAGGATATGGAATGGAGAGAAGAAGAAGCAGCAACAGAATTTCCCTCATAATGCCCTTGTGGTGCCAGCTACCTAAGGATAGCCAAGGACCGAGCCAAGAGATAGAGGATGCTACAATTGTGGGATCCCTGTGCACATTAGCAGAGATAGTCAAGCCCTAAGGAAAAATGCCTGAAAGGAGGTTGTTTGCGACAACTGCGGCAAGACGAGCCATGTGAACAGAGATTGCCGATCTCCACCAGAAGAGTATTATAGGCCAGCAACCCAAGGTCAGTAGGGAGGAGCCAAACACCACCTTAGTCATTCGAAGTACAATAAGTCTCATAAAATGATACTTGGCACTAGAAGGGCGATCGACCGTGGAGAACATCCTTATCACTGAAATTTAAAAGCCAATTTCTTTCAATCATTAGGACTTTGAATGGTATTGGATAGGAATCAGGATGATTAAGAGTTTTAGGACATATTTGTTCTAAGCATATGTGATTGGAGTGTTTGCAAAATTCTTCTTCATCCCAATCATCTTTTCTCTTCTGCTTTTATCATTTGTACCAACTTTTGTCATTTTCTTTTACTCTTTTCCTTTGGCAGCATGATATGTATTTTTTTTTTCTTGCCAACTTTTTCCTTATCATCACACATTCATTTTTCTCTTGTAATGTGATTACAGTCGAATCACACACCTAGCTATAGAAGTGAGGTTTATACTCCCAAGTGGAGTAAGGTATGATTTGGAGAGAAATGAGAGTAAGGCAATATAAGCTTAAGGGTGAAGGAAGGTGTATTTGACAGAAAAAAATGTCTTAAATCTTTTTCAAAATAGACTGACTTTGTTCATTTGACAGAAAAAATGTCTTAAATCTTTTTCAAAATAGACTGACTTTGTTCATTCAAGCAATTTAGAAGTTTTAAATTTGGTAAATCCTGAACGCTCTCTTCTAGTGATCAATCAAAGAACGAGTGATAGTAAGTTGTTATCGAGCCGGTGTTGTTGAGTCATCTGCTGTAAATCCCAGTTCGTACTGAGAAGAGATCAAATCAGAGAGATCTCAAAGGTAAACCCTAATTCCGTCCTATAAGATTTTACAACCTTCGATCTGATCTGTACATACAACAACGCAACCTGAGAACACGGATTTGAACAATCACAAGATTCGGGGCACGACAATAAGGCAATTACTCATTGTAGAACATAAAGTACGGTATCGTTTTCTTTCATAAAAAAATAATGTCAACTGTTCATGTCTGAAAAAGAAGCATCAATATCACTTCGAAATCATCTCTATTTTTTTTCCCCAAATTTATATCCCCAATTGCTTCCTGACCCGGAGTGATGTTATGCTTACAAAATTTTGTATGCCAAATACTTCAAAATCCACGTGATAGTGGGACCACTTTCAATAATGGTGAGACCACTTCAACATCCTTCAATCAAAATTCAATGGATCCACAGTCACATGTATTTGGCAAACATTTGGAATAAAAATTTTAAAAAGCGTAGCATTATTCCTCAACACGTGGTAGTGGAATCACCTACAATAAACTCTGATGCAAATTGGTATCTATAATTAATAAGGTCCCATTTCCACATGAGTTAAAGAATCAAACTCCGGATTCACAAATTTGGGAACTGTATCATTATTTGATTTGTGTTTCCAGTTATTATGCCACTCCATTTTTTATTTTAAAATTCTTCTGACCCCCTTCACTTTTTGACAGCACACCTCCACTTCTTTTTAGTATTCTTTGAATGCAATCAATCACCATAGTGCACATAAGTTCCATTCATGTTACGTCTTTAACATTTTTGTTTTTATTACTTCACTTTCTCTCCTTAGTCTAATCCCTTTTCTTTCTTCCTCCAACAAAAAACTAGTAAGAGATTTATCAAAAATAAAAATGCGTGTCAAATAAAATATAGCATAAACAATCACATATTCTTCATCTCATGCTCCTCATCTGTACTCACATAATCACAACTTGCAGAAAACAAAAGATTTAAAAACTACCTAAATCCAAGAATCTAACATAACACTCCATTGCACTATTTCAAAAATACATTGAAAAAACACTAATCTTCTTGTAACGAAATTCAGCCATTGAGCAAAGTTTGGGTCACAAACATCATGCCTTGTTGGGGTTCCACTTGAATCAGCAATAGTCATTGCTCGATCCCTGTAGCAATAGAGCTATATAATCAACTACACCACATTATATCTTTCTACAGATGTGAGTTCATAGTAGAGTGACTTGTATTGAAAATACATTTTAGTATTGTAAAGAGTGTTTAGACTCATGAATTGTTTAGATAACTCAGTATGGGAACTTATAAATTAGTCTAGGGATTTAACAAGTTATTTTGGAAACGATGTACCATTAATAGTGATACTGAATTAGTTCTATATATAGTTAATTGCATCCAGAAAATCAAGTAAAAAAGGCCGCCACCCCACTGCTCAAGGAAAAAAGGCTTGGCCTTTAGCTGTAGTATAGATGCATATGTGAGTGAGTGAGTGTGTAGACACAAAATACTAAACTAGCAGTGTGAGATCAACCTCTCTTAAAATGACCTTACCAATTTTGGAAATTAATCTCCCACTCGAGAAATTACTAAAATTAATGACTCCTATTTGTTTGTGTATGTCACACCCGTCCCGGAAAATCTTAAATGTTTTAAAAATGCAAAATCAGTTTTTGAGAATTATCAATATTATTTGGTCATTGTGGAATTGGTTGACTGTGGTCAACGTAGGGTGTCAAGTGAGGACACGGTAATTCGATATCCATTGAGGCATTCGTGTGATTAAATGACATTTATACGATTTAAATGTTATTTGACTTATCTGGTAAATTGTGAAAAGTAAATTTACCTGTGTAGAGTAAATTTCTAATAGTTTTGATATTTTTATATATCATTTGAAATACTGTGGTGAGAACGTGAGTGTTACGTTGCATAAAAGGTAGGTGGTCTAGAGATTCCACGAAATTAGTTTCAGAACGTATTTTTGGACCCAAACGGAATTTAGTCGAAAACTTTTATAAATTTTAGTTTTAACTCGTGAAGTCATAAAATGGACGTGTGCAACGTTTCAGGAATTAATCAGAAGTTTTGAGAACTCGTGGGGAGGTAAACGTAATTCCCGAGAGTCGTGCCTATATATAGTAGTGGATGAGATTTCATTATCATCCAAACTTACAAAATATCTAGAGAGAGGAGAGAGAAAGGAGATTTGATCCTACGATCTTCCTGACGACAAACGGCGACCGTTCGTCTGTCAGCTTTGAACCAAATTTCATATTCAAGCTCCTCGAGGTAAGAGCTACATTTTGATACCACTTAGGCCTTGTTTGGCTAAGTTTTTCCGAAAATCTAATTTATGGAAATTTGGGAAAAACATGTAAATACTTGTAGGAATCACTCCTAATCTGAGATCCGAGAATTATTTGGGCCTCTAGTTGATCCTTCAAAGTTTCGAAGAGATCGCACGAGATATGAATTCTAGATCTATGAAATATATGAAAATTTCATGTTTTGAATATCGACTTTGATATTTTGGATCCGAACGAAATTCATGTATTAATTAGGACCGTTAATTATGCACGTGAAATTACGATAAAAGCATGTATAACTGTTTATGTGAGCATGTTATGTGTTTACTTGGGTCAAAGGGGAGTTTGGTGCAATTTCATCCGGGGGTAAGCTCCTCGAACCTTGAGGATTGTATTATTGATTGTGGTTGCGACTGGTATGGAGGAAGGCCTAACCAGGACACGGTACCTGGTATGGAGGAAGGCCCAACCAGTGTACGTGATGAGTGGGAGAGGTGTGCCTTCCACAGCATCGGTTACATTTACCGGATGAATGCGTACCACTCACCCTAGAGACTATTTCTATGTGTTTTAGATGTTTTAAACCATGAATTGTCATAAAACCATACATGTAGAATTGTACACTCAGCATAAAGCTGAGCAATGGAGATTTACTTCATTGCAGGTATGAAGAAAGGAAAGATGGAATGCGAGGGATGAGGCCGTTGGGATCATTTGGAGGAATTGGGGTATAGATTTTTGTAACCGAATCATAGAAGCTCTGGATTATTATTGAGATGATGTAATATTCTTTTGAAAACCTTTTTAAGTTGGTTGGAAATGAGTTGGAACTCTTGAGTTCGCGTTTTGATGTTTAACACGTTGAATTCCATGTTTTATGAATTTGTTGTAGCACTTAAGAGATTTGATCCAAACGAGTTCCGTTAATGTTTTCAAAGCTTAGACATGCAGTCTAATATGTTTATATACCTTTGGTAAAGTTTCAGAACGATTGGAAATTTGTATGTTGAGTTTTGTCGTAATTGCGACATTTTCAAAAAAATAAAAATAGGCAAAAGTGGGCTGCCCGTGAATAGTGTTTTTACAAAGTACCTTTTCGGAAAATATTGAACTGTTCTATTTTGCTTTTAGGGTTCATTTGGGGTCCCTAATAACACTTTTATAGTTAATTTGAAATATAATTAACTTTTCAAATTGATACGAATTTTACGAATTCATAGTTCAATGTTTTGTTTTTCTTCCAAAATGAACTATGTTTTAAAGAGTTTCTTTAAGTTTCTTTTCTGCTGCTAGAGTTGTAGAATGAATTGGATGAGTCTCGATGGCGTGCCACGTGTCCTATTTCCGCCCGTAGCGGGATGGGTCGTGACAGTATACCTCTTAAGTGTCCACCTTGTGGACACCACCAGACATCCAAATTAAGTTTCGCACAACCACTCTTTCAAAAGTTGGAGTCTTTGGAGATTCTATGGCGTGAAACAAAGAGGTGTGTATGTCTTGTGTTATTGATAATATCAAGAACCAACAACCAAATCAATACGAGTCCAGTCCAGCTTGAGCTTGGCTTGTTCATTAAACAAGCCTGAAATTCATGCTTGAGCTTAGCTTGTTTATTAAACGAACCGATCCCAGCCAAGCCGAGCTCATGCATGCTTGAGCTTGACTTGCATAAACTATAGCCAGTTCAATAACCTTTTATCCAGGCTTGACCTTGACTCGTAGAACCGAGTCGAGCTCATGTATTCTCAAAAACTACATACTTTATAAGAAATGTATATACACAAGCAAGTATACAAGTAATCAAGTTTGTTCGCTAGCTTTTTTACAAACCTACTTACAAGCTTATTCAAAAAAGCTTCGCAAGCTCTATCGAGCTAAGCTCGTGTATGCTTGAACTTGGCTTGTTTGCTTGTTAGTTAAACGCCCCTGAAATCTAGGCTTGAGCTTAGCTTGTTTAATAAACGAGCTGAGCCGTAATCGAACATGTTCGCGAGGGCTTATACACCCCTAGGTGACAGCATTTGGAGGACATGGCAATTGTATATGATACATGTCCAAATCAGTAGATTGACATTTGAAATGTCTAAAAGGAAGTGCAACGTGTTAACACAAGTTGAAGAATTTATTCTGTAAAAATTAAAAAGGAAAAAAAGAAAAGAAAAGTAAAAAAACTCACGATGAAACTGAAAGAACATCATAAAGTTGAATATCAGTGAAGACGACCAACCTGCCTGTGAAGAGCGGGCACGAGCAGCAGCTCTCTCAAGTGCCTTCACCCTATTAGCTTGCATGCGAGTTCTCTGTTCCTCTGAGACACTTGAGTTGCTAGCTGTGCCTATATTATCTAAGGCTTTATTTGGTTGTTCTTTCATTGAGCTATTATTAGAGCACACATCATGAGCAGAGGCGTCACTGCGACAGGCTGGAGAAGGCTGCACCTGCACCAGCAACTCTATCATGAACCAATGCCCGTAAAAAGATGGAAAATAAACTTGTTACTATGATATTTCATACTATGATAGATCAACCAAATACATAATAAAACATCCCCAAGGATGACAACATACGATCAGACAAAACTCTTGAGCACCATCAACTAAAGCAGCAATTTGGAACATCAACAATTTCAACTGTCTTGCAAATGTTCGATTGCCTAGGCCCCATATATAGCATCCAGTTAGTCCTTTCCAAATTCTGTTGCCTGTTGCAGTTCCAGCTCCCAGCAGTAGCGGCTGAGCTGTAAGGAATTTGGGAGGTAATTTCAAAGGGTTCCAAGTTCAAACCATACCCTGTTACCTGGTGGTGGGTAGCATGTGGGGGGAACCTACAACCTGCAGGGTCGGGTTTTATGGCCCATCCTTGGAGGGTCCTTGTCATAAATATATATATATATATATGTCAATCTCGGACAAAGAATGTTTCTTCACTTGCTCTACATAATCTCCCGCAATTTCCACCAATAATAGCAAGGATTGAAAAAATAGAGTTCGAATTTACAAACCAACTGTCGAACACATAACAATTTCCAACATCAACTAAATCACAATCAGGCACTGTTCAAAATAAGGATTGGACAAAATGGCTTTACTTGGTCATTTCTAGTTCAAAAGTTCAACCACCTGTACCAGTAGAACCAAAGTAACTTTGGGGAAGGCATGACGAATCAAGACAAAACGAAACCTATGTAGCATGAATACGGGCACGTGACACAGATACGACACGGCACAGAGACTGCGGCAAATCCAAAAAATGTATATGGTTACAGCTAGGATACCTCGAATAAAAGAAATATTTTTAAATAAATCTTAAGTACGAAAATAAAAGTAAAAAAATAAAAAAGAGGATTGAACATCAACATTACATATTCATCCATAGCAACTAAGTAAGATTGTTTTAGCGTTACAAAAAATAATTTGAAAAACCTATCATCTACACCAAAATCAACTGGTACAATGTGATGACGAAAGAGAATAGATGAAGAAGATGAAAAAGGAAAAAAGAAAACCAGTATTTACCTCGCGTATTCTAGAAAACCAGAAAAAATAAAACCACAGGGGCAAAAAAAAGATGTAAAACAGCAAAAGTGTCGTGTCCGTGTCCCGGTCGTATTCCCCACGTATCCTTTTATTTTTAAAGGCCGTGTCCGAAATTAAACTTTTATTTTTAAAGGCCAGACACGTATTTTGGTGTTTCCAGACGTGTCCCACGTGTGTCTGTGTCCAGTACGCATACAGCACCCAAAATGAAGTGTCCATGTGTCACGCCCCGGAACGGCAAAAATAGAGAAAAATAAATTTCCTTTTTGGGTCCATAAGGAATGACAGGTGAAAGTCACTAATAATCCACACCACGCAGTACTAGTCCAAAAGAACAGCAACTGTAAAGAACTGAGAATAACACACAGTGCTAACTATTACAAAAATATCAGAGTGTGGTCCACAGGATCACAACAGGTCTGGAGACAACAAATGCCCAAGTACCCGTTAACTAAAGATTCAACAGAACAACAGAAATGTAATCTAACTATAACATCTTCAGTCTTCAACTGGCATAAGGATAATCCTCCCTGGCGTAACCATCATCGGTGGGGCCTTCCTCTGGATAATAGTCATCAGTGTACTGGTCATTACCTGCAGAATAAGGGGCAGGATATTCTGGACGGGGAAAGTCCAGGCAATAAAAGGCCGTCAGCTTACTGAGAGCTGAGTGAGCATAAACTAACGAGGTACCAGTTATCTGAAATAAACACAAGCTTATGAAAATACGAGTTAACATCTTATTATATCCCTATCTTGTTTCTTTAGTCATCCTTGTAAACCGACCCTTAACGTCTTGTTAATCGAATACCGAACTCAACATATTCTGATTTTCATGAACAGACTCAATCGTTTAACTCTAGGGATACACCCTTATTCTGTCCATCGCTTTTAAGAGCAATATATCCTGCTCACCGCATGTCATGGACTCCACGTCAGTCTGTCCCCAGCTTTTAAGAACAATGGTCCTGTTCACCGCATTTCAGGGATATAACGTTTCGAACAAGGCATATCAATCTATTGCCACAACTCAACGTCATCTACTAGTGATCCCAGCTCACCGCTTTTAAGAACAATGATCCTGTTCACCGCTTTTAAGAGCATCTCATAGATCATCCAGTCTATCTTGAGACTTCTTGGTCCAGCTCACTGCTTTTAAGAACCGTGTATCCGGTTCACCGTTTTTAAGAGCATATCATGACCAATCGTCCATCCACGTACCATTCCCAGAACTTACCAAACCTACTTACGTTCCATTCTACATTGACACATGACAACTCCCAATGTGGCCTGACTACTCGGATTAAAAGAAATCGGATATCAAGCTCATATCAAAATCAACACGCCACCCACGTCTTCATATTCCTTTTTATTTATTCATTATCCATAAATCTTTGGTGTCACATTACTCCTATCTAACCCATAGTCGCATAATGGAATTCCGAATTAGAAATCGAACAACTAAACCTCTTATATAATAAATAGGCAAAGGAAACCAGGTTCTGATCATGCCAATCGATTGGTACAGAGGTTCAATCGATTGGGACAAAAAGTTAAACCAATCGATTGAGAAACATGGCAATCGATTGGAATGTCAATCGATTAGAATCCTATTCAATCGATTGGGATGTCAATCGATTGGAATCCTATCCAATCGATTGGGATACGACTGATGTCAATCGATTGAGATTATGCCAATCGATTGGTACTACGTCTTCTCCAGCAGATTGTAAAAACAGCATAATTAAACGTAGAAGTCATACTTTTATCACATCTAAAGGTCATAACAACTTGTACATACATCAAATAAAGTGACCAAGTGAGTTAGGACTCACCTAGGGTGCGTTTGGGTGTGTAAGTCTTGAACACTCAAGCTTTTCCTCTCTCTCTTCCTTCTCTTTCTCTGTCCAGCCTTCTCTCTCTCTGTCTCTTCCTTTCTTCTTCTTTCTGATTCTCCTTCTTCTCCTCTTCTTCAAGTTGCCAAGGTCAGTGTGTATGTGTATAGATATAGAAATATAGATAGATATATGTATGTATATATCTCAAGAGGTATGTCTCTCTCTCTCTCAAGGCTGCCAAAATGACCCAAGGCCATAAATGAACGAGTATATATAGGGGTTAAGAGTGCCACACGTTTAAAGCTCAAGAAAAGAAGAAAATATGTCTCAGCTTATGTCAATCGATTGGGACACAAGTCAATCGATTGGGAACAGATACTTGTAGTCAATCGATTGGAATAATGTCAATCGATTGGGATGAATGGCAATCGATTGGGATATTGACACGTAATCACCTTTAGTCGGTTGAATGTCAATCGATTGGGAACATGTCAATCGATTGGTATCTGAAAAGTGTCAATCGATTGGGAACTAAAGGCAATCGATTGGTATCCAAATTACACCAAATGAAAGTTTAAGGTTATACAAGTATAGAAATGAAATACCAGGTCTTATTAATATACCAAAATACAGGGTATTACACCATGCTACCTAGACGGAAACTGACCCGCTCCAAACTTTTCAAGACTGTGAAGCTCATACATATTCTGTTTCTGAATTTTTGGAAACTCAAAATTCCAATTTTTTGGTAAATTTTGATTTTTTGAATTTTTTTTTTCTTAGTATTACATTAAAATATATATATATATAATAAATTAGCTCATCGTGGGAACCAATCAAAAATGAATGTGAGTGATAAAGGTAAAGATAAAGTGCTAGGATGAAATGCAGGCTTTACATTCCATGACCACATTTGATTTGATTAAAAAAAAAATTTCTGCCATTTTGATTTGGCTTCAGGGCTGTTTGGCTTTTGACTTGAGGGCTTTGGTTTAATGGTTTTTTAAGTTTTTGGCTTAAGGTTGTTTGGATGTTGGCTTTTGGCTTAAGGGTTGTTTTCATTCCTGAAATACCATGAACATGCATTCCTAAAAGTTATATACTACTATGAACCTAAAAGGAATGTACCTAGCAAATCTACGACAATGAACCTGGAAGGCTTAACTAGTACTCCCTCCGTCCCTTTTTTTGAGTCCATCTTTGGGAACTCAACTTATTAAGAGGACAAAAAGAATTTCACCTACTTTCCACAATTGCCCCTAATCATTACAATAACTTTTTTAGTTTTGTGTTGGTGTAGATTTCAAGGAAGGGTAGTTTTGGAAAGTAAGTAAAAATTGTATGCCAATTTAGGAAAGTGGACACTAATTTTGGGACATCCCAAAATGGAATATAGGACTCAAAAAAAGGGACGGAGGGAGTATTAAACATGTGTCTAAAACTAAAGACGATGAACCTAAAGTCCAAAATATTGGAAACATAAATCCGAATGCGAATTTCTAGATACTTCAAATGCTTATGATGTACGACAATGAAGGAGATTTTGATATGAGTAATATTTGGGACACAACCTTCATACAACCTCCCCAAAAGATGTGTCTATCTCTCTCCTGTGATGTCACTGGACCCCACAGTGACACATGAAAGAGATAGACACATCTTTTAGGGAGGTTGTATGAAAGTTGTATGAAGGTTGTGTCCCAAGTATTACTCTTTTGATATAATGAAGGAATACATGATGTTTTGTGAGTGAAATAAAATATGGTTATAGAATTACAAGAAGTAGAGGGAAAAGAAGTAAAGATCCAGGCCTCACACCTAGATTACCTTAGGCATCACACCTAGTGTCGAGAGAAAAGAAATTGATATATAGGCCTCACACTCAGATTACCTTAGGCATCACACCCAGGGCCTCTTTGGCATCGCACCAAAGGAAAGGATTGCATCAAATAAACCTCTCAATCTTTTTCCATTCCTCCTAAAAGTTTACACCAAGGCCTTTTTATAGGCCAATGAGTACATGAGTATCTAGAAGTTTCATAATCAATTTACATTGAAACCCCAAAAGACACTTCTTGAAAGAAGAAAAAGAAAACAAGAAACATATAATTCAAAAGATACTTTAGAAACAACAAGAAATATGCGACTCAAAAAGACACTTCTAGAAACAACAAGAAACATGCGATTCAAAAGACACTTCCAGACACAATAACTTGTGTTCTAAAAATATTCTGAATCGCACTTCTAGACACAATAATAAAATTGTGTTCTGGAATATCCCAAAATACCTAAACATTTTTTTTTACTCCTTTTAGCTTTTTTATGGGTTGCATCAGCTTATTCTCCATCATTCTCCCCTCGTTAGGAAAAACAAACTCGTCATCGAGTTTGAAGTGAAGAAGAACAAGAAATTTTTAAATTCAAGGTTAATCCTCTGAAGCAAAACTTGAAATTTCAAATGTATTTAACAATCTGCTCTTGATGAGAGTAAGGAGAAAGTGCTGGCATTCATCCCTTCCACCACCATTGTACTCATTTGGAATAATGAAATCAATGATTTGATTTATTTCCAAAGTTTGTAACTTTTTGTCTGATTCCACATTTTTTTTCATCTCCCTTGATTTTCTTGGATTCAGCCTTGCACCCCATATTTCCGCCTACATCTTCAAGTTTAGGCTTTTCTTGAAATCAAGTATGTACCCCCCCCCCCCCCCCTTTTCTCTTTTTGATGTAGTACTTAGTGCCTTAGTAGTTGTACTTTTGTTATTAGCTGCGTTTTCATGGTTATTTTGTGTTGGTCACAACCATGTGTGGTAAGTGTACCCTAGTAAGTTATATATATACAGTCAAGGCTATGGAAAGGGCGCCCTCTCTTTAATAAAAAGAGGGCCTCTGTTTTGACCGTCAGATCGTGTTTAAAAACTGTGAAGTGACAAAACTATCCTTAATGAAAACACGATCTGACGGTCAAAACAGAGGTCCTCTCTTTATTAAAGAGAGGGCGCCCTCTCCATAGAATTTTCGTATATATATATATATATATTTTTCTCAGCTTTGTAGCAGTTTTGATATTACTTGGAGAAAAATTAATACATTAAGAGCATTGTTTGACTCTTCTTTGGTTTCAACCCCAAAAACCCTAAGTCCTACACTTTATTTCTTCCATATTTCTTGATTTGAGCTTACATGACATCATTTGGTATCAGATCCTATACCTGAACCTAGGGATTGAAGAGATCTCAACTAAACAATGCCAAACAGACCTGCGGCTATCGGCGACAGCTTCTTCCAGTTCGCAATAGCCTTACGACTTGCGATAAAGCCGTAACCCATCTCGAACCAGCCAACACTCCTTGTGAACCATTTTGATCAGAATCAACCCAATTTTTGGAGAATCTGAACCCACACAGCCATCTGTGACTTGCGATTCTGGAGTTGCAGTCTGTAAAGAAAGGAGATGCAAATATATCTCTGTATATTCAACACACATAAAAAAGAATACAAGGAGCCTTTATATAGACTAAGCCTAACCTAGACAGTTTATACACTAACCGATGTGGAACCACATAAATACTCTTTACATATTTACCCTTTAACACTCCCCCTCAAGCTGGAGCATACATATCATATGTACCCAACTTGTTACAAATATATTTCACACGTGTCCCAACCAAGGCTTTAGTAAACAAATCTGCTTATTGGTCTGCAAATTTTAACATGAACTGTATTAATCACTTTCTGTAGGAACTTTTCACGAACAATGTGACAATCAAATTCAATGTGTTTAGTCCTGTCATGAAACACGGGATTAGAAGCAATATGAACCGCTGCCTAGTTATCACAAAATAGGCTCAGACTAAGTGAACCCAAGTTCCTCCAGCAAATGCTTCATCCATACTAACTCACAAGTAGTATGCGCCATAACCCTATATTCTGACTTAGCACTAGATCTAGCAACAACAATTTGTTTCTTGCTTTTCCACGATTCAAGATTTCCTCCAACAAGTAACAGTACCCTGTAGTAGACCTCGTATCACTAGGAGATCCGGCCCAGTCTGCATCTGTGTAGCTATTAACTCGAATGTGACCATGATCTTATACAACAAACCACGGCCCGAAGCCCCCTTAAGGTACCTCAAGACTCGTATCACTGCATCCCAATGTGTAGTTCGAGAAGAGTACATAAACTAACTAATTACACTAGCTGCGAAGGCAACATCAAGCCTTGTGATTGTTAGGTAATTAAGTTTCCCAACTAAGCGTCTGTACTATCCTGGATCATCAAGTAGCTCTCCCTGATCTGACACTAATTTGGAATTGGGATCCATAGAAGTATCCAAAGGTTTTGATCACAACATTATTGTCTCAGTCAGCAAATCAAGAACACATTTTCTCTGAGATAAGCAGATCGCTTCACTAAACATGGCCAGCTCAATGCCTACGAAATTTCTAAGCTGCCCCAAGTCTTTGGTCTGAAACTTGATTTGCAAGAAAGATTTCAACTCCTGAATGCCCTTCGAATCATCACCATTAATGACGATATCATCAACATAAACAATTAACAGGATATTCCCCACCACTGTGTGTCTATAGAAAACATAATGATCAACACCACATCTCTGAAGACCAAACTCAACAATTACATTACTGAACTGGCCAAACCAAGCACGAGGAGACTGCTTCAAACCATAAAGAGATTTTTTTAATTTGCAAATCAGACTAGACTCCCCCTGAGCAACAAACCCAAGTGGTTGCTCCATGTAAACCTCCTCAAGAAGTGTACCATTCAAAAACGTGTTCTTAACATCCAACTGATGAAGGGGCAGTGATAAGTAGTGGCCAGTGAGATGAAAAGGCGAACAGAGGCAATCTTGGCCACGGGAGAAAAGTCTCTGAACAATCAAGTCCATAAACTTGAGTGTAGTCTTTGGCAACAAGGCGTGCCTTCAACCGATCTAGAGTACCATCTGGATGAACCTTAACTGCATACACCCAACGGCAACCAACCACAAATTTCACACGCGAAAGAGGGACCAAGTCCCAAGTACCAATTTCCTTCAAGGCACACATCTCATCATGCATAGCTTGGTTCCAACCAGAATGGGCAAGTGCCTCTGCAACATTTTTAGGAATAGATATGGTAGACACGGAAGCAACAAATGAAGAAAATGTAGGAGATAAATGATCATAAGACACAAAGTTAGAAATAGGATGAGTAGTACAAGAACGCTTACCCTTCCTCAGAGCATGGGAAGCTCTAAATCAGTCGGTTCTGGAGAAGAAGATGGCGGATCTGAGGACACAGTAGGCGGAGGCGGAGCAGCGGAATCCAGTAGAGTCACTAGAGGTGGACAACGAGTATAAACTTGCAAATCAGGCCGAGACAAGCGTGTGGAAGCATCATGAGTAGGCGGTGTAGTAGTCGGGACAAGAGAGACAGGAAGAGGAACAGGAAGCATAAAATCCGGATCAGTAACCGAGTGGGACTCTGAATAAAAGGGTTTAGACTCGAAGAATGTGACATCAGTAGAGACAAAGCACCGATGAAGGGAAGGGCTGTAACAACTATACCCTTTCTGAGTCCTAGAGTATCCCAAGAAAATACATCGAATGGCTCGTGGGTCTAATTTGTCAGTACCAGGAGCCAGGTGATGAACGAAGCAAACACACCCAAAAACGACCGAGAAGGGTGTTCAACAAGGAACAAGCTTGAGTGTGGTGTGCAACCATTGAGAATAGAAGATGGCATATGGTTAATGAAATAACAAGCAGTGAGGACAGCATCCCCTCAAAAAAAATTTAAAACACACATTTCAAATAACAGTGTGCGTGTGACATCTAACAAATGTCTGTTTTTCCGTTCTGCAACACCACTTTGTTGCGGTGTATGCACACAGGAAGATTGATGAATCATTCCATGTTGGGCCATAAGTATTAAAAGGGTCAGAGAAATATTCTTATGCATTATCACTTCAAAGAACACGAATAGAAACACCAAATTGAGTTTTAATTTCAGCACAAAATGCACAAAAATAGAAAACTCTGAACGATTTTTCATTAAATAAAGCCAAGTAACTCTTGAATAATCATCCACAAAGGTAACAAAATATCGATACCCCTTTTTACGAGGTTATACGGTGAGGACCCCATACATCAGAATGTACTAACTGAAAAGGACTATATGCTCTTTTATTAACTCGGGGAACAAATTGAACACGGTGATACTTCCCCAACTGACACGACTCACTATAAAGACTACAAAGAATTTAAACTAGGAACTAAGAGCTTCAAATTAGCCTATGAAGGATGACCAAGGCGGTAGTGAATCTGATGAGGTGAAATGGTAGCAGGACAGGCAGTTGATGAAGGAGCAGGGACAGGATCACCATCAAAGTAATAGAGGCCATTAGACTCATGTCCGACGCCAATCGTCTTCCGAGTCATCAAATCTTGAATAAGAACAGAATCAGGAGAAAAAGAGACACAACAGTTAAGATCCTTAGTCAATTGACCAAGAGACATTAAATTAAAGGACGAACGAGGTATGTGTTGAGAGATGTTTTATTATATGAGGCTTAGTCTTATTGTTTTATATTTTAGGGTCCATATTGTAATTACTTGTTTTATATACTTGATTAATAAAATTGGGAGAGCTGTTTTTGGCTCTCTAAGCTTTTCCTGAAATACAACATGGTATCAGAGCTTCCCCAAACCCTAGGGGCTGCGATCTAATCATCTACCACCACCCACACCTTCGCCGGACCACCCACCACCACCCACACCTTCGCCGGACCAAACACACACACCCACACCCTCGCCGGACCACACACACCCACCAAACCCTTCGCCGCACCTCTCTCTCCCTTCCAGGACCTGCGGCGACATCCCTGTGGGCTGCGGCTACCACTCTGGGCTCTCCTTGAACTAGCCGCAACCCTCACCTACATCCTGGATTGAAACCAGCATCTAAATACCCCCTTTCAACCCTAGTTTTCAATTCTAGGTCAATCTATTCAGTTTCTTTAGTGTTGGGCTGATCACAAGTTCTTGCTATCTTTTTTTTTCTCCGATCAGAGATCGGACAAAGAATGATTTGTCCATAAATAGGACAATTGCACCAGACTGGTGCTTGTGGTTACTAGGCAAGCCTTGATTCCATCACCACTTCGGTTTCAGATTTCTTCTCAATATGTCGAAGGAAGAATTAGCCCAGAAGACTCCCGGTAGCGTCAGTTCTCCTGTAGGTAATGATAGGTTACCCATTACCGAGAACCCTGGATCCAAGATCACCACTGTGTTATTGAATGGTGAGAATTATTTATCTTGGTCACAGTCTGCTACGTTCTGGCTTAAAAGTAGATCGAAGTTTGGATATGAAAATGGTGTACTCAAGGCACCTAGTCTTGAAGATCCTACTTATAGCAAGTGGGAAGTGGATAACTTTCTGGTCATGAGTTGGCTGACTCATTCTATGGAGCCCGAAATTGCTGAAGGTTTTTTTGGTATGGAAACAGCACAAGATATCTGGGACACTCTTGCTGAGACGTATTCTCGGAAGGGAAATGTTGCCCAGGTTTATGAGTTGCGACGCACGATTGAAGCTGAGGTACAGGGCGATCGCTCCACCTTACAATACTTTACCACACTAGGTTGTCTTTGGAAGAGAGTGGACCACCTTATAACTCATCATCCTGTGTGCCCGACCGATGCTGCTAGCTTTAAAACATATATCGAAAGTGAGAGAATCTTTAAATTTCTTGCTGGCCTTAATCCTGAGTTTGACCCAGTGTGAAGCAGGATACTTGGAATGGAACCGTTGCCATCGCTTAGGGAAGCGTTTGCCTATGTTCAGAACGAGGAAAGTCGCCGTTCTGTCATGCTTCCTCCAGCATCCACCGACAGGTCAGCCCTTGTTTCCTCTAGCCAGAGAGGTGGCAAATCTACTACTCTGCGGAAAGATTCTGGAAATGAGATCAGTGATGAGAAAGATGAGCTTTGGTGTGATTACTGTAACCGTTCTAGACACACTAGAGAGACATGTTGGAGGCTTCATGGTCATCCACCCATGTCTAAAGGACGAGGTGGGGGCCGTAGTGGTGGTCGTGGAGGCCGAGGGGGTGGTCGTGGAGGCCGAGGGAGTGGCCCACGTGCTCACTTGACTACTGGGTCAGATTCTGCTTATCACGAGGAGTTACCTGCTACTACGCCTTCATCAGTGCCAGGCAGCATTAGTAGCACTGACATTGAGACTTTGAGGCGCATCATGGCCCAGCTGGACAATCCCACTAGTGCCTCTACTTCCTTTGCTCATAAAGGTAATTCTGCTAATTTTTCCAATAATTTAAGTGTAGATTCTCGACAGCCATGGATCATTGATTCCGGAGCTTCCGATCATATGACTGGTCTTTCCAGTGTTTTTTCGACTTATACTCCTTGTTCAGCGAAGGATAAAGTGAAAACTGCCGATGGCACTTTTTCTTCGATTTCTGGTAAAGGTGTTATCAATATTTCAAATTCTTTTGCTTTATCCTCTGTTCTTCATGTACCTAATTTTTCGACTAATCTTCTTTCAATTGGTCGAATTACTCGTGATTTAAATTGTAGCGTGACTTTCTTTCCGTCTCATTGTATATTTCAGGACCTCTCAACGAAGAAGGAGATTGGCAGTGGTAGAGCGGAGAATGGCCTGTATTTCTTGTTGCCCGGTGGAGTATCAAATGGAGGGAACACACAAGTTGCTCATACAACAAAGAGAGAGACTCTTCCCCGAGAGATGTGGCTGTGGCACCAGAGATTAGGACATCCTTCTTTCTACTTACTCCGTTTTTTATTCCCATCTTTAGTTTCTAATAAATGTATTTCCGAGATATCCTGTGAGGCATGTGAACTTGGAAAACATCACCGTGCTACATTTAATTCTAGTTTCAATAAAAGTACTATTCCTTTTGCTCTTATTCACACAGATGTTTGGGGTCCTTCTCATATTCCTACTTTGAATGGGTATAAATGGTTTGTTACTTTTATTGATGACTACACTCGCACAACTTGGGTCTACTTAATGAAAGAAAAGAGTGAAGTTTTTTCTATCTTTAAAACATTCCACAAGATGATATGTACCCAATTTAGTACAGTTGTTAAGATTATTCGTTCTGACAAAGGGGGAGAATATATTTATGGTGGCCTTACTCACTATTTTTATGAACATGGCATGATCCACCAAACCTCGTGCACAAATACTCCACAACAGAATGGAGTGGCAGAGCGAAAAAAATCGTCACTTGTTGGAATCTGCTAGATCTATGTTGTTTTCTATGCAGATTCCAAAATCTTATTGGGGGGAGGCAGTCTTAACCGCTGCATACCTCATCAATCGTCTTCCGACCCGTGTTCTTGAGAAGAAAGCTCCCATAGAACTTCTCGTTAATCCTTCCACCATTTTTCCTATTCCCCCTAAAGTTTTTGGGTGTGTTGGCTTTGTTCACAATCACTCTCACTCTAGACGCAAATTGGATCCCCGTGCACTGAAGTGTGTCTTTGTAGGGTATTCTCCCACGCAAAAAGGGTATAAGTGTTATCATCCTCCCTCACATAAATGGTTCGTGTCTATGGATGTCACATTTGATGAGTCATTGTCCTATTTCTCGTCTTCCCAGCCATCTCTTCAGGGGGAGAGACAACAACCTAGTGAAGAGAAGTCATTTATTTTAGGGGAAGATGGGGAAGATGTGAGGGAAGAAAAAAATAAAGGAAGAGAAAAAAATAGAGATGAGGGTGAAAAAAGGGGTGAGAGTGAGGAAAAAAAAAATGGAGATGAGAGAGAGGAAGGAAGGGGCGAGGAACATGAGGAAGAGAGGAGAAAAGAACTGCAAACGTACTCCAAAAATAAGAGTAGAAGAATTTTTGGGGTAACAGAAGATCAGGTCATCTCTCCAATTCCACTCCAGTAGCCTTCCTCAAAGGATGATGGTCCAGGTATGTCTAGTTCTTCTACTCCTTCTACTCATAATACACTTGTGTCTTCTTCTACTAATGAGTTAGATATTCCCATTGCTCTTCGCAAGGGCACAAGGGAATACACTAAACACCCTCTTTCAAAATTTGTTTCCTACACTCGCTTGTCCCCTTCTTATAGGGCCTTTGTGTCCAATCTCGATTCTGTTTCTGTTCCTAACAATGTTCAGGAAGTTCTGTCTGATCCTAAATGGAAGGCTGCCATGACTGAAGAGATGAAAGCACTTCGGAAAAATGGTACTTGGGAATTAGCAGAGTTACCTCATGGGAAAAAGGCAGTAGGATGCAAGTGGGTGTTCACTGTGAAACATAAAGCAGATGGTACAATTGAGAGATATAAAGCCAGGTTGGTAGCTAAGGGCTTTACTTAGACGTATGGAGTGGACTATCTGGAAACTTTTACTCCGGTTGCAAAGGTGAACTCCATTCGGATTTTATTGTCTCTAGCTGTAAACCTAGAGTGGCCATTACATCAGTTTGATGTAAAAAATGCATTCTTACATGGGGACTTGGAAGAAGAAGTCTACATGGATATTCCACTCGGGTTTGAGGATGACAAGACCAGAGGGAAGGTATGTCGTCTCAATAAGTCTTTATACGGTTTAAAGCAATCTCCTAGAGCTTGGTTCGACAGGTTTTCTCAAGCTATGATCCGGTATGGTTTTAGACAGAGTCAAGACGATCATACTCTATTTATTAAGCACTCCTCACAGGGAAAGGTGACTGCTTTGATTGTCTATGTTGATGATATTGTCCTAACAGGGAACGATTTGGAGGAGATGAAGTGTCTGAAATCATATCTAGCTAAAGAGTTTGAAATCAAAGATTTAGGTGATTTAAAGTACTTCTTGGGAATCGAAGTGGCACGATCCAAGGAAGGAATATTTATATCACAACGAAAATATGTTTTGGATCTTCTCCAAGAGATTGGCATGCTTGGGAGTAAAGCAATGGATACCCCAATGGATCCTAATCTGAAGCTTGGAGATGATCCCAGTGGAGAACCTGTTGATAAGGGAAGATACCAGAGGTTAGTAGGTAAACTGATTTATTTGGCACATACTAGGCCTGACATTGCTTTTGCAGTTAGTGTGGTTAGCCAATTTATGCATGATCCTAAACAACCTCATCTTGAAGCTGTGTTTCGAATCGTGAAGTACTTAAAGTCAGCACCGGGAAAAGGGCTATACTTTGCTAAACATGGTCATACGTTAGTGAAGGCTTATACTGATGCAGATTGGGCAGCGTCCATCACTGACAGGAGGTCAACCACAGGTTATTGTACCTTTGTTGGTGGTAACTTGGTGACTTGGAGGAGTAAAAAACAGTCTGTAGTGGCTAGATCTAGCGCAGAAGCAGAGTTTAGAGCCATGGCACAAGGAGTTTGCGAGTTGATGTGGATTCAGATTGTGTTGTCAGACCTTGGATTTGGGCTAAAGGACTCAATGAAATTATACTGTGATTTGCTATTGATATTGCACATAATCCAGTTCAACATGACAGAACTAAGCATGTTGAAATAGATAGACATTTTATCAAGGAAAAGCTGAACAATGGAAGCATTTGTACTCCGTTTGTGAGGTCAGGGGAGCAGTTAGCAGATGTTCTGACAAAGAGTTTAGTTGGACGGCCGTTCCATTTCATCCTTAGCAAGCTGGGCATGAGGGATATCTTCGCACCAGCTTGAGGGGGAGTGTTGAGAGATGTTTTATTATATGAGGCTTAGTCTTATTGTTTTATATTTTAGGGTCCATATTGTAATTACTTGTTTTATATACTTGATTAATAAAATTGGGAGAGCTGTTTTTGGCTCTCTAAGCTTTTCCTGAAATACAACAGTATGTACAAAACAGAAGACAAGGATAAAGACGAAGAGGGTTGAGTCGTCCCGATTCCTTCAACAGGAGTCGAGGACCCATCTGCTAAAGTGACTGGGGGAAGAGACGATGACAGCCGGATAGATGTAAAAAGACTAGATATACCTGTCAAATGATTACTAGCTCCAGAATCAATTACCCATGAGGAAGAACATGAAGCAATGCAAGCAGTATGTGTACCTCCAAGTTGAGCTAAGGAAGCAAAATGAAGTGGATGCTTGGTGTGCGACCTGTTACTGAAGCAACTGAGAGTATTCTTCACGAGGAATAGAAACGGTATCCACAGGAGCGGTAGCTGGAGAGTACCCAGAATCAGAGATGGCAGCATTCGCAACCTAGGGGGGGCGACCATGGAGCTGCCAGCATGTGTCCCTGCTATGCCCATCCCGAAAACAATAGGTGCACTAGAGAGTTTGGCCTCTACCACAGTAGGGCGACCAGCACGTCCCCCTCTGAGTCTTCCACGGTTAGGACCACCATCTCTACCAAGAGCTGGTAGAGTCTGAGTATTAAGAGCGGAGTGATCAACAAGCGAATGGGATGGAGGTAGGTCCCGAGGGGTGCTCCGTAGAAGTGTAGAACACGCTGATATAGTGGTATGTCTCGGCAAAAGTAAGAAGAGTATCACTCCTAAGGATTTGAGACTGAATAGCCTCATATTCATGTTTGAGACCGGCAAGAAACTTCATAGCCAACATTTGTTCCCTCTGTTTCTGTTCCTGAACACTGGTTGTAGGGGGCATAGCAGTATTCAATTCATGTAACCGTTTCATAGCAGCAAAATAATAAGTGACAGACAAATTATTTTGCTCGAGCTTGAAACACTAAGAAGACAAATCATACATCCGTATTAAGTTACTAGAGTAAAGAAGGTGGAGATACTCCCAAAGTGCCTTAACAGAGCCCAAGTGATTGCATAAATCGGCAACATCCGGTTCCATGGAATTCCAGATAACAGTCGCAAGCTGAGCGTCCAGTTGTTTCCATGCCTTAGCGGCTTTTTCATCGGCGGTAGGTGGAGACTCAGTAAGATGGGCATCGTGGCCTAAGCCCGTAAGGGGCATGGTAATAGCATTGGACCATTGAAGAAAGTTATTACCATTCAACTTACGATTAGTGAGTTGGGTGAGAGATTTGGACTCCATTGGAATAAAACACAAGACCTGAAGAGAGAACTAGGCTGATCGGAACCAAAATACGAGCAAATTTGAACCAAACGGGGCAAATCTAAACCAAAAAGAGGTCACCGGAGCAGCGGGAGATTCCGGCGCCAGAGGAAGGAGGGCAGGTGGCAAAGGTCGTCGGAGGTCTGGGGGCTGGCAGCTAAAAGGTGGAAGGTCTCCGGAGGCCTGGAAGCTTGAGGCTGAAAGATGAAGGATCGCTGGAGGTGACTGGGGGTCATCAGAGGTAGGAGGGGCAGCGGCGAGGGTCGCCGGAGCTAGGAGGGTCGCCGGCGAGCTTGGGCTGTGCTAGTTGGCACAGCGGCTAGGGTTTCTGCGAACAAACTGTAGTAACCCATAAATTTTGGATTTATTTATTATACATGATAGTTCATAATATTTGTTGGGGGTGGGACCTACCTTGTCAATCCTAGCCAAATTTGTTGAATTTCTTCTTATTAAACTTCTCCCCGTTGGCTTGTCGTTGATATTGTTCTCGTTAGAAATTCCTTTTGAATATTGTACAGAGTTCGCTCAATCGAATTATTTGTGCTTAATCCAACTTTGTAGAGTGAACTCTATGTCTAGAGTTCGTTCAATCGAACTTTTCTTTGCTCAATCCAACTTTGTAGAGTGAACTCTCTGCCCATCCAAGTCTCAGGACGTGATTCAGAATGTTCCAGACAGTTTACTATGCAAGTTAGAAGACTAATGGAAAGTGTAGATCGTTTCCTACTCCAATTAGGAAATTCCAATGATTAGTGCTAATCAATCCCAATCGGATTGTGTTGCCAAGGAGGTTTCTTAAACTATAAAAGAAACCCCTCACCCCCATAAAAGGGGGTCGCATACTTGTCTTACACGCATATACTATACACGCCCGGTCTCTTGTAGCTCCATCCCCTTTGTTGGTTCACCAAAGACCCCTGGCGATTTGATATCATAGTGTGTGCTCTGACACACACGTGGACGTAGATCTCTTCGTTAACAGAGCCAAACCACATACAATTTCTCGTCTTCTTCTTATCTCTAACCCAAATATAGGCATCATCAAGAAATTTTTTACTTTTACAATTGGGCATTTTAATACCCTTATGATAATTTTTGGGGAAGGAAAACTGCGTAGGTTTACTGGTAATTATTGATGATAAAACCCAAAAAGTGGGAACCCCTCTCTTTCCCTTTATATATGTATATAGATTTAGCAAGAAATATTTCTGGCCATGGTGTACGAGATAAATCAAAGGGAAATGTTGAAGAGACACTCACCATTACAAGTTGATACTCAAGAAAAATAGATATTCTGCCAAACGATGCTAATAGAACATCATAAAACCAATTTATGGGGAACTATACTTACTTCAGTAGTCTGTTTATAAATCGCTTGAAGTATGTCCTCCTGCAAAACATCAGTGTCTTGATATTTCAACGACGCATCTTCGTCCTCTAAGTTAATAGCTTCTGCAATAATGAAAAGACTTGGATAAGCACTCTAGAAGGATAGGTAATGATGTTGAAACATGCATTAAAAGAAAAGGAAAAGGGAGAAAAAAGAAAGAAAAACAGAAGTATGTTGAAACGTGCGCAAGGCTATTTAGTTCTGTGATAAATTCGGTCAAACTTTTAAATAAATTCATACAAAGTACTAGAATTTGGAAATATGCACCGATATTCCTAGGTTTGATAGTCATAAATTGGTCTATGCAAGAGATACTAGCCAAGTGTCCTAAGCAAAAACATTAAATTTTGAAGTGTAGATATGCAATATCCCAACATTTTCACATGTGACTGACATTTTAATGTGCACTATATGGTAATGACATGAATATTATGTGATTTGCGTATTTAATCTTATTATCAAGTGATGGAAGGAAATTAAGAGTTAATAAACTCTTGTTATGTGTTACACATGGCAATCTATTTGGAATTTGCATATTTTGAAAGACATGGAATTATTTTATGCCTTGCATTGGATACATATTTGATGTTAAATGTTGAATTGCTAGACAAGGGCATAAATGATAGGAGTAAAAAGAATACATTTTCCTAACTAGTAGGTGAATTAGCAATTCACGAGAACTAGAGGAGCTATTGTGTAATTAGTAAGAAATACAGTAGGTAAAAGTGTAATTCAGGAGACATGATCTCTAGAATGTGGTAGAATTTTCCTAATCAAGAATCAAGATTAAGTAGTCTAATTGAGAATAATTAGCTTAATGATGATTAATTAGCTTGATGATGATTAATTAGCCTAATCAAGGTGCTAGCTTATATTACCTAAGCTAGTAGGTGGCTAGTAGGTGGTCAAGAAGGAGGTGTTGGGCTATATTTGGCTAAGTACATGTGTATTCAAGTGGACAAGAGAGAGAAATGGAAGAATAACTTGTTAAATAAGATGTACATCTTTTTGAGGTGCTTCTCTACACAAGCAAGGTAAGTGCAAAGAAGAAAGGGAAAAACAAGAGAGAGGAAGGAAACCAAAAGGGGAAAGGGTGCTAGGGAGATTTCTATCTCAAATTGAAGCTAGACTTGAGAAGCTAAGGGTAAGAGGATTCTTTCTATGTAATTTAATTTCATTTCCATAGAGTTTTCATGGATTAATTAGAAGAATTCATATTGATATACTATGAAATCTTATATGACTTGTAGGAGTTTGAAAGTGAGCATTATATCATTGGACACATATTTGATGTTAAATGTTGAATTGCTAGACAAGGGCATAAATGATAGGAGTAAAAAGAATACATTTTCCTAACTAGCAGGTGAATTAGCAATTCACGAGAACTAGAGGAGCTATTGTGTAATTAGTAAGAAATACAATAGGTAAAAGTGTAATTCAGGAGACTTGATCTCTAGAATGTGGTAGAATTTTCCTAATCAAGATTAAGTAGTCTAATTGAGATTAATTAGCTTGATGATGATTAATTAGCCTAATCAAGGTGCTAGCTTATATTACCTTAAGCTAGTAGGTGGCCTGGTAGGTGGCCTAGTAGGAGGTGTTGGGCTATATTTGGCTAAGTCCATGTGTATTCAAGTGGGCAAGAGAGAGAAATGGAAGAATAACTAGTTAAATAAGATGTACATCTTTTTGAGGTCCTTGTCTCTACACAAGCAAGTAGGTGCAAAGAAGAAAGGGAAAAACACGAGAGAAAAGAAGGAAAACCAAAGGGAAAAGGGTGCTAGGGAGATTTCTATCTCAAATTGAAGCTAGACTTGAGAAGCTAAGGGTAAGAGGATTCTTTCTATGTGATTTAATTTCATTTCAATAGAGTTTTGATGGATTAATTAGAAGAATTCATATTGATATGCTATAAAATCTTATATGACTTGTAGGAGTTTGAAAGTGAGCATTATATCTTGTCAATACTATATCTAGAGCAAGGTGAGTAACCTCTATCTTTGAGGAAACTTTTCAAGTAATGAAATTGTGGCATATAAATGATTTACTTTCAATTCATGGATTATGACCATGCGTGTATATCATGATTGACTATATGTGCAAGAGATAGAAAGGATTGTGTGTTGGAAACATGTTAATGTGATTGTGTGGTTGAAGAAGCAATTGTTCTATCACTACAAAGAGAAAGCTCCAAAAGGGAGTATAGAAAAGCCTTCTAAGGCTTGAGTGTTCAATACGCCTTGTATAGGGTATTGGATAGCTCGGAACAAGGATAAAGGGTGCCATTACAGGCACGGGGTAGTGAGAAGAACAAGAAGCTTTGGAGATAAATACTTGCTTGGTTGCGATTCATTATGTTACATTGAATTGCATATCACGTGTTTAAATGATATACACAAATTTATGTCAAAGAACATGTTATTCACTGAGCTTCAGCTCAGGTGAAAGAAAAGAGAAGGAGAAAGAGAAATAGAGGAAGAAAGAGGAGAGCAAGTGTTTAATGTGCATATTGTATATATATGGCGTAGTTATTGTAGTAGTTTGGTACTAAAGGACTTGTAAATGATGTTGTGTTAAGAAAGCATGTGTAGGACTTGATGTATAAGACTCTTATGTTCATGTATGAAAGGTTTTGGCAAGTGCTTTTGCTATTCAAGCATGTTTTTTATTGCTTAGATGCTCATGGCTAGAATTATGGATAGAAGTTGTTTCAATTGATCGAAATACAAACTGTTTTAATTGGTTCAAAACTACGACTTTTACGGAAACGGACATAACTTTTTCTGGAATTTTGAAATTGTGCACAGTTTTCAACGTTAGAACCTAGACTCAAACGGCTATCTTTTGGTATAAAATCTAACTCAAAATTTCAAATTCCTATTATACCCTTGGGGCTAATCACTTGCAAATGTGGTTTAAATGAGAGTTTAAAAACCCGTTTTCGAACGTTATCAACATACGTCAGGCCTCGGTGGCATTTTACGTACCCTCGTGCCATACTTAGTGGATTTGGGTTGTGACAAGATATGTCCATGAGATGCAAGATGCTTTTGAGTTTGTTTTGAAAGTGTCCAAGAAGAGTTGGTGTTTCGTGTATGGACAACGTTCCTTGGAAGTGTCCATGCTTAGGATAATCTCCAAATGGCATATACCTTGTTACATGTTGCTTGAAGCAATGAATGAACAAATGAACTCCGGGAAATGAGGAATCCAAAAAACTAGCTGATGATAAATAAAAGAAACCTGTAATAAACTAGATATGAGGTACCTTGTTCATGATTTGAGTTGTGAAGTTCAACTGCCGGTTCATGAAGTCTTGTTGGGTCCCCTCCATTGGCAACTCGATCTCTTAAGTCTCCAATACATTTCTGCATAAAAGTCCACAGCACATATGATGAGTATCAACGTGGGCCATTACAAGATCCATTGCACGTTCCAAGTATGCCAATTACAAGAGCAAGATCCAAGAAAATAAAAGAAACTTTTAATGGGCTAATTCAAGAAATTTGGGCTGATTACAAGATTCCTAAGTGTGGCCCAAAGGGGAATGAAGACTTTGTCAACTTAATCCATGCATGTGAACATATAGGCTGAATATAACTTCCAAATTATCATTATTTATGTTTTATAGATAGTAGTTGGGAGTTTGTTCATATTTCTAAGTGCATTTAATGAGTCAAACTAGTTTTTTGTATTACTCTGATAAAAACAACGTGATAGCTTTTATTCCTATGGTTGGAGGGTTATTCCAACCAACTTGCATTTATTCCTATGGTTGAAGGGTTGTTCCAAGCTTATATATATATATATATATCCTTTTCTATCTATTATGGACAGATTTTGATCATTTGATAAAAGTGAGTTTTTACTCCTTGGTTCTTCATTGAAATTCCAGAATTTATCAAGGTTCTCACCTTGTGGCGTTCAAAACTAAGAAAACATGTGGTTTGCGTCTCTTTAAAACGTTGGGTCCCAGGTTCACTAATTAGAATACCTGGGATTTGTATCTCCTTATAGGCGTTGGGTCACAGGTTCACTATCAAACTCAAATCTAATTTTTAGCTTTCTTGGAATATATTCAATCATTGTTGTTGGGTCTCTTAGCAAGTCTATTGTGGTTGGCAACAGACGGAAGTAATTCCAATATTGTTGTTCGGTCTCATAGCGAGTCTATTGAGGTTCGCATCAATATACGCGATTATGGGTACATAACAACTTCAACAAATTATGTAATTTTAACCAAAACTCTATAATGGAGGTTCTCTTGGTCAATATAATGTGTAATGGAGGTTCTCTTGGTCAAATAATGTGTAATGGAATGTAGCATATTCCCACTCTCAGCAGATCACCGTTGCAACTTCATAAGGTTACAGTCCCATTGGCATACGCTTACCAATCGGACGGTGGTATGTTTTGTTCGTCCCAAATCAGTCCACAAGGTTAGCATCACCTAGGCAATCGAACGCATGGCAATCAATCGGTCCCTTGGGGTGATCGATCTACTTCTGTATCCCATCCTGATTACAACTTGTTTTGGATTCGTATCATTTGAATCTTTTAAGAGTGACGAGAGAGAGTAGTTTCGTGAGGCTTCTAGAAGTCACATTTTTGTGACTTAAGAGGTTTGCGAATATTTGCTTTTGCCTTGTGAGAGAATTCTAAGGCTCCATTCTAATCTCCTTCATATTAGTGGATTTGTTGTACTTCGACTGTGGCAGTAGTCGTGTTGCTGGTATAAGAGCCTTGGTTATCAATGGCTTCTGTGAAATATGCAGCAGCGAAATTGATGGTCAAAATAGGTTCAGTTTGTGGCGCATCAAGATTTGCGCACTGTTGTGTCTGCAAGGATTAGCAAAGGTACTAGACAGTGTATACCATCTACACTAAGGAACAGGGTGCAGAGATCAGAGAAAAGGCACATAGTGCAGTTCAGTTCTCTGTTACGGACAGCCAAAAAGCAATGGGCAAGCTGGAAAGCCTGTACATGAAAAAAATCTCAAACCACTAGTTTGTACTTGAAGCAATGGCTATGTACTCTAAACATGAAAGTGTAGAAAAGTTATAAATCAAAGGCCTATTTTATTATTTACAATCTCTTGATTATATAGACTTACAGGAATATGAAAAGAAGGAAAGAAATAAAAGCATTAAATAGAAAAATAATAACGGTCAACATGACCTAAAATAACATAGCAAAAAATCCCGTAATCATATCATAATTATTTCAACACTCCCCCTCAAGCTGGAGCAAAGATATCTCTCATGCCCAGCTTGCTAAGGTAGAAATGATGATTCCTGCTTCCAAGACCTTTAGTGAGAACATCTGCCAGTTGTTCACTAGACTTCACAAACGGGATACACATCACTCCACTGCTCAATTTTTCCTTCATGAAATGTCTGTCAATTTCAATATGTTTAGTTCGGTCATGTTGCACTGGATTATGGGCAATATTGATGGCTGCTTTATTATCACAGTACAACCTCATCGAATCTGTAGTCTCAAGTCTAAGATCTCTCAAAAGAATTTTTATCCACAATAGTTCGCAAATTCCTTGAGACATAGCTCGGAATTCCGCTTCAGCACTTGATCTAGATACAACGGCCTGTTTCTTGCTACGCCAGGTAACAAGATTTCCTCCAACAAAGGTGCAATATCCTGAGGTGGACCTCCTATCAGTGACTGAGCCTGCCCAATCTGCGTCTGTATAACCTTCCACCTGAAGATGATCATGTACACCGAAAAACAGTCCTTTTCCAGGAGCTGACTTCAAGTATCTAAGAATACGAAGAACAGCACTGTAGTGAGATTCACGTGGAGCATGCATGAATTGACTAACAATACTTACAGCAAAAGCGATGTCAGGACGCGTATGTGATAAGTAAATAAGCTTGCCCACCAATCTCTGGTATCTCCCCCTGTCAACCACTGCTCCATCGGTGTCATCTCCTAGCTTCTGATTAGCTTCCATGGGAGTATCACACGCCTTACTCCCTAGCATTCCAGTTTCCTGGAGAAGATCAAGGACATATTTTCTCTGGGAGATAAATATTCCTTGTTTGCTTCGAGCCACCTCAATTCCCAGAAAGTATTTGAGATTTCCCAAGTCTTTTATTTCAAATTCCTTGGCCAAGTATTTCTTCAACTCCTGCATATCTTTCACATCGTCTCCTGTCAAGACGATATCATCCACATACACTATGAGAACGGTGACTTTCCCTTGTGAGGAATGTCTAATGAATAGTGTATGATCACCTTGGCTTTGTTTAAAGCCATATTTTAAAATAGCTTGAGTAAATCTCTCAAACCATGCTCTTGGAGACTGTTTGAGCCCATATAAAGACTTTTTAAGCCTGCAAACTTTCCCTTTGGTTTTAGAGTCTTCAAAACCTAGAGGAATATCCATATATACTTCTTCTGCCAAATCTCCATGTAGGAACGCATTTTTCACATCAAATTGATGTAGGGGCCAATTTAAATTTGCAGCAAGAGATAACAGGATTCTCACAGTATTCATCTTAGCAACTGGGGCAAATGTTTCCTCATAATCTACCCCATAGGTTTGTGTAAAACCTTTTGCAACTAACCGTGCTTTGTACCTTTCAATTGATCCGTCTGCCTTATGTTTGACTGCAAACACCCACTTGCACCCCACTGTCTTGTGCCCTCTAGGTAAGTTAACCAATTCCCAGGTGCTATTCTTGTGGAGTGCTTTCATCTCCTCAATCATAGCATGTTTCCATTTGGGATCAGTGAGTGCATCCTGTACATGGTTAGGTATAGACACCGAAGCAAGATTGGACACAAAAGCTTTATGGGAAGGAGAGAGACGGCTATAAGAGACAAAGTTAGATATAGGATGTTGAGTACATGACCTAACACCCTTACGTGCAGCAATTGGAATATCTAGATCATCAATGACAGGAGAATCAATAACAGGAATAGAATCAGAGTTACCTAGGTTCTCATCAGGAGAAGGAGGTGGCAGTGGCGGATCTGGAGCAATGGTCTTATCTTTCATCCTCCAAGTTCTTCGCTGATATACTACATCCCCTTGTTCTGGGTTTCCTCCTCTTTTCCTGGTGAGTTCCTCATCTGCCTCTCTATCAATTTCATCCTCATTTTCAATAGTCCCCAATATCTCAAATGAATTAGACACAGTCACGTTAGGCATTGGCACATGAACATCAAGTCTATCACTAGCAGTAGTGGCAACCTCAACATTATCAGACAACTCTTCTATATGCCTCGTCTCCCCCTGAAGAGGTGTCTGAGGAGTGAAATAAGATTGTTCCTCGAAAAAGGTGACATCCATGGAGACATACCACTTCCGGGTAGGAGGATGGTAACACTTATAGCCTTTCTGTGTAGGTGAGTAACCAACAAAGACACATTTAATTGCACGAGGATCAAGCTTCCCTCGTGTTGGGGCATGGTTATGAACAAAACACACACAGCCAAAGACTTTAGGAGGGATAGAAAACAAGGAAGAAGGACTGGAGAGTACTTCAACTGGAGACTTTTTGTTGAGTACTTGAGTAGGTAATCGATTGATGAGATAGGCAGCTGTTAAGACTGCTTCTCCCCAAAGAGACTTTGGAGCCTGAGCAGAGAATAACATAGACCTAGCAGTGTTTAAGAGATGTCTATTCTTACGCTCAGCAACCCCATTCTGTTGTGGAGTGTTGGTACAAGACGATTGATGAATGATGCCATGATCTAAGAAATAATCTTCAAGACCAGATTTAAAGTACTCCCCCCCATTATCTGACCGAATAATTTTGACACGAGCATCAAATTGAGTACAAATCATTTTATGAAAATTTTTAAAGATTGAGTGAACTTCACTCTTCTCTTTCATCATATATACCCAAGAAGCACGAGAAAAATCATCGATGAATGTGACAAACCACCTATGACCTTTAAGTGTAACAATTCTAGAAGCACCCCAAACATCAGAATGAATAAGAGCAAAAGGAACAGTACTTTTATTATTACTAGGATAAAAAGAAGCACGGTGGTGCTTGCCAAGTTCACAATCCTCACACCGAAAGGTGGATACATTTTTATTGGACAATAACAAGGGAAATAAAAACTGAAGTAAACTAAAGGCAGGATGTCCTAGCCGCCTGTGCCAAAGCATGATATCACCAGATGTAGAACCGGAAAAAGTAGAATGATGTGCTAGATGTGATGGTTCCTGCGATTCCAGAAGATAAAGACCATTCTCCTCTCTACCACTGCCAATCGTCCTCCTCGTGATAAGATCCTGAAAAACACAGTGAGAAGGGAAAAATGTGACGCTACAATTTTTATCACGAGTAATACGACCGATAGATAAGAGGTTGGTGGCAAAACTAGGAATATGCAAAACAGAAGATAAAGATAAGGAGGGAGAGACACGAACTAAACCTTTGCCTGAAACCGAAGAAACGGTTCCATCAGCAATCTTGACTTTCTCCTGTCCTGAATATGGTTTATAATCGGAAAATACAGAAGAGGAACCAGTCATATGATCAGACGCCCCGGAATCAATAATCCAAGGGTGACTAGATTGAGAATGGAATGCACTCACAGAAGTGGCTAAGTTACCTGAATGAGCAAAAGATGATGAGGCAGTAGTAGGTGTATCAAGTCTAGACATCAAGCGACGAAGATTCTCCAAATCTGAGGCAGATAAAGCAGGAGATGGAGCCGGAGGTGTATCAGCAACGACGGAGGAATCAACAATCTCTGTATGATGGGCATGAGAACCACGGCCCCCAACGTTACCTCCACGTCCACCACGGCCCCTAGACTGTCCAGAACGACCCCCTCGACCTCCTTGTGGATAACCACGAAGTTTGTAGCAGGTCTCCCTGGTGTGATATTTGGTGTTACAGTAGTCACAAAACTGCTTTGATTTGTCAGAAGAACCAGATTCACTCGTAGTGTCACGACCACGGTTCCCATCTCGGTGAGTAGCAGAAACTAAAGCGGATCTCTCCGTAGATGCAGGTGGAAGCATAGTAGAACGACGACTCTCCTCGTTCTGTATGTAAGCAAAGGCCTCCTGAAGAGTAGGCAAAGGATCCATACCCAAAACACGACTACGAACTGGATCATACTCTGAGCGAAGGCCCTCAAGAAATTTAAAAACCCTTTCTTCAGCAACCAGTTTGTTATAAGCAGTGGAATCAGTGGGACAAACTGGCTTGTAGTCCAAGAGATGATCGAGGCGCTTCCAATTAGTAGATAGAGACGTGAAATATTGGAAAACACTCATCTCCCCTTGTTCAGATCGACCAATTAGCCGTCTTAACTCAAATATTTGGGCAGAATTGCCCTTTCTGGAATAAGTACCAGCCATGGTCTCCCAAATGTCCTGGGCAGTCGCCATGTCTAAGAACCCCTCACCAATCTCTGGAATCATAGAATGAACAAGCCAAGTCATGACAATGGAGTTTTCCATCTCCCATTTATCATAAGTGGCATCCTCGGTGCTAGGTGCTTGAATTTTACCGTTGATGTACCCCATTTTTCCTCGGCCCTTAAGAAACAATGTCACGGACTGGGACCAAGCCAGGAAGTTTTGGCTATTAAAGAGAGAAGTAGTGATCTTTAAGTTCGGGTTATCAGGATGAGCAACAACAATGTTCTCAGTCCTAAGTGGCTGCGAATTCACGGTCGATTTTGTAAGATCATCCGACATCTTGAATATGCGCACAACAATTACCCGCAACAATCACAGAATGGCGGAATAGGAACAGGTACCAACGGAAAGATAGCACGCAAAGGAAGGAGGTCACAGCACCATGAAGGATGCCCAAAAATAACCTATATTCACTGGTCCATAGAAGGACCCAAAAACACGCAGAGAATTATATTCCAATCAAAACAAGAATCTACGGTTGCAGCAAGAAGGTAAAATGGAAGATGTAGAAGAAAATGGTGACTGTGAGAGGTCTACAAGGCCATATAGGGGCTGCGACAGGGGTGGGCTGAGATCTGGGGGGCTGCGGCTAGGGCAGTGAGGTGCTGGAGGTCTGCGGCTAGGGCAGTGGGGAGCTGGGGGGCTGCGGCTAGGTCAGTGAGGGCTGGGGGTGCTGCGGCTAGGTCAGGAAGAGGGTCTGAGGGCTGCGGCTAGGCCAGGGTGGCCTGGGTAGGCTGCGGCTGGTGGTGGGTGGACTGGTGGTGGCTGCCGGCTGGTAGTGGGGTGGTGTTTAGGTGGTGTATGGTGGTGGTGGATCTGGAAATCCCCCTTGGGGAGGCTCTGATACCATGTAGAAAAGTTATAAATCAAAGGCCTATTTTATTATTTACAATCTCTTGATTATATAGACTTACAGGAATATGAAAAGAAGGAAAGAAATAAAAGCATTAAATAGAAAAATAATAACGGTCAACATGACCTAAAATAACATAGCAAAAAATCCCGTAATCATATCATAATTATTTCAACAGAAAGAAGGTATCGAAATCGAATACCTTTGTCAGAGGTTAAAATAGTAATTTAGTGTATTAGGGCTTAGGTTCAAAATACCCCTAGGACTTACATCACAATGATGTTATGATGACCTAAGCCCTAATACACTAAATTACTATTTTAACCTCCAACATCCCCCTCAAACTAAATGTGGTAATGAAAAATTACAACCGAAGTTTGGACAACCGAAACAAGACTGTATCAAGTGATCGAAAACGATGATGTCATGATGACCTAATCCCTAATACACTAAATTAGTATTTTAACCTCCAACAACCTTGATGAGTTTAATAAGATTGTTATGGATTTGAAGAACTTTGACATACAGATTGACGAGGAGAACTAAACCATTTTTTATTGTGTTGTGTTCACTACTGAAATATTTTGACTCCTTAGTAAATTCCATGTTACATGGAACGGATAGCACCTATCTAGTCGATGTTAAGGCATCTTTTAACTCCAAAGTTAAGATCTAGGTTGAATTGCAATGGCAACGATGAGCAGGCTCAAAGGGTCTGTAATAGAGGCCGATCATCGAACACAGACCCTGGTAAAAGGCAGAGGTAGATCAAGAGTAAATCTAAGACCAAATCGAAGAAGAATATTGTTATTACTGTCAGAAATGGGATACTATAAGTCTGAGTGTCCAAAACTCCAAGATTAAGGAGGGAGAAAGAAGGTGTATACTGATGTTGCTGGTGCTGCAGAGGAATCTTCAAATGATCCTAAAATTGTCCTAGTTATTATCCCATATTATTGCTTAAAGGGTGAGTGAATTTTGGATTCGGATTGCTCCTATCACATGACCCCTAACAGACATTGGTTTACCAGTTATGACTTAATCAATGGTGGCTCAATCTTGATGGAAAACCGGACGTATAGTTGTTAAAGGCACAAATGCCTCCCGGGCAGAGGCGCAAGGCACAGGAAAAAGCGCGAGCCTGAGCAAAGTAAGGCGCACCTTAGGAAAACAAACAAATTAAATACACTTTAGAAAGAAAATAATAATAATAATAATAATAATAATAATAATAATAATAATAATAATAATAATTAACATAAACTTGAAAAGTGCTAAAACACCAAAAAAATGTATATTTGGACCTATTAGCCCAATTGGCCACTTATTAAGTTCTCTACAATGCTCACAAGCAGAGTTTACCTTAGAATAACCTAGAAAGACCTAATCAAGTATGGAACTCTCACAAAATTTCCAACATAAACTATTTGCGCAATTAATCTTTTTTGTTTCTCTTTTCTTTCCTTTTCTAAATTTGGGAACCAATAGGAGAGTTTTAGTGCTGGTCACAAAGAAAAATATTATTCTATTCTTGTGTTTTGGAAGTTGTAATGTCCTAATGGATCTAAAGCTAATAATAGGCGCGTCATGAGTTGGGTCTAAAGCTAATCTTAGTTTTGAATATAGGCCTTAGTTTCATGCCTAATTAAGTAATTGATGCATAATTATTGAGATGCGGGCTTTGCGCCTTGGGCTTGTATGAAAAATCACAAGAAAAGCGCGCCTAGGTGGGGCATATTTGAAGGGTCTTCGCCTAGGGCAAGGCGAAGCACAAAGGCTGAGCCCGCCTAACCCTAAGCCTTAGGTGCGCCTTTAACAACAGACACCATATGGCCTGCAAGACTTTTCGGATAGGCACAATTCAGATCTGGTTGCAAGACAGAATTATAAGAGCTCGTATCTATGGGCAGTTTGGAGTCCATTGGCTACAAGTTGTTCGCTGAAGGTGGAGCTAGGAAGATTAGTAGAGGATCCTTGACAATTTTGAAGGGTAAAATGATAAACGACCTTTACGTTCATCGAGGTAATGCCTGGTTTGTTTCTAGATGTGCGTCGTCTGATCAAGATTTGGACACAACTTGCTTATGGCACATGTACCTTGGCCATAAAAGCGAAAAGGGTACGACAGTTTTGAGCAAACAGAGTTTACTTGTGGACAGATTGCATATTCGTGAAACAGAAAAATGTACAAGTCCGGCTACTCATAGTCCCTACATCCATTCGGATCTTTGAGATCAAATAACCATTCCCTCAAAGGGTGGTTCTAGTTATTTTGTCACCTTCATCCACGACTACTCAGGAAGGTTTGGTTATAATTCCTAAAACACAAGAAAGAGGCTTTCAAAACTTTCAAGCAGTGGGAGGTCTTTATTGAGCAGAATACCAAAAAGAAGATCAAGTGATTCAGAATAAACGATGACAAGGAATTTTGTGATGGTGATTCCACTGAATCCTGTAAGAATGAAGGCATATTGAAAAACTCCATGACAAATAAAATTACAGAACGAATGAACAAGACACCTTTGGAGAAAGTTCACTACGTGCTCACGAATGATAGGTTATCCAAGGCATTTTGGGCTAAAGCCATTAACATTTCTTGCCACTTGGTGTATTGCTCTCCATCGTTTGCTTTTTAGAGCAAAAATCCTATTGAGGAGACTCGACATAAACTCGACATAAATCCACCATAGGGATTTGTTGCGTTGTGCAAGACAAAGAGGACTATGTCTGAAAGTTAATGCAGTCCCAAAGGCAGTGGTAAAATCATTTGACACTTCCATGGTGGAAAGTAGTTATTCGAGGAGTAAGTTTGATAACGGTCTTTATCGCAAATGCTTGACGGATGGTTCTTATGTCTACTTGTCCTTTACAATGATGACATGATTATTGCTGCAAGAAGCATGTTGGAAATCAAGAAGTTGAAGCCTAAATTGAGTAATAAAATTTGAAATGAGAGATTTGGGCTATGAAGCACACTGTCACGAGGAATTCTTCAAAAATTGCTCATCGACCGCACAAACAATGTCCGCAAAGTTTCGTCACCGTGTGTCGGACACAACACACGACACATTACCTTCTTAGAAGTGTCCGCACTTCCTAGGATTTGGGAGCAACAAATAAAATATTCGGTATGGAGATTCACAAGGATAAGAAGCCAAAAATTTATGTCTCTGATAAGTTACCAACTACTCCAAAAGCTTAAGCTATTAGAGAATGGGCCCAACAATGTATATTAAGCTTCAACACCCTCCCTCATGTGCAACCCCAACTTGCACGTGGAGAGCAAACAAACCAAACTCCATCATAGTGGAGACATTACAAATAACAAAGTGCAAATATGCACATCAAAGAGGGGATGGAGAGTCGAACCCAAGACCTCCCACAAAGCTGGCTCTGATACCATGTAAATACTCATATTGTATTGATAATATAATAAAAGGGTTACAATGGAGGCCTATATATAGGCAATAACACAAAAGGCAAATTACCAAAATATTACTAGGGCTGACATCAATGATGACCTAAGCTTTAATCTACTCAATTACTAAATTGCCCTTTAACACTCCCCCTCAAGCTGAAGGAAGTAATGAAAATTACAACCGAAGTTTGAAAGGAAGTTTACAACCAAAACACTAAATAGAAAACAACTCTCAACCCCATTTGGTCGGCAAAATAACTCTCGATCGCGCTGAAGGGGCTGACGTCTTCAACGTGTGAATGAACGATGATTGTTGACCAACACTTATCCAAACTGAAGCTTGTGAACGACGAGCGATAACCCAAACGATGGATTGCCAAATAACTCTCAACCATACATGGCCGGCAAAGGATTTCTCGATTTCACGATGATAATCGGTAACAAACATTCTCAACAACACTTTCAATCTCACAATAGAGATTGGTAACAAACATTCTCAATCTCTCAAATAAGATTGGCAATTGGGGCTCCCCTTCACTACTCTCCCCCTCAAACTGAAGGTGGGAGTGAACATGGACATCGAAATTTGGATGGAAAGCCAAACAAACCACTTTTTTAAAAAAAAACCAAACTTATGGGACTGATTTGCAATTACATAAACTTTTGGGGCTGATTTGCAAATTCAGAAAACACAAACGAACCATGAAATGAACCATGAATAACATAACCACAAACTAACCAGATTTGGAACAAAAAACGAAGTCGGAGACTGATCAGGGACCAAATCTGGGCAATGAATAGTGCTGCGTGAATAGTAACTCGCTGGACAATGCTGCAATGAACAGTAACTTTGCAATGAAACTCTCGACCCAACTTGGATCGGCTAGGTTTTTTCCTCTTTTTTTTTTCCTAGGTCAGATCGACCTGCTCTAATACCATGTTAAGTTACCAAACACTCCAAAAGCTTAAAGCTATTAGAGAATGGCCCAACAATGTATATCAAGCTTCAACAGTCTCAAAAGAAATATATAGAGAAAGTACGGAGCACTTAGATAATACTAATCCTGTGAGTACTCCTCCTGCTTCTCACTTTAGACTTTCTGCAACATTATCCACAAGTGAGGAGGAAGAACATTATATGGTTCGAGTCCCCTATTCTTGTGCAATTCGTATCGTTACATGCTATGGTGTGCACTCGTCCAAATATTACGCAGGCAGTCAGTGTTGTCAATCGTTATATGGCCAATACAGGCAAGGTTCTGTTGGGAGTGGCTTATATTACACTGAGCTAGTTATATACTAGGACCTCCATCAAATGGGAGGGCACATAGGTTTGGAGATTTTATACACTAATTCGTTTTTGACATAATGAAAACTTTTTGGCTCTCCTTGTGGGCATAACGCCAAACCGTGTAAAATCTTCGTTTTCTTTATCTTTCTATTATTCTTGTTATTTTTTCTTGTTTTCGATCCAACAAGTTCATTGCCAGTCAATGAAATGGATACTTCGGTATTTGAGAGGACTTCAGATGTTGGCTTAGTCTATGACAAAACTAGTGGCGATAATCCAAGTGTGCTTGTATATGTTGGCTCAAATTATGCTGGTGATCTAGATAAAGGGAGAGCTCTGACAATGTATGCCTGCACACTTGCCAATTGTGTTATTAGTTGAAACGATACTCCACAGCAGCAGCAGAAGCACACAATGAGTAAATTCGATTGTGAAGTTTGATCAGTGATTTGGTTTTACAGCAAGATATTACACTTGTATTTTGTGATAGCCAAAGCTCTATAGATTTGACCAAAAATTAAGTGTATCATAAGAGGACTAAACACGATGATGTCAAGATATCATTTTCTTCGAATGTTGTGGCACAGGGTGCCATTACAATGAAGAATAAAATAGAATCCAGTGGATAAGCTGACAAAACTTATACAGCCATACAGGTACTCGAGTTCAAAGAGGCTTTGGACTTGATTGGTGTTTGCACCTATTGACTCTAAGGAGTTTGGTGAAAAAGACTAAGTAAGGAGATCCCTTTATTCTTGGATTTGCATGAACAAAAGCTAAGGTGGAGATTTGTAATGTTATGTCTCGTATTCCCACTTCTGCATGTTGCATGGGCGAATGAATGCCATGGTGATTTTGTCATAAGCTGCAACCTAAGAAGCACTAGTGCGGCATATTTGGTGAAGCACGCGCACTTAGTGCGGACGCGGCTTTAGTGCGCCTTTAGTGCGTATGAACTCCATTTCAGTTCTTCGCCATTTTTGAGTGCGTGCGGAGTGCGGCCAGAGTGCGGCAGATTCAGGGGGGGGGGGGGGGGGGGGGGGGGGGGGTTGGAAAGAGGAAGAAAGAGGTACCTCTTCAATTCAGTTCTTCATCTTCTTCTTCTTAATCTTCTTCTTCTTCTTCGATTCAGATTCAGAGTCAGATTCAGTTCTTCTTCGATCTTCATCATCATCATTCTTCTTCTTCTTAGATTCAGATTCAGCTTCGTCTTCTTCGACTCTTCTTCTTCCTGTTCACTTCTTCTTCGATTTCGTCTCTCTCTCTCTCTCTCTCTCTCTCTCTCTCTCTCTCTCTCTCTCTCTCTCTCTCTCTCTGCGTAACATGAGCCCTAGAAAGCCTGGACTCTTCATATGGTTTGTTTTAGGAAGCCCTTGATACTTAGCACTAGAAGGGCGATCGACCGTGGAGAACATCCTTATCACTGAAATTTAAAAGCCAATTTCTTTCCATCATTAGGACTTTGAATGGTATTGGATAGGAATCAAGATGATTAAGAGTTTTAGGACATATTTGTTCTAAGCATATGTGATTGGAGTGTTTGCAAAATTCTTCTTCATCCCAATCATCTTTTCTTCTTCTGCTTTTATCATTTGTACCAACTTTTGTCATTTTCTTTTACTCTTTTCCTTTGGCAGCATGATATGTATTTTTTTTTTCTTGCCAACTTTTTCCTTATCATCACACATTCATTTTTCTCTTGTAATGTGATTACAGTCTATAGAAGTGAGGTTTATACTCCCAAGTGGAGTAAGGTATGATTTGGAGAGAAATGAGAGTAAGGCAATATAAGCTCAAGGGTGAAGGAAGGTATTAATAAGCTTTCTTTTAAACCCTTCCTTTCTTCTATATTTATACTTTAGCCCCACATTATTATTTTTATGTATATATAATTATATTATTATATTTAAAATAAATAAATAAATAAATATTAGTAGAACAATTTATGTATATTACTATATAAATGTTATATACAATATATTTTTAATATTTTACATAAGTACCCCTGCCGCACTCGCACTGGTGATTTTGGGAAAATTGCCGAACTCCCCGCACTCGCGTCCCCGTCCTCGCGTCCCCGCATCCGCACTGGTGCTTCCTATGTTGCAACTCTAAAAGGTCACAGTCCATCTACGCTCGCTTACCGATCGGTGGTATGTTTTGTTCATCCAGAATCACTCAAGAAGGTTAGGGTCACCTAGGCATTTGAACCCCCCTGTTTTGAATGGTCCCTAGGGACAATCGATCGGAGGTCGTATCCTATTCTGTTCTGGACTGCTTTGGATTCATATAAATTTGGACCTTTTAGAAGTGACGAGAGAAAGCCTAATAGATAGCACATTTGCGTGAGAGAGTTTTGGAAGTATTTGTCTTTGCTCTTCTAATAACATGTATTGAGATGGGATTCCCTAAAAAGCAGGGTTGTATTGGGACTCGGGAGTATAGGTAGGCCTTGTTAGCGGCACATCATGAGGAATGGATTCAACCAATGAATTTCCTTGGCCTCTGAAATTCAACCATAAACAACTTTGGCACGGTTGTATGTAGACACCCACCCACCCCTCTGAAGTAGTAAAGTCAGGCTCTTTGGGGTTCAATTTACACGACAAACAAATAAGAAGGGATGGTTCTTTCATTGCATCGACAGAAGTCTCACCTAGAAAAAGGATCTCTCTATTACTTTGAGAAGACATACGTTATCTGACAAACTATATGGGAAAATGGACCTTCTTTCTTTATTTTTAGCAAGAATTCTGGAAATTAACAATTTCATTCAATTCAGTTTCGGAAAATCATTGGTCGTGGATTAGTTCATTATGTACCACCAGCAGCCTAATATCAAAGGCATAGGTTTATCGCCTGGTTGAGGCTGCATTCAATTATTCAACTTGACATGTGGCAAGGGCGTACTCTCCTAGTGGCTCCATTTTTTGGAAGATTTGTCCCTTTTCTGACAAATATCTGTTGCTTTAGCAAATAGCTTACAGGAATTAGGCATCTTATTCTTCGACGAGAAGTGGAGCCTCGAATACATTTGAGAAAGAGGTTCACCTTCCTCTACACCTATTGCAGCTCTTATACAGAGAGTTTTGAGACTCCATGTGTAATCGTTGTGATTCACTCGTGGTCATAGGCATGTTGCCAGACCGCATACATTTGGTGTCCTTGTATATTGCTACTCGTTTGTTTTTCCGGTTGCTCTATTCATATTAGTGCCTATTCCCCAACATCTAATAATCTAGGTGTGCTTAAGTTTTGTTTTTCTGAGTCGTATACTTTTGTGTATTTTTCCAATTTCTCCATTTACATTGGGTAACACATGATAATAACTTTACCCAATGTCATGATATGCTTCTTACGGAGTGAATCTCATAAACTCCCACTTAGACTTCACCTTTTAAGTTCAAAATTGGAGGTTATTGAGATCTGATTCCGAGACTATGAAAGCTTATTAGCTTACAATGTTCGTAATGTAGAACTAGGAATAAATTTAATTATGGCACAATTGCCCCTAATCATTACAATAACTTTTTTAGTTTTGTCTTGGTGTAGATTTCAAGGAAGGGTAGTTTAGGAAAGTAAGTAAAGATTGTATGCCAATTTTGGAAAGTGGACACTAATTTTGGGACATCTCAAAATGGAATATAGGACTCAAAAAAAGGGACGGAGGGAGTATTTGTTTTGAGTGCATTGAAATGTGCAAGAATAGTTCAATTTTTGTCATGAAGTGCATCTAATAGTGTGTGCATATATTTTAAAATACTTTATAGTTTATACCCTAAAAGTACAAGGTGTAAAACAGCTATACACCTAATAAAGCTGAAATTTTCCATAGCTATGACTCAGTCTGACCAAGTCTCGGGTGAGATGGGACAAGTATGGGACGGAATGTCACAACTGGGGTCGGGGATGGGTGTGCTGTGACGCGGGACGGGGTCGGGGTTGGGAAATGAATTCTGTTTGGCGGAGCAGGGTCAGAAAAGGCACCCCCGTCCCATACCCGCCCCATTGCCATCCCTAAAATTGAGCAAAATTTTGCAAAGAAATAGCCCACTTGTTTCTCGAGAAGAGATGGGAAACATGCTTAATAGCATTTTCTTGAATAGTTGAACCAGCCCCATGTAGTTTGAAGAAACCCTCCCCTTCAATTGGGGTTTTTTCACGAAAAGAAGACATGAGATAACAAATCCAGTGTTCTGGTTAATACAAAAGATATCTTACTCTCTAGTTAGACACGATCATGCCATGTAATTATAGCACCAATACTGGTTTGATATTTCCTTGAGAAAACAATCCGCTAGAGGAACTACATCACGAACGAATCCATTTTGAACCCAAGAATATATTGATTGTGGGATAATCAACACCTGATCAAAACAAACCCACAACTAATTTTAACAAAGATGCTTTTCGTGATCCTAATTTTCACATTCCTTTCCACTTCCAGCATTTCGGGGGGATGTGATATCAATTGGTTTTTTATCCACTTCAAATACAATCCCAAGTGAAGATAGAATTACTTTGATAACTAAAACTTGGAATGCCCAAAGAAAATAATGTTTTACCCTAACACGTTTTGTGCCACCAATTTGTTCCAACTTCTGCACAAACTGATCGAAAGAGTAGTACGGAAGCAGATGTGAGTGCCACTCAGCATATAACCCAATTAGTTTTCCCAAATTGCTAGCCTGCACAAAATTGGCCATGTGCTTTAAAAGATAGTATATCCATCAAGCAAAGTTAAGTAGTTGCAACAAAGATAAGAGGAATAAACAATAAACAAACACGATGATTTAAAATAAAATTACCACGAGAGAAACTAACAGAAAATTTTCTCATGAGCCAAAGTCCATTTAATAGAAGCAAGAAACCAAAAGACTTCACCAAAGCACCATCTCTCGAGCACATATTAAAATTTTAACAAAGAGAAAGAAGAAAAGCTCCAGATGAACTCAGTGGACATGCGAGGTTATTGCATATTATCTTTGGGAACCTCTTTGTTTAGTCATGCGTATTTTCGCAAATGGATACTGTCAGCTAATAAATTCATGCATTGGGACAGCGATATGCAATTACGTTTGTTCTCTCTCCTTGGTCAGAAAAACCTTACACAGAGTTCCACTTCTCTCCTCTTCCCTTCCATGCTCCTCTTCTCTCCTTTTTTTTTATCCTTATACAAAACCACATTCCAACTTGGTATCATAGCAATCGATCAGGGGTTACGAGTCACCAGAAGGCATCGGTACACCTCAAAGGTTCCTAGTTGTCGAGGGTGTTGGTTCTGATCAGTGTCCCTATGGCTGATTTCAGCACCTATACGGATTGCCAGGGTCTGAAACCACATGGCTTGAATCACCCTCCCTTAATGTTTTTCATATTTTTTTTTTTTGAAGCTGTTTGACGAGGTTTTATAATTTCAGAACTTTTTCGGGAAAAATTCGTCGGATTCTGCCCGGAGGCCTTCGGCTGATTTTATTGCAAGGGTTCAATACAGAACAACGCGTCTAGGCACCTTGGATTGGCCTGTGCTGATTTGACTAATTTTGTTTGTTGTTTTGAGAGATTTTTTTCTCACTTTCTAATTGCTCGGCAGCCTTTATTTGGGGTTGTTTTGGTCATTTTTCCAATTACAATAGCCCCACATAATTTTTCATCGGTTATCGTTGGACTTGGTCTTGGACATCTTTGGAAAGACGGAATCCTATTCCTAGGGCATTGGATGGCCATCAGAGCCATCGGGGAGTGGCAAGCACCTACCAAGGTGAGTGAGCTAAGATCGTTTTTAGGGCTCGTGAACTATTACCGAAGATTCATCGCAAGTTACTCGAAGAGGGCTGCTCAACTCAAAAATTCCCTAAAGGACGTACAGACCGATCATGGCACTGCACTAATCGGAAGTGTATCAAAGACCTTTTGAGGACCTAAAGCACGGGCAGTGATTGATAACCCCGTATTGCAGTTGTCAGATCACACTAAGCCATTTGAAGTACACACGGATGATGAGACTATGCCATAGGCGGTGTGCTAGTACAATAAGGTAACCCTGTCGCATATGAGAGCCGAAAGCTCAATGAGACCGAGAGGGCATGGTCCAAGAGAAGGAGATGACAACAATAGAGCACTATTTGAGAACGTGGAGGCGAGTCACAATTCGTGGTCTAGACGGATGATTTGGCGACGAGTGACTTCCTGACCCAGAAGAAACTCGTGCCAAAACAGGGACGATGGCAAGTAAGAAAAACTTGCCTAGTTTGATTGATATGGTGCTAGAGTATAATCTTGGACGGACCAAGCAGGTCGCGAATGCCTCAAGTAGGAAGGCAGAGCTGGCGGCATTTAAGTGAGAGGCAGTGGCAGCCACCAGCATGGTCGCGAGTATCATATCGCATCATATTTGGGATGGGCTTGAAAAGGGACCCGAGAGAAGCCTTTTGCACCAAGCTAAGGAATGCAAAACTTAGCTTTGGATCAAGGATGGGCTCTTGGTCACAAAAGCGAATCTACTTTTTTTTTTCTTCCAAAACATTTCTTTTTCGGTATGTCGCTCCGCGAGCAAGGAGTGCAACTAACGAGCGGAGCGAAAACAAAGCAAGGGGAATTCTTCTTTCTTTCTTTTTTTTGTTTTGTTTTTTTTTTTTTTTTGGTGTGTGTGTGTGTGTGTGTGTGTGTGTGTGTGGGGGGGGGGGGGGGGATCCTTTGATTGCGTGTTTAATATTGTATACACCCAAAAAATGCACAAGCACAGATAGCACGGTGAATGAGGATGAAAAAGCCCATCGTGCTGCCTGCTCATTGTGTTGCATGCTCGTCAGTTTTGCTTTCTCTATCGGTTCGGTGAAAGCTTCCCCAAAAGTTTGGCGCAAGTTCCAAGAGTCAGATATCGCTAGAGGATGAGGGAGATCTCCCAAAAGCTGTCAGAACTCATGACGAACGCAAGTGGCAAGGGCGGTTGAAGTGAAATCCCAACCAATGAGAGAGTTTGGGAGTTCCAAGAACCATCAACGTGGCCGAAGCTCATTGGGCGGGGATCCCCAAGGTCGCTCGGCCTCAAACCGCCATAAACAAGGACTTCCCTATAAATACAGAGTGTGGTCCAGAGAGAAAGGACCCTGCGTCTCAAACAAAACCCCCAAAAAAGCATACCAAACACACTGCATCCTTTACAAAGCATTCCTTTGTCTTTTTTCCATCTTTTTGTAACTTTAGTTCAGACCCATTATCTGTTCTCAAGTTTTACATTAATATTAGTCCAAGTTTTGATCAACAGAATGTCTTTTCTTTTCAAGGTAGTCTGATCGCCCTTTAAAACTTGTTGATTTATTTTGGTTACTTCCCACATTTTATGACATAATTTGACTTGTGTGCTTCAATACTGTTAGAGAACCTTAACTAGGGTATTTTCCTACTAGTTTTTAACAATCACCATTACAATAGAAGTCAAATCGTGCACCACTCGCACAAAGTATTAGGAAAAATTACGTTTGCCTTCACACTCACACACGCACACACAATCGAGCTTTAAACAGCTCTGGCACGCCCGAAGCAAAATAATAAGAGCAAACAAATATAGATACATCATGTCTTTCTTGCTCCACTAGCTAGGACCAAATTCTCACATGTCCCTTTCGTTATTACAACCTTCTTTTTTTATGTCAAAGACCAGAAGCTATGCGCAAATTCTCATTGGATCTCAATTGTTCTTAACAGCGATGGCTATTCATTGAAGTCTTCGGGTAGCACCACTAGACCAGATCTTCAACAAGGTGGAAATTCTCATATTTCGTATGTAGATGTTCCTGCGGCTCGGATGAGTATTCTTGTTTATATCACTACAGCTATAAACACTTTCTTGTTCCTATTAACAAAACATCCCCTTTTGCTTCACTCTTTCGGAACTGATATAGAAATGGGTGCTTTTTCTATGTTGTTTACCTTAGTTACTGGGGGGCTTGAACTTTGAACTCCGCAAAAGGTTTGACGGAATGGAGTTCAGAGACTTGTTCGAATTAGCCTCCAGAGTAGCTCGATATGAGAGCATCTTAATGGACGAACAAGAAATGAGTACTTCGTCAAAGGGGACCTATTATAAAGATCCAAATTATGAAGTCCATATCATTGAATGTGACTTCGATTTGGGAGAAATAGATATGGCCGAAGTAATAGTCCAACGGCCGGTAATTTGCTCAGCACTAAGTAAACCCATTAATAATAATGCTTCGGTGAGAAAAAAAAAAAACCTTTTGAGGCTGGAAGAGTCTGTACTTTTGATTTAACAAAAGCAGGCTTAATATTTGACGCCTTATTAACTGAAAAGGCCATATAAATTAACTGATGGACATTGGATCCCCAAGGCTGATGACATAAAAGGGAAAGACTACTGCAAAATTCTTGGAGACATGCCACTAATAACTGTGTTATTATTCGAAATGTCATACAGGAAAATGTGAAGAAAGGGATCTTCAAATTCTCCGACAAGGCAATGGGATGGACGCAGATCCATTTCCAAAAGTGGCACATCAGTATGACCACGCCTGACATGTCAAGGCTTTCCAAACCACGAATGATGGTGGATCTTACCGAACCGGCAAATCAGAGCCCTCAAAGGGAAGACAAGCAGCCAATGGCAGAACCTACGAGTGGTAAGAAAGACTGGCAAAAAAACACAATTCGCGACCTACAGGCAACCTATGGGCAACGAATAATCTTACATAAAGGCAGAGAGGCCGAAGAGATTGGTTCGGCCTCTAGAGGAACGGAGCAACTGTTGTCAAAACTAAGACATCAGTTGAGATTGGTGTAAGAAGGACTTTGTCCAAGAAGCAGGACTGAAATACATGTAAGACATCCCAGCCCTATTAAAATGACAGCGAGAGCCAGATAGTGAAGAAGTACGAAGGTCGGTTCAAAAACGAATCGTGCCTCCAGAAAGAGAAAAGAGAAGATCAATCCATGAGCGAATTATATTTCCAGGGCAGGAAGGAGGCAGGGTCTCAAGAAATAGGGCCAGCCTCCACATGCTGATCGCCAAGCAAGGCAACGTGGCCTTGTCTCTACACGTAAGGAGTGGCTTCCGGCCAGCCTTCCGCCTCCTAGGCACCACCCTTGGATGGTTTTACCACCTATTGATTTAAACCACCTTCACGTTTTTCAAATTAACTGTGAGATGATATAGTCCCGGTCATGAAAGGGCAATGGATTCTTTATTTTAAGATAAACACGGGATACTGTAGAAGATATACTCCATTGAGCTTCAATGAAACTGCATGGTAGATGGTTAGGTCAGTGTGGATTCGTGTAATCCCAACGTCCCCTTTTATTAAGTAAAAACCCGTTTTAAAATATCGTCTTAGTTGTTTAGTTAATCATTAGTTTAATTTTATCGCTTTAGCAGTAGTTACTTTGTGGAACTTCGTGCTCTACACCTTACTTAAATCTTGAATTTTCTTTTCCTTTTAGAGTTAATCTAAGTTTTTAGTTTCTAACTTTCCCTGTGGGATCGACCTGGTCTTAACCAGATTACTACTTGCACGTCTACCTACACTTGGGTATTGCACACAAGCGCACACAAAATAATTTTCGTGTCAACAGGCCGATCTCGATCGATCAAACTTTCCTCTATCGATCGAACTTAACTTTTCCTCAATCGATCGAAATGACTTCGATCGATGGAACATATCAGAATGTTAAATGTTTAGTTGTTGTATACCTGTTGAACTGTTAACCTGTTTATTATCATATGTTGATGTTGGAAAGCTCTATTGGAATAATGGATTAATGCATTAAACAGTAGAACCATTCGATTAATGTGGAGATAATAATAAGAAGCCGACGTGCATAGTAGTGGATCTATCGACCACAGAGGTCGATACTATTTATTATTGGTGCGTGTGATTTCGGTCGCTAAGATCGTAGGATGTCGGGTGTGGGAATCCCAGGTGCTGGGATAGGATCAGGACTTCGTGTCAGCTTTTACGTATAATAGAGTTGGACTGCGTGTCGGATTTGAGAGGTTATGTGATGTGGGACTTCGTGTCGAGTTTAATATAGCGGGACTGTGTGTCGAGGGTAATATGTCAGGGCTGGAGTGTCGTGGTATCTTAGGGTTGCGTGCCGTAGTAGCATATCGGGACTACGAGCCGTAATAGGATTGCAGAGCTGAGTGCTAAGGTATTTCGAAACTGAGTGTTGTGGTATTGCTTTGTGCTATAGTATTGCTGAGTGTTGTGGCATTGTTGCAGAGCTGTGTGCAGATGTATTGCTGAGTGTTGTAGTATTGCTGAACGTTGTGGTAAAGCTGTGTGCGATAGTAAAGTTGTGTGCGATGGAATTAGCTGTGTGCGATAGTAAAGCTGTGTGCGATGGTAGAGTTGTGTGCGATAGTATTAGCTGTGTGCGATAGTAGTTGCTGAGTGTTGTGGTATAATGGAGCTGCGTGCTGTAGTATGTCAGAGCTGTGCGCCGTATTATATTCGGGCTGCGTGCCATATTGCAACAGGACTGTTGGCCCGCAATCCAGTCAGAAGAAACTGGCAGGCGTGTTGGTCAAGGGTATATCGGGGCGTTCATATAGAATACATGGGACTGTGTGTCGGGATTTGACAGACCGTAGGTATGGGACTACGAGTCTGATTAATGTTGACCCAGGTGTCTATGTTATGTCCGTAGTTTGGGACGACGTCCGTTGTTAAATATTGAGTTGGTGCATACATGCATGCGAACGATAAGATGATCTTTTTTAATGATGTTGTTTATATATGCTGCAATCTATAGATACTCTGTTAGTGTTTGCATTCACTCGGCTTTCGTAGCTGACGGCGTTTATGCCGCTGGATATTCGACGTCCAGCTGGCCAGGGTTATGAGTATGCAGGAGATGCATACATGGATAGGGTCTACAAGGATGGAGCCTACGATGACGGAGGCTACGCTGGAGATGACTACTACGCGAGCTAAAGACTTGGAGCTTGCTGTTGATAGTTTATGCTTATGTTTTTAGAGACCGTTGTAATAGTAAAGTTTGTAATTGCATCTGTTGTCGTAATGTTTTATTTATATAGTTTGCAAACACTTTGATTTTGTAATAGTTAGTATTGATCTCTGATTATATATATCGACCTTAGAACTTTCCAATGCGTGGTTTAAATCATTACTCTGCTGGTTTGACTTTGGTTATGGACAATATGGTGACTTTCAAATGTCATGGCCTACGGGTCCAAAAAGGAATTTATTTTCTCTATTTTTGCTACTGCGGGGCGTGACAATAAACACTTTCTTGTTCCTATGAACAAAGCATCCCCTTTTTCTTTGCTCTTCCGAAACCGGTATAGAAATGGGTGCTTTTTCTATGTTGTTTACCTTAATTACTGGGGGGCTTCGTTGGATCTAAACTTTGAAGTAATTGAACATGTCAGGTTGAGTGAATCCAATAGCTGCTCAATCGATCTCCGTATGTGTTCCCTCCTAATAGCATGAACACTTTTTTTTCCACAGAAGATCACTAACAAGTGTAAGGTGGCTTTATTGTGTTTGGGCAAGGGATCTACTTTTCACTGATGTAAATTTAGATGCAAAAAGGTTTTTCTCTCAAGCTTTTCTTGCGAAAACAAAAGGTTGGAGTTGTGCTAGGGTTTTACTAAGGGTACCTTTGATAAAACTGAAAATTAAGTGCTAAATTTTAAGTACCGAAAATTTAAAGCGATTGAATTTGCAATAGTGAAAATAGTATTTCAAGTTCAGTTTTGGTTGAATTATTTGGGTGGTTAGATACCATTTGCTTAACAATTTGTGAAATTGTTCAGGATTCGTGCAGATCTTCAATTTTAAGTGCTAAATTGAAAATTAAAGAGGTTAGGGTGGTGTGAGATTATATTTCAATGTTTCATCAATCATTCCAAGATTAGGAAGCAGACTAATGCTTTTTGGTATTTTACATGCAATGTTATTTGGTGAATTTGGTTAAGACTAAATAGGGAGCTAGTTTGATGTCATATCTTACTACAAAATGCACATTTTTGGTGGCAAATAGAACTTACCTTAGAGCAAGATTAGGAGGACAATATCCCCACCCCCTAAAATCACTTCTTGTCAAGACAACTCCTCGTGATGATAGTTTGTTGAAAAGTAGACAGGTTGCGATCACATAGTTATGTATGTATGGAAGGCACATGGACATGGTCTTCCATAATTGGTAGCATTGCTTGCTAGTCTAGATTTGGGCCATCCTCCTTTTTCCATTTAAGGTCTACTAGATTATGCCTAGAGCTGCTCTAAATGTCCTTACTAATAATAGGAGGGGTAGCAGGGTCATAGAGGAGTTAGGGATGTGAGGTTGGTGGCTCTAGCATGCCTTTCATAGAAAAGTTTGGGATAAACAACATTAAATCATATTATAGGGTAGAATCTCCAAATTGGGCCATCAAGCACAGCATGTTGAGATCCATTATTTTTTCCAAGACACAAGTTAGCAAGGCAATTGATACTTTAGTAGAGATTTGGGAGAAGTCAAACGATAGGTGTATATATGCTGTACACTTGTGTAGACTGTAGATGGATGCACCCTTACATATGTGATCCAAATCTACTAGCCTACGAAGGTGACAAGTTTATAAACAGGTCATGATACCAAAGTGAAAAATAAAATTCCTCAAGTCTAAACAATTTGACTCTGTAAACCGATCGTAGCCCTGTGCAATATTCTTTTTTTTGTTTTTATAACAAAAACTTCTCATTTAAAAAGTGACTCGAGAAACACTATCTTTAAATACAAAAGTATTTCCTACATTTTTCAAGTATTATTCTATGTGACAAGCACTTAAAATTAGAAGTAAAAAGCACAGCATTACTTGTCTTTTATCTGCGTTGATTATCGAAGAATAGAATAGGGCACTCACCTATTTTGTACGAAAATGAAGCATCTTTGTGATTCATAAAATTTTCACTATCCTTGCAACAAGTAGGAAAAGGGTATTATTGCTGCCAAAGTTAGCATCCTATTAGGAAATGAAAGTGGGATGTGGATCTAATAGTTAGTTGTGTGTGTAAGTGTAACTCTAGCCCTAGAGGCTAGCACTTGAATATTGAACCAAAAAAAAAAGGTTCTGAAATTAACAACTACTAGTAAAATACTTGAAATGTGAATGATTTCAACCAACCAGGTACCTCATTTCCACGGCAGCCATACTTGAAAGCGTGAGGAAAGTGGCGGAGAACATAACCAATGCCTTCGTTGGAGAGAAGAAGGTCGGGAGTGAGCTTGGGTCTCGATCTGGGTACCTTTTTAGGCTTCTGATTCTCAGAAGAAGAGGACTTGTTAAGAAGAAGTGTCTTTGAACTCTTGAATGAAGAGGACGCTGCTGTTCTATGAATAGCATAATCAAAAGAAGTATTAGGGTTAGGGTTAGGGTTAGGGTTAGGGTTTGAAGGGCAATCTCGGGACCAATGTCCCGGGCGACCACACTTGTAACAACCAGTTGGCGCCGCTCCACCGCTGTTGCCGCTGTCCATGGTTTTTGTGAGGGTAATCGGTTCTAATCTGATTTGATATATGGTCTGTTAATTAGAACGGGATCCTTTTTGGAGGAGGTTGAGTAACAACTTTTCGGCGGGAATACAAAATGGCAGGGAGGAAGCAAATTGTGAATATATCCCCTCTCATAATTATTTAATTTTTTGTCAGAATTAGAATGAGTTTTTCTCAATCAGAAAAGTATTTCCTTAGAAAATATTGAGCTACATGAATGACTTCTTTTGGATAATACTTGGACACAATCTTTGATACAATTTTCATACAATCTTTCTAAAAGATGTATCTATCTTTTTCCTGTGTCACTGTGGGGTCCAGTGACATCACAAGAGAGATAGACACATCTTTTAGGAAGGTTGTATAAAAGTTGTATGAAGGTTGTATCCCAAATATTACTCTTTTTTTGTCACTAAATGCAACAGTTGTTTTCAAGTTTTGACTCAAACTAGTCGATAACCCGTGCTATGCACGGGAAGTATCTATACCCATATTGTTTTTATTAAAAAAAAATGGTCAAAGGTAATACATTGGAAACAAATAAACAATGAATAAAAAAATAGTAAAAGCACACCACATACGTACACCTGTTAACCAACGCCCACAGAAAGGAAATAACAATAATGAGAGCATCCTAAGGGTAGAGTGACCAAGAACCACACAGTTTGGTAAAACTTATGAACAAAAGGATTGAAAATCAACATAAGCACAACTACTACGAAGAAAATTAAAATTTAAACTGGTTGTGGTTGATAAAAGAATTGTAACAAACAAAGTGAAATCGCCACATGATTTGTATTTCGTATCTCCTAAAATGCCACTTCATCATTTGCCGTTTATTAGGATGTATAGATATGAATATGTAATCAAATGAAGGCAAAAAGAAAAAGTTTCGTAGATCAAAGTTACCAGAAAGGTGGGTCACTGCCAGAAATCTAATTTAGCCATAGGATGAAAAAAAAAATGAAGAAAAAAAAATGGAGTTAAAAGAGTTTTTTATCCATAGAAGAGAATAAATTTTAGCCAAATCACCCACATCTACTCTACTTTACATTCTAATCCAATTTGCACCTTTAACACAGAGACTTAAGTACTGAAATCAAAACCCACAAAACAGATATTCTAATAAGCCAAAAAAGCTCTAAGAGACCTAAGAATATATCCATGTGATCCAACATAGTGATCAAGCAATAAGTTTTCACACAGTATCAATATTCGGCCAGGGAGTGATTCCATTAAGCTGTTGGAGGCGGATTTGATGTCGTGCCCCACAAGAGTAAACGGGCTCCCTAGAAAAGATCCCAACTCGACAATTGCATACTCAACCATAGCCGATCCACAATAATCTTAACATAAACACCATTTATTTCGATTTCATATTTACCCAATTCTGAGAGTAAGGATATAAGCATTCATCATTTGCCTTGAACTAAAGATTTTGTAACAGATAGCTTGCTAGAAATGTATCAAACTGGTTTTGAGGCTTAGGGAATGGAGGTATATATATATATATATATACACTACTAACCCATAAAGTATGAAAATACGAAATTTCAAAAGACTCTTGAACTGTTCAGTGCATCACACCAACACTCTTGAATTGTTCAGTGCAATAAACCGAGAATCACAATTATGACATGCCAAAGGTCATGTAAAACTGATATAAAAGAACTTGAGGGCGTTTGAATTTCCAATGATTTGAAATCAATTAAATGCAACACTTTCTGAAACATATTAATTAATGGAGATCCACACAAAAGAAGTGATTGAGCTTTCAAATTCAAAGAACTGAATGTCCAAAGGGAAGGTTGTGAAACTTTGAGTCGTGCGAGAGTTGTGAGGCCTTGGCACATAGTTATTTCATGTTTTGAATGTTCCCAGGTGACCTTTCAACTTAAAAAAAATAATAATAAATAAAAAAAGGGAAAATAGCAAATAATAGAAAAATCTATAAAGAAATGAGGTTGCCACATAGGAAATTAGGAGGAAGAAAAAGGGTGCCACTTGGCATAGCTTAGAGAAGGCTTTTGGCCTTGTCTTTTATATATATATAATAGATTATAGTAAAACTTTTTAAGCTCTTATTAGTCTTATAAAGAGATTAAATTTGGAACCCGTACTCCATGAGCTATAGAGGCAATTTGTTATTGTTTATTTGCCCACTTTAAGCGGTTTTGGTGACCCAAACTGCTTATTGATCTTTTTGTTTCAAAAAAAATATAAGCAGATTTGGTCCAAAAAGCAGTTTGACAATAAGCAAGTGAGGGGGTGCTTTTCAAGATTATCTATATGATTGATCAATTCATAGCATATTAACCAAACACCCAAATCATAATAAGCAGTTCTACTTTTAAGCAGTTCTACCAATCACGATCAAGATCGCATAAGCATAAGCACAGACAAACAAGCTCATACTCAGCTATACGACACTTAATTGGCATTCACCACACGTGTTGTTCCCATTGAGAATATACTACTCACTACACAATTGTAGTCCCATGAGAGACTACATTTTTCCTTCTTTTTTTATGTTTTTTTTTCCATTGATAAATTAAATTCTACTATTATATTTCTAGGAATAAAATTTAGTGCACAACCTTTTCTGCACAACACAAAAAAAATGTGTTTATCTCTATCTTATGATGTCAGTGGATACCACAGTGATACATGAGAGAGATAGACACATTTTTTTAAGTTGTGCACAAAAAGTTGTGTAAATGTTGTATCTATAGAATTGTCTTATTTCTAGTTAGTGATAGGACACTAGACAAAACACCTAGTACTAGACAAGACGCCTTTGCATTTTTTTTTTTTTTACTTTTTTTTTTATATACAGAGGGGATGAGCTTCGAACCCAAACCTATGCATTGTAGGGGACTTATGTATGCCAAGCTCTTTACTTCTTCTTCATCGTATTGATAACTTTTGAGGTCTAAGAAGTTTTCCCGAATGGGCAATTTTTTCTTTGCTTTTTTTTTTTCTTTCTTTTTTTAAGGCAAAGGCATTATATCATGTAATTATCATAGCTTTGAAAAAAAAAATCCACCTCCTTAATTTAGGCACCAATTTCAGTCTCATTTTAACGAAAAGATGTGACTGAATAGAAAACAAATGGGTTTGGGATTCGTTTTGTATATGTATTTTAGAGCTTAGTCAAAAATATTTTTCAATTCTTTGAATAGAGCGACAGCTTTTGACTTTTATGTGGGAAATGGTAGAATGCATCTCAAATAGGGAGGGTAAGAGAGAGAGAGAGAGAGAGAGAGAGAGAGAGAGAGAGAGAGAGAGGAAAATAAGAAAAGAAATGGAGCAAAGGAGAAAACAAAAAGATAGATAGTGAAAAAGATAAAAGAAGAAGAAGGGATGGAAGAAAATAAGGAATCCTTAAATGGATATTAACCATTGTGGAAAGTGCAAAGTAAAAAATAATGCGCTGTATTCTTGGAAGATGGCCATGGTGAGATAAATAGATTTTGATAACGATAGAGGTAAGAAGAGAGGTTTTGAAAATGTGCAAAGATCCTAGATCTATGAATTATGATTGAATCTTGTTTAATTTTATCTAGGATTTAGAAGGTTACCTCTATAACCTCGAAGATTTCTTCTTGTTTGTTGAAGGTCTTCCAAGCTTTCCAACTTCCTCTTCAAATTCTTCAAGCTCTTCTTAATTTCTTCAAGATTTTTCTTCAAAACTTCTCTTAAATCTCCCAAAAATTTCCTTGTATATCTTTTGTATATAAATCAAAATGGATGAAGATGATTGAGAGAGAGAAAAGATCTTTGTAATGGAGGTGAAGGCCTCCTTGTATAGACCAAAATCTCAGGATCAATTAGGTAATTTCGGGTGAAAAACCCATGTGCAAGAATATTCCATACGTATTTGAGAAAAACAGGCTATTACAGCAAGCAGCACTCACTTAGTTGTCTGCGGCACTCCGTTCCGGTACTCAGCGAGTGCCGCTGCGGCAGTCAATGAGTGCCAAAAAAAATTCTTACTCCAAAATTCATATAAATTGTATACAAGGGACAAGTTCTTACTCTGAAATTCATATCAATTGTATACAAGGGGCAAGCCTTTCACTCCATGATTTAGTTTGAATTCATCACCCATTGATTTGCACACAAGGGGCAAGACCCTCTACCACCCTTTCTATCCAATCGAGTCCAACCCCTTGTCATATACAAGGGGCAATCCCCTTTTACCCTTTTTGTTCAGTCGAGCCCAACCCCTTGTCCTATACAAGGGGCAATCCATGTCTGGGTCCCTTGTCATAAACAAGAGGCGATGTATTCAGAGATGATGTCTTCATGTGAGTTTAGACGAAGTCGTATTTTTTTTGCTCTTTGATTAGAAATGAAAGTTTGAGATCGTAATGCGGAGTGAGTAAATAGTTGATTACGGACATGATTAAAGAAAATTTTCAATTCTTGAATTAATGCATGAAGTATCATCTTAAAGAATTAGGTGAATAGAAAAAGAATAATATAAATCATGAGAAAGGTACATCACTCATAATAAGGCACTGAGTCAAAGGAAAATAGAGAAGATGCATGATTTGAATGTTTTTAGTGTCTCGAGTTTGAGTCGCAGAGTCATAGACTTTGTGTGTGTATCGTGAGCAATGGAATAAGAAGTTGTTTTTCTGAGAATGGTAATGCAAATAAGAAAGGAGTCCATGAGCATCCGCATGATCTTCAGAAAAGAGACGTGTTTATAGCATTATTGCATTTTCAAGCATGAACGTCTAAACTTGGGGCAATGTTCACATCTCTCAGATTTCATAATTTTAATCCCCATGATTTCAAGATAATAATTGTGCAATGCATATGTGGTTTGCCTTTATTGGCTCCACAATGCTTCCCTTTTAAGAGTAGTTCACCTTTATTGGCTCTACATGGTTTTATAGTTGAACGGGTATCCCCCGTAGAGCATGATGATATTTCTTGCATATTCATTTCAGTTTCATGCGTCACACTCGTAGTTTGCCTTTACGGGCTCTACAACGCATTGATGGTTGAGCATATAACCTCAGCATTGCATTAGAATTGAGTAAAGGTGTGTTTAGATTTGAGAATATGTGGATACTGACATTTTGGGCCCACTCTTTAAAACAATTTTCAATTTCTTTCAAATTCAAATATCAAGAGTCGCCACTTAATTTTTTTAAAGAAAAATTAAGAAACCATTTTAAAAGCAAACCGATCTTTTTGCGAAACCAAAGATAAAACTGGGTCCGGGGATTATGGAATGAGAGGGGAAGGAACCTGCCGGACTAAAACACCTCCTCTCATCCTATCTCGTGATAGGCCTCTACTCAACATCCTTTTTAATCGAATTATTAATGTAAGCATGCCCTCAACTAATACATATGTACAGATACATTACAAAAGCATATCTAAAAGGGTGTAATATTGCTAACGATAAAATAACATTCAAAAACCACATAATTTTAAGTAGCAAGCAAGATAATGTGCAAATAGGGAACTAGGAAACTTACCCGAGATCCAGTCGCGATATGGGAAACGTGCATGCATACAAAATAAAAATCCTAAGAAAATGTCTCTAATCACATATACACATAAGGCAAGAGCTAATCTAAGGTGTCGTGCATGGAGTCGAAAAAAATTAATAAAATCAACAAGTAAAATAAACTAGAGAAAGGTTTGGGAAATTGTACCTCAAAAGCGCTACAAAACAAAGATTAGTCCACATGCTTCAAACATGATATCAAATAATCGATCCTAAACTTTTATCTTAAATCTATCAAGTAGAGGAGAAATTGACATAACTTTGAATTCCTTTTAACTAGTTGGAACCATAGCACCTCTATAGATATACAAGTCTCAACTAGGAGCCAATGTAATGTCCATATAGAAATGCCATAGCTCCAACATGATCATAAGGAACCCCTAGTCATGTTCAATTAGGTTCAATTAAGTGTAGCTTAGACCAAAAATGAGTCCTACTTATGGGTATCAATATGTATGAATGAATGCATGAACATGAGCTATGAGATATTCATTAGTTTGGATCATTTAGCCTCTGGAATTAAACTTAATTGATATTATTTAAGACATGGTTTAGATTTTAGGACATAGGAGTCCATTAGATTAGAGTTATTCAAGCTTTATCAAAACTGTGACAGAGCAGACCAGACTTTCAAAAATATAAATAAAATAGTTCCAACGATTTAATGATTTTTGAGTATGTTATGACTCTGTTAGTCTAGTTTCTAAGCCAAGAAGAAAATCAAAGATCCAACAGTTAAATCTCTAGGAATAGGATCATAACTAGACACCACTCAAAAATTTAATCTCTCTGTCTAGAGTTTTTGTATGATTTTCTAAAAATAGTAAAAATATCAGAATCACTTTGATCTTGTTAGGGTATCTTCCTGACACATTAATCTTCATAGAAAATTTTATTTAAAGTCAAAAGAAGTTGGTTAAGGCTCTAATTTACTTATTTTAACGAACTTACTGTTCTGAAATTTTGGACAGAGAACAACCTACTCACAAATCATAAGGCCAAACCATCCAAAGTATAAGATTTCATCAAAACAAAAATTCTAGTAATACATATTTGAGTTATGAACATTCTCCAATTGGTCTCACTCAATTCTCATGGACCATGATTTATTTAAAAATCTTTTATCTCAATGAGTTCATGAGTTCACTGCTGATCTTGTCAGAATCAAGATATAAAAAGTGTTCTTTACTTTTCAAAAGATTTGCAGTGTGGAAGTAAAGGTCGAACCCACAGGGATTGATTAACTACAACGACTTAATTTTAAAACCTAACTTTAGTTAATTATGAAAACGGATTTTGATTTGGTTTTAATTAAACTAATAACAATAAAAATAAATCTAAACTATGAAAGCAATTAAAGTTGTTTTAAATAATGTTTAAGGGAACCTAGGATTGCAAATCCACCACTAGCTTCATAATAGGAATATTTATGAATTACTTTAGCTTACTAAGTTGGATGATTATGGGGAATTGTAGCTACAAGCCCAATTCCTCCGACAAGAAGATATTCATGGTTCAAGCACCAACATAATCCATCTTCGGTTAGCACGAATTATCCCACACTAAACTAGGGTTGTGATCTAATCCGTCTAACCTAGGCATGGACTATTCGGATACTTGATAGCACAAATCAATAAAGCACCATCACATGTAAACAATCTAAACAAGCACAGCAAGCATAGATCGTTGAGCACATCACAGTCAAAATAGATCTAAGACAAGAATAAATTCTGAAAGCAATGATTTAATCAATAGAAGTACGATTTATTTATAAAAATCCTCTAAACATGTGACTGTCATCCATATATAATAAAACTAAAATAAAAATATAAATAAAACCCTATTACTCGTCTAGGGCTTCATTGAAACCCTAGATCTATGATCTAACCGTCCATGGAAGTGATGGATGGCAAGTAGTTGATGGAGGAGGCCATGGAAACCCTTGGTCTTCTTCTTCTTCTTCTCCTTGCTTCCCTCCCTTCAATGGCTGGAAGTATGGTTGTAGAATTTGTATATAATAATTGCTAATAATGTCTAACCCTTTAATTGTAATAAAATAGGGTATATATAGATTTACAACAAGTTTTGGAAGCCTTCCTAACCCGAAACGAACTGAAACTGATGTAATTTACAGTCTAGACGTCGTTCAGCAGTTTCATTTGCACAGGAGTCTTCAGTATACTGAAATACGCAACTTTGCTTTTTACACATATCGCGCGAGCGGGTCGCGCGAGCGCGACATTTGGTACCTCGCGCGCGCGGATCGCGCGAGCGATTCTCGATTTCTCGCGCGCGCGGCTCGCACGCGCGACTTGGCTTTTTCAGCTTCTTTCTTTATGCTTTTTCATCCTGTTTAGCCTGGTTTAGGTGATTTCTTCCAAATCCTGTCAGAAAATAGAAAATGAAGTAAAAATACACAAAAACAGGATTAAAAGTACTAACAAATGTGAATTAAGGCGTATACTTAGGATTAGTTCTCTCCCGATCACACCCCCAAACCTACATTTTGCTAGTCCTCGAGCAAAACTAAAATAAAAACTAACTACTAATAAAATACTACTCCATTTTCGCATGGATCACGATTGCATTTAGCGTATGCAACAAGCCTTTTAAACCTCTAGGTGTCCCTAGTCGGACGAGTGAAGTCTCGTGAGGGTTCTCATCAACAAGTCTCCCACAACCATCTTTATTAACTTAGAAATTTAAAAAGTTTTATTAAAAAGAAAAACATAACATTCAATACTCCTTATTATAAAACAATGATTCGAAATAGAATAACGAACATAAAAAAAAACACAATGAAACATCCACCTAAATCATAAAAAACAATCTCAAGCACATGCATCGTATAAATCAATAGAGTTCCTCATACAATTGCACGTGTGTGATATGGTAGTCAAATAAACACGCGCATGTCATGAACTTGGAATATAACTCGGATGACCATCTAACTATGCTTCGACTACGAATCTCACAATTAATTACACTCTAAAATGAAACACTCAGAAACAGGTGTAATTTATCTAATATATGGGAGCAAATGAAATATGTTTTTCAAAACGAAAAATGCTCACATATGACTCGAAAAAGACGCATGACACGAAAGAACAGTAGTCTCATGAATAGGATGCCAATAATCAAGAAAAATTAATCATTACCATGTTTTAATCCCCTCCCATCGTTTACATATCCGAACCATGTTTCCTAGGATCAGATAGGACTTTTCAAAGGTTGTATTGTGGCTCAGGTAATGAAAAATGATAGAACGGATTAATTGGGTAGGTTTAGAATGGCATTGTAAGGCATGTTCGATTTCTTTCATTCTTCTTCTACAAACTTTCATCTTTTCTTTCTCTTCATTCCTTTTCAACCTTCTTCTTTTTATTTTGTTTTCTTTTCCTTTTTCTTTTCTTGCTTCTCAAATGATTATTCATTGAATACCAAGCAACTACCCCAATAGCATCTTATTTTCTTCTTCTTCTCAATCAACACATCGCCTTAATACTACTAAAAGTTGATCACTCTTCCAGTGGTATACTCCAAGTTGATCAAGTTGGAGCTTTTAAAGAGGATAATGGTGAACAAAGAAAAAGAGGCATTGTAACGGCTCAAAGGGCGAACTAAGAAAATTTTATCTTTTATCGGTCAACAGTAAACAAAGAAGGGCCTAAGATCATTTCCTAGGGTAATACGGTTCTTCAATATTTACGACGGAAGATTATTTAGTATGGTAACAAATATTTTAACTTGACTATTAACCAAAACAATAATAATGAGACTAAACAACAAGTAGATGCGCTATTTCAATGAAATTCGACAAACACAAGATGTATTTATAACCCTCTAAAAAGAAAAGAATAGGCTCAAAAGCTCACTGTGTCTAGTCTCCACCATGTGTTATCTAGAAATCCGAATCATATTATAGTTCACATCAAACATGTATTCAAATGGCTACGTGCAGTGCATAGGTTTATGTGCAAATCTATGATATAAAACTACGATTCAAACAATACATAACCTAAAACGTTATATCATAACTTTAGCAAATATTTAATCACATCTTTCCTTGTTTACCATTCTATAACAATCAAAGTTATTGAACAAGAAGTATCAAATTGATATTGCAAAAACGTCGGTAACATCGTCTATTTAAGCACAAGAATTGAATTTTTTTTAAAATTAGTGCATAATAATGTGCATGTGTGTGCATACCCCCAAACCTAAACCTTTCAGTGTCCCCAATGAAACAATAAAATGAAAGAAAGGAGAGTACATAAGGAAGGAACGATAGTACCTCGATCTTGACAAGCATAGAACAGGTGAAGGTATAAGAATATAGCGATAAAGTTCAAATGTACCTGTTAATACTAGATAAAAAACTAACAAAAGAATATTAAAAGTAAATGAAACCTAAATATGGAATATAAATCTAAAAACTAAGCTAAACTAAACTAAACGAGCAAATGGAAAAGAAATAAAATGAAAAAGTATAAATGTAACAAGGAAAACAACGAACACGAACTAAACTGAACCAAATAAACAAAAACAGAAAAGAAACACAAATAAAATAGGTAGGGGGAAGGATATAGAAAACAAAAGGGAAAAAACAAGAAAGTGGGGAATCGCGCGAGCGGTCCGCGCGAGCGGCCGTCGCGCGCGCGAATTCCCAAATTTTTTTTTTTCAATAAAATCGTGCTAGCGAGGTTCCTCGCGCCCGCGAAACCAGGCGCGAGAAAAACCTGAGGGCTCAAATAAAGAAAAGCAAAGAAAAACGTCTAAGGGGCAAACTCGCGCCAGCGGGCCGCGCGAGCGACGTCTCGCGCGATTTGGGTTATTTCCATTTTTTAGCTAAAATTATGTATGTAATATTAAAATAAATTAATTCCAACCCCCAAACCTGTCCAGAATGTCCAAAACAGACTCAAAAACGACCAAAAATAAGAAAAACGAACAAAATAAAGCTTGGGTTGCCTCCCAAGAAGCGCTAACTTTTACGTCTTCAGCTAGACCGTTCTAGCTCAAGACTTACGGAGGTTGAAAATCAGACTTCGTACCCCCTAAGGATATCAGGTAGAGCTCGATGGTAAGCAGAAATCACGTCGCTTCGAATTAATTCAATCGACGGTTTGTCAGTATGTTCAAATCGATTTCTTACCTTCCGAGTAGATTCAGCATTAGGGTCCGAGGTATTAGGGTTCATCCACTCATCATCCGCTATATCTTTGTCGTTACTCAAATTTATTGCTTTGGTAGGCTCAATATTCCGTCTTACCTCACCTTCCGCCTCACATAGGTAATCGTCATCTTTAGGAGGTTGATCAATAGCGTTAAAAACGTTTAATTTTAAGTTCATGTTCCCAAACGACACTTTCATCACCCCTGTTCTACAATTGACACGGGCGTTGGCCGTGGCTAAGAATGGACGACCAAGAATAACAGGAGTGTATTTTCTATTATCTAGCACCGGTTCGGTGTCAAGGACCATAAAATCATCAGGATAAAAACATTGATCAACTTTAACTAAGACGTCCTCGACGATTCCTCTAGGTACTTTGACGGAACGATCCGCTAATTGAATAGTAGCGGCCGTAGGTTTAAGTTCACCTAGTCCTAATTGTTTATAGACGTGATAGGGTAAAAGGTTAACACTCGCTCCTAAGTCAAGGAGAGCCCGATGAATGATAGTGTCACCGATGACACATGAAATCGTAGGCGTACCAGGATCCTTATACTTTGGAGGAGCGTGTTGGAATATAGAGCTTACTTTTTCCGTGAGAAAGACCTTTTTAGGAGTATGACTGCGTATTTTGCGTTTTTACGTACATAGGTCTTTAAGACATTTAGCGTAAGCAGGAATTTGTTTTATCGCATCGAGGAATGGAATATTGATTTTAACTTACTTAAATACCTCGAGGATATCTTCGACTTTTGACTTTTTCTTTGTAAGATTAGACGGTTCCTCAACGTTTGGTGGATATGGCATTCTCGGAATATAATTCGTTGGGACCGGTTCATTCTCTTTCCTAACTCTATCCACGTCTTCACCTTTTTCTTTATTCAAATTTAAATTTTTATTTTTCTCACCCCCATCCGGAATTACAACAACTTCCTCATCTCGAGTAGTCGTCCTAGTCGAAACAGCGTTCACGCTCTCACTCGTACTACCCACTGCGTATTGCCCCTTAGGTTGCTGAGTAGGTTGACTCGGCAACTTACTCTCAGTTAAACGGTTTAATGTATTAACTACTTGTCCCATTTGGGACTCTAGCTTTGCGATGGACTGAGTATGAAAGTGCACTAACTGAATTACCGACCCAAAATTTTCTAGTGAGGCCAGCACCTTCTCCTCAAATGCATTACTGCGTGGAGGTGGAGGAGGTAGTTGGTATTGACTTTGTTGATATTGGGGTCGATAAGTATTAGGAAAATTAGTCGACCTAGGATTATAGTTATTTTGTGGGAATTGTTGCATAGCATTTACGTGTTGTTCCACAAATTCCGGATATTGAGATGCAGAAGGACATGCAAAGATATTATGGGACGGTTCAGAACATAATGCACATACTTCTAAAGAGGGTGGATTAGACGTTTTGTTCATTTGCATAAGTCGGTCAAGTTTTCTATTTAATTCTTGAATTTCATACGAATGATTAGACTCAACTTTCGCCTCTCTCTTTGGATTAGGTAGAAGGTGTCCTTCAAGTCGTATGGATACCGCTTGGTGCATAGAGTTTTCACTTAATGTTTCAAATATCTTCCATGCTTCATCGGCACTCTTGTGGAGGAACGTCCCCGCACAAATAGCATCGACGGTATTTTGAACGGTAGGAATTAATCCTTCATAAAAGACTTGCACCAGCTGCCATTTAGGTATCTGGTGATGAGGGCAAGAACGTAAGAGTTCCTTAAATTGTTCCCATGTATCGTAAAGTGTCTCCCCATCTTGCATTGTAAAATTAGTTATTGACTTTCTAATCTGATTCGTTCTAGTTATGGGGAATAATTTTTGTAGGAACGCAGTTTGCAACTCATCCCATGTTCTTATTGAATTTGGCTCCATCGATTGGAGCCAGTACTTCGCCTTATCTTTAAGTGAAAACGGGAAAAGCCGCATTTTTAATTCATCATCTGTTAAGTTCTGAATTTTTAAGGTCGCACAGATACCCTGAAATTCACCTAGATGATTATAAGGGTCTTCTTTAACACGTCCGTGAAATGATGGCAGGAGTGCAATAGTTGAGGATTTGATTTCAAAATGAGTTGCCGTCACTTCCGGCAATGCAATACACGACGGTGGCGTGTATGCCGTAGGAGTGAAATAGTCCTTTAATGGTGGTGGTGGGGGTATGTTAAGATTATCCCCCTCATTCTGATTATTCCCATTATTCTGGTTATTTCCAAAATCGGCCATCGGAATAGGTTCGATTTTTATTGTTTTAGTTTTTCTTAAACGATTACGCGTACTACGGATTTCTAATTCAAATGAAGATGACGGTTCAGGTGTGGACTCGTCGTCCAACATCAACCAAGCTCTCGAAGCTTGGGCTGATGACCTAAAGCCTCTAAGTGTACGTTCAAGTTCGAGATTAAGCGGATTCAATTTAGGTTTAGTTGAACGAGTTCCAAACATACACTAAGGGTTGACTCAATAAAACAATAAAAACAAAAATAGCTACGCGAATAACCAAGCATGCATGCACACAAGACTAATATGATGCATGAAATTATCCTGTAATGCAATGACCGCGTCAAGCCCAGCGCCCCGGGTTTCCTAGCTAATGCAGTGCTCACTCTACACCTACCCTAATGCAAGTATTGCGTTTCAGCGCCCTGACTTACAGTGGTTGATGCAAAATTTAAAAACTTAGCGAATTTACTTGTTTTTTTTATTTTTATTGCAATTTTCTTTTCAGGTTCGCGTAAGCTCCGTTGGCGTGCACAGCTGCTCCACTCGAACGTACTAGGTCTTGATGACATGAGATCTGTAGAACAGGAATAATTTTAGCGACTCTAAAATAAAACTAAAAACAAAGACGATAAAGAGGAAACTAATATTTACTAACTAAGTAAATTATGATTCTAATAATTAAGATATAAAAATATTTCAATCCCCGACAACGGCGACAAAAATTGATCTTGTCAGAATCAAGATATAAAAAGTGTTCTTTACTTTTCAAAAGATTTGCAGTGTGGAAGTAAAGGTCGAACCCACAGGGATTGATTAACTACAATGACTTAATTTTAAAACCTAACTTTAGTTAATTATGAAAACGGATTTTGATTTGGTTTTAATTAAACTAATAACAATAAAAATAAATCTAAACTATGAAAGCAATTAAAGTTGTTTTAAATAATGTTTAAGGGAACCTAGGATTGCAAATCCACCACTAGCTTCATAATAGGAATATTTATGAATTACTTTAGCTTACTAAGTTGGATGATTATGGGGAATTGTAGCTACAAGCCCAATTCCTCCGACAAGAAGATATTCATGGTTCAAGCACCAACATAATCCATCTTCGGTTAGCACGAATTATCCCACACTAAACTAGGGTTGTGATCTAATCCGTCTAACCTAGGCATGGACTATTCGGATACTTGATAGCACAAATCAATAAAGCACCATCACATGTAAACAATCTAAACAAGCACAGCAAGCATAGATCGTTGAGCACATCACAGTCAAAATAGATCTAAGACAAGAATAAATTCTGAAAGCAATGATTTAATCAATAGAAGTACGATTTATTTATAAAAATCCTCTAAACATGTGACTGTCATCCATATATAATAAAACTAAAATAAAAATATAAATAAAACCCTATTACTCGTCTAGGGCTTCATTGAAACCCTAGATCTATGATCTAACCGTCCATGGAAGTGATGGATGGCAAGTAGTTGATGGAGGAGGCCATGGAAACCCTTGGTCTTCTTCTTCTTCTTCTCCTTGCTTCCCTCCCTTCAATGGCTGGAAGTATGGTTGTAGAATTTGTATATAATAATTGCTAATAATGTCTAACCCTTTAATTGTAATAAAATAGGGTATATATAGATTTACAACAAGTTTTGGAAGCCTTCCTAACCCGAAACGAACTGAAACTGATGTAATTTACAGTCTAGACGTTGTTCAGCAGTTTCGTTTGCACAGGAGTCTTCAGTATACTGAAATACGCAACTTTGCTTTTTACATATATCGTGCGAGCGGGTCGCGCGAGCGCGACATTTGGTACCTCGCGCGCGCGGATCGCGCTAGCGATTCTCGATTTCTCGCGCACGCGGTTCGCACGCGCGACTTGGCTTTTTCAGCTTCTTTCTTTATGCTTTTTCATCCTGTTTAGCCTGGTTTAGGTGATTTCTTCCGAATCCTGTCAGAAAATAGAAAACGAAGTAAAAATACACAAAAACAGGATAAAAAGTACTAACAAATGTGAATTAAGGCGTATACTTAGGATTAGTTCTCTCCCGATCAACTGCACCATTTGTTGAATTGGTATTCATAATCTTAACTAAACTTAAACTATATCTAATTCATCTCCCAAATACATGTTCCTTGAGGAATATAGTTCCATTTTTGTTAGTTCTCCTCCCAGGTTAATGGTCCTTGGAGAATATATATGACCGAATCCATATGAACTTTTATGGAATATGAGAAGGATTCCATGAAGATTTCAAACTAGAGGGTCAAAACCATAGATCTAGACCTGGATCCCATAGTTATGTGAGGATATGAACACAATCAACCTTGATTCCCATGTAAATCATGAGACCATAGAGAATCAAAGGATCAACCTCAAAGGAGTCCCATGAGATATTGAAGATCTCAAAGACTTTAAGAGGAGAATACAAGCAAAAGAAATGAAAACATAGTTTATTTTGGAAATCTAAGTCAAGAATTCTTTTGCAAAATTGGTTTTCTTTAAACCCAAGGCTTTGTTTAGATCCAAACTAATGAAATAAAATGAATTTCAATCACAATTCTTGGTGGTGTGTGATGAAATGAGGTAAGAAGAGAGGTTTTGAAAATGTGTAAAGATCCTAGATCTATGAATTATGATTGAATCTTGTTTAATTCTATCTAGGATTTAGAAGGTTACCTCTATAACCTCGAAGATTTCTTCTTGTTTATTGAAGGTTTTCCAAGCTTTCCAACTTCCTCTTCCAATTCTTCAAGCTCTTCTTAATTTCTTCAAGATTTTTCTTCAATACTTCTCTTAAATCTCCCAAAAATTTCCTTGTATATCTTTTGTATATAGATCAAGATGGATGAAGATGATTGAGAGAGAGAAAAGATCCTTGTAATGGAGGTGAAGGCCTCCTTGTATAGACCAAAATCTCAAGGTCAATTAGGTAATTTCGGGTGAAAAACCCATGTGCAAGAATATTCCATACGTATTTGAGAAAAACAGGCTGTTATAGCAAGCAACACTCACTTAGTTGTCTGCGGCACTCCGTTTCGGTACTTAGCGAGTGCCGCTGCGGCAGTCAATGAGTGCCAAAAAAAATCTGAAAGTCAACACCCCCCCTTTCTACCGAAAAGGCATGGGGGGTTTGTTTTTACTTTTTATTTCTTTTATATATATACATGCATATTATATATTGATACACCCAAAATTGGCTCTCTCTTATGACCGGGTGGTTCAAATCAGCAGCTAGTCCATGCCCCGGGCAAATCATGCACAACTCCTCAGAAGCATCAGCCCGAGCGGTTTAGTCTACTCATCATCCCGAGCGGTTCATTCATGACCCGGCCAACAGGTCGGGAAAAGCGCACAGGCATATCCCACCGCGGGAACAGCTCATCCGGGCCCACAGGCGTGATCCCGAGCATTACGGGCAGTTTCCTACTCAAGCTAGAAGACTAATGGAAAGTGCACACTATTTCCTCCAATTAGGAAATCCCCATAATTAATGTCAATCTATATCAATAGGATGATATTTCCTTATCCATGTATGAGTGGGTCTCTTACATCTATAAAAGAGACCTCTCACCCCCCATTGAAGGGGCCGCCAACTCTTTAGTCTACACATCACCTCTATAATTCACCATTATATGCATACACCCGGCCGGTATTACTGGTAGTGCCGCCCCTCTTTGTTGGCTCACCAGGCCCGCCGGTGATCTGCTAGTGAACGTGCTCAGACACACCCGTGGACGTAGGTACCTTCATTAACAGGGCCGAACCACATACAAAAAATAGTCTCTCACTCTCTTTCTCTCCTAAAATTGATGTACTTTACTCTTACCAAATTTTGGCATCATCAGTTTGGCACCGTCTGTGGGAAACGACAAGTCTTCTCCTCAACAAATCTCTTAACTGATCGCCATGCCACCGAAGAAGAGTAAGAGGGCTGACCAGCAGTCCGACCGGGATGTTCCTCCGGCCCCGGCAATGGCTGCGGCTGTCATGACATCTGAGCAAATCACCGCGACCCTCACACAATTCCTGGAGGGCCAACGTCAAATCCAGCGACACATCGAAGCCCTACTGGCCCAACAAAGCCGTCCTCCAGGGGCCGAGAAATGACTTGGGAACGTTGCGTACGGTCGGGAACCAATCTGGACCAGACAACGTGCCCGAGCCAACCCGTTCGGTGTTGAGGATGCCAGAGACATCAACAATGGGCCTGCTGCCCGAGAGGAAAGGCAGGAGCATATGGCCCGGGAATCAGTCCAGGGCCACTCGGTCAAGAGCCGAGTTGTCCCTAGGCGAACGGTTACCCGGAGTCATAGCTGAGCCCGATCCCAAAGGACAGCACCCCGCCATGAAGAAGCCTCTTCCACCGACCCGACCAACCCCTCAGGTACCGGTCGGGAAGGAGTGGAAGCCCGAATCAAGGACTTACAGAAGCAAATCGATGGAGTAGCCAAGAAGCTTGGTCAAAACCGTGTTCCAAATCAGGCCAATACCGAGACAGAGTCACCGTTCTCCAGCTGGATCACAGGGTTTGCCATCCCGCACAAATTCAAGCAGCCTCGCCTAGATCCCTATAACGGCTTGGGAAGCCCGGTCGAACACGTCCGGACCTATAAGGCTCAGATGGCCCTAGCCACCAACTCCGATGAGCTACACTGCCTAGCCTTCCCCAGCACTTTGAAAGGCCCCGCCATGCAGTGGTTCTACTCCTTGGAGCCCCAATCGGTCTGCAGTTTTAAACAACTCAGCAAGCAGTTCATCAACCAGTTTGCCAGTATGCATGAGCGGCCAAAGCCAGATATGCAGCTACTGACGATCAGACAACGGAATAATGAGTCCCTCAAGGAGTTCACCGACCGGTTCAACCAACAGAAGCTTCAAATCCGCAATCTGAACGAGATAATTGCCATCATAACCTTCTGCTCGGGAGTTCAACACACCAAGTACGCCGCGTCGTTCCACAGAAACTGACCGGTAACCTTGGTCAAACTCGCAGAGAGGGTTGGAAAATACATCAACACTGACGAATTTCTAAAGATCAAAGACTCCGGGTAAGAAAGCAACAAGTCTTCCAGAAGTAAGCGAAAGCGAGATCAGCCCAGGAGTTCAGACAGTTCCCTCAGTTCACAGCGGTTAGAGTCCGGCAGCCCCGACACGACCTCCAGTTCACATCGGTCAGGATCAAGTAGTTCCGAATTTGCCTCCAGCACAGAGAAATTTGGAGCCCGACGATCCTGATCCGGCCTCCTGTCTCCATCGGTCTAGATGAGCCTGAATACAGTGGTACTTACCTGATCACCACATGAGGCTCTGCCGATTGTTAGAGAGCCCTTCCAAAGTCCTCGGGCCTAACCCCGAGGCATCTAAAAAGACCTCGGGCTCCGAACCCAGGCACTCAAAAGACCTCAGGCTCCGAACCCAGACACTAAAGACCTTGGGGTCACGCCCAAGGCACCGGCTTCACTTAAATCCAACCGACGATGGGGGCAAACCCCCTAGGTGGCTGATGATGGCAAGCTTCAAAAGACCCTGCAACCACCATGTTCCAGGTCGGTTACCTACAGATCATAGCCTCTGTAAGACCCTCGTCTTAGCGAAAGCTTGGGGGGTAAGATGGCGTAGTGAACTAAACAGGTAATCACACCGGGTATTTACAGGCCTCGCGGATAACCAAGTCAAAATCTTGGACAACCCGAGCACCTACAATACTCAGAGGCATTAACTCCACTTAGGTCCAGACCGACGATAGAGGTGACTAAAATCTCTTAGGTTGGCCGACGATAGAGGAGCAAAAGGACCCTAAAGCAACGTGATTTAGGTCGGCTCCACCAACATGGTCAAGCTCTTCTCCCAATAGTCTTGACGAAGGCTGGCCGGGCAGAAGACAACCATCCTGGGGAGTTAACATATAAAAAAAAAGGACCCTAGAGCAACACGCTTTAGGTCGGCTTTTCCAACATGGTAAAATCCTTCTACCCATAGCCTTGACGAAGGTTTACGGGCAGAAGATAACCATCCTGGGAGCTAACTCAAGCACTCAAAGACTCCGAATTAGGCCGGGTCTCAACTCCCGGTCAGTTCCCTAGCACCTAAAGGTCCCGAGCTAGGCTGGGTCTCAACTCTCAGTCCGTTCCTGAGGACTCACCAGGCTCAGAAGCCCCGAGGCAGCTTCCCGAAGCACTCAGACAGTGGCAAGTAACATCAAACTGATTTCCAAAACTTGCCCCGATATAGCATCTGGCCAATCTTGGAAATGGGGGGCAGCTAATACACCCAAAATTGGCTCTATCTTATGACCGGGCGGTTCAAATCAGCAGCTAGTCCATGCCCCGGGCAAATCATGCACAACTCCTCAGAAGCATCAGCCCGAGCGGTTTAGTCTACTCATCATCCCGAGCGGTTCATTCTTGACCCGGCCAACAGGTCGGTAAAAGCGCACAGACATATCCCACCACGGGAACAGCTCATCCGGGCCCACAGGCGTGATCCCGAGCATTACGGGCAGTTTCCTACTCAAGCTAGAAGACTAATGGAAAGTGCACACTATTTCCTAATCCAATTAGGAAATCCCCATAATTAATGACAATCTATATCAATAGGATGATATTTCCTTATCCATGTATGAGTGGGTCTCTTACATCTATAAAAGAGACCTCTCACCCCCCATTGAAGGGGCCGCCAACTCTTTAGTCTACACAGCACCTCTATAATTCACCATTATACGCATACACCCGGCTGGTATTACTGGTAGTGCCGCCCCTCTTTGTTGGCTCACCAGGCCCGCCGGTGATCTGCTAGTGAACGTGCTCAGACACACCCGCGGACGTAGGTACCTTCATTAACAGGGCCGAACCACATACAAAAAATAGTCTCTCACTCTCTTTCTCTCCTAAACTTACTTTACTTTACTCTTACCAAATTTTGGCATCATCATATATAGATATATATATATATATATATAAGAGGAGAGAGAAAGGGTTCTAGAAAGAGAAGAAAAAACAAGATAGAGAAAGAGAGAAGCTCTTGGAGAGAGAGAAAGGAAGGAAAAAAAAGAAAGAAGAGAAAGAAGGGAGAAGAAGAAGAAAGGGGCCCCTCCTTCCCCCTCTCCGGCCAGCGCCCTTTGGCCGTCGTCCATCCCGCTGGCCACTCCACCTCTGGCCCCACCTCCGTTAGCCGCCCACCCCAACCTCTGGCCACCATCTGCAACACTCCTCCATCCACCTCTAGGCCACCTCCCCTTCCAACCACCCCCAGCCCTTTTCTCAACCTCTAAGCTACCTCCACCCTTCTTCAACCACCACCATACACCACTCACCACCACAACTCCCTCTCCACACACACACACACACACACACACACACACACACACACTGATACACTTTTTCCCCCCTTTTTCTTCCTTTTTATTTATTTTTGTTTTCTTTCTTTCTCTTCCTTCTTTCTCTTTATTGCTTTGTTTTTATTTTTTATTTTTTCTTAATTCCTAGGACTTTTTGTTTTTGGTTTAGTTTTATTTTCAGTTTCTTTTTTTATTACCTAAGACTAGTGGTTTGTTTTCATTTTCTTTTCTTTTTTCCTTTAGACTAGTTTTTATAGGTAGTTTTATTTTCTTTTCCTTTTCTTATATCCAAAGACTAAGTACAAAAGGGGAAGGGGGGGGGGGGGGGGGGGGGGGGATGGAGTTTTGTTTTTACTTCCTTTTAATTCTTCCATCTTCCTAAAAAAAAAAAGAGAAAAATCATTTTGTTTTCTTTTAATTTTCCTTTCAAAAAGGTGATGTTTACATTCTTTCATTTTCCTTTCTTCCAAAAAAAAAACAACAACATAGAGAGTTTTTATTTTCTTTCTTCATTCAAAAAGATCTAAAGGCTGGACAACTCGGGATGGCCCCACGATAGGCGCCCTCTACTGATGACTCGGCATCTCCTTGCTGAGGTGGCCATTTGACTTTGACCTAATATTTTCGTACCTATCAATAGTGAACATGATTCTAAAGGAAAAGACATTTTTCCTACCCAACCACAACGTAATCCAAGGGGACAATCACAAGGTGATCCCTCAACTTCTGGTAATAGTCAACATGAACAAGTAAAAGCTATAACTATACTAAGAAGTGGTAAGTCTATTGGATAAGAAATTTCACATTCTTTAGAAGAAATTGAGGAAGAAATAGATGAAGATAAAAGTGCTAATGAAGGTGAAATTGAAACCTTTGAAACACAACAAATTTCTCAAGAAAATGAAAATATGATTTACCAGTGGAAAAAAAACAGAGGAAATTCCTGAACAAACTCCGTATCCACAACATTTAAGAAAACACCAAAATACTAAGAATCAGGAATATTTAGAATTATTTAACAAGTGCATATTAATATTCCTCAATTAGATGTGATTAATCAAGTACCTGCTTATGCAAAATTTTTAAAAGATTTATGTACTGTCAAACATAAGCAAAATGTAAGAAGGGATGCGTATTCCGCTGACTTCGTTGAAGAAATTAATTTCATCGTATAATATAATTTACTAACAAAATTTAAAAACCCAGGTACACCAAAAATATCGCGTATTATTGAAAATCACAAAATCAATCACGCACTTCTTGACTTAGGAGCTAGTGTGAACTTGCTTCCTTATTCTGTTTATCAACAACTTGGATTACGTGAGCTAAAGCCTACTCGCATGGTATTACAACTTGCTGATAGATCTACAAAATACCCGCGAGGAATTTTGAAAGATGTTTTTGTCAAAGTTGACAAATTGATTTTCCTAGTAGATTTTGTCATCCTTGATACAGAACCAGTAATAGATGCTAATGCGCAAATACCAGTCATTTTTTGAATGCCCTTCTTAGCTACCATTGACGCCACTATTCGAATTCGTAGTGGTATGATGACTGTAGTATTTGAAAATATGACTTTAAATATTAAAGTTTTTTATAATCCACAACATCAAGAAGAAGATGAGAATATTGAAGAAGCTCATGCTATTGAATCTCTATCACGAGAATATTTTAACTTGACTTGTTATAATAATCCAGTAGAATCTAATATTAATAACTTTATTCAGAAGCCAAACAATAATAATCTGCAAAAACATCTTATGAGTCAAATATGTTTTAATGAAGATTCAACTGAAGAAATAATTCAAGAAGCAATGTGGACCACACATTTTGAACCTTTACCACCAAAGACTACATTAACACTTCCATCTAATTTACAAACTCCACAGTTGGAATTAAAAGAACTCCCTAAAGAGCTTAAATATGCTTTCCTTGGTAGTAGTGATACCTATCCTGCAATAATATTGTCTATTCTAGACTCAAGTCAAGAAAATAAACTCATTAGTATGCTTCAGAAGCATAAAAGTGTCATTGGTTGGAGTACAGCAGATTTAAAAGGAATAAGCCCTTCAATATGCACTCACAATATATATCTTGAAGATAATACTAAAACCTCAAGAGAAATGGACCTTATATATTCAATATCCCATAGTAAATGGAATAAGCCCTTCAATATGTTCTCAAACTACTCGATATGGACCTTATATATTCAATATCCCATAGTAAATGAGTAAGTCCAACACAAGTTATGCTAAAGAACGAAGGAATTACAGTTGTTCCTAATTCACAGGGAGAATTAATTCCCACTCGTGTCACTACTGGATGGCGTGTATGCATAGACTACAGAAAACTTAATGTTGTAACCTGTAAAGATCATTTTCCTTTACCTTTTATGGATCAAATGTTAGAAAGAATAGCGGGCCATGAGTATTACTGTTTTCTAGATGGTTATAGTGGTAATAATCAAATAGAGATCACACCAGAAGATCAAGAAAAAACTACTTTGATATGTCCATTTGGAACTTTCGCCTATCGCTGAATGCCCTTTGGTCTTTGCTACGCACCTGCGACTTTCAAAGGTGTCTGCTAAGTATTTTCAGTGATATGGTAGAAAAGAATTTGGAAGTCTTTATGGATGATTTTTCAATTTTTGGCAAATCCTATGATGATTGCCTTAGCAATCTTCAAAAAGTTCTCCAGAGATGTGAAGAAAAAAGTTTAGTTTTAAATTGAAAAAAATGTCATTTTATGGTCACTAAAGGTATTGTCTTAGGACACATTATTTCTGAAAATGGGATACAGGTAGACAAAGCCAAAATAGATATTATCGCTAATTTACCTACTCCCTCCACTGTAAAAGACATCCATTCATTCTTAGGACATGCAGGTTTTTATCGCCGATTCATAAACAAATTTAGTACTATTTCTAGGCCTTTATGTCAATTATTAGCCAAAGACACACCTTTTGAATGAACTAAAGAACGTCAAAACTCTTTTGAGCAATTAAAAGAGCATCTCACTACTGCACCTCTTATGCAATCTCCTGATTGGTGCATACCATTTGAATTAACGTGTGATGCAAGCAACTTTGCCATTACAGCTGTCCTAGGGCAAAGAAAGGATAAAAAACCATCAGTTCTATACTATGCCAGTAGAACTATGCATAGTGTTTAAATGAACTACTCAACTACTAAAAAAGAATTGCTAGCCGTAATATTCGCCCTAAATAAATTTAGGCAATACTTTATTGGTTCTCCTATTGTCTTTTTTCTGACCACTCAGCTCTTAAATATCTTCTTTCAAAGAAAGATAGTAAGCCTAAGCTTATTAGGTGGATACTCCTACTATAGGAATTTAATTTAATAATTAAAGACAAAAAGGAGTAGAAAAAGTGGTAGCTGGTCATTTCCCACCTCACCTTTGAGGACAATACCAGTGAACCCTTACCTATTTAAGACTCTTTTCCTGATGAACGGTTATTTTTCTATGACTTCTCTGTCATGGTATGTTGATCTTGTTAATTATTTAGTAACTAGAAAAATACCAAGCAATTGGTCATCATCAGATAGGCATTTCTATTTTGATTACAAATATCTGTTTAAATATTGTGCTGATCAGGTAATTAGGAAATGTGTTCCTAATGAAGAAATCGAAAATGTACTCTTCATGTGTCATTAGTCCTTTTATGGAGGACATTTTTCATCCCAAATAACTATCATGAAAATTTTACAAAGCGGTTTATTTTGGCCCACTATATTTAAAGATTCATATTTATACTGTAAGGCTTGTAACCGCTTCCAAATGTTGGGCAGTATTACAAAAAGAAATCAAATGCCAATGACCCCTATAATTACAATTGAAATCTTTGATTGTTGGGGCATTGACTTTATGGGACCTTTTCCTCCATCTTGCCAATATGAATATATTTTATTAGCAGTTGAATATGTTTCAAAATGGGTAGAAGCTATTCCTACAAGAAAGAATGATCACTGTACAGTTATTGCATTTTTAAAAGATAATATACTTCATCGATTTGGAACTCCAAAAACAATAATAAGTGATCAAGGAACTCATTTCTGTAATAAGCCATTTGAAAAATTAATGAAAAGATATGGAGTGATCCATAAGGTGTCGACTGCATACCATCTACAAACAAATGGACAAGCTGAATTAGCTAATAGGCAAATTAAGCATATTCTCGAAAAAACTGTAAATTCTAATCATAAAGACTGGTCTTCAAAATTAACAGATGCTTTATGGGCATATAGAACTGCTTATAAGACCCATTTGGGATGTCTCCATACAGACTCGTCTATGGAAAGGCTTGTCATCTACTAGTAGAATTAGAACATAAAGCATATTGGGCTACTAGGACTTTAGATTGTAATATTGAAGAGGGAAGAATTTTAAGAAAATTACAATTAAGTGAGCTTGAAGAAATTCGTAAAGACGCATATGGTAATGCCCGAATTCATAAAGTAAGAACTAAAATGTATCATAATAAGAATCTTTGCGCAAAAGATTTACCCCCGCGCAAAAAGTTCTATTATATGACTCAAGACTATATCTTTTTAGAGGAAAAATGAAATCTCGATGGACTGGTCCGTATATAGTTAAAAATGTTTATCCTTATGGAACTGTTGAGATTGAGGACCGTAAAGATGGAAATACATTAAAAGTTAATGGACATAGATTAAAGTCATTTTAAGAAGGATTTGAACCTGAGTTGGAGTCCATTCCTTTGGAGGACCCCAACTATAATGCTACTTAATATCTTAAAATATAATTGGTATAGGACATAGTGTATCAGATTATTTATGTTTTCATAGTTCTATACTCCTATTTTAATCACTTTATACATATATATATAAGTTAATTTTGTCATTATTATTCTATATTTTTTGTGTTTATTTATTTTTATTACAGGTGTTATTCTTGCCTCCTTTTTCTCATCTCACTCATTGAGGACAATGTCAGACTCAGTTTGGGGGGGGGGGGGGGGGGGGGGGGACTGTTTCACGATTAACACCTGTTTGGTTGTTTTATCTTTATTTAGCTAATTTTTTTTTAAATATGATAAGTTTTTTTTAAGAGCTACACCGAAAAAATAAAAAATGGTTCCGACAGTCGATGACTAGACGTTAATGGGTCGCTTACTTGTTTCTGAGCAGAAGAAACCCTTTGCTGGCACTAGCTTTTATGCCATCAAAAGGAAAGCTAAAAGGCTAGGATGGTGTTTGAATTGTTGTTATAGAGAAAATTGTCCTAGTTTAATTACTCATAATGGCACTTCTTTTAAAGTTTACTACTGTTACAAAAGACAATTCAAATCAAAACAAAAGAAAAATTAGGTTGAGAAAGAGGACTGGATCCTTTGATACTCAAATGAACTTTGGTTTCCCATCCCTCATTTTATTTTTACAATTTATTTTCAGTATATTCAATAATTTTCAGTTAGGTCAGAATTTAAAATGATCCTACGTGTACATCTGGCTTCTATTAGCTGGCTCGAGTAGTAATTTGCATGATCCCAACATCACCAAATATGTCTAGTGCGGTGACTGACCCTAGAGGTAGCAAAAAACTAGGTAATGCCAGAGTTATCTCCTAGCCTCTTACTGATGTTTTAGCTTGCTAGTGGTTCTAAACCCATCTCTTTTACTAGAGGTGGATAGCAGTCGTGACAACTTGGACACTCTGGATTGCGTAGGCTCTTTTGTATAGGTGTAGAGGATACTAGTCGCACCATATATGTATTCAACCTAGTGGATGCGTTTAGGAATTTTCAAAAGTTTTTCTTTTACTTCTATATAAGATAAATTTGATACGTTAATGTTATTTTGGGTATGTTACTAGCATACAATACATTGTCACATGCTTAACTACTTTCAAATGCTTGAAACTCTTTAAACTTTAAACATTTTGAAACAGTGTGAAAATATTTACTGAATTTAAATGGATGAGTAAATATAAACTATGCAGTTTAAAGACAAGTAGTGGAAACTAATTAACCCATGTGATCTTTTATGCCAATCTTCCTTTATGAGGGTTACTGTTCTTTTAGTCTCATTCTTCTTACCATATCACTCGTTAAAAGTCTCATTATTATTCTTTTTGACTGATCATTAGAAGAGAACGTTTAGAATTTACCATTAGAACTTCTAAATTGCTTGAATGAACAAAGTCAATCTATTTTGAAAATGATTTAGGACATCTTTTCTTTCAAATGCACCCCCTTCACCTAATATTGCCTTATTCTCAGTTCTCTCCAAATCTTGCCTTGTTCCACCTGGGAGTACAAACCTCACTTCTATATCCAGGTATGTGATTGGACTACAATGATATTGCAAGAAGTGGTAAAGAAAGAAAGGGGTTGATTTCAAAAAAAGAAGAAGAAGAAAATGAGAAACTTAAAAAAAAAAAAATAGTACAAATGATAAAAAGGAGAAGAAAAAGAAGAGGTTGGAATGAATTGCGCAAACACTCCAATCACATGCTTAGAACGAATACACTCCAAATCTCCTAATCATCTTAATTTCTAACCTACCAGTCAAATTCCTAATGATTTAAAAGAAATTGATTTTTAAATTTAAGTGATAAAGATATTCTTCACGGTAGATCGCTCTTCTAATGCTAAGTATTCTTTCATGAGACTTATTGTACTCCAAATGCCAATATATTGAGTCATCAAAATGGATGCAATTTCTCTATCTTTGCTTCCCTACCATGTGAGATTTTTTCTACAACGGTTTTTGAAAGTTTCTCCTTAAAAGAGTGAAATCCCAGTGAGATTTGAGTTAAAACTACAAGTTTTATGATTGTTGTTGGTTATGTAAACTTTGAAATTTAGATCAGCTGCTTGACTTTTTAAGCACACACTGTAAGTTTAAAGACTATAAAAAATGCTCCTATTGACAAACTGTGAGTGTATGTGTTGCATTACTATTACATACTTGAAATTTTCATTTTATTGCCAAAATAATATTATCTGTTGTAAAAGGAGAAAATCTACCTTTAATTTTACATTTTGAAATTTATAATTTGAATTTGTGGGTAAATTTACTGCAATCCCTCACGAGACAACACTCGTCCACTAGGGGTAACCTAGGAGTTTAACGGCTTGTTGCATATGCTAAATGCAATAGCGATTCCTGCGACAGTGAGTTAGGTTGTATTCTCCTTAGTCTACTCCTACTTTTTATAAAACTTTTAGAATAATTTTTCTTTCACTTCATTGCTAGGGACTAGCAATAAGCTAGTTGAGAGGTGTGACAAATAATTAATATTGCACATTCGTGTGCCAATATAATAGATATAGTGCTCATTTAAATCCCCAAATCCCTAGTTTTACATGCATTTTGAAATTAATTTGATTTAATGATGATGTCACTCAAATATGTGTAATTATGTGCTTTTACTTATTTTATATGTTTAGGTAAAAATGAAGTGAAATGATGTAATAAAGGGAAGGAAAAAGAGTAACAACCACACATGAATATTTCCCATGTGCTGATTGTAAACCATCTTCCAAAAAATGGTCAACGAAGAAAGAAGAAAAGAAGAAACGGAAAAAAAAAAAAAAAAAAAAGAGCACCCATCATTTAATGCATGATGGTGATAGATATGGATATGAGTTTGGGTATCTCTCTCTACAGTTAATTCAAAGGGAGACTAACAATAGAAGAAAAACGTGGATGAAGATTGGACGAGTAAAATATTTCTAATAAAATTTGAAATTAATATTTTTAGTATAGTTAGTAGTTGTAGATGTCCCCTAAAATAGTTTGAAACCCCAAATTTCTAGTGTTTATAACAATAATTCCATTCACTAGAAGACAAAAGTTGCTAGTATATGCTAGATTTCCTTGTTACATAGTTGTTATAATCACCTACTAAAGCCCCAAGTGCACCATATCCATATCCCACTCCTAAATTAGATTAGGATTTGGTTTGGCCTTGCTTGTGTTCTTAGAGTTCAACCACTGTGACCCCACAAGAATTCAAAGTCAAAGGTTTAGTATTTCATTTTTTATTCAGTATTTTAATTTATTTATGTTTTATTAGCCTAGTTGTACTAAACTTTGTCATTTTACATATTCCAAGAATTCAATCACAGCTCATGCTACGTGGAGAAAAAAATAGTTTAATATTAGTTTTCACCCTTGCCAATTTTAATTGGACGGTGATTGCGTACATCTATTTAATCTTTCTTTAAAATTTATTTAGAAGACAATTTCAATTCCAAAATAGTAGGCTAAAACTTTAATTGGGGATATGCAATAAAAACATAGAAATCACGGCTTTTGTGCACTAATCTTAAAAGGGCATATTTTTCTAGATGGATTGTTTTTCCATTCATGACCAAAAAAATATCTATAGTTTATGACCATTTAACATGTTTATAAACTATGGTTATATTGGATTTTAAAAGATTGCGTATTTGAAATAAGAATTTAATTATGTGAATTGTCAAACTATATCTTTTGTCATAAAAAAAAACACATAGCATACACAAACAATTTATTTAACACTTTCAAGTATGTATACAAATATATTTCTATTCATTATTGGACAGACAATTGTGTGATCTAGTGTTGATTTTGAAGGAAAAATAGGTTTACAAATATTTTAAACGTGATGTGGAAAGATTAACTTTCAAAAACTTATTGGTATGCCCGGATCTACTACCCGTTAATTCCATAGATGCGTATTAGAGGGGACAAGTGATTATACCTTGGTGTCTTGAACCCAATTTTGAAATCTCTTACTTCCAGCTGCTTCCACTAGATGGTCTTCACTCTTTATGACTCCTATAGATGCCTGCTGAAAAGACTAGGATTTGTGGGAACCCTAATGGAGAGGATAGAGAAGGTTTGGGAGCTCTAAAAATAATTTATGTAGGTTCTGGCGTATTAAAATGACGAACTCTTTTTTCTGGACGCAGCTGCCCAATTTATAGATTCCCAAAACTGACCTAACGTTCAAGCGATCGAAGTGGCTTCGATCGATCGAACATTCGATTGATCGAATTGTCCAGACTTCAATCGATCGAGACAACTTCGATCGATCGAACCCGTCTTAACATCATTCTCATGTGCCTTTCCAAGCATCCTAGCAGAGCTAAGAGTGGGACCTCCTAGGCTCTTTATTGTTGGCTCAGACCAGTTGTTAATTCCCATAACCAAACTCTTTGATCAGCAAACTAACCATCTGATCAGTTAATGTTTACTCCACTATAAAAATGATAACTGAACTCCAACGCAAAAGAACATATCCAAAGCGATAACTAGACTTGTATGGTGTACTAATGTCCCTCTACCGTTAGCATTCGTAATCATATTTAGGTAGTCGGATAACTGTTACTGTCAACCTGAATCATGAAAACTTCTTTTATTCCTTGAGTCTCATTCACCTCTCATGATTACCAAACATGTTGATAACTACTTATCAACAAGAATGCAGTTCTCCATAATCAACTTGGTGACATTCTCAAGGGAATGCTTACTCTGAATCAGAGGGTAGATTCTATCTTGACAATATATGTTCACAACCCCATGAACATGACATACCCAAGATACCCAGGAGTTGATCTTTTATAGACCTCACTGATTGGTAAGTCAAAGCAGCCATATCCACAGTTTGTGTCCATAATCATCTCAAGATTGAGAACACGTACCTTGCACAAATTATGAGTTCCTATCGAGTGTTGACAGTCTTGAGTGTCAATAGGAAAGCTCAGGTCCGTCAATGCACTATAAGCACTAGCATGTTAACTAAGAGTCACACTCTAATGATTGAGATTAATCATTCCATCCAATGATAGTTAATTATGCTACAGTGTATACCTGATGAGATATCCAGTCTCATCATCCACTGTGACAAGTTCTAAGTATCAAAAAATAGCAATTCGTATCTCACTTATATGTATCTCATACACACACGAATCACCTACTATGATACTTAAGGATTAAACAATCATCTCATGAAAGAAACATACACAATGAAATGTAAAGCTGATATCCATACATTAAAATGTCAACGTCTCATACATAAAGTAATGGTTTGATGGCGCAAACCCCACATACTCCTACTTGCACTCACAACCATACAGGATTACATCTGAGACCTAGACTATCTAGATGACGATCAAAGACCTTTTGTGGCAAGGCCTTTGTAAACGGATCCGCAAGATTGTCAGAGGTGGAAATCTTGCTGATAGTTACATCTCCACGTTGAACAATATCTCGGATTAGATGATATTTCCGCTCTGCGTGCATTCCCTTTCCATGGTTCCTTGGCTCCTTGGACTGAGCCACTACCCCACTATTATCACAATAAAGCATAATAGGTGACAGCGACACTGGTACCACCTCGAGCTCCAGAAGGAACTTCTTGAGCCAAACAACTTCCTTTGTAGCTTCACAAGTAGCCACATACTCAGCTTCTGTAGTTGAGTTTGCAATGCATTTCCGCTTAATGCTCCTCCAAGTGATAGCACCACCTCCCAAGTTAAAGAGATGTCCGGATGTTGACTTTCTCGAATCTTTATCTGACATAAAGTCCGAGTCAGTGTATCCTTCTGGAATTAACTCACCATTGCCGTGCATAAGCATGTAATCTTTAGTTCTTCTCAAGTACTTAAGAATGTACTTAACTGCTGTCCAGTGCTCTGGACCTGAATTCGATTGATATCTACTAACCATGCCAACGACAAAGTAGATATCTGGTCCAGTGCATAACATCGTATACATGAGACTTCCCACTGCCGAAGCATAGGGAACTTCTGCCATACAATTCCTCTTCTCCTGTGTCTTTGGACACTGGTCCTTGGAGAACGCTAAACCATGCCTAAAAGGTAACAAACCTTTCCTCGAATTATCCATTGAAAACCTAGTTAGCACCTTATCGATATAACCAGCTTGAGATAATCCCATTATCTTTCGCTTACGATCCCAAAAGAGCTTTATTCCAAGAATATAGCACGTCTCTCCTAGATCCTTCATATCAAAAGTACTAGCTAGCCAAACCTTGACAGTTGACAATGCCGCTACATTATTTCCAATGAGTAGAATGTCGTCAACGTAAAGCACAAGAAAAGCCACCACTTTTCCTTCACACTTCTTGTATACACAAGGTTCATCCAGATTCTGTATGAAACCAAACGATTTGACCGCTTGGTTAAGTCGGATGTTCCAACTCCTGGATGCCTGCTTAAGCCCATAAATGGACTTTTGCAACTTGCATACTAAGTTACCTTTCCGACCAACTCTGAACCCTTTTGATTGCTGCATACAGATGTCCTCCTCAAGATTGCCATTCAAGAATGCAGTCTTGACTTCCATCTGCCAAATCTCATAATCTAGGCATGAAGTAATGGATAAGAGTATTCTGATGGACTTGAGCCTGGCTACCGGCGAGAAGGTTTCCTCATAGTCAATGCCCTCTCTCTGAGTAAAATCTTTCGCTACAAGCCTGGCCTTAAAGGTCTCAACCTTTCCATCAAATCCTCTTTTCTTCTTGTAGACCCACTTACAGCCAATGGGTTTAATATTGGCTAGAAGTTCTACAAGATCCTCTTTTAATGACTATTTCTGTTCCAAAATGAAAAGAATAACCATTATTCGATAAATTAGAAACTGAAATTAAATTACGTCTCATTAAAGGGATGTAAAGTACATATGATAAAACTATTGTCTTATTGTCCAAAAATTCTAAAACTACTACTCCTATAGCAACCGTGAAAACGGTTGCACTAGAACCTAGAGTAAGCGCGATCTCCCTATCACCGCATTTCCTAGTTTATCTGAATCCCTGCAACGAATTACAGATATGGTTAGTCGCACCAGAATCAATGCACCAAGTGTTTGAAGTATCCGTAATAAAACTTACTTCAATCACATGTGATTCAATTATGCCTTGAACTCTTGTAACAAAGAATTCTGGATAGTTCCTCTTCTAGTGGCCCTTCTCACCGCATTGGAAACACTTTCCTTTGCCTTGGCCACCCACCTTCCCTTTGCCCTTACCTCTTCCCTTGGATTTGGAAATCTTAGGGACCAGTCCAATACTTGGACCACCAGTGCCAGCCTTATTCTTCCTTTTCTTCCCATTCAGTGTAGATCGGGAGGAAGAAGAGCTTTTCTCAACATTCAAAACGTTGCCCCCAGGTTTGATCACCCCTTCCGTTGCCAGTAAAGAACTCATTAATTCGCTCATTGAAAAATCCATTTTATTCATATTATAGTTAGTTTAAATTGAGCGAATGACAGCGACATCGTATTGATGATCATATCAACTTGAGTCTATGCGTCGATGTTGGCACCTAGGGTCTCCAGTTCGTTCAAATAACCAATCATTTTTAAAACATGTTCTTTGACTGGAGTCCCTTCCGACATCTTAGCACTCATTATCATCTACATGGCTACATGTCTGGCAAGCTTGCCATGCTTCCCAAACATCTTTTTTAGGGATTCGATAATGTCACTAGCAGAATTGTTCGACTGGAATTGGTGTTACAACACACTAGCCATTGAGGCCATAATGTAGCAACGGGCCATTCCATTCGACTTCTTCCATTTATCGAACTCGCATCTGGCAGCTACCGAAGCATTTGTCACGGGTTTCTTCGGGGCATGGGGTGGTGAGGACATATATGTGATCCTCCGCAGTTAAAATGATGTCAAGGTTTCATTTCCATTATGTGTAGTTATTTCCAGTTTACTTGTTTTGATTGAGTATGGTGGCAAGTGGACTAAATGTAGATCCAGACATTATGATTTATTGAAAAAATCAAAAGACAAAATAAATATGAATATCAGAATTTGATAGTTTGAAATAAAAGAATCCTTTAAAACTCTTATTTTAAAACAAAGTCGCCGGAATATCAAAACGAAAAAGGAAAGCCTCCGTATGGTGGTCAATAATCGATCTTTTGATTTATCATGACTTCTCCGCTATGCAACTCTTGCAAAACAAGTTATGACTTCTGAACCTTTTTGATCTCTAAGTTTCTGAATAATGCCCCGTGTGGGATCCCTTATCCATAGCTTAGCTAGTGTGTACCATTAACTAGGATCCAATCACAACCGCCTCAAGTAGTGCCTCTGTGTGGTGGTCATCCTCTAACACGTCTGATTGATCCTATCCATAGGAAGTTCACATCTAGTAACCAATGAGTAGTGTACCCTCCGTATGGAATGATCACCCCTGGCGAGATGACACAGAATGCACTACTCATCTTACAATGAACCGTTAATGGAAGATCGTGGGTGTTATAATAAGACCAACTCCCACTAGATTTGGTAAATAAGGATTTCGCTTTTGAAAAAAATTGTTTCCACACATTACCCATAAACATCTAATGTTCACTAATGTGTTGAAACGATTTTTGAATTTTATTTTAGAAAACTTGTTTTACGTGCATGCAAGTAGTAACAATATAATTAAATGCCAATCACAACCAAGCACATAAAACAAAAAACTAAAATTGAAACAAAAGCATTCATATGCCTCTATCTCCCATGGCTCTATCTCCATAGAACCTCTTTCTTGGTTTGATCGCCTCCAGCTCCATCTCTATGAACAACAGCTTGCTCCTCCATCTTCATGGGTTTTCTAATTCTATTACATTGCTCCTATGCTTCTTTCGAAGCTTACAATTTATCTAGAAATAGAAATCAACAACAAGTAAAGAAGGCTAGGAAAACCAGTGCGACTTTCCTTTTCATAGGATTGAAGTCGCAGTGCCCTTTATACATGCCTTAAAACCTAACCAATAATTAAATACAAAAAACACCAATCTCAAACATTCAAACACAAAAATTTAAAACGTTCTTGGTGCCATGGGAGATAGAGACTAATCTTGCTGCAAGAAGGTCAGTCGTACATCCATATATATAACAAATATATATAATCCGTTGGAACCCTCAATTGATTTACACAGTACATAAACTCTTTACGCATTGATTTAGAACATTAAAATAGCATCTAACTTCTCTGTCACACTTCGATCGATCGAAGACCGTTCGATTGCTCGAACCTTTGATTGAGTGAATATTGTTCAATCGCTTGAACATGCAGTTCACAGAGTGTTTTGAAAAATTTTACAGAAAAATTCAAAATTAAAGTCAATAATTTTTAATACCTTTAAATCTATGAACAGAACACCTGGACAGAGAATCGGTCTCGATCGATCGAACACAATTTGATCGATCGAACAAAATTAAAGTTCGATCGATCGAAAGGGTTTCGATCGATCGAAACCCTTTCGATCGCATGAGAACAGACGAAGTTCGATCGATCGAAACTACTTCGAATGATCGAATCCATCATGCATCCAGTGCAATCACAGATTTGTATTCTACTGCGTAATCACTGCAGAAATAGATCTGTGATGATGCAGTTTAAAAAATAGCTCTAAAATCAATATGAAAATCAAAACTAGTGTTCCAAAATGCATCTATAAATCTAAAAGAGCGTGGCTCTGATACCAATTGAAGGAAAATTAGGTTTAAAATTATTTTAAACGTGCAGCGAAAAGATTAAGTTTAAAAAATTATTGGTATTCCCGGATCTACTACCCGTTAATTCCATAGATGCGTATTACAGGGGACAAGTAATTATACCTTGGTGTCTTGAACCCAATTCTGAAATCTCTTAGTTCCAGCATCCTCCACTAGATGGTCTTTACTCTTATGACTCCTACGGATGCCTGTCGGAAAGACTAAGATTGGTGGGAACCCAAATGGTGACGATAGAGAAGGTTTAGGAGCTCTAAAAATAGTTTCTGCAGCTCTGGCGTATTAAAATGACGTACTCTTTTTTTTTTCTGGACGCAATTACCCTATTTATAGATTCCTACAATCGACCTAACGTTCAAGCGATCAAAGTGGCTTCGATCGATCGAACATTCGATCGATCGAACCACCCTCGAGCGATCGAAATTGTCCAGACTTCATTCGATCGAGACAACTTCGATCGAGCAAACCTGTCTTGACATCATCCTCATGTGCCTTTCCAAGTATCCTAGCAGAGCTAAGAGTGGAACCTCATAGGCTCTTTATTGTTGGCTCAGACCAGTTGTTAATTCCCATGACCAAACTCTTTGATCAGCAAACTAACCAACTGATCAGTTAACGTTTACTCCACTATAAAACGATAACTGAACTCCAACGCAAAAGAACATATCTGAAGTGATAACTAGACTTGTATGGTATACTATTGTCCCTCTACCGTCAGCATTCGTCATCATATTCAGGTAGTTGATAACTGTCACTGTCAACCTGAATCATGAATACTTCTTTTATTCCTTGAGTCTCATTCACCTCTCATGATTACCAAATATGTTGATAATTACTTATCAACAAGACTACAGTTCTCAGTAATCAACTTGGTGACATTCTCAAAGGATTGCTTACTCTGAATCAGAGGGTAGAATCTATCTTAACAATATATGTTCACAACCCTATGAACATGACATACCGAAGATACCCAGGTGTTGATCTTTTATAGACCTCACTGATTGGTTAGTCAAAGCAGCCATATCCATAGTCCGTGTTCATAATAGTCTCAAGATTGAGAACACGTACCTTATACAAGTTATGAGTTCCTATTGACTATTTGACAGTCTTGAGTGTCAATGGGAAAGCTCAGGTCCGTCAACGCACTCTAAGCACTAGCATATTAACTAAGAGTCACACTCTAGTGATTAAGATTCATCACTCCATCCAATGATAGTTAATCATGCTACAGTGTATACGTTATAAGATATCCAGTCTCATCATCCACTGTGACAAGTTCTAAGTATCAAAGAATAATAATTTGTATCTCACTTGTATGTATTTCATACACACATGAATCACCTGCTATGATACTTAAGGATTAAACAATCATCTCATGAAAGAAACATACACAATGAAATGTAAAGCTGATATCCATACATTAAGATGTCAATGTCTCATACATAAAGTAATGGTTTGAGGGCACAAACTCAAAAGATTTGTATATTCCCAATCCCTTTAAATCATTTCTCCTAAGTTAATTAATATTTTCTGTTTTTAGATAAATTTGATTAAATGTTTTTATTATTTCCATCTTTCGCTATAAAATCAAAAAAAGTTCATTTCATGTAAATCTAGCCTTTATTTATTTTATTCCTTTTCTTACTAGCATCTTAGTTTATTTTGTACTGTTAAAATCTTTATCGTAGACTATTTAAAAAAATAACTTTTAATTAGTTTTATTGCAGAAATATAAAAACTAGTAGTTTAGGAAAAGACCCAAAAATCCATCATCTTTTATTTTCTTTTTTTTGGGACAAAATAGTTACTGCCTATCGTTAAAATCCTTATTTTCGTTCCCTGTGGGTTCGACCTGGTCTTACCAGAACTGTATTACTTGTACGATAACCTACACTTGGGTGTTAATAAAAAAACGTGTTAGTAGGACATCATCACTTCACAAGTGGTCACATACTCAGCTTTTGTAGTTGAGTCTGCAATGCATTTCTGCTTAATACTCCTCCAACTAACAGCACCACCTCCCAAGGTAAAGAGATGTCCGGATGTCGACTTCCTCAAATCTTTATTTGACATAAAGTGCGAGTCAGTGTATCCCACTGGAATTAACTCACATCCCCCGTATATAAGCATGTAATCTTTAGTTCTTCCCAAGTACTTAAGAATGTGCTTAACAGTTGTCCAGTGCACTGGACTAGGATTCGATTGATACCTGCTAACTATGCTAATGGCAAAGCAGATATCTAGTCTAGTGCATAACATCGAATACATGAAACTTTCCACTGTCGAAAGGTAGTCCTGTTATGCGATTCCTCTCCTCCCGTGTCTTTGGACACTGGTCCTTGGAGAACGCTAAACCATGCCTGAAAGCTAATAAACCTTTCTTCGAATTGTCCATGGAAAACCTAGTTAGCACCTTATCGATATAATCAACTTGAGATAATCCCATTATCTTTCGCTTGTGATCTTGAAAGAGCCATATCCCAAGGATATAGCTCGCCTCTCCTAGATCCTTCATATCGAAAGTACTAACCAACCAAAATTAACCGTTAACAATGCCGCTACATCATTTCTAATAAGTAGAATGTCGTCAACGTAAAGAACAAGAAAAGCCACCACTTTCCCTTCACACTTCTTGTATACACAAGGCTCATCTAGATTCTGTATGAAACCAAACGACTTGACCGCTTGGTCAAAACGAATGTTCCAACTCCTGTATGCTTGCTTAAGCTCATAAAAGGACTTTTGCAACTTGCATATCAAGTTACCTTTCCTACCAGCTATAAACCCTTCTGGTTGATGCATATAGATGTCCTCCTCAAGATTTCCATTCAAGAATGCAGTCTTGACAGCCATCTGCCAGATCTCATAATCTAGGCATATAGTAATGGATAAGAGTATTCTGATGGACTTGAGCATGGCTACCGGCAGGAAGGTTTTCTCATAGTCAATGCCCTTCCTCTGAGTATAACCTTTCGCTACAAGCCTTGCCTTAAAGGTCTCAACCTTTCCATCAGATCCTCTTTTCCTCTGGTAGACCTACTTACAACCAATGGGTTTAATATTGGCAAGAAGTTCTACAAGATCTCAGACCTTATTAGAATCCATAGATTCTAATTCAGCCTCCATCAGCCATTGCCTCTTTGTACATGGTAGGATCAGATTCAGATTCGATGGAGACCGCTTCAAAAACTTCTCCTAAGAACATGTATCTGTCAGGCTGGCTGACCGTCCTTCCGCTACGATGAGGTACATGTGCGGAAATGGGTGAAGAAGTGGTATTTTCTTATCTTACATCGTTATCAACTGCGGGTAGGACTGAGGGCTCTCCTTCTATCTCTTTAAGTTCTATCATTCCCTTAGGTTTATGGTTCATTATATAATCATCCTCCAAGAAAATTGCATTTGTGCTAACAAACACTTTCTGTTATCTTGTATCATAAAAATACCATCCATAAATACCTTTTGGATACCCTACAAAGTAACATACTTCTGATTTAGAATCCAACTTGCTCATTTTTCCTTTCAGCACATGTGCCGGACACCCCCATATCCAGAGATGTTGCAAAGAAGGCTTGTGCCCAATCCACATCTCCCTTGGTGTCCTGGTAACAGATTTGCTTGGTACTAGAATTATATGTACGCAGCGGTTTCCAAGGCATAACCCCAAAGGAATAACGGCAACTCCAAATAACTCATCATCGACCAAGTCATGTTTAAAAGAGTCCGATTCCTTCTCTCCACTACACCGTTTTGCTGAGGCGTACTTGTAATACCCATAAATTTTTGTTAACAAAATTAGTCCCCGTATTTTTGTTCGTATTTTTCCAGTGTTTTGATTTCGTAATCCCAGAAACCTGATCATATATGTGTGTGTATTTATTTAAATGTTAACTTAGATTGCAGTTACGAACCCGGACTGACTCGACACATTAACACGTAAAATTTGTGTAGAAATTAGACTGTAGGGCACGTGATTCGAACGACGACCCAACCATACATTTATAAAAATGAGAATCTTTCCTAATATGGTTCTTGTACTACCCATACCACTCTAAATCCCTTGGATAACTACTCTACCCAAACAAACCCTCATAAACCGCCGAACATTCCCACACCCCCTCACCGTCGGCCACCTTTCCTCTCCCCAATGTATATCCATCTCTATCACCTCATATCTATCAACCTCATATAGATTTACAAATCTGTTGAGATATGTGTGCAAGTACATGTGTAATAGTATATGTATACATATAGGATCTTGGGAGAGAAAGAGACCACCGAGGGTTGAGAGAGAATACCACACACTCACTGCTCCCTTTCTGTTTCTCACCATTACACATACCCATACTTCTTTGTAAGTCACTACAACTGGAATAGTGGAAGACGCAGAGGAAAAAAGAGAGGAAACTCACCGGAGAAGAAGAGAGAAGATCCGAGGCTCCTATAGGTAAACCCCCACCCCCTGTTTACTCTTGTACACTCACACAATTTCACACACTCACGCACGAACCAAACAAAGCCTAGAGCTCTGGATGTAATCCTGCGGCCATTAAAGCTTCCTTTGAAGCTTGAATTTTCAAACATGACCAAGGCCCCTTTTTATTACACTAAACATACCTATAAGTCCCAGATGAACCTCCCATAAATGGCCTAGACACTTAACCACGCTTAGTAGCCATGCAAGGGATTATTCCCATCTTTACCGAAAAGGATAATCCATTCGTAAGACCCCTAAATGAATGAATCGCTGTCCCAGCTCCTAGTATGTTAGAGAGGAGGCCAAACCGAGCATTTTAGCGTTGGTTACACCCATTTACTTGGATAGAGGAGAGAGAAATGAACGTTTGAAGTTTTCTGGCGAAAACGAGGCTCACCGGCAGCGGGTTGTCACGCCGGAAAAGAAAAGGCAAGTGGCTTATATCGTTTACCCGTTTTATATTAATTCGGGTCGGGTCATGGGTTTGGGTATGTGTTAGTTTGTATGTATAAACGATAATGGATTTGGGTTATGGGTATCGGGTCGAATTTTTTAAGTTGGACCGAGCTGTTTGTGTAAATGGGTAACCCATTGGGTTGGGCCGGATCCGGGTTTGACCCACGGGTCTTTGTCTTTGTTTATAATTAGTTGTTTTATATTATTAATTAACCTGTTAATATTGATTAAGGTCTTAATAATAATTAGTTATTATGTTAATTTGTTAGTTGAGATTAGTATATAAATATATTATTTATTATATATTGTGTATAAATAAATAACTATAAATAGTTAAAAATAATATATAAATGGTTTTAAATAGTTAAATTATTTTAAAAAAATAGTTTTAAATACCCAAAACTATATTTTAAATAATCTGAAATATTATTTTTGATAATAATCTTATATTATGAAATAATAATGTAATTCTTATGTAATATACTTATTATTTATTTAGTCTCTTATAAATAATAAATAATTATTTTAAATTAAAATAATTAGATATAAAACACCTAATGGCTACTTTAAAATATAGGAAAATTGTATTAAATTTTCCTAAGGCCTAATGCCTCTATTTTATACATTATTATTTATAAAACCCGCACTGTGATATTTTAATATTCCTTTAATTATTATAAAGGACCCGTTTGGTTGTATTTAATTAATTTAAATACCAAACGAGCTCCGAAAATTATGAGAAGACTACCCCTAGCCTATTTTTAGGCCTAGTATTTAATAAAAATATTTGTAAAGACACAGAGTCGTCCTAAATTATATTTTATAGTTATAAGACCTCGCAGTCTACTATTAGATGATTAAGACTTCAATAATTCGTAGAAAATAAACCATAGCTCAGAAAAATACACGGTCAGTTCCTAGAGTCTTAAAATAAGGTCTAGAACATTTTCTTAAAGTTTGGTGACCTTTCGACATGGTAAAAAATACAGTTTATCTTTAGGGTCCACACTGGTATAGAAAACCTAGCCTTTTATGCGACGGACTGCGATTTGAGTCTAGTCAATGGCGTCAGACTCAGAATGATGTTTAGATCATCATGTTGAGGTTTAGGAACCCATCCGTCACAATTACCATTATTCCCTTAATTCTGGTCCGCTTATTAACCGCCATTCTATGGACTTTTATACTTTGTAGGAACCACCGCTACGCTCGTTTTTACGCACTCGCATCGAGGTGAGTCATCCTAACTCACTTGGTATATTATAGAAATACTCTATGTGTAATATGTGATTATCCAGTGTGTCCTATGTGGACATATCTGATGAGTATTATATATGTGAACGTTAAAATGAACTGTTTATGCGATGAACGCATGTCTAGATACTTATACTCCATGCTTAATTAATAATTGATATTATGATTCATACATGTTATGTTATATGTCATACACTCACATAAATATCCACATGAATGTAGTTAAGTCATGAATGTCAAAATTGACGTCTACATGGTTAGTCGAGGAGACTAATTCAATCATATTGTCACACATGTTTGGGTGGGCTGCGGAGGTCCAAATGTTACGGTCAAGGCATGGGAACAAGTTATTATGCTATGGGGTTACTATAAGGCCGTAAGGCAACGATGATAATTTAACCCTGGTCGGATGAATAAGATGGGGTTACTATAAGGTCGTAAGGCGTCGATGACAATATAAGGTCGTAAGGCGACGATGTCAATATAAGGCTGTAAGGTGATGATGTCAATATAAGGCCGTAAGGCGACGATGACAATATAAGGTCGTAAGGCGACGATGTCAATATGAGGTCGTAAGGCGACGATGACAAGATGGTAACCTAACGGCCTTAAGGCGACGATATTCATGCCAACGACACTTATGTCGGAAACTATTCCATTCTCTAGGCAAGGTCACGAAGACCTAAGAATACAATGATTACACTCTTTTAAAACCAAAACTACTATAGAGCCCTGCTTGTGAGACCCGAACCCGAAAAGAATATTAAAATAATAAATCATTTACTTTATTAAGCTGAACTGAGTTGTTTAAAATTTAAATTTCTACGATTTAATTATTTAAGCTGAATTGTTATTAAATTTTTATGCTGAGCTGTTAATTATTAAATAATTATGTGTTGGGTTAGAAATGGGAAATTCCATCTTTGGGATTTTGAGTTAGGAAATAACTCTATTTGGGGGTCCTAAGATGATATGGGAAAGTTTGAGAACTCAAGTGCTTGTTTTAAATAAAGTTGGGGTGTTAAATATAATTTTTAAAAGTTAGAAAATCTGTTTTAGGAGAGATACGTTAGTCTCTTTCACTGTATGTTTTGATAAGGTTTATAGTGAAAAGAAAGGGAAGAGAAGGAGAGTAAGAGGGGAAGAAGAAGAAGAATAAAGAGAAGAAGACTTAAAATTTGCGAGGAAAAGGATAAAACCTCATCTTCTACACCCTAGGTAAGTGAAATTGGTTGAAAATGTGAATTGGGGTTTTTGAATTCTTTCCTTAGAATCTGAAAATTAAGAGATTAAAGTTGTAATTTATGTTTTAGAACTTGTTTAAATGCTCTTTGATATGTATATGTGGTGTGGTATGAAGTTTTTCATGTTAAACTTGAATTTTGAGCAAATTTGCAAATTATGTTTTTAGGGTTTGGTAGAAATTTGAAAATTGGGGATTTGTGGGGTTGATTTTGATAGTGAATATGTGTTCTATATGCCTTGGGTGATATGTATACCATGTATGACAAGTTTTGCTTGAGTATTGTTGATTTTGCAATTGTTGGGGTGTTGAAAAGGGTTTTCAATAAATCCGAAAATTGAGTTTTTCTTTAGTTTTTGATTTTGATGTTTTTGGTGTTGAGAGTATGTTATTAAAGTCTTGAATCACTCCTAGTTCAAGTCTTGAAAGGATTGAGTTAGGTTTGAGGTGGTGACCATCATGGATGAAATTTGAAGCTTTTGGGTTTTATGGGTTCTTGAAAATTGTTGTTTCAAATCTATATGTGGGTTGATTTTTGTTATTATAATGATGTTTTTAATGCTTTGGCTTACTCTTACAACAAGCTTTGAAAGAGTTGAGTTGGGAAGAGTAATAGAGATTAGTGTGTGTTCTTGGTGTAGTGTGTATTTTTAAAACTCTAACTTATGGGTCTTGCTTGATTTGTAAAAAATTGTTGCTTATGAGTTGATATTTAAATTTGTTAGATGCTAATAACATATTTGAGAAGCATATAGAGAATGTTAGTTTTGGGTTTGGAAGAATTGAGTTATGATTTGGGTAAAACACTATTGAAGATGTTCTTGAGCTTTAGAAGCTAGAAATGAGTTCTTGATTTTTATTTGATGGTTGTGGTGAATAATGTTAGATGTGGATTTTTTTAATGCATTGTGAATATTATTTTGAGTTATATGCTATTGAAAACTTATGTCTCCAAAAGTTTGTAGAACTTGAAAGCCTCCATGGAAGAGTTGTGTTTTTTTTTTTTATACAAACTTGATTTAGGTAGAGAGAGAAAGTTAGAAATTGGGGGCTATTTGGGTGTGATTTTGGGAATTTGGGTTGTTTCAAATTAAAACTTGAACTTTTTAAATTTTTACTTATTATGGAAATTGCTTCTTTCTACATTTTTATTTATTATAGAAGTTGTTTATTTTTACTTACTAGTTATGAAGTTGAAGTTTGAGAAATATGGATTTTTTTTTTCAATTAGAAAGCCTAGGTTGTTAAATTTTTTGTTGTTGTTGTTGTTGTTATTATAAGGTTTGTAAATTGTTATTTAAATTGATATTATATTTGCTATGAAATCTAATTTTTAAGATTTCAGGGACCGAGGCTAGTAGTAGCGGACCCAAGGAGTTGACCGAGGAGTAAGTAGAAATGTGAATTTTATTCGCTTGTCGAATTTGAGGCGGGTCTTCTAGATATTGCTGTATTGCAGTTTATGTTTATATACATAGCTAGCATGACATGTATGTTACGCACTTGCATTGCTGAACTGTTAGACCAAGTAGCTGAAAACTTGGTAATAAGCCGCGAAAGGCTAAAGTTGATGGGCCCGGGTGGGTGAGTCATGGCATGTATGAGTTGCATTTTAATATTGCATAAAAGCTGTTTTTGCGCTGTGCTGGGCTGTTTATATGCTTAAACTTGCATATTGTTTTATCTAGTTGTCGTGAGCCGTGGTTATGATCACGCCCACACAGTTTTCTAGTGCAGGTACCTTTTTTATGAAGTTGATTTAGGAATTGCACTGCCATAGGTCTGAGGTTGCTGTGGGTTGACCACAAGTGTGATATTTTGTCGGAAAATTATAAAATACAGTTTAGTTGTAACTTTTGCAAGATGTTGTAAACACTTAACTGTTAAGTTTGATTGTATTGGATTAGTTTAATGTATAATACTTTGGATGTGTGAATATTTTAAATTATATAAATAGGTGTTCTTGTATAAATTTGTTAATCACATGTTAAACTTAATATGGTTGATTAGTTGAGTTGTATTAGCAGGTGTTCCGACCACGGCATGTCGGGGTGCCACACTGCTAGGCGACGATAGCAATGTAATCATTCCACTATAAGCTAATGGCATTACACTGGTAATGTAACAAGTCACATGAGTCAGCATCAGTAAGGGAGTAAAGTCGAATATATCGATACTGCATCATGTCATCGTGCTACCATGTCGTATGCTCTTTTAATGTTGTTTCAAGACATTCGTTGTACTTGTATATCCTTAATTGTATTAGGAGTGATCGGTTAAGATGAACTCACTTAGCTTCAAAAGCTAATGGCTCTTCCCTTTGCCCTAGACATATTACGTCTAGGTTACAATGAGGAAAATTATCAAGGTGACTATGAAGATGAATATTACCGTCCTCAAGAGGGGGACTATCAGGAAGGTCATCTTGAGGAAGACTTTCAAGAAGAGTATGATAATGAAGGGCATGGGTATGCCAGCTAGAAAGAAGATTCTGGCCCACTTTCGTATTAAGACTTCCTTTATGTTTTAAGTAACTATCTTTTGTTAATGTAATTACTTAAGAGGCGTCAGTCGCCCAAACTTATATTTATTTTTGTGGTTTTCATTTGGAACTTCTATAATAGCCTAAGTAACAAACATTTAAAGTTCCTCCATGAATACCATTAGACTTTGTGAATTTTTTTACTCTGATATATCTAAGAATGTTGCACGGATAGATCAGTTTTATGTTACCTGTCATTCCCTACGGGTCCAGAAAGGAAATTTTAAATTTTCCCTATTTTTGGCTACTCTGGGGCGTGATATTACCAGGTGCAGTCAACTGTGACAGAATCCCATTCTGTACGAGGTGATCAATAAACTAATTAAAGGGGTACTCGTCACCTCGATCAGATTGAATGGATTTGATATGTGTTCCTAATTGCTTCTCCACTTCAGCCCTAAACTCTTTGAACTTTTCAAAGGCTTCAGACGTGCTGCATTAGGTACACATATCCATACCTAGAGTGGTCATCAGTAAATGTTATAAAATACTCATAACCACCCCTTGCTCTAATATTTATTGGTCCACACACATCAGTATGAACTAATTCCAACAATGCATTGGTCCTATTGCCCTTTGCAGGAAATGACCTTTTGGTCATCTTACTCTCCAAACAAGACTCGCATACTTCCATTGGTTTAAGAAGCAAATTGCCTTAGACCCCTTCTCCGCCTAGTCTACCAATCCTATTTAGATTAATATGGCCAAGCCTCATATGCAAAGCCTTGTTGGATTAGTGGAATGTTCCTTTCTATTAGATGGTACAATTACCACTGAGTTATTAAGTTCCATACAAGTATCTTTAGAAATATTAGGAGTAATCACATACAAGCCATTAGTTTTAACACCAGAACATATAAAAGAACCATTTCTTTTAATGACAATTTCTGTTCCAAAATGAAAAGAATAATTTTTTTCGATAACTCCCAAACAGAAATTAAATTACGTCTCATTAAAGGGACGGAAAGTAAATTTGATAAAACTATTGTCTTATTGTCTAAAAACTCTAAAACTACCACCCCTACAGCAACCACAGAAACGGTTGCACTAGATCGTAGAGTCAGCATAATTTTCCCATCACTGCATTTCCTGGTTGATATGAACCTCTTGAACTCTTGTAGCTAAGAATTCTGGACAGTTCCTCTTCCAGTGGCTCTTCTCACCACTTTGGAAACACTTTCCTTTGCCTTGGCCGCCCACCTTCCCCTTACCCTTACCCTTACCCTTACCCTTACCCTTTCCTTAGATTTTGCAATCTTAGGGGCTGGTCCAACACTTAGACCACCAATGACAGCCTTCTTCTTCCCTCTCTTACGTGCAGATCGGGAAAATGAAGAGCATTTCTCAATATTCAGAACGTTGCTCCTAGGCTTGATCACCCCTTCCGCTGCCAGTAAAGAACTCATTAATTCATCATTGAGAAATTCATTTGATTTATTTTATAATTAAGTTTAAATTGAGTAAATGACGACGACAGTGAATTGAGGACCATATCAACTTGGGTCTGTGCGCCGATGTTAGCACTCAAAGTCTCCAGTTCATTTAAATAACCAATCATCATTAAAACATGTTCTTTGACTGGAGTCCCTTCCGACATCTTGGCACTCATTATCTTCTACATAGCAACCTGTCTAGCAGGTCTGCCATGCTCCCCAAACATTTCTTTTAGGGATTTGAAAATGGCACTGGCAGAAACATTCGACTGATATTGGTGTTATAACACATTAGTCATAGAGGCCAATATGTAGCAACGAGCCATCCCATTCGACTTCTTCCACTTATCAAACTCGCGTCTGGCAGCTACCAAGCATTTTCCACGGGTTCTTCTGAGCATGGGGTGGTGAGGACATATATGTGATCTTCCGTAGTTAAAATGATGTCTAGGTTACGTTTCCACTCTGTATAGTTATTTCCAGTTAACTTGTTTTGTGTAAGTATGGTGATAAGAGGACTAAATGCAGATCCAGACATGATAATTTAATGAAAAAAAATCAAAAATCAAAATAAATATGGATAAAAGAATTTGATAGTTTGAAAAAAAAGAACCCTTAAAACTCTTATTTAAAACAAAGTCGCCGGAATATCAAGACGAAAGAACAAAGCCTCTGTGTGGTGGTTAATATTCGATCTCTCAATTAGTCATGACTTGTCTGATATGAAATTCTTGCAAAATAAGTTATGACTCCTGAACCCTTTTGATCTCTAAGTTTATGAATAATGCCCTATGTGGGATCCCTTATCCATAGCTTAGTTAGTGTGTACCATTAACTAGGATCCAATCACAATCGCCTCAAGTAGTGCCTTCATGTGGTGGTCACCCTCTAACACGTCTAATTGATCCTATCCGTAGGAAGTTCACATCTAGTAACCAATGAGTAGTGTACCCTCTGTATAGAATGATCACCCCTGGTGAGGTGACACAGAATGTACTACTCATTTTACAATGAACCGTTAATGGAAGATCGTGGGAGTTATAATAATAAGTCCATCTCCCACTAGAATTAATAAATAAGGATTTTGCTTTTAGAAAAATTGTGTCTACACATTACCCATAAACATCCAATGTTTACTAATGCGTTGAAACGATTTTTGATTTTTATTTTAGAAAAATTGTTTTACGTGCATGCAAGTAGTAACAATATGTAATATGCCAATCACAACTAAACACATAAAACAAAAAAAAAACTAAAATTAAAATAAAAGCATCCAAACAATGCCTCTATCTCCCATGACTCTATCTCCATATAACCTTCTTCTTGGTTTGGTCGCCTCCGACTCCATCTTCATGGACAAAGGTTTCTCGGTCCATCTTCATGAGCTTTCTAATTCTATTGCATTGGTCCTATGCTTCTTTCAAAGCTTACAATTTATCTAGAAATAGAAAATACAACAATAAAATAAAAGGCTAGAAAAATCGGTGCAACTTTCCTATTCGCAGGATTGAAGTTGCAGCGCCCTTTACACATCCCTTAAAACCAAACTATAATAAAAACAACATGCACCAATCTCAAATACAAAAATTAACATTCTTGGTGCCATGGGAGATAGCGGACTAGTCTTGCTGCAAAAGGGTTAGTTGTACACACGCATATATATATATAACCATTGGAACTATTGATTTATTCGCATTCACCATAAACACTTTATGGAAGTAATTAGAACTATAAAATATCATATCTGGTTCTCTGTCACACTTCGATCAATTGAAGAAGCTTCAATCGCTCGACCTCTCGATCAATTGAAACAGGTTCAATCGATTGAAAGAATCTCATGAAAGAAACATACACGATGAAATGTAAAGCTGATATCCATATATTAAAATGTAATGTCTCATACATAAACTAATGGTTTGAGGGCACAAACCCAACAGAAAGGCCTATAAAGGTCGTCCGTATCATCATACGCATACACGATAGGATGATGTGGTGTCTATGGCTTAGGCTTAGAGTGTGTAGATGGATCTGTCTGCTCTTGAGACTAAGACTAAGGCTGAGGCTGAGGATGTAGCTGAGGCTGAGGCTGAGGATGCAGCTGCGGCTACGGCTGCGACTCTGAGTTGCGGGGCATGAATACTATAGAAGATGGAACAGCCCTGTCTAAATGTCGGTCATCATGAAAAGCCTGTAATGAATGCTCACTAATAGTACGAATCTCCTCTAATGCCACCATCACCTCTGGAGAGATAGAATGAGGGCCGCTTGCTGCTAATCTAGTCCACTGATTGTGTAACCTCATACACACGAGTCACACCATCCTCCTGAAAATTATGGAAAGTTTAATTAAGTAAAGTTATGTTATGACATGTGCAGAATGGAAAATTGATATATTGTATGATAAGGAAAACATCTCACCAGAACACCGCGAATCGTACTGACGGGATGGAAGCTAACTATTGGTAGATCTCTAACTGGTCCAATAAGTCTATGGGTAATGCGGCGATGCCATGTCATATATGGGTCTGCGTCAAGCATCTGAGCTGCATCTAGAATACCTACAGCAGCATGCTGCAGCCGATGGTCCTAGAGCTCAACATACTCCCTGTGTCAGTGACTCCAGTTAGTATTCTCATGACCACGTCGATCAAAGCGATATAATGTCGTCATAGTGTTACATGGATCTGGAGCTACCTGCCTTATGTCGAACTGTCTTATCACTTTATTGGGATGATGCCACTCAACCGTGGCGTACATGATCAACGAACATCTGGCCATCCATGTACCCTGCCTAACACGACAGTATTGAGGTAACGAAGCGACTATCTCAGCATTGTACGGCTGTAAGATCATCTATGAAAACAATATATAAAAGATTAACAATTTCGACAATAATGCAACTCACGGTTTAACTCTGTCATTATTTACCTGATCGGGCCTCATCTGGTCCTACTAGTCCCGAGAGTGACGCTGGACATGAGTAGGCACATCCTGAACTGAGAATCGGGTCATCCACCAAAAGTAATGACAAAATTGTTAGTACTTAAAGTGTCGTACGAGTAATGCATAATAAATAATGTAGAGAATAATGTAAGTATACCTATAATCCAATGGACCATCCTCTGTTACAGTTGCTGGTAAGGGGACTGGTCAGATATGGGTCAATCTCTCCCATGCCCAAAGCTGTAATTGATAATAATTGAGTTCAATTATTTATGATAGAATGAACAATTGTAAAATATGCGTAATTCACAAAATTGACATAACATATAACCTGTAGAAGTATAAGCAGTTCAGATATCTCTACTGCGGTACGACTCGTGGCAGCACACAACTCACGGTACAAATATGCTAATGCCGCACTACCCCAGCTGTAGCCAGCATTAAAGTGTTGCAGATGTGGTAGATATATAAGACTAACCTTGTTCCCCGACTTGTCTGGGAACAGCGACCCTCCTATCAACATCATACAATAACATCAAGCCATCTGCTGAATAGTGGCGTCGTAGGCATGTTGGGCGATTTGTGGTATGAAATGGTCCCGTATTGTAGTCAGTCGTAGTGTCGATCCAGAGATATTGGCTAGGAGTGGCATGAAATCGAGCAACTCCTGACATAGCTTCTACCACAGCTCCTTGGAGTGTGATTCATCAATACCAATCATCTGAATCGAACTGCACATGAATTGACTGTTTTGAAACAATGTCTTGCATTGGACTCCTGCATTCAGCCTGACTGTTTTGCAATGGATTTAAGCGATCTAAATGTTGTGCAAGCGTAGAAAGAAATAGCCCCTGTACAAACGGGTTTAAGTTTTTGCCTTCTTGAATCAACAGAGAAGTGTACTGCCTAGTCTAGTCATCTAATGTTTGATGGGCCTCGGGAAGATTCTTTGTCTCGATATATAGATCCATAGAGTTTATAGCTGTATTGGCAGATGCTGTTTCTAGTATTACTTGCAGACTTTCGTCATCATTTACTTCAAATGGTATAAACTTGGAAACTTGATATCCAAGAACCGACAGAAACCTACAAGTGAACTTCAATCAAACACTTTTATGATGAACCCCCATTTTGTTGCAGACTTTTCTAACAAGTTCAGTGTATTGAGAGTCCGTTCTCAAGCAAATGAAATTTTGACAGTTACTATCGTAGTATAGACTATCCACTTCAATGCACACCCCCCCCACACAAAAAAAAAAAAAAAAAAAAAAAAAATACAACATTATAGTCACAACACTATCCATTTTAATACCTTCACATTTGCAAATTCAAGTGTAAGTACATCGTGTCGTTGATGTGTCCCATGGGGTGGGTACCCTTTAAAGTTTTTGTTTAGTTAAAGTTTTTAAATTAGTGGTCTGGTTTTATTTGGTTTATAGATTTCATGAGAAAAAGAGCATAGTATTACAAATTTGGGGGAGCATAACAAATTGGGGCCGCATCGGATTATAAATTGGGGGAGCATAATATTGCAAAATTGGTGAGCATCAGATTCAAAATAGGGAGAGCATAGCATTACAAAGTTTGGGAAGGCATTACGGTCTCTATGTATGTGTCTGTGTGTATATACATTGTGTGTGTGTGTGTGTATGTGTATGTGTGTGTGTGTATATACAATATGTGTATCTGTTTATATATAGTATGTGTACATACACATATACATTATTCTGTGTGTGTGTGCTTGTGTCGGTGTAATCTCTGTGTGTGTGTGTGTGTGTGAGAGAGAGAGAGAGAGAGAGAGAGAGAGAGAGAGAGAGAGCACAGAGAGAGAAAATGATGTGGGAAGTTGAAGAAGAAGAAGAAGGGGCGGGATAATGTAAGCCTTAAGTCGCTACTTCAAGTAGTAACTTCTACTTTAATGAAGTTGTTACTTTAAGTAATGACACATGCTTTGTCTAAAGTCGCTACTTTAAGTAGCGATTTCTGGTTGGAATTATTTTGTTTGAAGTCGCTACTTAAGAAAGTGACGAGTTTGGAAAATAAATTGAAATAGTGATGGGTCAGGATTATATTCGCCCCATTTTGATATTTTGGGTAAAAAATTCTACAGATGGGGTACATAGGAATAGCTGGGGCAGTGTAAATAAATATGCAAAGTGGGGTTAGTATGGGGAACTTTGCAATAAAACAAAGGGCATAATAGAAAGTTCAAAAGTTTTGACCTAGTAGCTTAATTTGAGTCTGTCTTCTTATATAATATAGTAGTAGATACATATAGTTATATGAGTTTTGAATTTCAAAACTTTGATTGTGGGGAGTAAATATTATGTGTGCATATATATAGATATTTCTACAAATAAATATAGAAAATTGCTATGTATACCCGTGTATTTACTATGTACATCCAAATTTCTTAATTCTCACTTTTGTAAAATTGAACAGTGTACATAGCAAAATTAGCAATGTACATAGTTATTCTCATAATTATATAGAGGTATTTTGATCCTCAAATTAGGCGAAAGACTAATTTTTAAGTTAACTTACCGTGTAATATAATTATAGAAAACAATGAAAAGCCCACGGCCTGAACCCAGTCCCTTGGAAATATTTGGGTAGGTAGTCCTCAATTCCCAAGTCCGACAAGTCTGATCAACGCCCTCTTTAAACTCGTCAAAACCAGTCGCCTTCCAAGTTCGAGCCGGCGGGCCACCCACCAATCGGACTGGACCTTTTTCATGGCTAGTGATAAGATAACGTAGCATGGACTTTAAAGCATTTGACTCTGCCGTGTCAACTGAATAAACCCTGACTGACTGGGCCTTCTTGTTATGCCCCTAGATTAACGGCTATTACATGGATTAATTTATACCCTTTGAACTCAACTAAATTACACCTAAGCCCTTGTCATCCACGTGCAACCGAAATATAAAAACCAAAAGCTTAGGAAGGGTAATTATATATGGGAAAACTTGATTACAGGGAAATAAAACGGAAAAGGTAGGACCAAAGATATGATTTTGTGCCGGCCAGAGCGTTTGTTTCAAGAGCTGACTTGGCCCAAAGGGTACAGAGTCTCCTCCATATGGCAACACTTGCCTTGACCTCTTCTTCTTCTCCTTCTCCTTCTCCTTCTCGATCTTCTGTTTTTTAAATCTAAGGCCTTCCGATTTATTTGTTCTCTCTCACCTCTCTCTCTCTCTCTCTCTCTAGATTCCTTTGATTTCTTCGTTTGGGCGTGTGTCGTCTCTCTCTCTCTCTTGTTGGTTTTGTCTTTCTTTTAACGTTTCCAAAGGAAAAGGAAATCTCCTCTCAATTCTCTGAGAGAGAGAGATGGAGATATCAAAAGCAGGAGAGCATGGGGATCAAACTCTGGGTTCAACTGTTGTTGATGGGATTGAGGAAGGTATCTTGAATGGTCATATTCAATTAGAAAATGGAGTTCAGGGCAGCCAAAGCGAAGAAATATTATCCCAGGAAATTTTAAATGGGACAAAGTGTGACAAAATATCAAACGAAATTGGTTGTGGAAGAAGATATAAGGAGAATATCATTTCCGATGATTATTCTTCAAATACTAATATTGTTGTGCAGGAAAGTGGGAAAAATTCAAGCACAATTAAGATTGGGGAGCTGCAAATAATGGGTCCTCCTCATTCTGAGCTGCCGATACCAGAGGCACCGCCAGGGGTGCTCATCAACTCCAACTCTCCTCCTCCTCTGTTGTCATCAGGAAATTATCATCGATCCCACTCCTTACCTGAAAAACAACAACAACTCTCCGACATCGGAAAATTCATCCGTGACAAGGGCAACAGTTTCTCTGCAGCAATTGCAAAGAGATTGTCGTCCTCCTTGAGACTAGACCACCAAGAAGACGAAGATGATGATTCTTCTTCGGATTTGCATTCCAACAACAACAACAACAACGTGACGGAGTTCAACTTGTCAGGACTCAGAGTGGTGGTGAAGTTGAAGCCCCAAGAAGAAGACCTAATAATCAAAGGTCGAATCAGCATCTTCACCAGGTCTAACTGCAGGGACTGCGGCGCTGTTCGATCATTCTTCAGAGAGAGAGGTTTGAGTTTTGTGGAGATCAACATCGACGTCTATCCCATGAGAGAGAAAGAGTTGATTGAGAGGAGTGGTGGTTCCTCATCTGTGCCTCTTATATTCTTCAACGAACACTTATTTGGAGGACTGGTGGCCTTGAATTCCCTTAGGAACAACAGTAGTACTGGGAATGGGATGTTGTTGTTGGATGAGAGATTGAAGCAGATGTTGGGGAAGAAATGTCCGGATCATGCTCCTGCCCCACCGGTATATGGGTTCGATGATCCCGATGATGATAATCAACAGCGGACGGACGACATGATTGGTATTGTTAGGGTTTTGAGGCAGAGGATGCCCATTCAGGACCGTCTGATGAAGATGAAGATGAAGATTGTCAAAAACTGTTTTGCTGGTAGTGAGATGGTGGAGGTCATCATTCACCATCTGGACTGCGGTAGAAAAAAGGTTTGTACGTACAGTATTATTTACTTATTGTTTCAGAAAAGTCATCTTTCTCTTTCTCTTTCTCTCTCTTTTGTTACGCGCATATGTTGCTTTGCTGCTATGTTAAGGTTGAAATTAGTTTCCCCAAAATGCCGAGCGGCTGTCACAATTGGTATAGCCTCCTCTCTCTTTTTAGTGGGAGGGAGATGATTTGAATCTCCATGAAAATTTTAATTGTTTATTTCCATCATTCTTCAGTCGGACTAAGTGGTACTTGTTGGATTTTGTTGGGGGGCCAATGCGGGAGTTTGAGGTTAAGTTGGGGCTAGGGTGTGCTTGTTTGTAGGATGTGTGTATTAGTTTGAATTTAGGTAAATAATAATAATAATAATAATAATAATAATAATAAATAAATAAATAAATAAATAAATTCTCCAAAACTGTTACAAAGTTGTTTGTTGACCAACTTAAGATCTGCTTCTCATGGTAACGTTGTGCCAAAGTTTTCAATTTTTATTTTTATATTAGGAGTTGACTGGTATCAATTCAAAAATAAAAACCTAATATAAAAAATAAAAATAAAAATTGGAAACCACACAATACCAATAACAATACAAACCATAACACATGCTTTAAATATATGTACCTTGTGTTGTGTGAATTTTTACACAGGACTCACACTTTTTTGGAAAACATAAGGTACATATATTTAAAGAATAATTGTGGTTGGTGTTGTATGCATAGTATTAGTGATATTTTTTTTACTTAGAACGGAAAACTATATATTATAGTACTAAATTAAATAAAGAAAAAATGAAACACCAATGACGATTTTACCCCCCTTTCTTATTATCCTCGGCATTTTCAGTTCTTCTAATCACCCTTTCCTAGAACCAAACAGTACCTCTATCCAAAAAAAGAACCAAACAATACGTCAATACTAATACTAATGATGACAACCATGCGGACCTGTATGATTTAACTCGGTGTAGATATTGGAGATGTTAGAAGAAAAATAATTCACGAAGTTGGATTCTGAAAATGAAACTTACTAGCTAATACATGCTTCGGTCAAATGCACCGCAGCACCAGTCACATAATAAGCCTTGAAGAGTTTTTAATTTTGAAAGTATGAGCAGTGTCAATTCTCTATTATTCTCCTGGAATGTGATTTTGTGGTTTAACCTGGAAGTTTGAAAGTCCTGCATGTATCTTGAAGTGTAGATCTATGGTAAGGCAAGTAGGTCATTAGCTATTGAGTTGAATATTGTCAAGTTTGGGGTAGTCAAATCAAAATAAATGATGTAAGATCTTTTGGAAACTAAAATTGTCTAAATTTGCTTCATATGTGCGGCCGATTGTTGAGAAATGACTGGGTGGAATTTTGGAAGGAGTATTTGAAAAAAATGGTTTAAAAGTGTGTTCTCTATTATCGCATTGGTGAAAATGCGATTAGAGCAGCAGAGTGATGAGGGGGAAGAAATGGTCATTGGTGTGGGTTATTGACAGTCGGAACTCAGAAGAAAGTTTCCAGTGATTTTTTCAAGATTAATGATGGAGGCACCAAAATGGTGCACCGATTAATCGGGCCGTCCATTTTGGTGGAGCCCACACCCTGATCATGTAGGGCCCACAGAAATGGATGGCACCGATCGTTCGGTGCACCATTTCGGTGCACCCTGTCGGTGCATGTAGCAAGATTCTCTTTTCAATAAGTATTGCTGGTGAACATATATGTATTTCTGGGGAATGATGTAACTTGCCTGTTGTTCCCTTTCTTTTGCCCATGATCAGTTGGTCAATTCTTAACATAGACCTAGGGTTCTTCAGGAGTAAAACTGGTGTATTTTTCTTCCAGAATTTGTAGTAAATGTGATCAGACAACTGAATTGATTCATTGATAATTGAATATTTAAAAAAAAAAATGAGAAACTTCAAATTCTCAACTTCATGTTTGTTTTGGTTCATCAATATCTCATAAATTGAGTAAGAAATTCAAAGGGTTACTCTATCCAGCCCAAAAAGATGCTTCAAAATTTCCTTTATTTTAGTGTTCATATTGGATATCCACTTTGAAAAGTAATTACTAAAGCTTTTTAAAATTTCCATACTGTACCATATTATACGACATTAAGATTGAACAAATGTTGATGAAGGACTGGTTTCAGGAATTTCTAATTTTTACGAGAGTCAAATTAGTCTCTTTAGAAAGATAAAGTCCGCCTATGTTTGTTCTCTCTCTCTCTCTCTCTGTCTCTCTCTCTCTCTGGAATAGAGGGAGTATCTACTTCCTATGAGCTTAATATGAGTTGTTATGTAACACCACTCCGTATTTTGTGAACTTTGCTGCTCTGGAACTGGTGTTCACTTTGGAATATAAATTGTTCATGTATCCTTGTTGCCCTTTTACATGCCTGGTTAATGAAATTGTTTTGCAAATTACAACAAGTTCAGGCCATTGACGTTGGGAAGCAGCTGGCAAAAAAACATTTCATCCATCACGTCTTTGGGTAAGATATCATTCGTTTCTTGGAATGTGATGTTTTATTCTTCTGAACAGTTTTTGATAATTGTTTCCATAAATTTGTTTGTGTTAGGGAGAATGAATTTGAGGATGGAAATCACTTCTATCGATTTCTTGAGCATGAGCCTTTCATTCCCAAATGCTTCAATTTCCGTGGATCTATAAATGACAGTGAGCCCAAGCCCGCTGCTATAATCAGCCAAAGGCTAATCACGCTAATCTCTGCCATACTTGAGTCTTATGCTTCTGAAGACCGGCGCCATGTTAATTATAAGGGCATCAGCAACAGTGAGGAATTTAGGAGGTAGCTTGTACTCTCCTCTTGTTAGAATAACTTTAGATAATCTGATTTCACTCTAGTTATTACAAATGGAACTTCTTCTTAATAGGGAAGTATCACCATATTATATCCAACTGCTTAGAGCCTGTTTGGAATAGCTTTTTGGTGGCCATAAATCACTCATAAGTGATGATCCTTCTAAAGTATCACCATATTATATCAAATTTATATATTTTAAAAAATATCTTATTCCAAAAAATGATTATCTTAAAGCCAACCCAAATGGGCGTTCAACCTTTGTTCTCCAACCCAAGTCAACTCAACTTATATTAGGCTATTACTTTAGGCCACCAACGGGAACTTCTTCGCTTTTCCCAATATAGTGGTAAATATGTGTGCAAATGTACGGTCTCCTGCATTTTGACCAATATTTTCCATTTTCATCTTTCTAGTTGTCTTTGTTGTTTCCCTTGTATTCAGAGTATGACCTAGTAATTCCTTGGGGTGACTCTAAAAAGTCCACTTCACCAGTTACTACAAAGAAATTATTTTCATCTCAAAAATACCTATATGCTGAAGTGCATTCTTAAAACTCCATGTGCAATATTTTTTTCTAATCACTTTCATTCTGTATGTCTTACTCTTACTATTCACAACCTTGGTTAAAGCATTCAAGGTAAAGACCCAAAAAGAAGTTTGCACCACACGTGAGATGTGAATACTCAAATTTCCTTTCCTTAGGGGGTAAAGTGGTAACTTCTCCATTATGATGAGCAAATCATAACTTTGCCTAATGTATGCCTCCAGAACAGCACCTAAGGAAATGCCAAATTTTTCTTCTAGGCAAAGCTACTCAAGGAAATGCTATATTTTTCTTCTAGAAACTATCCAATAGGATGCATCTTTCCCTCCGAATTATCACCCTTTTGATGGGATTTTCTAATGAAACGTGAAAGATGAAATGTACAGCTTTGCTATTTCAAGGCACTAGTTGAATATCTTTAGACGCCTACAATGTGTCCACTAGATTCCTATAATACAGTTAGTTAAGATCTTTATATCTAGATTAAATGTTGGTGAAGTAAACCAGGAATTTGAAGCTTAGGAAATTTTTGTATTTAAATTAATTGGACCATCTTGAATTAAAACTAAACCCTTTCCTTATGTGGGTGTGGGGGAGTGCGTATACAGCACACTGCACAGTTCTGTCCATTTGACCACGACAATTGCATGGTAGTGCTTTACATAGTTGTTAGTGTATGTTTCTATTCTTGACATCTTGTTCTTTATTTTGTTTGAATACTCTTATTCTTACAATATCCTTCAATTTTCCTAATTCCAATATCTTCCAAAAGGACTTTTACGTTAAACCCCACACATGATGAGTCTACTTACTCAATTCTTTGTCTGGTAGATTGCATATCTTCTATGCTTGTAACCTATACCAAGGTTCTTTACTAGTAGAAAAGATGAACCTCAGGGTGATATGAAAAAACAACGAATTGAGAAGGAATTGAAACTAAACCCTTTCCTTATGTGGGTGTCCATTTGACCACGACAAATGCATGGTAGTGCTTTTCATAGATGTTAGTGTATGTTTCTATTCTTGACATCTTGTTCTTTATTTTGTTTGAATACTCTTATTCTTACAATATCCTTCAAATTTCCTAATTCCAACATCTTCCAAAAGGACTTTTACGTTAAACCCCAAACATGATGAGTCTACTTACTCAATTCTTTGTCTGGTAGATTGCATATCTTCTATGCTTGTAACCTACACCAAGGTTCTTTATTAGTAGAAAAGAAGAACCTCGGGGCGATATGAAAAAACAGTGAATTGAGAAGGAAATTGTTGGATAAATGTTGAAAAAGTAGTTACTGAATGGGATAGAGATCACAAGAGAGGGAAGAACTAAAGAATTTCTCTGCCCCTATCGGGATGGGTTTTTTTTTTTCCCCAGGAAATGGTTAATTAATAAAAGATAAAACACCCTAAGGCACGTACAAAATTACAAGGGGCATACCCCAGGATATACTATGAGCTTAAAGCAGGCATATAAAAATATGCAACATGGTATGGGCTACTTTCTAAAGCCAACAGCAAAGAAAGGGGCCCATCCCCACCCAACTAACAACAAAGGAAACAGACAAATTAAGAGTATTTACCCTTATGGATTTTCTTCTTCCTGCCATGTTTGTCTGTGTTGACACTGAGCTTGCTGGAAGAGACCAAAAGGCTGTCTTCACTGCTACCTACATCACTACAATCATCCAAATCGTCCTGTGACTCAGCTGTCTCCACCAATACGCCTCAACATCATCTTCATTAATGGTAGGGGCTTGGAAGCTGTTGCCTTGGATAGCAACTTCAACATGACCATTCTTACATCCAGGCACATCTAAAGAATCATGGGAGAGTTGGGTAGGGTTGAACACTGAAATAACTGAATCTTCTACCAAGTGAAGCTCCAAAATAGGCCCAGAGTAGGTCCCCGTATCACCCATAGTGCCTTTTGAAGCAGGAGCATCCACTTCCGCCATCCCTTTACCCTTCTCCCTATCTCTAACAACAGTCCAAACCGCAACATGTCCCTTCTTTGGTCCATCTTTGTAATGTTTCGTATTGATGGAGTTATGGATATTTTGTTTCACTACCCTAGAGCAATCATGTCCAAACACAGAGCATTTGTTACATTCTAGAAGTGGTCCACTGATATTCCACCCGTATGTTGATAACCACAGGCTTTTCTCTCCCTCCACCCCCCCCCCCCCCCCCCCCCCCCCCCCCCCCCAACTCATCTTCCACCTCAATGTCAGTTTTTGATGAGAACCTCAATACCACCCTTGCGTAAGAGATTTGTCTGCAACTAGTGGTCATTCTATCAATATGGAGGGGCTTCCCAATCATACTTGCACTGCCACTTAAGCCTTCCATGGTCCAGTATTCCAAGGGAATGTTGTAAACATTAACCCAAATTGGAATACATTTAACTGCCTCACTATCCAGATGGAGATTCGGTAATCATTGTCTACGAATAATGGGCCTCCCAGCAACGTACCAAGGTCCCCTGCTGGAAAGATAAACCTCAGTATCAAGGGTGTCCACCAGACCTGCCTTTTCCCAAAACTTAGAAGTAGAACTAGTAACCAGAGTAAGGAAGTTTCTGGCCAAAGAAGTGCCCAACCAGAGTATTCTCCCATTCTTTGCTCCCAATTCCAGCAAGCTTCTTTGGAAGCCTAAGTTTCATATTGTCGCAGCAGGAACCATGTATGAAATGGTGCATCTTGAAATTAGCTTTAGGCTCACTGGAATCTTGTAAAACCGTATCCACCTTCATTTGACTAGGAGTATGTCACGACCCAAATCCACTAAGGATGGCACGAGGGTATGTGACATGCCACCGAGGCCTGATCCTATGTTAATAACGTACAAAACGGGTTTTTAGACTCCCATTTAAACCACATTTGCAAGTGATTAGCCCAAAGGGTATAATAGGAATTTGAAATTTTGAGTTAGATTTTATACCAAAAGATAGCCGTTTGAGTCTAGGTTCCAACGTTGAAAACGGTGCACGATTTCAAAATTCCTAGAAAAAGTTATGTCTGTTTCCGTAAAAGTCGTCGTTGTGAACCAATTAAAATAGTGTGTATTTCAATTGATCGAAGCAGCTTCTGTCCACAACTCTATAGCAATTAAACATGTTTGAATAGCGAAAGCACTTGCCAAAACCTTTCATACATGAACATAAGAGTCTTATACATCAAGTCCTACGCATGCTCACTTAACACAACATAATTTACAAGTCCTTTAGTTCCAAACTACTACAACAACTACGCCATATATATATATATACAATATGCACATTAATCACTTGCTTTCCTCTTTCTTCCTCTATTTCTCTTTCTCTTTCTCTTTTCTTTCACCTAAAATGGTTACACAATAACCATATGAGCTGAAGCTCAGTGAATAACATCTTCTTTGACATAAATTCGTGTATATCATTTAAATACGTGATATGCAATTCAATATAACATAATGAATCACAAACAAATATTTATCTTCAAAGCTTCTTGTTCTTCTCACTACCCCGTGCCCGTAATGGCACACTTTATGCTTGTTCCAAGCTATCCAATACCCTATACAAGGCGTATTGAACACTTAAGCCTTAGAAGGCTTTTCTACACTCCCTTTTGGAGCTTTCTCTTTGTAGTGATAGAACAATGGCTTCTTCAACCACATAATCACATAAACATGTTTCCAACACATAATCCTTTCTATCTTTTGCACATATAGTCAATCATGATATACACGCATACTCATAATTCATGAATTGAAAGTAAATCATTTATATGCCACAATTTCATTACTTGAAAAGTTTCCTCAAAGATAGAGGTTACTCACCGTACTCTAGATATAGAATTGACAAGATATAATGCTCACTTTCAAACTCCCTTAGCTTCTCAAGTCTAGCTTCAATTTGAGATAAAAATCTCCCTAGCTCCCTTTCCCCTTTTGGTTTCCTTCCTTTCTCTCTTGTTTTTCCTTTTCTTCTTTGCACCTACTTGCTTGTGTAGACAAGCACCTCAAAAAGATGTACATCTTATTTAACTAGTTATTCTTCCATTTCTCTCTCTTGCCCACTTGAATACACATGGACTTAGCCAAATATAGCCCAACACCTCCTACTTGACCACCTACTAGCTTATGTAATATAAGCTAGCACCTTGATTAGGTTAATTAATCATCATTAAGCTAATTAATCTCAATTAGACTAATTAATCTTCATTAGAAAAATTCTACCAAATTCTAGAGATCAAGTCTCCTAAATTACACTTTCAACTACTATATTTCTTACTATTTACACAATAGCTCCTCTAGTTCTCGTGAATTGCTAATTCACCTACTAGTTAGGAAAATATATTCTTTTTACTCCTATCATTTATGCCCTTGTCTAGCAATTCAACATTTAACATCAAATATGTGTCCAATGCAAGGCATAAAATAATTCCATGTCTTTCAAAATATGCAAATTCCAAATAGATTGCCATGTGTAACACATAACAAGAGTTTATCAACTCTTAATTTCCTTCCATCTGATAATAAGATTAAGTATGCAAATCACATAAATATTCATGTCAGTACCATATAATGCACATTAAAATGTCATAATCACATGTCAAAATGTTGGGATATTACAGAGTAACAGCATCAGTTGATAGGTTTCCCTCCCTTTTGAGCAAGGGCACCCACGAACCATCATTCTTGGGCTGCTCTCCTTTCTGACTTTTCCAAAAGAGTTCGAGACTAAACTAAGGTTGGGCTCCTTAGTCACTACTGGATCATCACAAAAGATTTGTGTATCTTTGGCAGCCGAAAAAGCCAGACCATGCGTGCTAGACAGCCTGTTACGGCCTGTCAGATTGACATCTGTACTCTCAACTTTATGGGAACTATCTTCAATTATCTCTGCCTCAACAAGTGGCGCATGGGTCTCACCATGATCTCCATCTTCACGGGTGCTATGGTTCTTAAACCATGGATCTGTATCTTTAACTTCAGCTTTAATGCCGTTAAACAATAGTGGTATCGGTGACCGAAGCATTAATACGAGATAAAACATCTGGTGAAGAAAATTTTCCATCAGCAACATTATGCTCACATGAATGGCCCGAAGCCCTAATAACAGAATGTATATTGTTGGCCGGAGAAGCAGAGTTGGCCTCTAAAATTTCCACCAAGAACTTTTCAAAACTACCAGAATGAATTACACTCGGAAGCAAATGAGAACAACCTTCATGAGGGTTTCCATTGTTGAAAACACCAACCTTGGAGACTGAATCCATCTTGCTAGTCTGAACCACCTTAGCAATGGGAGGAGCAGCTCCATTGTTATCTTGATTCAAGAATCTGTGGTAGGATTTGGGGAGCTTGCTTGTTCATTAGAGCTCTCAACCCAAGAAACACTGGATTTTTGCTTTTTAAGATCAGCTAAATTCTTTTTACATTCATCTAATTGTTCCATCAAACCTTCAAGATTGAGCTTCATGGCTGAATTTTCAGCTTCAAGCCTAGCCCAATCTCTCTTTCTTTTCCTTCTCTTTGTTTTCGCGACTTCTTGGAATCAGCAGGACTGGGTCAGGGATGCCACAACTTGAATTGATCAAAATGTTCAGGGTGGCGTCTATGAGTTAAACTGGGATAGTGTCCATGTTATAGCTTCCAATTTATTTGGGTTACTGAGTTAATTCCACTTCTAAACACTTTAAAAGCTATTTCAGTCCCACAATGCTGCCTTACCAACATGGTAGAATCCTATTCTCCATATCATGTTGTAGACCACTGAAGTTTAGTTGTCCCATGCGGCTCTCTTGCCCAAGGAATGCCAGGGGCTATAAGATAATTTCCCGTTAAATTTATGTTGCCACATAGTGCGTGGAAGAGTTTGGGGGAGGATAGGTTTAAGTAACTTATTTTCCCTCCTTAAACACATATTAGAAAAGTAATGTAGGATAGGTTTAAGTAACTTATTTTTTTGCTGCCAACAAATGGTTTTGCGTTAGGATTCTGTTACGGAAAGCTTGCAAATAATTATTTTAAGACATCAAAGAAGGTTATATGGTTTGTGAATTAAAAAGGATTGTAATTGTCTTCATTCTCAAAGTGAGATATTATAGGATTCACAAATGGAGGAGGGTGCAACCGGTGGATGGAATGGTTTTGAGGTTTCCTTGTGATAAATTAAAGGTATTGTTTAGCTTTAATCAGGGCTTGATAATGTTGAGTTTGGGGAATCCAACCTTAAAGAATGCATGTTATAACACAAATCAGAAAATAGTGACTGTAAAGAAGAATATGTAAAGAGTGATGAAGAAAAGATTTCCTTGTAGGAGAAAGGCCCGAAAGGGTGCACGAGAAAGTAAAGAATGATAAGAGAATTTTAAGAGAGAAGAAATGATTTCTTTGCAGAAACGAAGGATAAGAGAAAATAAAGAAGAAAGTGAAAAGGAGGATGACAAGACTAGAGAGATAAACTGAGAGACAGTTAGAAAATAAATGATAAGAGAATTTTAAGAGAGAAGAAATGATTTCTTCGCAGAAACGAAGGATAAGAGAAAATAAAGAAGAAAGTGAAAAGGAGGATGACAAGACTAGAGAGATAAACTGAGAGACAGTTAGAAAATAAAAGAGAGAGAGAGAGAGAGAGAGAGAGAGAGAGAGAGAGAGCACAGCTCTTCCCAATATTTATTTTAAAACATTTTTCATTCTAAGTTGAGTTCCACACAATTTAGCACGACACGGACACGACGAATCCTAGAAATGTAGGATACGGACACGGCAAATAAAAGAATATTTTTTATTAATTAAATATAGAATATGTTATTTCGTGTCCACTCCCTTTTGCTAAATTCTCAAATAAACCAATCACATATCTTCCATTTTATTTTATTAAGACTTTTACCTCAAAAATTTTGATATTCAACAAATAGATCCTGTGAATAAATGATATAAGACAGAAGTAGTACAAACTTAATCTTTTTATAACAGAATTACAATAACATGAAGAAAAGCAGAAATTGGAAAAATAATCAAACCGAGGCCTGTGATATATTCACAATTTCCTTAAAACAGATTCGCCGCCTCACCAGAAGTGCTCGAGGATTTCCAGCGTCTGTCTCTCAGGATACAGCAGTAACTAACAGTCGACAAGCACAGTGTTCGACTACCCCGGCAAACCAACTATGTCTGTGACTCTCTCTCTGGAATTTGAAGAACTGGAAGGAAGAACTCTTGAAGATCAAGAACAGTCTGTGTAAAAACTGTGTATAGACTGAGGGAGAGATATACTGTATATAGGGGATTAATTGGACGAATTTAATCTATGAAATAAATCACAGTCTTTTCAATTTCTGTAACCCTTCGGTCATTCCAAAGTTTCTCCAATGCAAAACATGTCGACCTGACTCGGCTCGGCACGGCTGACCGGCGGCGGCGGCGCGCGTGTGTGCAGAGTAAACCCAAAGGGCCTTAGGTCCTCCCCCTTCCACCAAACTGGGTACCCCTTGGGGCCCAAACCCAAAACATGAAGTAGCCTTATAAATACACTAAAGACTGCTTCTAGTTTTCCTATATGGGACAAGGCAAGTTGTGAACCTTTTCCATTTCAACAACTCCTTGTAAGGGGCAACCTTTGAACATTAATTTCTTATTCACCCAACAATAATTTTGGACATGTGAATATCTAAACTTCATCTTCTCATGGAGGAGAACACAAATCCGCAAGGACCCCTCTCAAATTCTAATTGGGTCTTACTTGTATTAGGCCTAAAACATGGCCAAAACACATATTTATCCAACAATCCCCCACATGAATGAAATTAATCAAAACGATGTGAGATAGCGTAGACTCGATAAGAGAGAGCACAACGGATCACTCCTGCACTAGGACAGGTAGCTGTTGACTTTGAACCTACCCTTGTGATAATCTATCAGATTTATTGGCTGACCAGTGAACGTGTAGTCTTGAACTGATTGTCGTTAGTGTAAACAACCGACAGACCTCACACAGGAACTTTCCAAACATAGTTTAGTTCTTACACTTGTGTTCATTTTGGCCTTGAACACTCGCCTGGTTCAGTGAATGTTTATCAAAGAATTTCGCCTCAAATTCTTTTAGAAGCGGCCCCACTTCTCATTCACATAGGTAACTTATTTTGAGTATCCTGCTATACTCCGCTTGGCAATACCAACGCACATAGTCATTAAAAGCTAAGCTTACCCTCACACTATGCAGGTATCACAGTTGTATCATAGAAATGGGCAGAAGAGCATTTCTCCGTAGTCATTCTCCTAAGTTACATGAAATTAGGTTGTCCCTTTGAACCTAGATCTTAGGATCTCCAGTCAACTAGGCTGGGTTTCCATTCCAGTACCTTGTAATGTCATAGGCTTTAGTCCCATTCCTTTAGATAACTTATTAACTAACTCTCGATTCAACCCTTTGGTTAGCGGATCCGCAATATTGTTCTTTGACTTTACATAGTCAATTGTGACAATCTCACTAGAGAGTAGTTGTTTTATGGTATTGTGTCTTCGAAGAATATGTCTTGACTTACCATTATACATATTGCTTTGTGCCCTTCCAATAGCAGACTGACTATTGCAGTGTATTTGCTGGCACAGGTTTTGACCATCTCGGAATATCTCCTACAAAATGGCGAAGCCATTCAGCTTCTTCGGCTGCCTAGTACAATGAATTCCGACTCCATTGTCGATCTAGCTATACAAGTTTGTTTTGAAGACTTCCAGGAAATAGATGCATCACCACGTGTAAAAACATATCCACTTGTAGACTTTGAATCTTTCATATCTAATATCCAGTTTGCATCACTGTATCCTTCCAACACAGCAGGATATCTCATATAGTGCAACCCATGATCACGAGTGTAACTTAAGTACCGGAGTACTCTCACTATCCCTTTCCAATGGTCATAATTTCCTGGATTACTCGTGTATCTACTCAGTTTACTAACTGAATAAGCAATGTCAGGCCTTGTACAACTCATCAAGTACATCAAGCTTCCTATCACTTGAGAATATTCCAATTGAGAAACACTCTCACCGGTATTCTTAGATAGGTGTAGACTTAAGTCCACAGGCGTCCTAGCTACACTTGTATCAGACTTGTTGAACTTCTCTAGAATCTTGTCTACATAATATGACTGTGACAAAACAAGTCCATTAGTATTTCTAGAGATCTTGACGCCCAGTATAACATCAGTAAGTCCCATATCTTTCATGTCAAATTTAGAATTCCACATTTTCTTAGTTGAGGTAGTAATTTTATCATTACTTCCCACAATGAGCATGTCATCAACATAAAGACACAAGATGACATAACCATCATTGGTGTCTTTGACATAAACGCATTTGTCACACTCATTGATCTTTAATCCACTAGAAATCATAGCTTTGTCAAATTTCTTATGCCATTGTTTAGGAGCTTGCTTCAAGCCATGCAATGATTTGGCAATCTTGCATACTTTCTTCTCTTGCCCTGGAGCAGAAAACCCTTCGGGTTGTTCCATGTAGATTTCTTCATTCAAATCTCCATTAAGAAATGTAGTCTTAACATCCATTTGATGTATTTTGAGATTTCGCAGAGCTGCGATTGCAATAATCATTTGAATGGATGTTATTCTCGTAATAGGAGAATATGTATCAAAGTAGTCTAGACTCTCCTTTTGTCTATACCCTTTAATGACAAGCCTTGCCTTATACTTGTCAATAGTACCATCCATTTGGATTTTTCTCTTGAAATCCATTTGTACCCAAAGGCTTACATCCAGGAGGCAGATCAACCAGTTCCCAAGTATGGTTTTGTAAGATGGAATCAATTTCACTCTTGATTGCTTCTTTCCATAATGGACCCTCTGGTGACCTTATAGCTTCATTATAGCTTCGAGGCTCGCTTTTTAATAGATAGGTTAGAAAGTCTGGACCATAGGATTTTGATGTTATAACCCTTTTCCCTCATCTAGGCTCAACATCATCATTCTCTTATTGGGTTTTACTACTTTCCCCAACAGTCTCAAATGTGCGTTTTTTAGAACTATATTCCTCTTTACAAGGAAATACATTCTCCAAGAACGACGCATTTCTAGACTCCATGATCGTGTTCTTGTATATATCTGGGTTTTCAGATTTGTGTACAAGAAATCGATACGCATTGCTATTATGTGCATAGTTCTTTCCCAACAGTCTCAAATGTGCGTTTTTTAGAACTATATTCCTCTTTACAAGGAAATACATTCTTAAAGAACGAATCATTTCTAGACTCCATGATCGTGTTCTTGTATATATCTGGGTTTTCAGATTTGTGTACAAGAAACCAATACGCACTGCTATTATGTGCATAGCCAATAAATAAACAATCAATAGTTTTTGGACCTATCCTTTCTTTCTTAGGAGTAGGTACAAGAACCATTGCAAGACACCCCCACATTCGTAAGAATGTATAGGAAGGTTTTCGACCATTTCACTGTTCATACGGGGTTTGATCAACTTTCTTTCGAGGTACCTTATTAAAAATGTAATTTGCAGAGAGAATTGCCTCCCCCCCACAAGTTCTGTGGCAATCCAGAACTTATTAACATAGCATTCATCATTTCTTTTAAGGTACGATTTTTCCTTTCATCAACTCCATTTGATGGAGGTGAATAAGGCATAGTGGTTTGGTGAATAATTCCGTGTTGTGCACAGTACTCACCATATGGTGCTACATATTCACCACCCCTATCACTTCTTAACACCTTAATCTTTTTACTTAGTTGATTTTCAACTTCTGTCTTTTATAGAATGAACTTATCTAAAGCTTCATCCTTACTTTTTAGCAAATACACATAACAATATTTAGTGCAATCATCAACAAAAGTAATAAAATACTTATTACCACGTCTTGATTGAACCATTTTTAAATTATGTACATTAGTGTGGATTAATTCCAATGATTCGGTGCTTCTTTCTATTGATTAAAATGAAGTCTTTGTTAACTTTGCTTCAACACAAGTTTCACACTTATAACTTGTATCAATATGAAAGCTGGGTATGTGGTATAATCTAATTAATCTTCGCAAAGAATTAAAATTAACATATCCTAGTCTACCATGCCACAAATTAGAAGACTCAAGCAAGTAAACAGAAGAGGTACTCATTTTATTAATATTGTTATTCGGTAGAATAGTCATTACATTAAGTTTAAACAGTCCATCACTCATGTACCCCTTCCCTACATACATCCCAGCTTTAGTCAGCACCACCTTGTCTAACTCAAAAACCATTCAGAAGTCATGCTTGCGCAGAAGAGAACCAGACACTAGGTTCTTGCGAATTTCAGGCACATACAGGACATTATTCAAAGTTAGCTCTTTCTCTGAAGTCATCTTCAGAATTATCTTTCCTTGACCTTCCACATCAGAAGAGACTGAGTTGCCCATGAACATTTTCTCACCATTATTCATTGGCTCGAAGGAAGTGAACATCGCTTTGTCAGAGCATATGTGGCGAGTGACACCAGTGTCTGTCCACCATTCCTTTGGATTTGAACCCACCAAGTTCACTTCAGAGACCACAACGGACAGATTGATTTTTGAAACAGCCCTTGAGATATGTCTAATTCTACCATGTTAGCCTCTTGATTTTTCTTGACTTTCTTTTGTGGCAGACGACACTCAGAAGCACGATGTCCAGTTTTGCCACAGTTGTAGCATATTCCTTGAAACTGAAATTTAGACTTCTTGGAGATACCACCTTTTGGCCCATTTTGTACCCTTTGCCAGAAAAGGATTTCTTCTTCACGCTTGAACTTTGACCATGCTCAACCACATTAGCCTTGGCCGCAATATTATTTCCCACTTTTCTGTCAGCCCCTTTGTTATCTTCCTCAATTCGAAGTCTAACAATCAGATCTTCAATTTTCATCTCCTTTCGCTTGTGCTTTAGGTAGTTCTTGAAATCCTTCCAAGCAGGGGGCAGTTTCTCAATAATTGCAGCAACCTGAAAGGTTTCACTCAAGGTCATCCCTTCAGCATGGATTTCATGCAAGATCACTTGCAGCTCCTAAACTTGACTGATCACAGTCTTTGAGTCCACCATTTTATAGTCGAGGAATCTCCCCACTACAAATTTCTTTGACCTGGCATCCTCAGTTTTGTACTTTCTGTCTAAGGACTCCCACAGTTCCTTAGTAGTGGTCTTAACACTATACACATTATAGAGTGTATCGTGTAAGCCATTCAACACATAGTTTCGGCACAGAAAGTCCGAGTGCTTCCAAGTATCAATGGCTAGCACAATCTCTCGATCTTGTTCGTTCTCATTAGGAACAAAAGCATCTTCCTTCAAGAACCTCGCAAGGTTTAAGGTGGTAAGATAAAACATCTTTGCTGCCATCTTTTGAAATCCACACCATTAAATTTTTTGGATTTCTCCCCGTGGTTCACAGGAACCGTTTCAATTGAGGGAACCTTCACAGGGATCGAACCAATCACCACGGTGTTGGAGCCAGTAGCACCGTCGCTCGCAGCAGAGTTCACAGTCTCATTTGCCATTTCTGAAAATATTATCAAAGTAAAAATTAAATCCAAAATAAGAAAAGGATAGAATCCAAGTATCAATGGCTAGCACAATCTCTCGATCTTGTTCGTTCTCATTAGGAACAAAAGCATCTTCCTTCAAGAACCTCGCAAGGTTTAAGGTGGTAAGATAAAACATCTTTGCTGCCATCTTTTGAAATCCACACCATTAAATTTTTTGGATTTCTCCCCGTGGTTCACAGGAACCGTTTCAATTGAGGGAACCTTCACAGGGATCGAACCAATCACCACGGTGTTGGAGCCAGTAGCACCGTCGCTCGCAGCAGAGTTCACAGTCTCATTTGCCATTTCTGAAAATATTATCAAAGTAAAAATTAAATCCAAAATAAGAAAAGGATAGAATCCTTTCCTTATGATTATTTTCAGAGTTGAATCTTAAAATAATAACTTCTGTTAAATAATTTTTTTTTCTTTTGAAATAAAACTGCTTCCGTTTTGACAGTTTTTTTTAAAATTTATTATTAAAAACCAATCTGCTTTAAGCTTGTTGGAAAAACTGATAAATAAACTTTATTGATATTCAACAAATAGATTCTATGAATACAGATGATATAAGACAGAAGTAGTGTAAACTTAATCTTTTTGTAACAGAATTACAATAACATGAAGAAAAGCAGAAATTGGAAAAATAATCAAACCAAGGCCTGTGATATATTCACATTTTCCTTAAAACAGATTCGCCGCCTCACCAAAAGTGTTCGAGGATCTCCGACGTCAGTCTCCTAGGACACAACGGTAACTAATAGTCGACAAGCACGGTGTGCTTCGGCGAACCAACTACGTCTGTAACTCTCTCTCTGAAAATTGAAGAACTGGAAGGAGGAACTCTTGAAGATCAAGAACAGTCTGTATAAAAACTGTGTATAGACTGAGGGAGAGATATACTATATATAGGGGATTAATTGGACGAATTTAATCTGTGAAATAAATCACAGAGTCTTTTCAATTTCTGTAACCCTTCAGTCATTCCAAAAGTTTCTGCAATGCAAAACATGTGCAGAAATTCCAAGGGTAACTCAATACAGAAATTGAAAAACTAAAACTTGAGGGGTCTGAAAAGAAATACTGTGTGGGTTGCACCTGCACCTGCGACCACGACCCGACTCGGCCGGACTGTGGCGGTGGCGCGCGCGTGTGTGCAGAGTAAACCCAAAGGGCCTTAGGTCCTCCCCCTTCCACAAAATTGGGTACCCCTTGGGGCCTAAACCCAAAACATGAAGTAGCCTTATAAATACACTAAAGACTTCTTCTAGTTTTCCTGTGGGACAAGGCAAGTTGTGAACCTTTTCCATTTCAACAACTCCTTGAAAGGGGCAACCTTTGAGCATTAATATCTTATTCATTCAACAATAGTTTTGGACATGTGAATATCCAAACTTCATCTCCTCATGGAGGAGAACACAAATCCACAAGGACCCCTCTCAAATTCGAAGTGGGTCCCACTTCTATTAGGCCTTAAACATGGCCAAAACACATATTTATCCAACAACATTACCAATGAGATTCCAACACGCCAAGTCAACACCTGTATCCACAGCTTGTCTAGTGTAGAAAAATAAAGATAAGTTTTTTTTTTTTTTTCGTGTCTTTAATACGGGATGGCGGGTGTCTGGCGAGTATTGGTGTCCGACACTGACATGACACGGAGACGGCACCCAAATTCAAGTGTCCGGTGCTACATAGGTTCCAAATTAGACCTTATGTTGTAAATGACCTAAATGGCAGCTGGAGACCTAGTGAAAGTTTTCGTATCCACTAGATGAAAATAATAGTCAAACTTCCTCTTATTAATCCACGAAAACTTCAATGTCACAAATTTAGCCGCTACAAAATTATTCCTAAAACTGAAATTTCTTCTTCTAAATTAATTGCTTTTTTTTTTCCTCAGTTTTTTTTTTTTTTGAATAACCTAATTTTTGAAACGCTGTAAAAAGTTGGTTGCCAAACATACTAAAATTTTTCAATAATCTCAGCTAATCCGAATTTGTTGCTTACCAAACCGGAATGAACATGGCAATGCTTTATCTTCACCAGTTGAGGACAACTATTTAGAATTTGCTACATGAGTCTTGTTTCACCAACTTTCTCTCTTGGGCCGTTGGGCCTATTTCAGCTGTACTTGTTTTAAAAAAACCAAAATACATCCCTGGACAGTAGAGACCCCCTCATTGATTTTCTTCAAGGGTATAAACCTTAATGATCTTCCTTTTTGCCTTTCATCTTTCTTTGGGTCTCTTCCCCTCAATAAGTTGATGGCTTTCATTGTAGTTGCCCTACCAGGCACTAATGGAAATTGATGTTCAAATGTTGCTTTTGATGTTTTGTTCACTTTCCACAAAATAAACAAATTTTCTTAATCCAATGTTACACGATTGGTCTAGACTCTTGATGAAGCATATATTTAGTGGCAAGGACCGAAAATGTGCAAAGAAACAAATGCACATATGGAGTGTCTCCCGATTTAGTGGAAACGGAATAGCAATATTTCTTTGTTTCTTAAGGTCCATCCATGGCTTGGCATTCTAATTTGTGGATAGTACCCGTTGACAGATTATAGTAATGAAGTGTGTTACTCGCATGCATGCCAGTTTCTCCCGATGAATTTAGTTCATTCTATAATTATGTAACAGTGTCTTAAGTTTTCTTATTTTTATTCACAAAAATGAAGGTACGTAAATTTGGCTCAAGAACTTCAGAGAGTAAATATTGTTGCACTTTCAGAAGATGAGAAGCTGGCCTTCTTTTTGAACCTGCACAATGCAATGGTTATCCATGCTGTGATAAGAGTGGGACATCCTGGGGGTGTAATTGATAGAAGATCTTTCTACTCTGATTTCCAGTACTTAGTTGGAGGCCATCCTTATTCCCTCTCTACAATTAAAAACGGGATACTTAGAAGCAATCGCAGACCGCCTTACTCTTTGGTCAAACCCTTTGGTGCCTCAGACAAGCGTTTAGAGGTAAATTCGAAAATTTCCATGTCCTTTTTCTGAGATGATGAATAATTGTTGCTAACAAGCAGGGCATTTGTGTCTCCATCATAGACTGAAAAACTTGGTATTGCTTATTCCAGCTGGCTTGTTCAAAATTGAATCCACTGATCCATTTTGGAGTGTGCAATGGAACAAGATCAAGCCCAAGATTGAGGTTTTATAGTCCACAAGGGGTTGAGTCGGAATTAAGACGTGCCGCAAGGGAGTTTTTCCAAGAGGAAGGAGGAATGGAGGTGGATTTGGCAAACAGGACTGTCTATCTTACCCGGATAATCAAATGGTAGTAGTAGTTAGTCCTCAATTGAATTAATATTAATTCTCTCTTTTCTTTCTATTTCCAGTAAACACAGTGACAGTAATGTTTGTAATATGTCTCTTTGCAGGTTTGATGCAGATTTTGGACAGGAAAAGGAAATCCTCAAGTGGATTATAAATTACTTGGATGCAACTAAATCAGGTCTTTTGACTCATTTATTGGGTGACGGGGGCCCTATAAATATTGTTTACCACAACTATGATTGGTCTGTGAATTCCTAACTCACTGCATGCATCACATACTTCACACACCAAACTTTGAAGCAATACCTCTACATTATTAATGAGATATTTTTGTATATAATAGCATACAGTTTGAAATTTTAGTCACCCTGCCATGAGATGAGGTATTAAAAAAGAAGAAAATAATAATTTATACATCTTCAGTTGCTTTTAATATGATTAAATAATGTCTTGGAAATCTTTTTTTCTTTGAATCTCTATCACTGTGTTAATTTGTATTCGAACGATGAATCTGATATACCGAAGGCAGAGAACCTTTTTAAATCCCATAGGCACAATCTAAATCTCATAGGCACAATCTAAATCTCCCCAAGCCGTGTGGCTAAGCAACACTATTGCCCTTGTTAGGTCCTCCATTCACTTTCCGTGAGGAGAGATGGTTCATAGAGCTCGTTTGGATAAGTTCTTTTGTTTTTTTGTTTTGTTTTGTTTGTTTGTTTGTTTGTTTGTTTTTTTTTTTGTGGGCGAATTCAGTATTTTGGTCATTTCATATTTGATATGTGATACGAGTGCATTTTTTTTTTTGGCTGTTGAGAGAATTCAGTATTGGTCATATGTGATTTGTCATGATTTGTGGTGTTTGGAATTGGATGTGTTGTCAGAGAGGTATGGAAAGTGAATTTGTTTGTATTTTCTTTTCATATTGCAGAAATAATGATTGTGAATGTTGAATGATCAATTGCCTACATTTTGTAATTTGTAATACCAAAGCAAAATATAAGGCTTTGTTTGTTCATGTATTTCGTAAATTAAAAGAAAAGGAAAAAGGAAAACAAGATAGAAAACTAGTTTTCTTCGTGTTTTTCTTCATTTTCATATAACATAAAAATTTAAATTTTCCAAAAAAACCATTGTAATATATGACTAAAGGAAGGGAAATGATTTACAATTTTCCAAATCTTTAATTTATTTCTCAACGTATTCTCTTTTCTTTCCTATTTTCCTCATTTTTCTTATTAACCAAACAAAGGAAAAAGTGTTCATGTATATTTTCTCTTCTTTTCTTTTTCTTTTATTTTTTCTCACTAAATCCAAGAACCAAACAAAGCGTAAAAGTTATTGAACTATCTATTAACAAAAATAACTAGAGTAATGTCCAGAACTTTGCTAGCACTACTAATATAACAACTATTAATATCCCATACTCATTAATCCTTTTTCTGAAAAATATATTCATTAAAATACTAGGAATTGCCTGTGCTCGTGCCCACTCAGAAAGAACAGGGTTCACCTAAACATCAATTATGTTAAACATGATTTTAACTCCAATCGTAATGGTAAGTGGTATTCGCTAGGTGGTTGTGATGGCAGCGACAATGGTGGAGAGAGAGAGATGAGTGGTGGTGGTCCCTTTTAAAAGGTTCTTAGAAAGTGCGAACAAATGTGGAACACAGATTAAGGGTGCAAAATGTCTCACCTTTTAAATAGTTGAAATGCAAAGTTATAATGATATTTAGATTTTGATTTTGAAGGGAAAAAAACATTTTTGAAATTCAGAGCCCCAAAAAGTGGTAAAAAGTGAGAACAAATATGGAGCTTTGGATGGCATTGATCAAGGGTTCAAAATGTCTCACCTTTTAAACAGCTAAGGTGTATAGTTACAATGATCTTTTAATCTTCGATCAAAATTGAGGAAAACATGTCCCAGGGTCTCCCCATGTGCATCAACTCCATCAACCACCGCCCAATCCAAATTAAGGAAGAACGATGGGGATTAGCTCCATCCCGATACCACCTCCTCCCCATCGTGCATTACATAACTTGTACAATGCAGGAATATTTCAGTTTAGGCAAGGCATGATCAACCTTCTGCCCCTTTATTATGGTAGAGAAAATGATGACCCATATCCTCATATTAGAGATTTTGAGGTCATATGCCACACATTTGATGAGGTTCAAACTCTTTCCTTTCTCTCTCAGGATAAAGCCAAAGATTGGTTGGTGAATCTAGCCCCAAATTCCATAGGCTCATGGCAAGAACTCCAAAAACAATTCTACAAGGAGTTCTTTCCCATGCTTCGCACACAAGCATTGGTCAAATAAATCCAAAATTTCTCCCAAGGAGAAAACGAGACCTTTGTTCAATGTCGGTCTAGGTGAGCTACTTTGTCATTGCCTACATCATGGTTTTGACAAATACCATCAAATCTCCATTTGTTATGGTGGGTTAACACATGAAACCAAATTATTCGTTGAAGCACACAAGTCACGAATGACTATTCTCCCCAGAGGTACTGACTGTAGAGCCAGAGGCAGTCCCAGCAAAGGACGATGAGGACAACGACTTGGGCGATGATGATGAGGAGCCTGAGGTAGACCTAGATCTAGTTGACATGGATTTAGTGGTCGGGGTGGACATAGTAGTGGTAGAGGGTGGCCTAGTAGAAGAGTAGATAGCAGCGGATGATGTAGCCGACAATGCCATCGTACCAATGTTAGCTGGAGGCATGATGGCTCAGTTAGCAGCAGAGTGGGATGAAGAGATGGTCGTGTAGCCAGATGGATATGAGATTGGCGACCTTCGACCAATTTCTAGGGAAACAAGTGTGCATGGTATGGGACAAACAACCTAACTTTCCCTGACCTCAGCAAGTTCAACAACAAGGACCACCCCCTTAGGCATCACCCACTGCCCCATGACAGAACAATGATGGATGCTTCAATTGTGGAGTACTCGAGCATATTGTCAGATACTGCATAGCTCCTAAGACCCACCGCCGTAAGGACCTTTTCTGCTGCAACTATAACAGATTTGAGCAAGGACTAGCGAGCACCTCAAGGAGGAAATTCTGGAGTGCCAGCTCAAGGACAGTAAGGACCATCGGGACATGTTTGGATGAATGCCATCATCCCTGAAGAGGCAGGATATGATGCGAAAGAGAAACAGAATTTGGAAGGTACACTCGTGTTATTTCAAAGTCAAGTTAGAGCTTTATTTGATACTGGTGCTGCTCATTCCTTTATTGCTATTAAGGTTGTCTATAATTTGGGTTTAGTACCCCAAGCACTTGAGCTAACCCTTAGTGGTGGTGGTGTGTAGATACCCTATTTTGGTTCCTCCGTTCGACAGAAGAGATTCTGCCTCAAGAATAACCCGATGATCAGAATCAGGATTTGTCGGTTATGAAACAGAACTCCGTGAAGCACCATGGTCTCTAAGATATGTAAAAATAACCTTTAGGAAACTTAAATACATTAGAAACACAATTTAGGACAGCTTTTTCACCTGAAATGATAGGTATAATAGCAAGGGTTTGCCTTCAATAGGCGGTGACAAAATGGGCCGGTTCTGTAGGTAGGTTTGGATTTTCTCAAAGGCTTTCTGTAGGGTTCACTCCACTCAAATTTCTCCTCCTTCTTCAATAGTATAAAAAATGGCTCATAAGTGGTGATTAGCTTCGAAATGAAGCGGCTTATGAATTGGATTTTCCCTAATGAACGTCTTACCTCCTTCTCCGACCTAGGTGGTTTCATCTCTAGAACTGCCTTGATCTTGGCAGGGTCTACTTCTACGCCTCTTTTGGTGATTAAGAATCCTAATAGCTTCCCTGAAGTCACCCCAAATGTACACTTCTTCGGATTCAACCTCATCTTAAACTCCCTCAACCTTTCGAAGAACTTCCTCAGTACTCTTATGTGGTTTTCTCTTTCCTTTGATTTTACTATCATATCGTCTATATACACTTCTCCTCTTTGTGGATCATATCATGTAACAATGTAGTAGCAGCCTGCTGATACGTGGCACCAACGTTCTTTAATCCGAATGGCATTACCCTATAGCAGAATGTACCCCAGTGCATGACAACGGTGGTCTTTTCTCTATCTTCCAGTGTCATGAGTATTTGATTGTACCCCGAAATCCCATCCATGAATGATAACAATGCATGATGCCCAGTGGTATTATCAACTAAAACATCTATATGGGGAAGTGGGAAGTCATCCTTAGAGTTGGCTTTATTCAGATCCTGAAAGTCTACGTACACACGTACCCTTCCATCTTTCTTAAGTATAGGGATGATATTAGCTACCCACTCGGGATACTAGTTACTATCAGGAATCCAGCTTGCAATTGCTTCTCAACCTCTTCTTTAATTTTGAGCGCCAACTCGGGTCTTATTCGCCTTAATTTTTGCTTTATAGGTTTGGATTCAGGAAAAAGTGGGATTTTATGTTGGATATTTTCAGGGTCGATTCTAGGCATGTCATCATAGGACCAAGCAAAAACGTCTTTAAATTCTTTAAGTAAAGTAGTCAATTCTTGGCTTTCACATTGATTAAATGTTGAACCGATTTGGACATCTTGGGGATTCTTCTCAGTTCCTAGATTTATTGACAAGGTACCTTCCACTACTTTTGTGAGCTAATTCATTTTCATCCTTTTCAATTAATCTTTTTAAATCAGAGGGAATTTCATCATTTTCAATAGGATCTATGTATTCAAAATTAGACATGTTGAAGTAAGCGAAATCGAAGTTCATTTTATTAATAGTTGGGAAATTTTTGATAGACTCGATAGAAGACTTGACATTAGACTCATCAGACTTCTTACCCTTAGTGAGTGACTCAAAAACTGAATGAAAAACAACTTCCGGTCCACTAACAGGTGTGGATCCGATTACTGACTCAAAAAACTTAGAAAAACCCTCTTTTGGGAGTGATGCTTCATCATATTTCCAATTCTTGAGCTCTCTGAGATATGTTAGAATAACCTTTAGGAAAACTTGAATACGTTAGAAACACAATTTAGAGACAAAAAATCCAATTTAGGATAGCTTTTTCACATGAAATGACAAAAAATTGCCTTTCACCGAGCAAAATCTGGATCTCGGGGTAGGATCCTGAGAACTCTCTTCACAAAATATTCCTAAAATAGCCTAAATTAGTGACCCAAGCCCTTGCATTGGCCAAAAAACTACTTAGGAAAATTTTCACCCTTTTTGCACCTCACAGGTTTGCTCCTTCTTGGAGTCAGTCTCACTCTTTTGACCATAACTCAAAATCTACAAACTTTTTTCAATGTGACAAAAAATATGTTAAACTAGATTCCCATACCATTCCAACGATATATCACAAGCCCAAAAAGGATAACCGAGGTGAGAGAGCGAAGTTCGGGAAAACTGGAGAGAAAACACAACTTCTGTGGCTTTTAGCTGAGTGCCGCGCAACACTCTTAAACTGCTGCCCAAGCCACCTGAGTGCTACAATGGCTCTTAGATGTCCTAGACCCTTGATTTGGCCCCAATCTGCGTGAAAACACCCGAAAATGTGAAAATTTGTGTTTTTTCCGTCATACATTGCTTAGCTATGAATGTTCTCACCCAAAACTCAAACTATTAAAGGGGGTCCTCCCTTCCCCATCCAACACACCTGAAAATCCTAAGGACTAGAGAACCCAAGGAAACCCCGTTGGAGGATTCCTCAAGCACTCCTAGAAGGTCCTTGGGAAAAGTATAAGTTTTTTTTAGAGTTAGGATTGAGTCTTGGAGTCCGCGGTGCCAGCAAAGCTCTGCCGGAGGAGTATTCTAAGGGGAGTTCTCTAGGTAAGTTCTTCTTCTTTTTTATTATTAATTTATTTTTATTTTTATTTTTTTGCTTTTATTTTCTGTTTGATCTTTCGAGTTATTAGGATAATTTTATTTCCTTGTTTGTAGTATCCTCATTAAAGTAGGGGTATCCCCGGTGAAGCTACCCCCAAATGTTGTGGTAGCCGAAGTTTGTGGGGTTGGTGTCCAATCCATGGATATTCTATTCTCGGGGATAATGAAACCTTAATTTGGATCTATGAGTCTAGATTTAGGGTATTTACGTAGGAGTAACATTGTAATTCATATTAATTGGGATAGTAGGCTATCCACATTTTATTCTTATTCATGTTTTATCCATGCATATTAGTTTAATACATGAATTAGTTAATCCATGCATAACTAATTTCATTCACTTAATTTAATTCATAGTAATTCATTCATGGATTAATTCTTATTCATACACATGCACACTATCCTTATATAGAATAGTAGGTTATCCATACTAGGGATAACACTTAATTAGGTTTACACATGCACACACTTAGTAGTCATATTTAGACATGCATACATACTATCCATGTCTAGAATAGTAGGGTATTCTTAGATTATCCTATATATTATGTTTTATTATCCTAACCATAGTTAGTTAGGATAATTAGGAGTGCTATGCTATCCTGGGTAAGTTCTCTAGCATCTCTCTTATTATTTGCTTTCCTAGGATCACATAGAAGCATGAATAGGTGGATAAAACACGGACTTTAATTCCCTACATGATTACTTGAGCATAGAATTCATGTTTTTCTAGGATTTTTGAGTGTGATTTTCACGTTTAATTTAATTTAATTTCCTTTCGCATGCATAGGGGAGTGTAGTAATACGTTTAGTCCCTGAATTACTGTTTTAGCATATGCATTGCATGTAAATGTCTAGTTTCTTGCATGATTGTCTTTAATTAGTTGTTTAAAACTTGAAATTAGGATTGCATTAGAAATAAATGAAACGGTCCACATAATGTATAGTCAATCACCTTAAAAACTGAGTAAAGACCCATCTCATGATGGGGCAAGAGGGGGTATTTTAGCACGATCTAGCTGCTTCCTCTCTCATACCTTAATCCCCAAACCGAGTTCTTTGGTGATGACGGGGTAGTGCTCTCTATCCATTGGACTTTATAGATTTAGTTTTCTTGATTTCGTTTATCAAACCAAGTGGCAACTCTATTAGTGAGGATCTCTACGGATTTATCCTTGTGGAATAAAACATGGATTACTCACTCGTGTAACCTCAGATATGGATCATAGGACTCGATTGTTGCCTCAGGTTGGATACAAAGCCCCATGGAATCCAAAATACGAGTAATCCAAATCGGTCGGATTAGATAAAGTCTAATGAAGGGTGGTGAGCCTTACTCATGGGGTTTGGCATGAGATTTGAAATGGGATCAATCAAGTGGGCTTAATCCTTCTAGGCCCCAAGCATGGTTTGGGTACCCACAATTGGTGACTCTGCTGGGGACTGAACTAAGAGGGTTAGACTCCAAAACTTTCAAAATTCTTTGACTTTATATTATGAGGATCGCACGTACATTAGTTTTAGGAAGTTTGGGAGGACCAAAGCCAGGGCCTATGGCTCGTCTGATCCCCCCTGCAGAGGACTTCCCTGCCCTAGCAAGTACCTAATAGTATATTAAGTTGTCCATGTACCACACCAAACCTTGTAATGGGGGGTATATAGGACACTTGCTGGAGGCCTTTGTTGACTCTATCCACCCTGATGCATAAAGTAGCCATAGAGCCAGTCCTTTAGGTCTTGACTTGTTATGACAATGTGCACACACATGCTTTATTTGCCCTTCGGGATTACTTGACATGATAAGGAAGTCTATACGACACGTGATACATAGCCCTGTCTAACACCCAAGGCATTCTATCCATATGAAATGTTTGCTACATGACATGAGGATGGTTTGCTTATGTGTTATACTGGGAATATGCCATGAGTCCGTAGGACTACAAATCATAACCTTGTTTGCATCCTATTCACTAGAAGTAGCCCTAATCAGATCTAGACAATCATAAACCCTGTCACACATGAAATTCTGACATGGAATGGCTAGCGTGACATTGATTATGGTATCCACGGGATGAGAAGAAACACTCGATGATGCGATTAAGACTTATATGGCTAGTGTTAGTTAAAGTGGTTACCAAATCTAGTCTCTTCATATCATACATAGCATATATAGCATTTAGAGAATCCAAAAAGATAATGAAAAGATAAAAAAGGTTTCCTAATTTGGGCATATGCGGGTATAAAGACTGTCCAGAGATAGCTCTAACGTAGACCGTCAACACACCTTCTTGGGTCTTTCCCTCTGGTTTAACGTGATTAATCCGATCTACAAGTATTGGGATACCTATGACTGAAATAAATAAGAGGATGGAATAGTTAGAGAGTACCTAGGCCCGTCAGGGGCAACAATTATAGGTCATCCTAGATCGTTTGGGGTAGACTACCGTGAACCCAAGAAACCCGTTGATTCAAATCCTATCAAGGAGGAGGAGTGGTTTGATGACGGTGTATGCGGAGGTTCTGATAAGATGATGAGGGATAAGTTGAACCGCTTGGAGAGCGTGGTGAGGAAATCTCATGGTGTCTATAACTATCTGTTACACCTTGAGGGTTTCTTTGAACCTGTAAAGGTCAAATACCCTGAGAAGTTTAAGATGCCTGACTTAGAGAAGTTTGATGGGATCGGGAATCCTAAGAGCCATTTGAAGATGTATGTCATTGCCTTGAGACCTATGTGGTTAGGAAACAAGCATTTGGCTCAATTGTTCTCCCGCTATCTGTTTGGGGGAGCCTTGCAATGATTCCTGGCTCTTGAATCCTCTAAAACCCATGTTTGGGATGATATTGTGATTGAGTTTGTGAAGTAATATGCCTACAACACCGAGCTTGATGTAAATATTAGGGACCTTTGATTAGACATAGAAAGTTCATATTCATAGCATGTTATATGGTCTTTTATGCATATGTTTATCCCTAAGTCCCTCGAGTTATACGCATTTCAATAACATAGTGCTTTCATGGTGATTAATGTTAAAACATGTGTATTTATATTGTATAGTAAGCTATTGGGTGCATTTGGATCAAGTGAATCTTGAAGCTGGGTGATGAATGCCTCACTTTTTATCACACAACCCTTATATATTTTATTTACATCATTTACACGAGGTTTGTGATCAAAGAAAGCATTCGTTGCCTAAAAGGTGATCCAGGTGGAAGAGAATGATAGCAGTAGCTGAGAAAAGGGCATTTTTGACATTGAATACTTTGGAATTGTGAATTTTCTCCAAAAATAAAAGTTGTAGTTCGTCGAGTTACGGTCGCGTGGCCGCAAATTGTGTGTCAATTCGAGATCTGTACAAAGAGATATCGCAATTCTCCCATCGGTGCGCAGAGTTGTCAATTGCAGAAAACCATGACCGATCCTGAAACATATGCAGGATCGGTCCTGGCCATGACCAGTCATGGTAGTGTAGTGGGACCGATCCTACTTAGCAAATTCATCTCATCAACTTCTTTTTAGGTCTAGGACTCTTATATTGATATATATATGACTTATGAACGTAATATATGTAACTTTGATCATATTTTACATATATTAGGTGTTAGAGAGGCTATTAGACCTCTTCTAAAGGTTTAGAATCTCTAAGGCCATGTTAGGATGCTATTTCAAGATTTCAAGTCAATAAAGTAGTTTTTGTTCGTTCCAGGTTATATTGCTCTCTATTATTTATATTTTTAGTCCATTAATCACTGTTTAATCATGATTTTCATTACGTTTATGTTATCTATGATTGTTAGATTTATTTTGCTAATGGTAAGCTAAACCTAGTGTTAGGTTTACGCGATGAAGCACTAGAAAAGCCGATTTTCATTCATGTTCTGAAAGGGCAACCTTCATAATTCAACTTTTCCATGGAATACAGTTTAGAATTGTTGTCAGAATGTTTTCTAACTATATTAAACATTGGTCTTATATTGTAATCTAATTTTCGATTCGTTTCATGAACTTGGACACTGAAATCAATTTTTCACTTCAATTAATTAGTATTTAGACTTGCTAAATTGTTTTGAATGGGAAGAGTAAGTGTTTTGAATCTGCTCGTAATTAATTCATAGGCTCGTTTGGCGTTGTTTTATGCTGATTAATAAATATTTGGTACTGGCTCAACTCAAGCAAGGCACAAACATCAAGAGACAACCGTTGAATTATAGTAGGTGACCACATCCTTCCTTAGGTATGATAATTGGTGAATCTAGTGTGAACTCGTGTAATGCTATCCCGTTAATTCATATTTTACTTAGTTTAAGTTAATTCGCTATTTTGGTTTTTCTCATTAAATTCATTAGTCTAGTTACTTTAGTTTCTTTTCAATATTACAACTAGTTTAATAATCCTTCAAATCAATAATCTCTTCTTTTCTTTAAGCAGTAATTTAGATAAAAATATCTTAATAATCTATTCCTTCCTCGTGGGATCGACCTGGACTTCCAGTACTATATGACTTGCACGATCACCTACACTTGGGTGTTGTACACAAGAGCGCACAATATTTTACTCATGTCAAGTTTTTGGTGTCGGCTGAGGAAGACACTTAGTTTATTTTGTTTTATCTCATTTATTTTTTCTTTTTCTTTTTTTATTATTTATTTTATTGTTACGTCCACACATAAGCTCTATACCATTTCAAGTCAAATAATTTAACCGAAGCTATAATTCATGAACTAAAAATTTCGAATATTTCTTCCAATAAATCTTTTAATCCAATAGCTACAACTTCACATTCTGCTATTATGGATGGACTTTTTTCCCCGAATAATAATAATAATGGAATTAGTAATAGGAATAACGGGGAAGATAACCTAGGCTCAAATGATGATGTTGAAAGTCAACACAATTTTAACCATGTAAAAAGAATAGATGATAACTCACGCCCCTTGCGAGAGTTGTTATCTCCCAATAGGAACACAACTCCATCTTTTTTTTTTCTTCGGAAAAGAGTTAATCAATAAAAAAAAAGCCAAGCGGCAACTACAAGAGACAAAAGGGGCATACCCCTAGATATATAATCAAAGCAAAAGAAAAAGGGCATATTCCTTGAGTAAAACAAAGAAGCACCAAAACATAGAGAAACATAGAGAAAAAGAACTCTATCATGGGATGGTAGGCTATCCAACCAAAAGAGGTAAGGAGAGACACCCATCCCAACTAAACATAAAAACTTAGCTAGTGACAGGCTAACCAGGGCTAGAACCAACCATACAAGATAATCAATCAAAATCTGTGGCGGCCCTTAGGACGACTTCTGCTTAATTTCATCTTCGCTTCTTTTTTCTTCTGTCTGGATGATATAGAGCTTTCTGAGGTTGGAATATAATCATCAAAATAGGCTTTCGATTCCTCCTCAACCTTACTAATCTCCAATTCCATATTATCATTTGTGAACTATCTCTCTTGGGCTAGAGAACAACCGGCTTCTTCCCTAGAAAAAGGGTCTTGAGTAGACTCAAAAGTAAGATGGGCTAAGGCAGAAAACACATTACCCACTGTCAAAGGGGTATCCAAGGGGTTCTGTCCAAATGGAATGTGAGAGACATCTTCAATAATCTTTTTCTGTTTGTCCTTCCAAGTAACAACTTACCAAACCCCAACTTCTCCTTTCTTCTTAAATTGTTTGTAATGGGACCAGTTAGGCATTGGATTTGGCATTGGGTTCACCGCCCTCAAACAATCATGATCGAATTGGGAACATTTTTTGCATCTTGTAGGAGTCTATTGGTATTCCACATTGATTTTGATGGAAAAACTAGTTTAAAATAAAAGTTTAAACGCGCAGCGGAAAAGTCAAGTTATAAAAAACTTAATGGTAGCCCAGGGTCTACTACTCGTCAATTCCATAGATGCGTACAAGAGGGGACAAGAGTTATACCTTAGTGTCTTGAACCCAATTATGAAATCTTCAACTTCCAGCAGCCTCCACTAGATGGCCTTCACTCTTATGACTCCTATGGATGCTCGCAGGAAAGACTAGGGTTGGTGGGAACCCTAATGGAGAGGAAGGAGAAGGTTTGGTGCTCTAAAACAGTTTCTGCAGCTTCTGACGTTAAAAAACGACGACCTTCTTTTCCAGAACGTAGCTACCCTATTTATAGATTCCCAAAACCGACCTAATCTTCAATCGATCGAAGGACTTCGATCGATCGAACATTCGATCGATCGAACCATTCTCGATCGATCGAACCTGTCATGACTTCGATTGATCGAAGTAGCTTCAATCGATCGAACTTGTCTTGAGAGCTTCCTCAAGTGTCTTTCCAAGTATCCTGGCAGAGCTAAGAGTGGGACCTCCTAGGCTCTTTATTGTTGGCTTAGATCAGTTGATTAATTCCCATGACCAAACTCTTTGATCAGCAAATTAATCGACTGATCAGTTAACGTTTACTCCACTATAAAACGATAACTGAACTCCAACGCAAAAGAACATATCCACAGCGAAAACTAGACTTGTATGTTGTACTAATGTCCCTCTACCTTCAGCATTCGTAATCATATTCAGGTAGTCGGATAACTGTTACTGTCAACCTGAATCATGATTACTTCTTGTATTCCTTGAGTCCCATTCACCTCTCATGATTACCAAACATGTTGATAACTCTTATCAACAAGACTGCAGTACTCAGTAATTGACTTGGTGACATTCTCAAGGGAATGCTTACTCTGAATCAAAGGGTAGATTCTATCTTGACAATATATGTTCACAACCCTATGAATATGACATACCCAAGATACCCATGTGTTGATCTTTTATAGACCTCACTGATTGGTAAGTCAAAGCAGTCATATCCACAGTCTGTGTTCATAATCGTCTCAAGATTGAGAACACGTACCTTATACAAGTTATGAGTTCTTATTGACTGCTTGACAGTCTTGAGTGTCAATAAGAAAGCTCAGGTCCGTCAATGCACCATAAGCACTAGCATATTAACTGAGAGTTGCACTCTAGTGATTGAGATTCATCACTCCATCCAATGGTAGTCAATCATGCTATAGTGTAAACTTGATGAGATATCCAGTCTCATCATCCACTGTGATAAGTTCTAAGTATCAAAGAATAGTAATTCATATCTTACTTGTATGTATCTCACACACACACGAATTACTTACTATAACACTTAAGGATTAACAATCATCTCATGAAAGAAACATACATAATGAAATGTAAAGCTGATATCCATATATTAAAATGTCAATGTCTCATACATAAAGTAATGGTTTGAGGGCACAAACCCAACATATTCTTGTCAAAATAGAAACACTACTCTCTTCATCATCTGCTTCAATTAGAAAATCATTGAAAAAATAAAAAATCAGCATTAACCTCAAGACACACCCTAGCATAGGTGATATGTCTTCAGCTCGTTGTTACCCGATCTACACCAATGGGCTTACCAATAAAGCTAGCTATAAAACAAATACCCTTGGGATTCCAATATTCTGAAGGAATGTCATAAAAATTTACCCAGATGGGAATAGTCTGAATCTCCTCATTCTCAAACATGAGGTTTGGTTTCCAAGACTTCAAGAGGATAGGCTACCCTGATATGAACCAAGGGCCTCCCTCAAGAATGGCATCTCTAGAATCCACACTAGAAAAAGTGAAGAAAAAATATCCAGAATCTGTGGCCAAGGTATCAACAAGACCATCCTTTTCCCATAATCTGTCTGTAGCATTAGTGATAAGGGAATAGAGTAGTTTCTTGTCCATAAAAATCCCAACCAGAGTGGTCTCCCACTCTTCTTTGCCTTTGTCAGTAAGTTCCTTGGGGGTTTTAAGAATCAGATTAGTATCCCTGCTCCCATGATTAAAGAATTCCAACTTGAAGTTAGACTGAGTGGGCGTGACACAAGGGAAAGAGGGACCATGGGAGGTGAGGACATGATCCTTGCCCTCAGTAAACTCCTTGGTTTGACCACGTGGGCAGTCTTTCCCTCATCTGTCCTATACATAAACACACGGGCCCAATTGAGTTTTTTGTCGTGAAATCCATGGCCAGACTGCAAGTCAAGAGTATGATGATCTATAAGGGAACTCACATGTGAAGGAGTAGTTACTCTATTGGTGGGCCCCAAAGCTCCAAAGTTTAAGTTATGAGCTATAAGAGGTGGGGGATTGGATGAGCAAGCAATAAACCAATGTGGGGGACCAGCTAAAGATGGCATGTGGGTAGAGACAACACTGCCACCGCGGCGCAGACTTTGGTACATTTGGGCTGTTTTGTTGTATATACACCCAAACTCCCCACAGACATTGGATGAAACTTGGCCTCATCCAAGCCGCACACGTGTCAAAACTTTCTAAAAAGAAAAACCACTCTTTTTTCTCTCTCTCTTTCTTCCCTCCCGGTAGCAGGTAAGCCCAACTTCATTCTCTCTCTTCCCTCCCAACTTCATACTCTCTCTTACCTCCCATTTCTCATTTCATCCATGACCCCAACCAAGCATTAGATATTTTAGGTGTAAGTTTTCTCATCACTGGCTCATCCCACACTATCCCTACTGCTATATAATATCACCCTCACCCCTTTGTCTATACACACAAAAGCAAGAATATATATATATATATATATAGAGAGAGAGAGAGAGAGAGAGAGAGAGAGAGAGAGAGAGAGAGAGAGAGAGAGAGAGAGAGAGAATTGAGACTCTTAAACCCGTAGGTGAGCACCTTCTATTTTTACTCTTTCTGCAATTTATTTGTGTGCACACAAATAATTTAGGTAAATAAAACAGAGCCTTAAGCTTATCCATGACTGTCTGCCATTAAAGCTTCCAATGAAGCTTGATTTTTCAACCACCACCAAAACTCGTTAAACTTATGTCAAAAGGTCCGTATTATCTCCCTTATAACCCCCTAAGAACATTTTTTCAAAATTCTTAGCCAATCATCACGAATTTGTAATTTTTCTATCGACCCACTTCGCGGTTTTATCTAAAATTCGTGTTATTTAATAAAACTTGGGACTCCAAACCAATTTATATGGATAGGGCTCGTTGAGAGGATCAACTTTCATATAGGACTTGCATTATTTCGTTGAGAAATGATCTAGCTGTGAGTGTTTCATTTCGTACACCCAAATAAGACCTTACTGGGGGTCTCTGTTTCAGTAGAATGAATTAAACAAGATGGGTTAAAGAGATTATAATATGGAGCACTTTAATTAATGTGTATGGTATGAATTATTTCATGATTAGAAATTGTTGTTCCATGATCATGAATTGTTGTTCCATGAATACAATTGTTGTTCCATGTTTAGTTACTATTGTTCCATGAACACAAATTGTTGTTCCCTGATCAATAATTGTTCTTCCATTTGAAATAATTATTCTATAATCAGTAACTGTTGTTTCATTATCACAAATAATAGTTCCATGATTAGTAACTGTTGTTCCATGATTAGAAATTATTGTTGCATTATCAAAATTCTTGTTCCACGATCAGTAATTGTTCCATGATTAGAAATTGTTGTTCTATGATCAATAATTGCTGTTCCATTTCTAAAAATTCTTACTTCATGATTCCATAATCATGAATTGTTGATTCATGAATTGTTGATTCATGATCAGTAACTATTGTTCCATGAACATAAATTGTTGTTCAATGATTAGAATTATTATTCCATGATCAGTAACTGTTATTCCATTATCAGAAATTGTTGTTACATGAGCAGAAATTAATGTTCTATTTTAAAAACTCTTGTTCCATGGTTTTAAGCGTTGTTCCATTATTAGACATTGTTGTTCCATCATCACCAAATAATTTTACAACCTGAATCTACAATCATAATAAAAAGAAAAGAAAGAGAAAACATGAAAGAGAAGAGGTGTGCATAACAACTAATAAATTACACACAATGCATGTGCTAAAGCAGTAAAGGTGTGGAGGATAGTGTATACCTACGCTTCCACATGCATGCAAAAAGGAATTAAAAAAAAAGAAAATATGCAAACCACACTCAAACTACTAAGAAAAACATGAATCATATGCACAAGTAACCATGTAAGGATCAAAATTCAATTTTATCCACCTATGTATGAATCAATGTGATTTAGGAAAGTGACAAATGAAAGGGACTTATCGAGAACTTATCCGAATTGCATAGTATTCCCAATTATAACACTTTCCTAATCAAAACCAAATATGAATACTAAGTAGGGTGCATGTGCAACCCGAATTGTGTGTTTGTGTGAGTTTGTTTTAAGTTTTAAAATATTATTTATGAACATGAAATGTTGTTCCATGATTACAAAAAAATTGTTCCATGAACTGTAATTGTTGTTCCATTTTCACAAATTATTGTTCCATGATTACAAAATATTGTTCCATGACTATGAATTGTTGTTCCAATGAAACTAATTGTTGTTCCATGATCAGAAATTGTTGTTCCACGATTATGAATTGTTGTTCCAATGAAACATATTATTGTTCCATGATCCGTAATTATTGTTCCATTTTCACAAAATATTGTTCCATGATCATGAATTGTTATTCTAATGACACAAATTATTGTTCCATAATCAATAATTGTTGTTCCATTTTCATAAAATGTTGTTCCATGATTGACAAGAGGAGGTATTTGTAAAATACAACCGTGCTAAAATAAAAAAATATACTTATATAGTTTACAACTCCCTGTTATATTTGTAATTCGTGTTTCAATGCCAATTTATATACAATGTGACAAATCTATGATAAGTTGTGTTGTTTTAGCTGTTGTTTGTGCAGATCACTGTTTTGCTGTGTGCAAGAATGAATAACAGGAATATGGTAAAGCTTGATTATAAGCAAGACAATTTAAAGCTGAAATGTGGAGTTCGAGCGATCGAGGAAAGCTCAAGCGATCGAGTGTTCGATCGATCGAATAGACTTCAAGCGCTCGAGTATTTCCCAGTTCAAGCAATCGAACACAATTCGATCGATCGAACATGCCTTTTCCAGAATTTTACACGCACGCAACAGAAGCGATTTATTGTAACCCTAGTCCTAGGGTTTTCTATTTATACTAGTCGTAAACACGTCCTAAGGACGCCCAACTTTTGCTTTCACAGTTTAGAGATAGAAAGAGAGCTTTGTTTGGTTTTATAGGTTAAGCTTTGGATATTGCCTCGGTTCTTGGAGATTTCAACGTTCAATACAAGTTTTTGATTCATTCAAGTTTCATATTATTGTTTATTTACATTCTACTAGTAGTTAGTTGTAGTATCAGTAGTGGTGATCATAGTCTTGCATGTTAGTTCTTGTTAAATCCATAGTTCTTCAAAGTTTTATGTTAAAAACTCAACCAAAGAGCCCCTTAATGATTTTCTACGTTAAAAACCAATCTACAATACTCTAGACTATGTCTAAGTAATCCCAGAGTTAGGAGATCACGATGAAACAGTGATCTCTAGCCTCTGCCATGCACCAGAATAAAACTTGCGTTCAATCGATCGAAGTTAGTTCGATTGATCGAACCAGCGATATAGTCAAGCGATTGAAGACATTTTAATCGATTGAGAGAAGATGATACTCGATCGATCGAAGGTGCGTCGATCGATTGAACACTCAAATTCTTGAGATGATCCTTTGCAGTATTCCTAGAGTTTCTGTTTCTGAGGTTTGTTATCAAACTGTCCCCATATACTCAGTTTGTCAAAATAGTTTCTTAACTTTAAGCCTTACGGCATTTTTCTTCAATAACTTTTGCAAACCAGTTTGAATGCTTACACCATTCATAGTGCGAGTCTTAACTATTGTTTTAAACCAACTTCGCGTATTTTGAATCAACCGTGATGATATAGTTCCGGTCATGTAAGGGCTATTGATTCTTATTTTTAGAGAAATACAGAATACTGTAGATGGATGTACTCCATAGAGCATTCACATTGCATGGTAGATGGTTCGGTCACTGTGGATTTGTGTGATCCCAATGCTTCCCTTTTATAAAGTAAAAACAGTTTTAAATATCGCTTTAGTTAAGTTAACTAAAAGTTTAACAGAAATAATAGAAATATAAACTAGATACAACTATCTTCAGATCTTCAGCTGGCGTAAGGGTAGTCGTCAGCATAACAGCCTCCTCTAGCATAACCGGCATTAGTGGGGCCACTTTATGCATAATCCCCTTCCGGGTAGTAGCCATCGTCGTACGCATCATTATCTGCATTAGAAGGGACAGGGTAGTCTGGACAGATAATTCATATCCTAACGGTGCCGATCTAACATTCAAATGTTCAACAAAATCATGCAATACAAATGAATGTGTAGATCCTGAGTCAACAAGTATGCATGCTAATTGCGAACATACAAGCACCATACCTGAGACCATTGTCTCCGAAGCAGCCATATTTCCTGGGTTCATCTGGAATGACCTTCCTTGACGTTGCTCCGTCCTTTGTCCCCCATCGTTGGTCTGTCTAGGCTTCGAACCAATAGAAGCCATAGAACTAGCTCCTTGTGGGAATTTCCTCAGACACTCCTTGGATTGATTTCCAAACATTCCACAATTGTAGCACTTGCCTCTCATATCCGGTGTAGCACTTCCACTGTTAGCTCCTTGAGTTTTGTTCAAGAAATTTGTCATAAAACATTGGCCAGTGTGTGGTCGATTGCATAGTAGACATAATGGTATATTACTTGCCAGTTTCTGAACCCACTGAAACTAAAATTTGAGCCCCTTGCAAACGACCTTTTAAAAGATCCACTATAGATCCGGTCATTACCCTCGTGGTTTCTCTTTCCTTGTTGGCCTTGCTAATTTTGTTTTGATCTCTCCATACCACTTTTGGCTACAAGTGCCGTTTGTTGTACCGCAGCAACAGTCGAATGTTCATAGGTTTCCACCCTCAGGCGGATATTATCTCTCAATCCATCCTCGTACTTTCATGCTCTATCTTCTTCTGTCAACACAGACCCCTTTCCAAATCTTAACAAGGCGTTGTACTTTGAAGTGTACTCTGTCACAGTCATATCCACTTGTCGAAGATTATCAAATTCTCTCTTCTTTGCATTAAAAGCAGCCCTCAGAAAGAATCGTCGATTAAACTCCTCTTTGAATCCCTCCTAAGTTATCGGTGCTCCCTGATCTAGGATGTGCACCCACCAATTCTGAGCCTCACCTCTAAGTATATCACTAGCATTCTCAACCTTGTCCCTATTGGTCATCAGAATAGATTTGAAAATCCTTTCCATATCCATAACCCAATGCTCTGTCAGCGTCGTGTAAGATGTCCCATGAAAGTCTGTCAGCTTTTTCCTAGCAAATTGTTCACACACCAATCTCATACCCCTATTTTCAGGCGCATGTGCCACGGCTACCGGTGTTGGTTCAATTAGAGGCGTTGGAGGCAATCGCTTCGCTATATTCCGTATCATATCTCCCATATTCCCAATCATTTTGTTCATTTGATTCATTCATCGTGTGTGTGGCAATAAATCTTGGTCATCGTCACTCATGATTGTAATAATGTTAATCAAAATACATAATTCTTGTGCTCCATAGTACCAACGATCTTTCTAGTATGATCCTTAATAACACACAGATAAATGTCGTTATGATAATCATCGACATCTATGTGGGTTAAGCTTTCCATAATGCCGACGACAAAATCTGCCAACTAATGGCCATTTTGGGGTATTAGTGTCTGGATGGGAATCCACCCTTCCATGTCTAAGTACCCAAAATTGACGACTTTCAGCCAAGGATTTTTTCAGAATGTATCGTCCTCGGTGGGCTCTTCTCGTAAGATCCTTCTGAGAAAACTGGCCGGGCCAGGGATACCCCTCGTCAGAACTCGAGTTAAACCACGTCAGGATGATGAACCACGGGAAGACTCACCTCTTTCCATTCCATGTGTAGGAATTTTCCACATAGTGCGTAGATTGCTTAATGAATGCAAATGGTTGTGCTCCTTGGAGTAAATCAATCCATTATATGTAGAAAATCAGGAAGATGGAGCCTTATCAGTCTGTGAAGGAATTGTCAAGTCAATAGTGCATTGAGTAGTCACGTTGTGAGATGCAGTAATATGAATAGGATGGACCATACTGTGAATATGATTCCATTCATTATACGTAGGAAATCAGGAAGATGGAGCCTTATCAGTCCGTGAAGGAATTGTCAAGTCAATAGTGCATTGAGTAGTCATATTGTCAGATGCAATAATATGAAAAGGATGGACTGTACTATGCCATGGATTCCATTCATTATACGTAGGAAATCAAGAAGATGGAGCCTAATCAGTCCGTGAAGGAATTGTCAAGTCAATAGTGCATTGAGCAGTCATGTTGTTAGACGCAGTAATATGAATAGGATGGACCGTACTATGCCATGGATTCCATTCAAATGTTGTTTAATAGATTGTAAAATGTTGTTCTATTTTAATCAAATGTTGTTCCATGGACCGTTAAATGTTGTTCTACGATGAGAAAATGTTGTTCTATTTGCATCAAATGTTGTTCCATGCAAATCAATGTTGTTCCATGGATCGTAAAATGTTGTTCTATGGATCGTAAAATGTTGTTCTATTTTAATCAAACGTTGTTCCATGGACCGTCAAATGTTGTTCCAGTGCATCAAATGTTGTTCCGTGCAAATCAAATGTTGTTCTATAATGAAAAAATGTTGTTCTATTTGCATCAAATGTTGTTCCGTGCAAAGTAAATGTTGTTCCATGCATCGTCAAATGTTGTTCTATCGATCGTAAAATGTTGTTCTATTTTAATCAAATATTATTCCATGGACCATCAAATGTTGTTCTAGAGCATCAAATGTTGTTCCGTGCAAATCAAATGTTGTTCCAAAAATCGTCAAATGTTGTTCCGTTTGCATCAAATGTTGTTCCGTGCAAATCAAATGTTGTTCCATGCATCGTCAAATGTTGTTCAATGGATCGTAAAATGTTGTTCCAGAGCATCAAATGTTGTTCCGTGTAAATCAAATGTTGTTCTATGATGAGAAAATGTTGTTATATTTACATCAAATGTTGTTCCATGCAAATCAAATGTTGTTCTATGGATCGTCAAATGTTGTTCTATCGATCGTAAAATATTATTCTATTTTAATCAAATATCGTTCCATGGACTGTCAAATGTTGTTCCAGTGCATCAAATATTGTTTCGTGTAAATCAAATGTTGTTCTATGATGAGAAAATGTTGTTCTATTTGCATCAAATGTTGTTCCGTGCAAAGCAAATGTTGTTCCATGCATCGTCAAATGTTGTTCAATTGATCGTAAAATGTTGTTCTATTTTTATCAAATGTTGTTCCATAGACCGTCAAATGTTGTTCCAGAGCATCAAATGTTGTTCCATGCAAATCAAATGTTGTTCTATGATGAGAAAATGTTGTTCTGTGCAAAGCAAATGTTGTTCCATGCATCGTCAAATGTTGTTCTATCGATCGTAAAATGTTATTCTATTTTAATCGATTGTTGTTCCATGGACCATCAAATGTTGTTCCAGAGCATCAAATGTTGTTCCGTACAAATCAAATGTTGTTCTATGGATCGTCAAATGTTGTTCTGTTTGCATCAAATGTTGTTCCGTGCAAATCAAATGTTGTTCCATGCATCGTCAAATGTTGTTCTATTGATCGTAAAATGTTGTTCGATTTTAGTCAAATGTTGTTCCATGGACTGTCAAGTGTTGTTCCAGATCATCAAATGTTGTTCCGTGCAAATCAAACGTTGTTCCATGGACCGTCAAATGTTGTTCCGTTTGCATCAAATGTTGTTCCGTGCAAATCAAATATTGTTCCAGATCATCAAGTGTTGTTCCGTGCAAATCAAATATTGTTTTATGGGCCGTCAAATGTTGTTCCATAGCATCAAATGTTGTTCCGTGTAAATCAAATGTTGTTATATGTATCGTCAAATGTTGTTCAATAGATCGTAAAATGTTCCATTTTCATCAAATATTGTTCCATGGACCGTCAAATGTTGTTCCAGAGCATCAAATGTTGTTCTGTGTAAATCAAATGTTGTTCCATGGACCGTCAAATGTTGTTCCAGAGCATCAAATGTTGTTCCGTGCAAATCAAATGTTGTTCCGTGGATCGTCAAATGTTCCATTTGCATCAAATGTTGTTTCGTGCAAATTAATGTTGTTCCATGCATCGTCAAATGTTGTTCAATGGATCGTAAAATGTTGTTCTATTTTCATCAAATGTTGTTCCATGGACCGTTAAATGTTATTCCAGAGCATCAAGATATGTTCACAACCCTGGAAAGATGACATACCCAAGATACCCAGGTGTTGATCTTTTATAGACCTCACTGATTGGTAAGTCAAAGCATTCATATCCACAGTTTATGTTCATAATCGTCTCAAGATTGAGAACACGTACCTTATACAAGTTATGAGTTCCTATTGATTGTTGATAGCCTTAAGTGTCAATAGGAAAGCTCAAGTCCATCAATGCATTATAAGTACTAGCATATTAACTAAGAGCTAAACTCTAGTGATTGAGATTCATCACTCCATCCAATGGTAATTAATCATGCTACAGTGTAAACCTGATGAGATATCCAGTCTCATCATCCACTGTGACAAATTCTAAGTATCAATGAATAGTAATTCATATCTTACTCGCATGCATCTCATACATACACGAATTACTTACTACGATACTTAAGGATTAACAATCATCTCATGAAAGAAACATACATAATGAAATGTAGAGCTGATATCCATATATTAAAATATCAATGTCTTATACATAAATTAATGGTTTGAGGGCACAAACCCAACAACGTAGGTTTTGAGTGTCCGGCTTTCCTGGTCAATGTCATTGAATTTTGATAAGTGGATTATATTTCATTTATGCAGGTTGATGATGAGATGAGCAGGCAAGGAAAGTTATATGGTGAATGCGATGTAATATGTTTTTTGGTTGTACCTGCAGTGACTTAGATTTTATGTAATTAAAGCAACTACCTGCCTTAAATCTCATTATTAAGTAACAAGTAGGTATACCAACTGGAAGCTTTTAACATTAATTTTATGGAGGAAACAAGTTTATCTATTGCTAGAACAAACATAACATGCCTTTGGAACAACTCTTAATGGTCTCAAGAACAAAGTTGTGTTGAGGATTAGATATGACTGAGATTTAATGTAATTAAAGGAACTACCTACCCATAATTAATCACTCGTACTTATACATCAAAAGTCAAATTGCTGATATTGTCAAAGATTTTATACATAAATGTAAATTTCTTAACTTTGTGCCTTGTGGAGGGGACAAGTTTCTCTTAACTGAAGTTGAAGTAGTGTTGGAGATTAATATGACTGAGATTTAATGTAATTAAAGCAACTACCTACCTTAAATCTTGTAATTATTAAGTATTACATCAAGTAGGTATACGAACTGAAAGCTTCCAACATTAATTTTGTGGAGGGAACAAGTTTCTTGATTGCTGGAACAAGCTTAACATGTTTTTTAAACAACTCTTTATGGTCCTTGGAACAAAGTTGTGGTGGGGAATTAATATGGTTGCGATTTAAAATAATTTATGCAACTACATACCCATAATAAATCACTCATGGTTATACATCAAAAATAAAATTTTCTGATATTGTACAAGATTTAATACATAAATGTAAATCTCTTGCATGATTGACACACAAATCAATCCACGGAGAACAACTATTTGTAACATGAAACAATTATTTCTCACCACAGAACAAACATGTATAATGGAACAACATTTCATGCAATTCTTCTTAACCAAATAGCTTCACAAGCTGCATCTATTGCTGCAATGTACTCGGCTTCTGCTGAGGATAAAGCTACAGTTTTTTGCTTCTTAGAACTCCAAGAAATCACCTTTGTGCCAAGACAAAATATGTATCCTGATGTGCTTTTTCTGTCATCCAACGAACCAGCCCAATCATTGTCAGTAAACTCAACTAGTTTGTTGTCATCTTCTTTCACATACAAAAGACCGTGTTTCTTTGTTCCTTGAAGATATCTTAGCACTCTTTTTGCTGCTACATAATGAAGCTTGCTTGGTTCATTCATAAATCTAGAAATTAAGCTCATAGAATTCATAATGTCTGGCCTTGTATTTGTGAGATAAATCAAGGACCCAACAAGACTTCTAAAGAGTTTGGCATCCACTTTTTCCTTGCCATCATTTTGCTCTAACTTTTCATTCAACGCCATGGGTGTTGACACTGATTTGCACTTAATCATATGAAATTTCTTTAGCAAATCCTCAATGTACTTTTCTTGAGAAATAAAGATCTCCCCTTTTGATTGCTTAACTTGGATTCCAAGAAAATATTTCATAAGACCCAAGTTAGTCATCTCAAATTCTCTCATCATATTCTTTTTAAAATCTTAAACCATCTTCATATTTGTGCCAAAATAAATTAGATCATCAACATATAAGCAAACTATAAGAAAGTCTTTCGTACCTTCCTTTTTCACATAGAGTGATGGCTCACTTGAACTTCTTTGGAATCCATTTTTGGAAAAATATCCATCAATCTTGCTATTCCATGCCCTTGGCGGTTGTTTTAAGCCATAAAGAGCCTTTCGAAGCCTATATACTATTCCTTCATGTGCTTCATAGCCTTGAGTGTCACGCCCCGACGTAGCATAAATATGGAAAGCGTTTAATTTCCTTTATGGACCCGTAGGTCGCGACAGTTTGAAGGATCGATTCCGTCCCAAAACGTCGAACATCATAAAACCATTAATCAGAGTAGGGCAACCTGGACTTATAAAAAATTTTCTAACTTATTACATCCTATAGTACGGGGTTTACTAAGGCACAGACCGCCTTGAAATAAAACAATAACTTAAAGTCTATTACAGTCATCCTTATTACAAACCAAATCATAACACATAAACATAAAGCATATAAGGGTAACATCTCTTCTCAGCAACAGATCTTAATTAGCATAGTCATACGGTTCTTCTTGATTATAACCTGCAAAGCCTAGACACGAATGTCCAGGACGCATCAACGCCGTCAGCTTCAAGAAGCTGGTGAGTATTAAAAACATAGCTTTGAATGTAAAAACATGCCCATTTACCTTTTTCCCATTTCCATTTAAATACCACAAGTTTATATTTATGATAAAGAGCTTGTTAGAAAAACAACCATAACAATAATTAAAAGATAAATTTACACATATGTGACCGTGTATGAGAACAATGCACCATCTCATCTAACCGACTCTTTTCTCTCGACAAAACCCAACAACCCTCTATCCTACTCCTGGTATCTTTGAAATACTAAGATAGCCACACTTTAGCAACGGGGCGCCAGGGAGTGTCCAGTTTGCCTCACACTTTGGTCCGGGGTACCAGGGAGTGTCCAATGCCTCACACTTTGAATACCCTAACCGCCATGCAAATACCGGGGCAACCCCCACACAGGTATCCAGACTCGAGTCATTCAGGGAGTGTCTATAGGCCACACTTTAGCACTTCCATGGGTGCCAGTGAGTGTCCAAGTTCGGCTTCACACACTTTAACGCTTCCATGGGCGTCAGGGAGTGTCCATTTTTGCCACCTTCGCATTTCAAAGACACCCTCATCCTCTTTTTCAACTCCAACCACAATCACATCCACAACCACAACCATAACCACAGCCACAATTACAACCACAACCACAACCACAACCACAACTCAAACTCATACTCTTTCCACACAATCATTACTCTTTTCCACACTATCATTACTCTTTTACACACTACCAACACTCACCATGCATGTACAACTGACTCCACATGAATGTCATCAAACTTTAAACATAAAGGAATTCACAGAATTAAAGAAATAATACGCGTACGGGGATTGAAAATTCGAAATTCATTGCCTTAATCATTTTAAACATAACTAATAGCATTCTAAAAACTGCTACTGAAATCCTCGTTTTCTGTCCAAATGGTGCAGAATCTGAGAAAATTGCATTAGACGAAAAGTGTGCAGAATCGAGTTCTGCTTGGGACAACGCGGACAGAACCTTAAATTTCATTCGTTTTCCTAACAAAAATCTGAAAACAAAATTCTGCTACTGTTAAAATTAAAAGAGAAAATATTAGATTGAATTTCTAATATACTTTTTCTGCTACTGTAATCCTCATTTTCTGCCCAAACCGTGCAAAATCTGAGAAAATTGCATTAGACAAAAAGTGTGCAGAATCGAGTTTTACTTGGGACAACGCGGGCAGAACCTTAAATTTCATTCGTTTTCCTAACAAAAATCTGAAAACAAAATTCTGCTACTGTTAAAATTAACTACCTAAATCAGTAAATAAGGAATGAGTTACATTTGGAGTGAGTTAGTAATACTCACCGTGATGTAGATTGAAGAAGTTGTTGAGAAAGAAATACAAGAATTAAGAATCTCCAATTTCAAGCTTGGCTATGGAGGATTGAGCTCTTCAAATTCTGAAATTATTATCTCTCTATGTGACTCTCTCAAGCTCTCTATGTTAGGAGTGTAGAATGTGTAGTGTGGTTGGGTGTATAAATACTCAAACTCCCACTTAGAAAACATTTGCCTAACATCCCACTCATTCTCCATTAATCTCCACTAATTACAAAGAAAGTGCAGCAATGATGTGTAAATATACACTTGCAATTCATAATGCTCCATTGATAATTGAAAGGGTAGGTGGAGTTGGTGTGGGTCAAGGTGTGTTTGGGAAACAAGCTTATGGCATTAGGACAACACACATACTACAACATTTGCCAAACAAGACCTAAGGGAAAAGCATCAGCATTCATAATTGAGTATAAATAAATTTGTTCAATCATTTACTTCCAAAATTCTGTGGAAGTTTAACACTGCGCGGACAGTTTTAAACCTACACTGGTATTTTCGTGACACGGTGTTTATCACAAAAATACAGAGAATTCATTTTAACGTTAGAAATAGTTTTCTGATTTTATAAAAATACAGTTTGAGTTTAAAAGAAATAATTCCACCGTTTTGAAATACAGTTTTGAATTTTAACACAGGTATTGCAAGTTTTTATGAAAATTGCATTTTGACCCCAAAAGTAATTTCAATTAGTCAAGAATTAAACTTTTCACATAAGAATCGAAATTAACATATAAACAGACAATATATATTAAATTTTAAATATGATAATGCAAATGATAATGAAAATAAATTTTAATTATGATCATGCAGGAAAATGCAGGTTATTACACCCTTCCCCCCTTAAACAGGATTTCGTCCCCGAAATCAAGACTAACTAGTCATGAAACAACTCCGGGTACTTCTTCCTCATATCAGCTTCAACTTCCCACGAGGCTTCATTCTCGTCGTGGTGATTCCACTGAACCTTCACCAACGGAATATCCTTATTCCTCAGCTTCTTGATACTCTGATCCAAAATCTTCGCAGGTCTCTCCTTGTAAGAAACGCTATGACTCGTCTCAATGTCGTCATAACTAACCACATGCGAGGGATCTCGTATGTATTTCCTCAACATACTCACGTGAAACACGTTGTGAACCCCAGACATCTTTGGTGGTAACGCCAGTTGATAGGCCACTTTCCCGATACGTTCCAAAATCTCAAACGGTCCAATGAAACGCGGAGCTAACTTCCCTCTCTTGAGACCAAAACGTACTACTCATCGTGTTGGTGAAACCTTAAGAAGTACGTGATCTCCTACACTAAACTCCAGATCTTTTCGGCGTCGATCAGCATAACTCTTATACCGGCTCTGAGCGGTTCTCATCCTTTCTTTGACCAAGGAAATCTTCTCGTTGGTTTCTCTAACCAAATCTGGTCCCAACAATTCTGTGTCCCCAACCTCTGCCCAACACAATGGAGAACGACATGGTCGTCCGTACAGTGCTTCGAACGGAGCCATACCGATACTCGTATGATAACTATTGTTATAGGCAAATTCAACCAACGGCAAGTGTGTCTCCCAAGATTCTTCAAAATCGATCACACAAGCCCTAAGCATATCTTCCATGATCTGATTCACACGCTCAGTTTGTCCATCTGTCTGAGGGTGAAAAGCAGTACTCATCTTGAGCGAGGTTCCCATAGCTTCTTGCAAACTTTCCCAAAATCCAGAAGTAAAACGTGCGTCACGGTCTGACACAATCGACACAGGTGCACCGTGAAGTCGCACAACTTGTTGTATGTACATCCGGCTCATCTTTTCCACCGGGTATGTCATACTGTAAGCAATAAAATGAGCTGACTTCGTCAATCGATCCACAATTACCCAAATAGCGTCATGATTCTGCTGTGATCGAGGCAATCCTACTACAAAATCCATCGTTATATGCTCCCACTTCCAACCAGGAATAGGTAGCGGTTGCAACAATCCTGACGGTCTCTGATGTTCGGCCTTGACTTGCTGACACGTCAAACACTTGGATACAAACTCGGCCACATCCTTCTTCATGCCTTCCCACCAGAAATTCCTCTTCAAATCTTTATACATCTTCGTTCCTCCCGGGTGAACTGTATACCTTGATTTATGTGCTTCTTCCAGGATATCCTTCCTTAACTCTCCATCACCGGGCACGCACAATCTATTCCTGCACCGATACCCTCCATCGATTCCCACCTTCCATTCTGTCGGGTCCTTCTCTGACATCTTCTTGAACCATGATTGAAACTTCTCATCTTCTTTCTGAGCTCCAATAATGCGGTCAATGAGAACAGGCTGTAGGATAAGACATCCGAAAAGTTGTCCTTCTCCTCTTTCAGCACTCTGTATATCAAACTCTGCCAACGTCTCCAATGCTCGCCATTCTCTAACCATTAAGGAGGCGATCGTCTCACGAGTCTGCCGACTCAAAGCATCAGCGACCACATTAGCTTTACCAGGGTGGTATTCCAACGTGAAGTCGTAATCTTTGATCAACTCCATCCATCTGCGCTGCCTCATGTTCAACTCTTTCTGTGTGAACAAATACTTCAGACTCTTGTGATCGGAGAACAAATCAAACTTCTCACCGTAGAGATAATGTCTCCAAATCTTGAGTGCAAAAACCACTGCTGCCAACTCCAAATCATGAATAGGATAGTTCAACTCATTCGGCTTCAGCTGTCTAGATCCATAGGCTATAACTTTACCATCTTGCATAAGTACACACCCTAGTCCTTGATATGATGCGTCACTAAAGATAGTGAACTTCTCACCAGGCTTGGGTATTGCTAGTACTGGTGCGGTAGTGAGTCTCTCTTTCAACTCTAGAAAGGCTCGCTCGTGCTTCTCTGTCCATTCGAATTTCAAATTCTTCTTCGTCAATCCAGTCAATGGTGCGGCTATTTTAGAGAATCCTTTAACAAATCTTCTGTAATAGCCTGCGAGTCCAAGAAAACTCCGAACTTCTGTAGGGTTGCTTGGCCTAACCCAGTTGGATACAGCATCGGTCTTGGACGAATCCACAGAAATTCCTTGAGATGACACCTTGTGTCCCAAAAATTTCACTTCTTGCAACCAAAACTCACACTTACTGAACTTGGCATACAAGTGGTGGTCCTTAAGCGTCTGCATCGTAATCCGAAGATGTTGCTCGTGTTCTTCTCTTGACTTAGAATAGATCAAAATATCATCAATAAAGACGATGACAAACTGATCTAAATAAAGCTTGAACACTCTGTTCATCAGATCCATAAACACTGCCGGGGCGTTCGTCAATCCAAACGGCATCACCAGAAATTCATAATGACCATATCGGGTTCTGAAAGCAGTCTTAGGTATGTCTTCCTTCCGTACCCTCAACTGATGATATCCCGACCTAAGGTCTATCTTGGAAAATATCGTAGCTCCTTGTAGTTGATCAAATAAATCGTCAATCCGAGGCAAAGGATACTTGTTCTTGATCGTCACTCGATTCAATTCTCTGTAGTCGATACACAGCCTGAGCCTCCCGTCCTTCTTCTTCACAAATAACACCGGTGCTCCCCAAGGCGATGTACTTGGACGTACAAAACCTAGGTTCTCGAGCTCTTGAACTTGTCCCTTCAATTCTAGTAGTTCTGTGGGGGCCATTCTGTAGGGAACCTTGGTAATCGGTACGGTACCCGGTATAAGCTCAATACAGAACTCTATACTTCTCTCGGGCGGTAATCCAGAAATGTCTTGAAATACTTCTTCGAAGTCCTTGACTACAGGTATAGATGATGTTGTCACCTCTGTACTGACGACTTCGATGTTGGCTAAATATCTTGTGAGGAACATATCTCCCGAAGGGTTACATTGAAAATCAAAGGGTTGATTCTCATTGTCGGAGAATGTAATTCTCTTCCTCGCACAATCCAACTTCACTTGATTTTGAGACAGCCAATCCATTCCTAGGATTATGTCAAACTCCTTCATCGATAGGACGATCAACCTTGCAGGGATTTCTTGGTCACCTAATCTTAAGGGACAATCCTTGCACACATGTCCTAAACTGACCGCAGCTCCTATTGGTGATGTAGCCTTCAAAGCTTTCTCTAAGCGATGAGGTAAGATACCCAATCTCCGAATTGTATTAACAGATATGAATGATAGAGCAGCACCCGTATCGAATAATACTCTAACATGGGAGTTAAATAGAGTCAATGTACCTTCCACTGCTTGCTGATCAGGTTGAGCTTCTCCATGATCTCCTTCTTCATATACAGCTCCATCATATCCAGCGGCATCAGGAATAACAGCATTCAAGCGGGTCTGACTCTGTTGTCCATAAGTTGCTTGCTTAGGGGCAGTGCAGAACCTGCTGATGTGACCTGGTTCACCACAGTTGAAGCAGACTATTCCTGGCTGAGTAGCACGCCTTGGTGCCCTGCAGTCCCGAGCCACATGTCCAGGGTTGCCACAGTTGAAGCACTTTACACCACTACTTCCTTCTCCTACTCGGGGTTGAGTCGGATGGGTAATAGCTTGTGCCTTCTTGCTCCCATCAAAGTTCCTCTTCTGCCCTTGGGTACGATTCATTGGTGGTCTATTCCCAAAATTACCCCTCTGAGGCGGTCGGAATTCGAATTGTTTACGGTATACTCGAGCATCCTCTTCCAGGTCGGTAGCCAGGCCGACAAGTCCTTCAAACGATTTGTCTAGGTGGCCGAGAGTCAGGCGACGAATCTGCGGTGCCAACCCTTGGTTATACTTCCGGATCTTCTTCTCCTCAGTATCAACCATGTGCGGGGCAAACCGTGACAGCCTCTCAAACTGTGTGGTATACTCTTGCACCGTCTTGGTTCCTTGCGTCAGATCCATGAATTCCTTCTCTCTTCTGTGCCTCTCCGTAGCCGGGAAGTACTTCTCCAGAAATCTTCCTTTGAACGCTGTCCACGTCATCCCCATCGCAGCTGTGTTTCCGATAGTGGCTATGACCGAGTCCCACCAATCTGCAGCGGCGTCGGTCAGTTGAAAAGTAGCCAATCTCCTCTTGTCCATCTCGTTGCATTGGACAGCTTCGAACATGCGATCCATCTGTCTTAACCATTGCTCCGCCTTCCAGGGATCCGTGGTACCCGCAAATTGCTCGGGTCTGAGCGCACGGAATCTTTCCAGCAGCTTATCTCCCGTCTGGCGGTCTCGTTGGTTTTCATTCGCATTACTAACCCTCTCGAGACGTCTGATAAAAGCTTCAAATATTCCCGTGGGGTCGGCAGCCTCAGGCGCTCCTTCAATCAGATTTCTGTTCCTCCTTGGTCTTCCAGCCATTCTATGCATGATAGGGGTAGTAGAATGAGAAACATGCATGCAACAGTACTATGACGAAAATTTTCAAAGGAGTATTTATCACTATATCACATACTCGTATTATCACATAAGCATACAATAAAATATATATTAAGTACATATAATACTCGTATTCGAACTAGGGCTGTCTAATAGCAAAGAGGTCGTATTCTTATCCTCTAGACTCTGGGTTGTGGGCCATACTGACTGTTCCGAGATTTGACTCAGGAAGTTGGTCAGTGCCTAAGCTATTAATGAGGGCTATGGTATGCTTTAACTCCTTAGAAACTCGGCTACTATATGTCTGTAGGGGCATCATAAGTTATGGTTATCTCGGCTAATCCTAAATGGATATGTCTGAAGGTATATGAAAATTGTTATCATTCTTGTCGATGTGACAAGACAAACGGGTAATCATTTCTATGATAAAACCAACTTAGAATTTTAGTTTCTGAACTAAGGGTAATCCGTACTAAACTAAAACTAGAACTTGGTTGTATAGCTTAGTAAAACTTAAGGGTAACCTATGTCACTAATCTATGGCGTGAATAACTGAGCCTGGTCAATCTAGAAAACCTATGGCTCTGATACCACCAAATCCTGTCACGCCCCGACGTAGCATAAATATGGAAAGCGTTTAATTTCCTTTATGGACCCGTAGGTCGCGACAGTTTGAAGGATCGATTCCGTCCCAAAACGTCGAACATCATAAAACCATTAATCAGAGTAGGGCAACCTGGACTTATAAAAAATTTTCTAACTTATTACATCCTATAGTACGGGGTTTACTAAGGCACAGACCGCCTTGAAATAAAACAATAACTTAAAGTCTATTACAGTCATCCTTATTACAAACCAAATCATAACACATAAACATAAAGCATATAAGGGTAACATCTCTTCTCAGCAACAGATCTTAATTAGCATAGTCATACGGTTCTTCTTGATTATAACCTGCAAAGCCTAGACACGAATGTCCAGGACGCATCAACGCCGTCAGCTTCAAGAAGCTGGTGAGTATTAAAAACATAGCTTTGAATGTAAAAACATGCCCATTTACCTTTTTCCCATTTCCATTTAAATACCACAAGTTTATATTTATGATAAAGAGCTTGTTAGAAAAACAACCACAACAATAATTAAAAGATAAATTTACACATATGTGACCGTGTATGAGAACAATGCACCATCTCATCTAACCGACTCTTTTCTCTCGACAAAACCCAACAACCCTCTATCCTACTCCTGGTATCTTTGAAATACTAAGATAGCCACACTTTAGCAACGGGGCGCCAGGGAGTGTCCAGTTTGCCTCACACTTTGGTCCGGGGTACCAGGGAGTGTCCAATGCCTCACACTTTGAATACCCTAACCGCCATGCAAATACCGGGGCAACCCCCACACAGGTATCCAGACTCGAGTCATTCAGGGAGTGTCTATAGGCCACACTTTAGCACTTCCATGGGTGCCAGTGAGTGTCCAAGTTCGGCTTCACACACTTTAACGCTTCCATGGGCGTCAGGGAGTGTCCATTTTTGCCACCTTCGCATTTCAAAGACACCCTCATCCTCTTTTTCAACTCCAACCACAATCACATCCACAACCACAACCATAACCACAGCCACAATTACAACCACAACCACAACCACAACCACAACTCAAACTCATACTCTTTCCACACAATCATTACTCTTTTCCACACTATCATTACTCTTTTACACACTACCAACACTCACCATGCATGTACAACTGACTCCACATGAATGTCATCAAACTTTAAACATAAAGGAATTCACAGAATTAAAGAAATAATACGCGTACGGGGATTGAAAATTCGAAATTCATTGCCTTAATCATTTTAAACATAACTAATAGCATTCTAAAAACTGCTACTGAAATCCTCGTTTTCTGTCCAAATGGTGCAGAATCTGAGAAAATTGCATTAGACGAAAAGTGTGCAGAATCGAGTTCTGCTTGGGACAACGCGGACAGAACCTTAAATTTCATTCGTTTTCCTAACAAAAATCTGAAAACAAAATTCTGCTACTGTTAAAATTAAAAGAGAAAATATTAGATTGAATTTCTAATATACTTTTTCTGCTACTGTAATCCTCATTTTCTGCCCAAACCGTGCAAAATCTGAGAAAATTGCATTAGACAAAAAGTGTGCAGAATCGAGTTTTACTTGGGACAACGCGGGCAGAACCTTAAATTTCATTCGTTTTCCTAACAAAAATCTGAAAACAAAATTCTGCTACTGTTAAAATTAACTACCTAAATCAGTAAATAAGGAATGAGTTACATTTGGAGTGAGTTAGTAATACTCACCGTGATGTAGATTGAAGAAGTTGTTGAGAAAGAAATACAAGAATTAAGAATCTCCAATTTCAAGCTTGGCTATGGAGGATTGAGCTCTTCAAATTCTGAAATTATTATCTCTCTATGTGACTCTCTCAAGCTCTCTATGTTAGGAGTGTAGAATGTGTAGTGTGGTTGGGTGTATAAATACTCAAACTCCCACTTAGAAAACATTTGCCTAACATCCCACTCATTCTCCATTAATCTCCACTAATTACAAAGAAAGTGCAGCAATGATGTGTAAATATACACTTGCAATTCATAATGCTCCATTGATAATTGAAAGGGTAGGTGGAGTTGGTGTGGGTCAAGGTGTGTTTGGGAAACAAGCTTATGGCATTAGGACAACACACATACTACAACATTTGCCAAACAAGACCTAAGGGAAAAGCATCAGCATTCATAATTGAGTATAAATAAATTTGTTCAATCATTTACTTCCAAAATTCTGTGGAAGTTTAACACTGCGCGGACAGTTTTAAACCTACACTGGTATTTTCGTGACACGGTGTTTATCACAAAAATACAGAGAATTCATTTTAACGTTAGAAATAGTTTTCTGATTTTATAAAAATACAGTTTGAGTTTAAAAGAAATAATTCCACCGTTTTGAAATACAGTTTTGAATTTTAACACAGGTATTGCAAGTTTTTATGAAAATTGCATTTTGACCCCAAAAGTAATTTCAATTAGTCAAGAATTAAACTTTTCACATAAGAATCGAAATTAACATATAAACAGACAATATATATTAAATTTTAAATATGATAATGCAAATGATAATGAAAATAAATTTTAATTATGATCATGCAGGAAAATGCAGGTTATTACATTGAGGTTGCTCCAAGTATACTTCTTCTTCTAGCTCTCCATTAAGAAAGGGCGATTTGATATCCAATTGATACACATTTAACTCCAATTGAGCTGCTAGAGCAAGAACTGTCTGTATAGTCTTCATTCGAACAACAAGTGCAGAAGTCTCATTAAAGTCAATTCTGGGTTGTTGTGAGTATCCTTTTGCTACCAACCTTGTTTTGTGTTTTTGAATGGAACCATCTTCTTTGAACTTTGTCTTGTAAATCCACTTTAGTCCAATTACTGTTTTACCTTTTGGCAAGTCCACCAAGCTCCCACGTTTTGTTCTTTTCTATGGTGGCAATCTCATCATCCATTGCCTTTCTCCATATCTCTTCTTTGATGGCCTCTTCAAAATTATATGGTTCACAACAAATTAGAGCAAGGTCACATGCATCATAAATTTCTCTTAAAGATCGTACCTTTCTTGGTGGTGAGACTGAGCTTTCTTGGCTCGAAGAGCTTGAGGCGGGTGACCTTACTGGACTTGGACTTTGAACTGGAGCATGTTGATGTTCTTCTTCTTGAGTAGCTGCTGGTTCTAAAAATTTATATGTGATTGGTGCTTGAGAAGAATTTTCTTCCCAATTCCAAGCAGTCATTTCATCAAACACCACGTCTCTTGAAACAATCATCTTGTTAGTCTTTGGATTCAGAAGACGATATCCTTTTGACTCATTGTTGTAGCCAATAAAAATATATTTTTCTCCCTTCTCATAAAACTTTTCTCTATTTTGTGGAAGAACCAGTGCGTAAGCAATGCTGCCAAAAACCTTTAAATTATCAACCACTGGTTTCTTCTTATTCCATGCTTCAAATGGTGTTCTGTTTTGAACTGCTTTTGTTGGAGAGCGATTGAGAATGTATGCAGCAGTGTAGATTGCTTCAGCCCATAGCTTGTTTGGTAGTCTTTTCCCTTTCAGCATGCTTCGAGCCATTTCCACGATAGTGTAATTTTTTCTTTCCGCTACTCCATTTTGTTGAGGGTTGCGCCGAACAGTGAGTTGCCTTTGAATTCTGTTGTTTTTGCAGTAATCCAAGAACGGAGTATAGATGAACTCTCCTCCACAATCAGTTCTAAGGGCTTGATTTGCTTCCCGCTTTACCCTTCAACTAGAGCCTTGAATTGAAGAAAAAATGAGAAGGCATCTGACTTTTGATCTAGAAAATAAACCCACATCATTCTTGTATAGTCATCAACAAACAATAGGAAATATCTTTTGTTGTTAAGAGAAGGAGTCCTAGTAGGACCACATATGTCTGCATGTACCAACTCTAGTGGAGCTTTCACATGCCAAGATGTTTTTGGAAAAGGAAGCCTATACATTTTGCCATAAATGCAACCTTCACAAATTTTTTCTTGCCTCTCAATGATGGGAAGTCCAATCACCATATTTTACTTTTTCAGCAATTACAGCTCATTATTATTTAAGTGACCATATCTCAAATGCCACGAGTATGACTTATTTAAAGTCTCACTTTTGAAAGCAACTTTATCATTCAGTGGCATGACAAGAGGAAAATTTTTGTTTGGTGTCATAGCCACTTCTGCCACTATGAGATTACTTTTCTTATCAAATATTTTGAATTTACTATTTTCAAAAAACACCGAGTATCCTTTTTGTATAAGTTGACCAACACCTAGGAGATTTTGGGTCAAATTAGGCACATAAAGAACATCACTGATGAGTTTTTTGTTACCTCCTTTTGTGTGGACAGCAATAACACCTTTACCTTCAACACTTTGAAGCTTTCCATCACCAAGCTTTACTTGAGTGGAGAACTTGTGATCAAGTTCTACAAAGATGTCTCGATTACCTGTCATACGTTTACTGCATCCACTATCCAAGTACCAAATGTCTTGAGATTCAAGTTCGGCATTCATGCAAGAATAAAATAAATGTTCTTCTTCATTTTCTTTTGTAAAATTTGCTTCCTCCTTTTCCTTTTTATTTTGGTACCAGCAATCTCCTTGAGAATGATTTTGTATTTTGCATCTGGTACATTTATATCAATAATCTCTTGTTTCATGGTTATTCCTTTTGCAAATAAGACAGTGAGGGTTAGAGTTACCAGCTTTTTGCTGCACATTTCTTCTTTCTCTTCCATTTCCCTGATTGTTGTATTTGCATTGGACGTCCTCTTCCATATTATCCTCTCCTTTGGAATAAGCCCCCTCTATTTCCTTGCTCGACTTTGATATTATTCTTGTCAGAAAGGTTGATTTTTGATCGAAAGGCTTGCTCAATGGATTAGTTTGGAGATCTATCCAACCTCCGCTCATGTGCTTCAAGGGAACCCATTACCTCAAACAAGGAAATCTTCGATAAATCTTTTGATTCTTCAATTACAACAGCAATGTGATCAAATTTTGGTGGAAGACTTCTAAGAATTTTTTGGACCACCTTCTTGTCTTGAATGGTGTCTCCATAATTCTTTATTTGATTAATTATCTCAGCAACTCTGGAAAAGATTTCTCTAACATTTTCACTTTCTTTCATTTGAATGTTATCGAATTCTTTCCATAGAGATTGCAACTTTATGGAGATTACTTTCTCAGAACCTTGAAATTCTTTTTCCAAAATTTCCCATGCAACTTTAGCTTTATTAATTCCAAAAATTCTAGGAAAGATGGATTTACTTACACCTTGATGTAGAAATCTGAGTGCACATGCATCCTTCTTCAGATTTTCTTTGTATTGCTTCTGTTGTGCCTCAGTCCATGTTGAGCTTGAAGAGTTTGGTGGTTCTGGATAGCTTTCCTCGATCACTTACCATAGATCTTGAGAGGTGAAAATAGTTTTCATTTGGCTGCTCCAATACTCATAGTGTTCTCTATCAAAAATGGGAACTTGATTTGGAGAATATGCAAACATGGTAGAAGATGAACTTGCTGCCATTTGGGGATTAATTATATTGACAAGGAGAGAGTTGCTAGAACCAAGCTCTGATACCAAATTTGTTGGGGGAGAACTATATTAGTTTTGATTAGAGTGGAAGAGGATTTAGGTAGAAATGGAATTGCTAGTATTCAAAACTTAGGAGTTTTTTTCCTTTTTTTTTGTTTTTGTTTTTCTTACATCAATAGCTAGGAAGAACCCCTTTATATAGCTTTTACAGAAAGCTCTAGAATATAGCTCCCAACTACTCACATTTAATATTACTCCCAACTAAACACATTATAACTTACAACTAACCCCATTAGCTAGATTATTCTAGATTTTAATAGAACATTCTAGATTTATATATTAAAATTACAAATTACTTTTAACAAGAAGGTGTAACTTGGTCCTCCTTAGAAGCTTCATCAGAGTCCGAAGGAAAGTCTGGAACTAAGATTTCATGACCTTTGGATGTTATTGTAATGAATTCCTTAAGTTCATATAGAGAGATGATGGATTTAGTTTGGGAATGAGAAGGGGATTGCTTTAATCTCTCTCTCTCTTTCCCATTGGGCCAAAGAACATTCTAAAGAGAAGGAGGATATTCTTTTTCTAGCATTTTACACCTCCTGTGATGAGATTAGAGTGGCAACTTTTGGCTTTCATTTGGAGCTTAGCAAAGAATTAATTTAAGCACATTTTAGGATCTTTCTCAATACTCAAGTTCTTATATGGAGTCTCTTCTACAATTTCTTGGGTTATGCATGCAATCCACACACTCATGATATGACACAACAGAATAAAGATGAAAAATTCTTTTTATTGATTAGAAGAAGAAACTAATAATTCACTAGACTCTTTTTCTTTCTTCAAATTCGGACACTAGACACTTGAACAAGCATAATTTAAACAAGACTTGACCTAAACCATTGACTCCATAGGTGTATCATGAACACTTTATTTGAAAACTCTTATTCATTAAGTAGTCTACTTATATCCATGCTCAAGAACAATTCCCAGCATCATCACCTCATTAGCACCTTCACTACCATCCTTAGGTCCAAATCCCCCAAACAATAGACTCATAGACGTGTGGTCCACATTCTCCATCTAGCCTTTCTCATAATTGGTAACCTCAAGCCCGCCCTTAGGTTCATGCTATATTGAGTCGTTGGAGCACTCTCCATCCCACCATTTAATTTCTTAAAACCCAAGGTCTAGTTCTTCTAAGAAGAAGAGGTTTGCCTCATCATCATCTTCAAATAACCATCATCTTCAAAGAAGTCTAATTCTTCTCCATAGCTCAAACTATAAATCATAACATCTTTTGGGAGGATAACCACAGGTTCAGGATCAGTTATAGGTGTGATGTATATGGATGGGTCATAGTTGGCTGGGTCAAGGCTAATTTGGTTAATATTTTTGTAATAACCTGCATTTTCCTGCATGATCATAATTAAAATTTATTTTCATTATCATTTGCATTATCATATTTAAAATTTAATATATATTGTCTGTTTATATGTTAATTTCGATTCTTATGTGAAAAGTTTAATTCTTGACTAATTGAAATTACTTTTGGGGTCAAAATGCAATTTTCATAAAAACTTGCAATACCTGTGTTAAAATTCAAAACTATATTTCAAAACGGTGGAATTATTTCTTTTAAACTCAAACTGTATTTTTATAAAATCAGAAAACTATTTCTAACGTTAAAATGAATTCTCTGTATTTTTGTGATAAACACCGTGTCACGAAAATACCAGTTTAGGTTTAAAACTGTCCGCGTAATGTTAAACTTCCATAGAATTTTGGGAGTAACTGATTGGACAAATTTCTTTATACTCAATTATTATTGCTGAAGTTTTCCCTTAGGACTTGTTTGGCAAATGCTTGTAGTATGTGTGTTGTCCTAATGCCATAAGCTTGATTCCCAAACACACCTTGACCCACACCAACTCCACCTACCCTTTCAATTATCAATGGAGCATTATGAATTGTAGTGTATATTTACACATCATTTCTGCACATTCCTTGTATTAAATGGAGGATAGTGGTTCATGAGTGGGAAGTTAGGCCAATGTTTCTAAGTGGGAGTTTGATTATTTATACACCCAACCACACTACACATTCTGCACTTCCATCACAACACATTTCAGAATTCACAGAGAGTTTAGAGAGTGCAGAGAGTTCTTCAATTTCGTAGAGAGAGAGAAGAGCTCAATCCTCCATAGCCAAAGCTTGAAATTGGAGATTCTTAATTCTTGTATTTCTTTCTCAACAACTTCTTCAATCTACATCACGGTGAGTATTACTAACTCACTCAAAATGTAACTCATTCCTTATTTACTGATTTAGGTAGTTAATTTTAACAGTAGCAGAATTTTGTTTTCAGATTTTTGTTAGGAAAACGAATGAAATTTAAGGTTCTGCCCGCGTTGTCCCAAGTAAAACTCGATTCTGCACACTTTTCGTCTAATGCAATTTTCTCAGATTTTGCACCGTTTGGGCAGAAAATGAGGATTACAGTAGCAGAAAAAGTATATTAGAAATTCAATCTAATATTTTCTCTTTTAATTTTAACAGTAGCAGAATTTTGTTTTCAGATTTTTGTTAGGAAAACGAATGAAATTTAAGGTTCTGCCCGCGATGTCCCAAGTAAAACTCAATTCTGCACACTTTTTGTCTAATGTAATTTTCTCAGATTCTGCACCGTTTGGACAGAAAACGAGGATTTCAGTAGCAGTTTTTAGAATGCTATTAGTTATGTTTAAAATGATTAAGGCAATGAATTACGAATTTTCAATCCCCGTACGCGTATTGTTTCTTTAATTCTGTGAATTCCTTTATGTTTAAAGTTTGATGACATTCATGTGGAGTCAGTTGTACATGCATGGTGAGTGTTGGTAGTGTGTAAAAGAGTAATGATAGTGTGGAAAAGAGTAATGATTGTGTGGAAAGAGTATGAGTTTGAGTTGTGTTTGTGGTTGTGGTTGTGGTTGTAATTGTGGCTGTGGTTATGGTTGTGGTTGTGGATGTGATTGTGGTTGGAGTTGAAAAAGAGGATGAGGGTGTCTTTGAAATGCGAAGGTGGCAAAAATGGACACTCCCTGACGCCCATGGAAGCGTTAAAGTGTGTGAAGCCGAACTTGGACACTCACTGGCACCCATGGAAGTGCTAAAGTGTGGCCTATAGACACTCCCTGAATGACTCGAGTCTGGATACCTGTGTGGGGGTTGCCCCGGTATTTGCATGGCGGTTAGGGTATTCAAAGTGTGAGGCATTGGACACTCCCTGGTACCCCGGACCAAAGTGTGAGGCAAACTGGACACTCCCTGGCGCCCCGTTGCTAAAGTGTGGCTATCTTAGTATTTCAAAGATACCAGGAGTAGGATAGAGGGTTGTTGGGTTTTTGTCGAGAGAAAAGAGTCGGTTAGATGAGATGGTGCATTGTTCTCATACACGGTCACATATGTGTGAATTTATCTTTTAATTATTGTTGTGGTTGTTTTCTAACAAGCTCTTTATCATAAATATAAACTTGTGGTATTTAAATGGAAATGGGAAAAAGGTAAATGGGCATGTTTTTACATTCAAAGCTATGTTTTTAATACTCACCAGCTTCTTGAAGCTGACGGCGTTGATGCGTCCTGGACATTCGTGTTCAGGCTTTGCAGGTAATAACCAAGAAGAACCTTATGATTATGCAAATTAAGATCTGTTGCTGAGAAGAGATGTTACTTTTATATGCTTTATGATTATGTGTTGATTTGGTTTTGAGGATGACTGTAATAGACTGTAAGTTATTGTTTTATTTTCAAGGCGGTCTGTGCCTTAGTAAACCCTGTACTATAGGATGTAATAAGTTAGAGATTTAATTTTTATAAGCCCAGGTTGCCCTACTCTGATTAATGGTTTTATGTTGTTCGACGTTTGGGACGGAATCGATCCTTCAAACTGTCGCGACCTACGGGTCCATAAAGGAAATTAAACGCTTTCCATATTTATGCTACGTCGGGGCGTGACAGGATTTGGTGGTATCAGAGCCATAGGTTTTCTAGATTGACCAGGCTCAGTTATTCACGCCATAGATTAGTGACATAGGTTACCCTTAAGTTTTACTAAGCTATACAACCAAGTTCTAGTGTTAGTTTAGTACGGATTACCCTTAGTACAGAAACTAAAATTCTAAGTTGGTTTTATCATAGAAATGATTACCCGTTTGTCTTGTCACATCGACAAGAATGATAGCAATTTCCATATACCTTCAGACATATCCATTTAGGATTAGCCGAGTTAACCATAACTTATGATGCCCCTACAGACATATAGTAGCCGAGTTTTTAAGGAGTTAAAGCATACCATAGCCCTCATCAATAGCTTAGGCACTGACGAACTTCCTAAGTCAAATCTTGGAAAAGTCAGTATGGCCCACAACCAGAGTCTAGAGGATAAGAATACAACCTCTTTGCTATTAGACAGCCCTAGTTCGAATACGTGTTATATGTACTCAATATATATTTTATTGTATGCTTATGTGATAATACGAGTATGTTTTATAGTGATATATACTACTTTGAAAATTTTCGTCATAGTACTGTTGCATGCATGTTTCTCATTCTACTACCCCTATCATGCATAGAATGGCTGGAAGACCAAGGAGGAACAGAAATCTGATTGAAGGAGCGCCCGAGGCTGCCGACCCCACGGGAATATTTGAAGCTTTTATCAGACGTCTCGAGAGGGTTAGTAATGCGAATGAAAACCAACGAGACCGCCAGACAGGAGATAAGCTGCTGGAGAGATTCCGTGCGCTCAGACCCGAGCAATTTGCGGGTACCACGGATCCCTGGAAGGCAGAACAATGGTTAAGACAGATGGACCGCATGTTTGAAGCTGTCCAATGCAACGAGATGGACAAAAGGAGATTGGCTACTTTTCAACTAACCGACGCCGCTGCAGATTGGTGGGACTCGGTCATAGCCACTATCGGAAACACCGCTGCTATGGGGATGACATGGACGGCGTTCAAAGGGAGATTCCTGGAGAAGTACTTTCCGGCTACGGAGAGGCACAGAAGAGAGAAGGAATTTATGGATCTGACGCAAGGAACCAAGACGGTGCAAGATTATACCACACAGTTCGAGAGGCTGTCACGGTTTGCCCCGCACATGGTTGATACTGAGGAGAAGAAGATCCGGAAGTATAACCAAGGGTTGGCACCGCAGATTCGTCGCCTGACTCTCGGCCATCTAGACAAGACGTTTGAAGGACTAGTCGGCCTGGCTACCGATCTGGAAGAAGATGCTCGAGTATATCGCAAACAATTTGAATTCCGACCGCCTCAGAGGGGTAATTTTGGGAATAGACCACCAATGAATCGTACCCAAGGGCAGAAGAGGAACTTTGACGGAAGCAAGAAGGCACAAGCTATTACCTATCCGACTCAACCCCGAGTAGGAGAAGGAAGTAGTGGCGTAAAGTGCTTCAACTGTGGCAACCCTGGACATGTGGCTCGGGACTGCAAGGCACCAAGGCGTGCTGCTCAGCCAGGAATAGTCTGTTTCAACTGTGGTGAACCAGGTCACATCAGCAGGTTCTGCACTGCTCCTAAGCAAGCGACTTATGGGCAACAGGGTCAGACCCGCTTGAATGCTGTTATTCCTGATGCCGCTGGATATGATGGAGCTGTATATGAAGAAGGAGATCTTGGAGAAGTTCAACCTGATCAGCAAGCAGTGGAAGGTACATTGACTCTATTTAACTCCCATGTTAGAGTATTATTTGATACGGGTGCTGCTCTATCATTCATATCTGTTAATACAATTCGGAGATTGGGTATCTTACCTCATCGCTTAGAGACAGCTTTGAAGGCTACATCACCAATAGGAGCTGCGGTCAGTTTAGGACATGTATGCAAGGATTGTCCTCTACGGATTGGAGACCGAGAAATCCCTGCAAGGTTGATCGTCCTATCGATGAAGGAGTTCGACATAATCCTAGGAATGGATTGGCTGTCTCAGAATCAAGTGAAGTTGGATTGCGCGAGGAAGAGAATTACATTCTCCGACAATGAGAATCAACCCTTTGATTTTCAATGTAACCCTTCGGGAGATATGTTCCTCACAAGATGTTTAGCCAACATCGAAGTCGTCAGTACAGAGGTGACAGCATCATCTATACCTGTAGTCAAGGACTTCGAAGAAGTATTTCAAGACATTTCTGGATTACCGCCCGAGAGAAGTATAGAGTTCTGTATTGAGCTTATACCGGGTACCGTACCGATTACCAAGGTTCCCTACAGAATGGCCCCCACAGAACTACTAGAATTGAAGGGACAAGTACAAGAGCTCGAGAACCTAGGTTTTGTACGTCCAAGTACATCGCCTTGGGGAGCACCGGTGTTATTTGTGAAGAAGAAGGACGGGACGCTCAGGCTGTGTATCGACTACAGAGAATTGAATCGAGTGACAATCAAGAACAAGTATCCTTTGCCTCGGATCGACGATTTATTTGATCAACTACAAGGAGCTACGATATTTTCCAAGATAGACCTAAGGTCGGGGTATCATCAGTTGAGGGTACGGAAGGAAGACATACCTAAGACTGCTTTCAGAACCCGATATGGTCATTATGAATTTCTGGTGATGCCGTTTGGATTGACGAACGCCCCGGCAGTGTTTATGGATCTGATGAACAGAGTATTCAAGCCTTATTTAGATCAGTTTGTCATCGTCTTTATTGATGATATTTTGATCTATTCTAAGTCAGGAGAAGAACACGAGCAACATCTACGGATTGCGATGCAGACGCTTAAGGACCACCACTTGTATGCCAAGTTCAGTAAGTGTGAGTTCTGGTTGCAAGAAGTGAAATTTTTGGGACACAAGGTGTCATCTCAAGGAATTTCTGTGGATTCGTCCAAGACCGATGCTGTATCCAACTGGGTTAGGCCAAGCAACCCTACAGAAGTTCGGAGTTTTCTTGGACTCGCAGGCTATTACAGGAGATTTGTTGAGGGATTCTCCAAGATAGCTGCACCATTGACTGGGTTGACGAAGAAGAATTTGAAATTCGAATGGACAGAGAAGCATGAGCGAGCCTTTCTAGAGTTGAAAGAGAGACTCACTACCGCACCAGTACTAGCAATACCCAAGCCTGGTGAGAAGTTCACTATCTTTAGTGACGCATCATATCAAGGACTAGGGTGTGTACTTATGCAAGATGACAGAGTTATAGCCTATGGATCCAGGCAGCTGAAGCCGAATGAGTTGAACTATCCTATTCATGATTTGGAGTTGGCAGCAGTGGTTTTTGCACTCAAGATTTGGAGACATTATCTCTACGGTGAGAAGTTTGATTTGTTCTCCGATCACAAGAGTCTGAAGTATTTGTTCACACAGAAAGAGTTGAACATGAGGCAGCGCAGATGGATGGAGTTGATCAAAGATTACGACTTCACATTGGAATACCACCCTGGTAAAGCTAATGTGGTCGCTGATGCTTTGAGTCGGCAGACTCGTGAGACGATCGCCTCCTTAATGGTTAGAGAATGGCGAGCATTGGAGACGTTGGCAGAGTTTGATATACAGAGTGCTGAAAGAGGAGAAGGACAACTTTTCGGATGTCTTATCCTACAGCCTGTTCTCATTGACCGCATTATTGGAGCTCAGAAAGAAGATGAGAAGTTTCAATCATGGTTCAAGAAGATGTCAGAGAAGGACCCGACAGAATGGAAGGTGGGAATCGATGGAGGGTATCGGTGCAGGAATAGATTGTGCGTGCCCGGTGATGGAGAGTTAAGGAAGGATATCCTGGAAGAAGCACATAAGTCAAGATATACAGTTCACCCGGGAGGAACGAAGATGTATAAAGATTTAAAGAGAAATTTCTGGTGGGAAGGCATGAAGAAGGATGTGGCCGAGTTTGTATCCAAGTGTTTGACGTGTCAGCAAGTCAAGGCCGAACATCAGAGACCGTCAGGATTGTTGCAACCGCTACCTATCCCTGGTTGGAAGTGGGAGCACATTACGATGGATTTTGTAGTAGGATTGCCTCGGTCGCAGCAGAATCATGACGCTATTTGGGTAATTGTGGATCGACTGACGAAATCATCCCATTTCATTGCTTATAGTATGACATACCCGGTGGAAAAGATGAGCCGGATGTACATACAACAAGTTGTGCGACTTCACGGTGCACCTGTGTCGATTGTGTCAGACCGTGACGCACGTTTTACTTCTGGATTTTGGGAAAGTCTGCAAGAAGCTATGGGAACTTCACTCAAGATGAGTACTGCGTTTCACCCTCAGACAGATGGGCAAACTGAGCGTGTTAATCAGATCATGGAGGATATGCTTAGGGCTTGTGTGATCGATTTTGAAGAATCTTGGGAGACACACTTGCCATTGGTTGAATTTGCCTACAACAATAGTTATCATACGAGTATCGGTATGGCTCCGTTCGAAGCACTGTACGGACGACCATGTCGTTCTCCATTGTGTTGGGCAGAGGTTGGGGACACAGAATTGTTGGGACCAGATTTGGTTAGAGAAACCAACGAGAAGATTTCCTTGGTCAAAGAAAGGATGAGAACCGCTCAGAGCCGGTATAAGAGTTATGCTGATCGACGCCGAAAAGATCTGGAGTTTAGTGTGGGAGATCACGTACTTCTTAAGGTTTCACCAACACGAGGAGTAGTACGTTTTGGTCTCAAGAGAGGGAAGTTAGCTCCGCGTTTCATTGGACCGTTTGAGATTTTGGAACGTATCGGGAAAGTGGCCTATCAACTGGCGTTACCACCAAAGATGTCTGGGGTTCACAACGTGTTTCACGTGAGTATGTTGAGGAAATACATACGAGATCCCTCGCATGTGGTTAGTTATGACGACATTGAGACGAGTCATAGCGTTTCTTACAAGGAGAGACCTGCGAAGATTTTGGATCAGAGTATCAAGAAGCTGAGGAATAAGGATATTCCGTTGGTGAAGGTTCAGTGGAATCACCACGACGAGAATGAAGCCTCGTGGGAAGTTGAAGCTGATATGAGGAAGAAGTACCCGGAGTTGTTTCATGACTAGTTAGTCTTGATTTCGGGGACGAAATCCTGTTTAAGGGGGGAAGGGTGTAATAACCTGCATTTTCCTGCATGATCATAATTAAAATTTATTTTCATTATCATTTGCATTATCATATTTAAAATTTAATATATATTGTCTGTTTATATGTTAATTTCGATTCTTATGTGAAAAGTTTAATTCTTGACTAATTGAAATTACTTTTGGGGTCAAAATGCAATTTTCATAAAAACTTGCAATACCTGTGTTAAAATTCAAAACTATATTTCAAAACGGTGGAATTATTTCTTTTAAACTCAAACTGTATTTTTATAAAATCAGAAAACTATTTCTAACGTTAAAATGAATTCTCTGTATTTTTGTGATAAACACCGTGTCACGAAAATACCAGTTTAGGTTTAAAACTGTCCGCGTAATGTTAAACTTCCATAGAATTTTGGGAGTAACTGATTGGACAAATTTCTTTATACTCAATTATTATTGCTGAAGTTTTCCCTTAGGACTTGTTTGGCAAATGCTTGTAGTATGTGTGTTGTCCTAATGCCATAAGCTTGATTCCCAAACACACCTTGACCCACACCAACTCCACCTACCCTTTCAATTATCAATGGAGCATTATGAATTGTAGTGTATATTTACACATCATTTCTGCACATTCCTTGTATTAAATGGAGGATAGTGGTTCATGAGTGGGAAGTTAGGCCAATGTTTCTAAGTGGGAGTTTGATTATTTATACACCCAACCACACTACACATTCTGCACTTCCATCACAACACATTTCAGAATTCACAGAGAGTTTAGAGAGTGCAGAGAGTTCTTCAATTTCGTAGAGAGAGAGAAGAGCTCAATCCTCCATAGCCAAAGCTTGAAATTGGAGATTCTTAATTCTTGTATTTCTTTCTCAACAACTTCTTCAATCTACATCACGGTGAGTATTACTAACTCACTCAAAATGTAACTCATTCCTTATTTACTGATTTAGGTAGTTAATTTTAACAGTAGCAGAATTTTGTTTTCAGATTTTTGTTAGGAAAACGAATGAAATTTAAGGTTCTGCCCGCGTTGTCCCAAGTAAAACTCGATTCTGCACACTTTTCGTCTAATGCAATTTTCTCAGATTTTGCACCGTTTGGGCAGAAAATGAGGATTACAGTAGCAGAAAAAGTATATTAGAAATTCAATCTAATATTTTCTCTTTTAATTTTAACAGTAGCAGAATTTTGTTTTCAGATTTTTGTTAGGAAAACGAATGAAATTTAAGGTTCTGCCCGCGATGTCCCAAGTAAAACTCAATTCTGCACACTTTTTGTCTAATGTAATTTTCTCAGATTCTGCACCGTTTGGACAGAAAACGAGGATTTCAGTAGCAGTTTTTAGAATGCTATTAGTTATGTTTAAAATGATTAAGGCAATGAATTACGAATTTTCAATCCCCGTACGCGTATTGTTTCTTTAATTCTGTGAATTCCTTTATGTTTAAAGTTTGATGACATTCATGTGGAGTCAGTTGTACATGCATGGTGAGTGTTGGTAGTGTGTAAAAGAGTAATGATAGTGTGGAAAAGAGTAATGATTGTGTGGAAAGAGTATGAGTTTGAGTTGTGTTTGTGGTTGTGGTTGTGGTTGTAATTGTGGCTGTGGTTATGGTTGTGGTTGTGGATGTGATTGTGGTTGGAGTTGAAAAAGAGGATGAGGGTGTCTTTGAAATGCGAAGGTGGCAAAAATGGACACTCCCTGACGCCCATGGAAGCGTTAAAGTGTGTGAAGCCGAACTTGGACACTCACTGGCACCCATGGAAGTGCTAAAGTGTGGCCTATAGACACTCCCTGAATGACTCGAGTCTGGATACCTGTGTGGGGGTTGCCCCGGTATTTGCATGGCGGTTAGGGTATTCAAAGTGTGAGGCATTGGACACTCCCTGGTACCCCGGACCAAAGTGTGAGGCAAACTGGACACTCCCTGGCGCCCCGTTGCTAAAGTGTGGCTATCTTAGTATTTCAAAGATACCAGGAGTAGGATAGAGGGTTGTTGGGTTTTTGTCGAGAGAAAAGAGTCGGTTAGATGAGATGGTGCATTGTTCTCATACACGGTCACATATGTGTGAATTTATCTTTTAATTATTGTTGTGGTTGTTTTCTAACAAGCTCTTTATCATAAATATAAACTTGTGGTATTTAAATGGAAATGGGAAAAAGGTAAATGGGCATGTTTTTACATTCAAAGCTATGTTTTTAATACTCACCAGCTTCTTGAAGCTGACGGCGTTGATGCGTCCTGGACATTCGTGTTCAGGCTTTGCAGGTAATAACCAAGAAGAACCTTATGATTATGCAAATTAAGATCTGTTGCTGAGAAGAGATGTTACTTTTATATGCTTTATGATTATGTGTTGATTTGGTTTTGAGGATGACTGTAATAGACTGTAAGTTATTGTTTTATTTTCAAGGCGGTCTGTGCCTTAGTAAACCCTGTACTATAGGATGTAATAAGTTAGAGATTTAATTTTTATAAGCCCAGGTTGCCCTACTCTGATTAATGGTTTTATGTTGTTCGACGTTTGGGACGGAATCGATCCTTCAAACTGTCGCGACCTACGGGTCCATAAAGGAAATTAAACGCTTTCCATATTTATGCTACGTCGGGGCGTGACAATTTTGTGGTGCGGGAACGACATAGTGGTTTGGAAGCTGTTGTGGATAAAATTTGTCTTAGTAGATGGGGTTGCAATTACCTTGTTGTCAATATGGTTTTAGATCTCATGGTGAAGTCTAATGCAACGATCGAATTGATGTCTATGTCCCTGGTGAAATGTGTAGTATTTGGTAGGGTCTAGTGGTTTGAGATACCCTTTATAAATAAGTCATTCAAGGGTAGTGGATCAGTTCATGCCAAGCCTGGTAAAGGTCCTACGATCATTGCTTCGGGATGATGTTGGGTTTTGGTCAGTATCTTGGTAGAGGGCATTGATATCGGGTCTGACATGATTGGTTGAGTGGTTTCCTCTCGTGGGTTTCCTCCTTGAGTTATTCTCTTCCTTCTTGATTTTCCCATCCCTCGGTGCATCCTCTATCTTTGTCCCCACATCGAACAACTGCTCAAAGGTAGTGATTGGCATAAAGCACATGCACTCATGGTATGGAGGTTGCAGGTTTTTTATGATAATGTAAACCTGCTCTTTCTCAGTGGGTCTATTTGCCATTATGGCAGCCTTCTTCCTCCAACGGGTCAAAAATGTGGAAAAGGACTTTTGATCGTCTTGCCTAGTGGTCTCAAGGCCCCTAATAGTAACATCAAGCTCGGTGTTATAGGCATATTGCTTCACAAATTCAATCACAACATCCTCCCACAGATGGGTCTTAGAGGATTCAAGAGCTAGAAACCATTGCAAGGCTCCTTCAGACAGATAACGAAAGAACAATTGGGCCAAGTGCTCATTCCCTAACCCCATAGGTCTCAAGGCAGTGAAATACATCTTTAAATGGCTCTTGGTATTCCCGGTCCCATCAAACTTCTCTAAAGCATGCATCTTAAACTTCTTAGGGTATTTAACCTTTGCAGGTTCGAAGAAACCGTTAAGGTGTAACAGATAGTCATCAACACCATGGGATTTCTTTTCCACGGTTTCTAGATGGTCCAACTTATCCTTCATTATCTTTCTGGAATCTCTGCATACACCGTCATTGAACCATTCCTCATCCTTGACAGGATTTGGATCAGCAGGGTTCTTTGGTGCAATAGGCGGTAGTGGTGGTATGGATGGATCAATAGTTCATGGTAGTCTACCTCAAATGGTCTATGATAAGCTATAACTATTGCCCCTGATAGGCTAAGGTACCCTCTAACTATTCCATTCTCTCTTGTTCGTTAGCTATAGGTATCCCGGGTACTAGTAGCTCATACTAATCTTCTTGAACCAAGGGGACGAACCCAAGAAGGTGTGCTTACGGTCTTCCTTGGAGCTATGTTCACTTTTCTCTCTACAATTTCAATTTAAAAATCTCACTTAAACCCATAATGATTAGTCCCCACTTTTGGATTTAAAAATATTCCCCCCCCCCCCCCCCCCCCCCCCCCTTTTTTTTTTTTTACTTTTTTTTATGATATGCATGATATGCAAATTGCCTTATTCCAAATCATCATATAGCCAATTAAGTCCTAATCGTGTTGTTGAGAATTCCTTTTCATCCTATGGTTACCATAATCAATGTCACCCTAACCACTCTATGCATAAAATTTCATGAGTGACATGGTTTATGATTGCTTAGGTCTAATCAGGACTAGCTCTAGCGAACATGACACAAACAAGGTTATCGTTTGTCATCCTACAAACTCGTGGCACATAATCACAGTATAACACCTAAGCACACCATCCTCATATCATGTGGTGAACATTTCATTTGAGCAGAGTGCTTTCAGTGTTAGACAAGCCTATGTATCACGTGTCATACCGGCTTCCTCATCATGTCACATAATCATAATGGGAAAATAAGGAGTGTGTGCGCATATTGTCATAATAGGTCAAGCCCTAAAAGGATTGGAAACTATGGCTACTATATGCATCAAGGAGGATAGAGTACAAGGGTTTCCCAGTGAGATGTGATGTTGTCAATATCAAGATATAAAAAGTATACTTTACTTTTCTAAAGATTTGCAGTGTGGAAGTAAAGGTCGAACCCACAGAGATTGAATACTACGCATTTTAATTTTTAAAACCTAAATTTAGTTAATTAAGAAAAATGGATTTTGGATTTAATTTGAATTAAACTAATAACAATAAAAGTAAATCTAAATTATGAAAGCAATTAAAAATTATTTTTATAAATATATTTAGAGAACCTAGGATTGCAAATCCACCACTAGCTTCATAATAAGGGTATTTACGAATTACTTTAGCTTATTAAGTTGGATGATAATGGGGAATTGTAGCTACAAGCCCAATTCCTCCGTCAAGAAAATAACTATGGTTCAAGCACCAACATAATCCATCTTCGGTTAGCACGAATTATCCCACACTAAACTAGGGTAGTGGCATAATCTGTCTAACCTAGGCATGGACTATTCGGATACTTGATAGCACAATTCACTAAAGCACCATTACATGTAAATAACCTATATAAGCACAACAAACATAGATCATTGAGCACATCATAGTCAAAATAGATCTAAGACAAGAATAAACTTTGAAAGTGATGACTTAATCAATTAGAAGCACGATTTATTTATAAAAATCCTCGGAACATATAATCATCATCCATACATAATAAAACTAAAATAAAAACATAAATAAAACCCTATTACTTGGCTAGGGTTTCATTGAAACCCTAGATCTAGGTTTAGTTGGCCATAGAATTGATGAACGACAAGAGGTTGATGGAGGAGGTCATGGAAATCCTTGGTGTTCTTCTTCTTCTCCTTGCTTTTTTCTCTTCAATGGCTGGAGTTTTTGTGTATATGGCTGTGTATAATGTTGTGTAATAATTTGTAACCTTAAATTTGATTTAGAATAGGATTTATATAGAGTTTAGAAGGATTTAGGAAGCTTTCCTAAGCCAAATCGCACTGAAATAGCTGTTTTTACGTTTCTGGATGTATTCAGCCAATTTGGATCGCACAGGGCTCTTCAGGACCTCAAAATACGCAACTTTGACTTTTTCAATGGGTCACTCGCGCAGGTCGCGCGAGCGGGTCGCTCCAGCGAATTTTCACTTTTCCAACTTTTCTCAGATTTTTTGCTACTCTGCGCACTGATTGTAGAATTGTGATTACTTTTGACTCGAACCTCGTATTGACTCATTGTTTGCGGCCACACGTCCGTAACTCGAAGATCTACATTTTATATCTCTGGATAAATTTCTCAAATCTGAAGTATTTCTTGTCAAAAATGCGATTTTCCGAGGCTGCTACTGCATTCAACTTTCACCAGAATCACCGTTTGAGCCCAGAATGACTTCCAAAGCCACTAATCATTGGATTTTTGTGCATTTTCAAGTTAAAGCTCCAAAACCTACAAAATTTAGAATACTTATTAAAAAATAACTAATAGCTACATGAAATGGACTAACAAAGCGTATTTTTAGGACTATAAACGACAACTATTTGTCGCCGATCACACCCCCAGACCTACACTTTGCTAGTCCTCGAGCAAAAAGAATAGAAAAAAAAATAAAACTACTACTATAAATACTACTCCATTTTCGCATGGATCACGATTGCATTTAGCATATGCAACAAGACTTTTAAACCTCTAGGTGTCCCTAGTCGGACGAGTGAAGTCTCATGAGGGTTCTCGTCAACAAGTCACCCACAACCATCTTTATTAACTTGTAAATTTTAAAACAAATTTTATTAAGAACAAAAAACTAATAGTCAATACTCCTTATTATAAAACAATGATTTGAAATAGAATAACAAACATAAAGAAACATAATGAAACATCCACCTAAGTCATGAAAAATAATCCCAAGCACATGCATCGTATAAATCAATAGAGTTTCTCATAAAATCGCACGTGTGTGATGTGGTAGTCAAATGAACACGCGTATGTCATGAACATGGAATATACTTCGGATAACCATTTAACTATGTCTCGACTACGAATATCACAATGTCAATTACACTCTCAAATGAAACACTCAGAAATAGGTGTAATTTTTCTAATATATGGGAGCAAAGAAATATATTTTCAAAACGAGAAATGCTCACATATGACTCGAAAAAGACGCATGACACGAAAGAACGGTAATCTCATGGATAGGACGCCAGTAGTCAACAAAAATTAATTATTACCATGTTTTAATCCCCCTCCCATCGTTTTCATATCCAAACCATGTTTCCTAGGATCAAATAGGACTTTTCAAAGGTTGTAACGTGACTCAGGCAATGAAAAAGGATAGAAAGGATTCATTAGGTAGTTTTCAGAATGGCATTGTAAGGCATGTTCGATTTCTTTCATTCATCTCTTCTACCAACTTTCATCTTTTCATTCTCTTCTTTTTCATATTTCTTTTTTAATTTCTTTCCTTTTTTTTTTCGATCTCTTCAATCTTTTCCCCTTTTTTTCTTGCTTGTCAGATGATTATTCATTGATTTCTAAGCAACTATCCCAATAGCATCTTATCTTCTTCTTCCCAATCAACACATCGCCTTATCAACACTAAAAGGTGATGAATCTTTCAGTGGTGAACTCCAAGTTGGTCAAGTTGGAGCAAAAATAGGATAATGGTAATTAAAGAAAAAGGCATTTTACGGCTCAAAAGGGCAAACTAACGAATTTTTTTTTCATTTATCGGTCAGTAATAAACAAAGAAGGGCCTAAGATCATTTCCTAGGGTGATGTAGTTCTTCAACGTTTACAATGGAAGATTATTTAGCATGGTAGCAAATATTTTAACTTGACTCTCAACCAAAGCAAAAATAACGAGACTAAATAACAAGTAGATGCGCTATTTCAATGAAATTCGACAAACACAATGTGTATTTATAACCCTCAAAACAGAAAAGATAGGCTCAAAAGCTCACTGGGTTTAGTCTCCACCTTGTGTTATCTAGAAATCCGAATCATATTATAGTTCACATCAGACATTTATTCAAGCGACTACGTGCAGTGCATAGGTTTGTGTGCAAATTTATGATATAAAACTATGATTCAAGCGATACATGACCTAAAACGTTTCAACATGACATCAGCAAATATTTAACCACATCTTCTCATGTTTACCATTCTATAACAATCATGGTTACATAACAAGAAGTATCAAATTGAGATTGCAAAAACGTCGGTAACATCGTTTATTTAAGCACAAATATTGAAATTTTTTTGAAAAATCGGTGCATATAATGTGCATGTGAGTGCATACCCCCAAACCTAAATCTTTCATTGTCCTGAATGAAACAATAAAATAAAAGAAAGGAAAGTACGTAAGGAAGGACCGATAGTACCTCAATTTCGACAAGCATAGAACAGGTGAACACAAAGGAATATGGCAATAAAGTTCAATGTTACCTGTTACTTCTTGATAAAAGAAAACAAACAAACAAAATAATAAAAGCAGCTAAAAGAATTATAACTAAGCTAAACGAAACGAAATAAACTATAAGACCGAACAAAATTATGAAAACAAAAAGATAATAACTATAAAAGAAAATAAAACATAACTATAAACAGGAAAACAACACATGAATTGATCTAAAAGTACCTAAGAATCAGAAATAGAAAAGTAAAAACTATGTGACAGGTGGGGAGAAGGATATAGAAAACAAAAGAAAAAAAAAATTAGGAAAACGGGGGATCGCGCGAGCGGTCGTCACGCGCGCGAATCCCAATTATTTTTCTTAATATCTCGCGCGAGTGAGACAGCCTCGCGCCCGCGAATTGAGGTGCGAGGAGAACCTGAGAGCTCATAAACAAAAAGTAAACGAAAATTTCACTAAGGCACATTCTCGCGCAAGCGGGCATCGCGAGCGACGTCTCGCGCGAGAAGTATATTTTCTCTCGGTTCACTTATTTTATGTATATAAATTAAACATAACTTTACTCCAACCTCCAAACCTGTCCAGAAAACTCAAAAACTGACCAAAACGACCCAAAAATAGTAAAAAATCATTAAAACAAACGAATTAAAGCTTGGATTGCCTCCCAAGAAGCGCTATATTTTACGTCTTTAGCTAGACCGTTCTAGCTCAAGATTTTATGGAGGCTGAAAATCGGACTTTATACCCCTATGGATTTCAGGAAGAGCCCTGTGGTAAGCAAAAATAACGTCGCTTTGGATTAATTTAATTGACGGTTCATCCTTATTATGTTCAAATCTATTTCTTACCTTCCGAGTAAATTCATCTTTGGGGTCTTGATTATTCAAATTCATCTGCTCATCACTAACCATATTATTTTCTTCACCCATGTGTAGTGCATTAGTAGGTTCAATTTGTCGTATGACCTCACTACCCTCTATACATAGATAATCATCGTCTTTGGGAGGTTCATCGACAACGTTAAACACGTTTAATTTTAAGTTCAAATTCCCGAATGACACTTTCATCACCCCCGTTTGACAATTGACATGCGCATTAGCGGTGGCTAAGAATGGACGACCAAGAATAACAGGGGTGTGCTTCCTAGCATCTAGGACAGGTTCGGTATCAAGGACCATAAAATCAATGGGATAAAAACATTGATCAACTTTAACTAAGACGTCCTCGATGATTCCTCTAGGTACTTTGACGGAACGATCCGCTAATTGAATAGTAGCGGCCGTGGGCTTAAGTTCACCTAGTCCTAGTTGTTTATAAATGTGATAAGGTAAGAGATTAACACTTGCACCTAAGTCAAGGAGAGCCCTATGGATGACAGTGTCACCTATGACACATGAAATAGTTGGCGTACCAGGATCCTTATACTTTGGAGGTGAGTGTTGAAAATTAGAACTTACTTTTTCTGTGAGAAAGACCTTTTTCGGAGTATGACTATGCAATTTATATTTTTGAGTGCATAGGTCTTTAAGACATTTAGCGTAAGCGGGAATTTGTTTAATAGCATTGAGGAATGGAATATTGATTTTAACTTGTTTAAATACCTTGAGTATATCCTCAACCTTTGACCCTTTCTTTGGAAAATTTGATGGTTCATCAACGTTAGGTGGAAAGGGCAATTTTGGTATATGATTAGTCAGGGCCGTTTCTTTTTCTTTCTTATTTTGGCTCGCGTCCTTACCCTTCTTTGTATTAGAGTTGACGTTCATATCTATCACATTCTCATTCGGAATTTCTATTACCTCTTCCTCTCGTGTAGTCAACCTAGTTGAGACGGCGTTTACTTGCTCATTCGACTCCTTAACCTCGTATTGTCCCTTAGGGTTTTGAATTGTTTGACTAGGCAACGTCCCCTCGTTTCTACGACTCACTATAGTAGCTAGTTGTCCCATTTGGGATTCAAGCTTCGCAATGGATTGTGTGTGTGAGTGCACTATTTGTGCTTGTGCCTGTACTTGTGTTTCAATTTTATTAAGGGACGCCAACACCTTCTCCTCGAAAGCGTTACCCCTTGGAGGGCTCGGATTAGGAGGCGGTTGTTGGTATTGATTAGGTTAAAACTGAGGTTGATATGCATTAGGAAAATTAGTCGCGTCACTAGGATAATTATTATTATTTTTCCACGAGAAGTTAGGATGGTTTCTCCATGGCGCATCCGGATTATTAGTAGTTGAAATATAATTATTTCGTGGGTATTGTTGAATAGAATTAATGTGTTGCTCCACGAATTCCAGAAATTGACTCGCCGATGGACATGCAAGGATAGAATGTGACGAATCGGAACATATTGCACATACTTTATGAGCGGGTGGGGCTGTTGTTTGGTTCATTGTTAAAAGTCGGTCAAGTTTTTTAGATAGTTCCTGAAATTTTATTGAGTGGCTTGACTCAAACTTTACCTCACGTTTGGGTTGCAGATGATACCCCTCAGAACGTACCGACACAGCCTGATGCATCGAGTTCTCGCTTAACGTTTCAAAAATTTTCCAGGCCTCGTCGGCGCTTTTGTGTAGGAAGGTACCCGCACAAACGACATCGATGGTATTACGGACAGAGGGAATAAGTCCCTCGTAAAAGACCTGTACCAACTGCCACTTAGGAACCTGATGATGTGGGCAGGAACGTAATAATTCTTTAAATTTTTCCCACGTGTCGTAAAGTGATTCCCCATCTTGCATCACAAAATTAGTTATAGATTTTCTTATTTGATTTGTTCTTGTGATTGGGAAAAACTTTTGTAAAAATGCAGTAAGTAACGCTTCCCATGTTTTTATAGTGTTTGGCTCAAGTGATTGAAGCCAATACTTTGCTTTATCCTTTAAGGAGAATGGAAAGAGCCGCAATTTTAATTCATCATCATTTAAGTTTTGAATTTTCAAAGTAGAGCATATATCCTAAAAATCTCCTAAGTGTTGATATGAATCTTCATTTAGACGGCCATGGAAAGATGGAAGTAGCGAGATGGTAGACGACTTTATCTCAAAGTGAGATGCCGTTGTCTCCGGTAAGTCGATACATGTTTGTGGCGTGTAAGTCGTAGGAATAAAGTAATCTTTAGGTGGAGGAGGTGGCGGTGTATTAAGATTATTCATTTTATTTCCGTTGTTTCCGTCAGCCATTTTAATCTGTTCGATTTTAAAAGTTTGAGTTTTTCTTAAACGTTTACGGGTGCTTTGAATTTCAGCCTGAAACAATGACGATGGTTTTGGAGTCGAATCGTCGGAGCTTGGGTTGAAGACTTACTAGTTCTAAGGGTACGTTCAAGTTCAAGATCAAAAGATTTTAATTATGGTTTATTAGAACGTGTACCAAACATAAACTAAAAAGAAAATAAACTAAAATAAAGACTGACTAAAATAAAAACAAAAAAATAATCACGCAAGTAAGACAACAAGCAAGCACACAGTACTACTATGATGCATGAATATTATCCTGTAATGCAATGACCGCGTCAAGCCCAGCGCCCCGGGTTTCCTAGCTAATGCACGTGAACAATCACTCCTAAACTAATGCAAATTGTCCATCTCAGCGCCCTAACTTACAGTGGTTGGAAGCAAATTTCAAAGGAAGCGATTTAGTTTATTTATTATTTTTTTTTTATTTTCGCGTAAGCTCCTTTGACGTTTACAGTTGCTCCACTCAAAATGCTAGAATTTGATTACTTTAAGAAACTACAAAACAAAAAGAAAAGTTAGTAACTTAAAACAAAAACGAAAAATAAGAAGAAAAAAAATAAAACCTAATCTAGTATTTATGAATTAACTAAACTAAGATTCTAAAACTAAAGGTAGTAATGCAATCCCCGGCAATGACGCGAAAAATTGATGTTGTCAATATCAAGATATAAAAAGTATACTTTATTTTTCTAAAGATTTACAGTGTGGAAGTAAAGGTCGAACCCACAGAGATTGAATACTACGCACTTTAATTTTTAAAACCTAAATTTAGTTAATTAAGAAAAATTGGATTTTGGATTTAATTTGAATTAAACTAATAACAATAAAAGTAAATCTAAATTATAAAAGCAATTAAAAATTGTTTTTATAAATATATTTAGAGAACCTAGGATTGCAAATCCACTACTAGCTTCATAATAAGGGTATTTACGAATTACTTTAGCTTATTAAGTTGGATGATAATGGGGAATTGTAGCTACAAGCCCAATTCCTTCGTCAAGAAAATAACTATGGTTCAAGCACCAACATAATCCATCTTCGGTTAGCACGAATTATCCCACGCTAAACTAGGGTAGTGGCATAATCTGTCTAACCTAGGCATGGACTATTCGGATACTTGATAGCACAATTCACTAAAGCACCATTACATGTAAATAACCTATATAAGCACAGCAAACATAGATCATTGAGCACATCATAGTCAAAATAGATCTAAGACAAGAATAAACTTTGAAAGTGATGACTTAATCAATTAGAAGCACGATTTATTTATAAAAATCCTCGGAACATATAATCATCATCCATACATAATAAAACTAAAATAAAAACATAAATAAAACCCTATTGCTTGGCTAGGGTTTCATTGAAACCCTAGATCTAGGTTTAGTTGGCCATAGAATTGATGAACGACAAGAGGTTGATGGAGGAGGTCATGGAAATCCTTGGTGTTCTTCTTATTCTCCTTGCTTTTTTCTCTTCAATGGCTGGAGTTTTTGTGTATATGGCTGTGTATAATGTTGTGTAATGATTTGTAACCTTAAATTTGATTTATAATATGATTTATATAGAGTTTAGAAGGATTTAGGAAGCTTTCCTAAGCCAAATCGCACTAAAATAGTTGTTTTTACGTTTCTGGATCTATTCAGCCAATTCGGATCGCACAGGGCTCTTCAGGACCTCAAAATATGCAACTTTGACTTTTTCAATGGGTCACTCGCACAGGTCATGCGAGCGGGTTGCGCGCGGGGGTCGCTCCAGCGAATTTTCACTTTTCCAACTTTTCTTAGATTTTCCGCTACTCTGCGCACCGATCGTAGAATTGTGATAACGTCTGACTCGAACCTTGTATTGACTCACCGTTTGCAGCCACACGTCCGTAACTCGAAGATCTACATTTTATATCTCTGGAGAAATTTCTCAAATCTGAAATATTCCTTATCAAAAATGCGATTTTCTGAGGCTGCTACTGCATTCAGCTTTCACCGGAATCACCGTTTGAGCCCAGAATGACTTCTAAAGCCACTAATCATTGGATTTTTGTACATTTTCAAGTTAAAGCTCCAAAACCTACAAAATTTAGAATACTTATTAAAAAATAAGTAATAACTACATGAAATGGACTAACAAAGCGTATTTTTAGGACTATAGACGGCAACTATTCGTCGCCGATCAAGATGTCCTATATAGCCCCTATTACAGGGTTTGGTATGGTATGTGGACATGCTTTTTATACCCATAGGTACATACTAGGGGAGGGAATTCCTCTACAGGGGTGGTCTAGCGATGCTGCAGGCCCTGACTTTGGTCCGTCCAAGCTTTCTAAGACTAATGCATGTGTGATCTTCCTAATATAGAGTCAAAGAACCTTATAAGTTTTGGAGTCTAACCCTCTTAGTTCACTCCCCAGTAGAGCCACCAATTGTGGGTACCCGGACCAAATTTAGGGTCTAGAAGGATTAAGCCCACTTGATTGATCCCATTACAATCCTCATGTCAACAACAACGAGTGAGGTTCACCACTCTTCATTAGCCTTTATTCGATCCGACCAATTTGGATTACTTGTATTTTGGATTCTATGGGGCTTTATATCCCACCCGAGGCAACAATCAATGCCCATGATCCATATCCGAGGCTACAAGAGTGAGTAATCCATCTATTTCCATAAGGGTAAATCTGGAGAGATCCTCACTAATAAAGTCGCCACTTGGTTTGATAAAGGAAATCAAGAAAACTAAATCTATCAAGTCCAATGAATAGAGAGCATCGCCCCGTCGTCACCAAAGAACTATGTTTGGGGGTTAAGATACGAGAGAGGAAGGAGCTAGATCGTGCTAAAACACCCCCTCTTACCCCATTGTGAGATTGGCCTCTACTTAGCTTTTAAGATGTTTGACTAGACATTATGAAGACCATTTCAATTATTACTAATGCAGTCCTATTTCAAGTTATAAATAGCTAAAGAAATGAAAAGCGTGCAAGAGACTGTATATTTACCACACAATGCATATGCTAAAGCCGTAATTTGGGGACTAAATGCATTACTATGCTCCCCTATGCATGCAAAATTAAAGGAAAGTAAACATGTAAACCACATTCAAACCCTTGGTATAGACTCCAGGGAAATAGGGGATGGGGAGACACAGATAGATGACTCTACAGCTTGGTTGCTCAGACCCTCCTCAGTTGGTATGATCTGATTATCTTGGCTCTTGGCCCTCTTTCCTTACCTTTTCTTCAGCAAGTTCCTCCAATATCTTCTCGATAGCTTTGGTGTCCAGTTACTTCAACCAGTCTTCCTATGTGGTTTTGACTACTTCTTCCGCATAGAATAGTTCTTAATACAGAGGCCTTTGGTAGTTAGTAAAGATTTCGAGGGCAGGATACCTCTTTCCAATAGCCCGACGGATCCAAGGCTTTAAAAACCCGTAGTAGGGGAAATCATCCCCTTCCTTGATGAAATATCCATTTAGGGTCTTCTGGTATAGCGGGAGACTTCTCACTCTCATCTTCTATGGATTCTGTAACTCAATGTCTTCTTTGGTGGGCTTGTTCCCTAACCCAAAGGTGCCTTGTTGTCCTTCAATCTGAGGGAACTCGCAGATCCCTGGTTGATGTCAGCCGAATCCCATTCTAGGGAAGTAATTCATTTTGTAGATGATATTGACTACTGCAGAGTTGGTCTTAGGGAACCTGTCTTCATCACTAATCATGTAGACTTCTTCCATGAAGAATCCTCTGATTTTTCCTTCTTCTAGTTTGGGTATTTGGATTTCGAATTCTGGACCATGTTTTGGAAAGGCTTAATTTTCCTAACTATTTTCGAGGATGATTTTCACTTTTTTGTTGTGAACGTACTTGATCATTTGGTGCACTGTGGATGATACGGCTTTGTTAATATGTAACCATGGTCTCCCAATCAACAAATTAAATGAGGTAGGTATGTCCATAATTTAGAAAAGCTTTGTGCAAACCAAAGACCCACTTGAATTTGGAGAAAAACGGTCCTTATCACAGTCCTCTTGGTATTGTCATAAGCCCTCACAGATTGTACGGATGGAGTGATGTTTAGGATACTGACCCCAAGGTGGTGGTGGTTCTTAGAGCACAGACATTCAAGGCAGAACGCATATCAACCAAATAAAATGGTACTTGCTACCCCTAGCACTCGACAGTGATATACAAATCTTTATTGTGTATGGACCCTTATGGTGCAAGTCTTCATCAGAGAAAGTAATAATTGGATTAAAGGCGAGTGTTCCTAAGAAAGCTACCATATGCACAGGTGCAGTGTTAATGGGGACCTCGGTCCCAGCTAAGGCATTTAACACATCTTACCTATGCTTGTACGAAGTCACCATGAGGTCCCACATTGAGAGATGTGCATGGGTTTTCTTCAACTGCTTTATTAGCTCATTATCCTCCTCGATGATCTCCTCCATCTTTTTTTCCCTTATTCTTGATCGGCTTTTTTTCAATAGCCTCGGCGGCTAGTTACAGAGGTTGGTAGTGATGACCTAATGTAGACACCCCATTTTGTCGGCTATCAGATTTAGGAGACCCATAGCTTGGTGGATCACAATGATCGAAAAGACTCAAAAAGGACTCCTGAAAGTTAGTTCTATATCTCAGAATGCTCAGAATGACCAAAATACCCCTAAAAGCCCGAACGCTCCCGGATTCAGACCAAATGTTCTGGAAACGTGCTATGTCGTAAGAAAAACAAATAAAGTGAGTTCTAAAGTGAGACTGAATGAAATTGTCGGATCCTAGAGACCCCCGGAGGTCCCGGAAGTCCCCAGAAAGTCCCCGTTGATCGGTGTGACCAAGGTTTGACCAAGTTTGACCGAAATAATCCAAATTCGCCGAAAAGTTCCAGGATCATTCTAGATCATGTGGGAATTACTAAAATGAGTTTTAAAAGAAAATCGAACAAAAATGTCAGCTCCTGGAAGCTCCCAGAGGTTTCCAGAACTTCCCGGGAATCTCAGGTTTGACCAATTTGACCAAAAGTTGACTTTGAAACCGGAGCACGGTATCATTTTTCAAATTTTTTTTGTGGATACTAGAGGTCAATAGCTTTCCGAAGGTATATCGCACATAATTTTTGGATTTCAAAAGAATTTAATATGAATTTCTGAAGGCGAAAAACACAATCAAATCGACTTTTATCATGAATACTGCAAAACTTTTCAAAGTGACCTATCTCTGAGCTATTTTTTTTTTAATGTAAAATAGACTCCATTACCTTTCCAAAGGTATATTACAACCTTAATTTGGAGTTTGTATGCATTTTCTGTGAATTTTGGACGAAATAGGGCCTTTTCGCGAATACCGGAACCTCTGGGGGTCTAAAAAGGATTATCTGGACGAATAAGGAGCAGTGCCGCCGCGGCACTAGCCCACTACTGCCGCGGCATAGGTTCAGTGCTGCCGCGACACTCTCCCCCAGAATGGTATTTTTTTTGTTATTTTTTTTGTAATTTCTTTTGTGGGTTCATTTTGATTAATTAAAAACCAAAATGACGTAGTTCTATGTTCAGAGATGTTTGGGACCAATAGGAGTACTTCTAAAACCCCAATACCACCCCAAATTGGCCTATATAAATCCCCCTTGACTTCTCATTTTGGGGGTGTCAAATGCAAGCTTTGAGAAGTTTTAGAGAGAAAGTTGTAGAGATAAGGTTAGAATAGAGAGAAAAGAAGCTTCCTTCTTTGATTTCCAAACAAAAGATTGAGTTCTAAACTTTGTTTTTACTTCATTTTTTCCATTTACTTCATATTCAATACACCCAACCACCATTTTAGTGAGCATTTAAGAGAGAGGAAGTTACTTCCATGTCCAAAGTCACCACATATGAGTGAAACACCAAGCTACAAGTCCAATACATCATTGAATATCATCTATTGATTGTTTATATACTTGTTTGCTTACTTTATTTGTTCATATCCTCTTACCTCATTTCTTTTTGTTTTATTTATTTACTTACTAGTCTATCATCATCTAGATGATCACATGAAGTTTGAGGTGAGTGAATCCTTATGGATAGTAGCTCTTGACCTCAAACACATGTTTGATAGATGATGATTTCAACTTCAATACATTCCTATGTATTCTTGAAGTTGTCTTTGAAATGGAAACAATACTTTCCAATAATCTTGGAGGTTCTTGATGTGAGTTAAATGTTGACATTTTAAGTGGCTATAATCTTCATTAAGTATTGAAAATATGTTTTCAAAATCCCCCTTTTGAAACCCCCCCTCTTAAACCCCTCATTTTGATTTCAAGAAACAAACCTTGTTTTCTCAAAACCTTCAAAACAGTGAATCATTTAACTCAAAGAATTATTTTGAGTTCAATACTTAATATATGAATGCAAGACCACTTGGAACTTGAAAGAGGTCCATTTTTGTCCAAACATTCCTTCCAAACATTCTGCCTCTGCTGTCACAGCAGCTAAGTTGTCTTTCAACTTGTTTTACAGAAAACTTTTCCAAAACGAGTGGTTCCAACTTTTTTTCCCCTTAAACTTCAATGTCTTTGGGAACTTTCTATATAATATGGGCCTCTAGATCTGCTGTTTTCATTTTCTAAGATTTTCCAACATTTCAGTCGACAGTATGGACTCTGTTTCTGAGTAACCTCTATTGTTTATATGATTTCTATCAATCTGTGATAGTTATTAACGATTGGCTTTTTGGGTTGTGTTCTACACACAATAAGGAAGATCCCCATAAAAAGGCATGCATTGAAAACATTCCTAACCCCTCCTTTCAATTTCCAAGAGATCATGTTACTATTTTGTCCACTATTCACAGCAAACATACTTTTACTTCCATACTTTGATTTGATGCTTACATGTACTCCAAATTGGTTCATGTCTTAGGAAGTGGTCCATACCATATTTGTACATATCCTATGATGATTTCTTTCATTCATTCATACACATTCTAGACTTCTAAGTCATTCTAGGAATCCATGAACACAAAACACACTACAACCTTAGCACATTCTAGATACATACATTGCATCCATGCAAAGATTTGGGGCTTTTGTGACTCCTAATCTAAGAAGATTATAAGGAATGAATTTGATCACGCGTTTATGCTTCCCCCTCGTTCTAATCTTCCTTTCTCATCCGTCCCGGGGATTGAGAGGTCTTCTTTTCTCAAAGATTAACATGCATCATACTAGCTTGCTAAGCATATTTTGATTTCTTTATTTATTTGTTTCAAGAAAAATTCATGTCCCCTCTAGATTAGGGAAACTTAATTATTTGATATGTGATTAGACGATTTTTTTCCTAGGTTTGTTCGTGTTATCTTTCACTTTGCATTGTGTGATACTTGGCTTAGATCTTATGAATGATATTTTATCTTTAGATCATCCATTTCAAGTTTCTTATGTGATGTAATATATCTATCATAAATTTTAACTGTCGAACCAAAAATAGTATAAGATGATTATTTGGATGCTAATTGAGGCCCGTCGAAAGACGGAGCGAATTGAGGGTGTTTTAGTCGTGACAAAGGCTCCTTCCTCTCTTGTACCAAAATCCCGAGCCAAGTTCTTTGGTTATGAAAGGTCTGTGCCCTTTATCCATTTGGGTGAGTCAAAATTAGGTTTCTTGGTTCCTTAAAGACCAAGTGGCGACTCTGTATCTGTTTTCAACAGATCTTTTCTCTTTCTTTTCCTTTTTCAAAACAATTTAAAACAAAAAAAGAGGTGGGATTTCGCGCATCCACAATCTGGCGACTCTGTTCAGGATATTTATTTTCAAAACAAAATAATACAGAGTCTTGATTCATATGCAGCATCCTAAAAATCATCCTTTTACTGTGTCTGGTTCACCGCATTGTACTCTTGCATTTCCTCCCCTCCGACTGTGTCTGAAATGCGACGTTGACATTGTTCAGGTTTTGCTGTGCCAGGGCATAAGTCACCGTTGATACTGTACCTTCCAAGGTATATCAAAAAGAGTAAAAAACTTCCGTACTGTCTCTCTGACGGTATATTGGAACTCTCATCAACGGACCCTCTCTGACTAAACCCAGCCTTTGCATATAGATTCCTGTAAAACCTTTTATAGGACTATTCATTTATCTTTTCAGATAGGACAATGTGATATAACTGCTGTATGCCCTGACGGGATTACCTGTGCGGTGTAGACGCTTATGTGGCATGAGGCATAACCTCTTTCCTATGATTCCCAAGGCAATCACTCACATGTGATCACATTGAGTTGACCTGCCTAGGCACCATGACAAGGATGTCTGATCCATGCTCACAAAGATATACACCGCAAACCTTGTTTGTCGGTCCTAAGACATAGGAGTATGAAAACCTGTTAGACAGTATGATCACCATCGTCATATGCTCCTGTCATATACACCTGTTCTCCTAGAAACTCTGCCCAACTCATCCAGATATCCTAGTTTCTCTCAGAAACTTTGTCTAAATTTCCCAAAAATTCCCAAATATACCAATTTCTCCCAGAAACTCCACTTAGATTTCCCAAAAATTCCCAAAATACTCAGAAATTCCTAGGTATACCAATTTCTCCCAGAAACCCTGTCTAAATTTCTCAGAAATACCCAAAATAATAGTTTCTCCCAGAAACTCTGTCCAGATATCCCAGATATAACCGCATTAACCAGTTTCTCTCGGAAACTCTGTCCAAACCAACCAGAAATGCCCAGATATGCCTGTTTCTCTCAGAAACTCTGTCCAAACCAACCAGAAATGCCCAAATATGCATGTTTCTCTCAGAAACCCATTCCAAATCAACCAGAAATGCCCAGTCTCTCCTAGAAGCCTTCATAAAGCCCTAGAAACCCCTGTTATCCCTTGGTGATCATACTGGAAAGTAGGGTTGGCACACTCTATATGGTTAGGACCCTATTTGTTTAACTGCTATTTGTTAGAAATAGGAGCATCATATAGATTAGGGATTACATCCGCATGCTTATCTCATTTGCATACACCATTCCTATTGGTCTACACGCACTGTTTCAGTCAGGCTGTACATGAGTCAGTCCAGGTCTGTTAACATCACTGTCATTTGTCTATCTAAAGTCATCACTGTCAAAATCTGATTCAAATCCTCTCGAATCTGTAGGGTCACTATAGATTCTCAAAGCCAACAACTGGGATCTTCGTCTTGGGTCAGAACTTCAGATAATCGTTTGGTCAGGATCAGCCCAACAAGTTATTTCAGCATGAATCAGAAAGAGCTAGGAAACAAGGTCACCGAATTAGGAGCCACCATAAGCCAGCAATCTGACAGCCTGGCCCAGGTCCTAAAGTTTATGGAAGAACTGAAATAGCAGCGGCAACAGTGTCCCCTTGAGTTCCCACCACCACCATTCAGATTCATACCGCATCCCGAGAATAATGGAGAAGAAGACTAGTTTCAAGGGGCCCCGCCACCCGCATATAAGAAAAAGTTCCAAGAGAAAATGGACAAAGTCAAAAAGCTGGAAAGCGTATTGAGGAAGAGTAAAGGGGTTGATGATTACATACTAGACTTGGAAGGACTTTTTGAGCCTGTTAAGCTAAAGCTGTCGGAAAACTTCAAGATGCCTGCCATTGATTGTTTTGATGGAACTGGAAATCCGAAGAGCCATGTAAAGCTCTATATGAACATTTTTCAATCAATGGGCTACACTCATGAGCACATTGCAATGCTATTCCCACAAACTCTCATGAAGTCTGCACTATCATGGTTCCTTACCTTGAAAGCTTCCAAAACTCGGGCATGGGAAGACATAGTTCGGGTATTTGTTGATCACTATTCCTAGAACCAAGAACTTGATGTCACTATCAGGGATTTGGAAACTACTCGGTAAAACAACAATGAATCCTTCGCTGCGTTTCTGAGCAGATGGAGGAATAAAATGGCCCAAATGACCCATCAACCAGTTGAGAAAGAGCAGGTGAGAATGCTAATCCGGAACCTACAACTACTCTACCATGAGAATTTGTTTTATCAGTCCATCTCCACCTTTGAAGAGCTGTTTGAAGTTGGAACTCGAATTGAAGATGCTATCAGGGAAGGAAAGATCAAGAAGGAAGAGCCTTCGAGTCAGTCGAAAAGGCCCAACTACTCCCGCAATCCTTCGGATGTCAATGCTCTTAGTAGTCAACCCATGGTATACCCTCCTAGGCCGTACCAACCCATCAACCAGGCAAACTCGCCCAATCGCCCTTTCCAAAAAAAGCCTCTTCATAATTTTGCCAAGTTAGAAATCCCCCTCTCCTCAGCCTTAGATCGCGTCCTTAAAAAGGGCCACCTCCAACTACTCCAGCCTCGAAATACCCCGCACCTGCCGAACTGCGATATGTCTAAAAGATGCACCTACCACCAATCCCTTGGCCACAACACCGATGATTGCATGCGCCTTCGCCAAGATATCCAAGACCTCATTGACCAGAATATCATTGAGCCACCTCCAAAGCAGGCCCATATCACTCAAAATCCCCTGCTAAACCACCAAAATATCAGCCTCATTAAGTTTAACCATGTATCCTTCAACCCTACTACCTATATCACCCCCTTAGGTCAACCTTTACCCCTCATTGATATCCCGAAATCTATGGAAATTCATCTAATTAAAGGAAGAAATGATGAGTGGCAACAATAGCTGGCTGATGAACAAGATCTATTCTTCTTGGAAGAACACGATCTAGGGGCAGTGGACCTCAAATGGTATGATCCCAACAATGAAAGCGATGCTTCTATCTAGAACGAGCCGGAGAAACCATTTGTGGGAATAGATTGTGACTAGCTCAAAGAAGATGGGACTGTAGAAGGGCCTACTCCTATCGAGATTGATCATCTGACTAGGTCAGGCTGTCATTACTAGTCTCCGCAGCCTACCATTGAAGCAATAAAAAAAAGTCTAGTCAAAGACAAGGGAAAGGGAAAAATGGATGAGATCATCGAAGAAGACAATGAGTTGATAAAGCAGTTGAAGAAAACCTAAGCACATCTCTCGATGTGGGACATCATGGTAATATCCTACAAGCATAGGCAAGCTGTGTTGAATGCCTTGGCTGGAATTGAGATCCCCATCGACGCTGCACTGGAAGACATGGTGGCTTTCTTGGGTGCACTCACCCCTAACCCATTCATTACATTTTTTGATGAAGACCTACTCCCAGAAGGGTCTACACATAACAAAGCTTTGTACATCACTGTTGGATGTAAGGGACAACAGGTGCCATTCTGTCTGGTCGATATAGGCTCTGCCCTAAATGTTTGTGCTCTAAGGACTACCACCACCTTGGAGGTTAATGTCCTTGACATCACGCCATCGGTGTAATCCGTGAGGGCCTACGATAACACCAAGAGAAATGTAATGGGGACTGTCTCTCTCTAAATCCGGGTAGGGTCTTTGGTTAGCACTAAAATCTTTCAAGTTATGGACATACCTGCCTCGTTCAATTTGTTGATCGGGAGGCCCTAGCTGCATGGCAATAAAGCTGTATCATCCATTGTGCATCAAATGATCAAGCACGTTTATGAGAAGGAGGTGAAAATCATCCTCGACAATGGTTGGGGTAATGAAGCTTTTCCAAACTACGCTCCCATCTTTGAAATCCAAATACCTGAGCTAAAAGAAGGAGAAATTGGGGGATTCTTTATGGAAGAAGTCCACATGATCAATGATGAAGACAAGTTCCCTAAGATCCACTCTGTAGTTGTCAACATCATCCACAAAATGAACTACTTCCCTGGAATGGGATTGGGCTGACGCCAGCAAGGGATTTGTGAGTTCCCTCAAATTAAAGGGCAATAAGGCACTTTTGGGTTAAGGTACAAGCCCACTGAAGAAGACATCGAGCTATAGAGGCCATGGAAGAAAAGAGTAAGGAGTCTCCTACCATACCGCAAAACCTTGAATGGGCAATTCATCAAAGAAGGGGATGATTTCCCCTATTTTGGGTTCCCAGAAACTTGGATCCATCAGGCCACTGGAAAAAGGTACCCCGGGCTGGAAATCTTCGCTGACTGCGAAAGGTCCCCCTATCAAGATCTGTTCTATCCCGAAGAAATTGAGAAAACCCCGGAGGAAGACTGGTTGGAGTATCTGGACACTAAAGCCATTGAGAAAATGTGGGAAGAGTTCGCCGAAGAAAAAGAAGAAAAGAGGGCCGAGAGCCAAGATGATCAGATCAAGCAAACTGAGGAGTGTCTGAGCAACCAGGCTATAGAGTCATCTGTCTCCCTATCCCCTGTTCCCCTAGAGTCTGTACTTCTAATTATCAAGTCTGTATCAGAGTCGGCTGCTGTAAGCCCACCACTGTCTAATGTAATCACTCCACCTGTCATGAATGAAATGAAAGAAAATTTTGCTTACTCCTCTGTGTCTAATACTTGTGAATGCACAAATCCCTCTGGGGATCTCCCAATTGAACTTAAGCAATTAATTAAAAAACCACATGCTTATGAAATAATCGAAGATACTTTATCGGTTAACCAAGGTGAAATAGATAATCCACAAATTGTGCAAATTGGCTCAACTCTTAATAAAGAAGAAAAAGAAAAATTGACTCTCTTGATAAAAAAATTCAAAGATATTTTCGCTTGGTCTTACGAGGATATGCCTGGGGTCGATCCCGACATCGTCCAACATCGCATTCCCCTTCTTCCCAATTCTAAACCTGTTAAGCAGAAACTTAGGCGCATGAGACCAGAATGGGAACTCAAGGTCAAAGAAGAGGTGGAAAAGCAATTCAAGGCAGGGTTCATCATTGTTACCGAGTATCCGGAATGGGTTGCAAATATCGTGGCAGTCCCTAAAAAGGATGGAAAAGTTCGTGTGTGCATTGACTTCCGTGACCTAAACAAAGCCAGTCCTAAGGATGACTTCCCACTTCCCCACATCAATGTCATAGTGGATAACACCACAGGACATGAACTACTGTCATTTATGGATGGCTTTTTAGGGTACAATCAGATTCTAATGGTGCCAGAAGATCGGGAAAAGACAACATTCACCACACCTTGGGGAACATACTATTATAGGGTAATGCCTTTTGGACTCAAGAACGCTGGAGCAACCTACCAAAGAGCTTCCACCACTCTGTTACATGACATGATTCACAAAGAAGTAGAAGTATACGTAGATGACATGATCGTAAAATCCAAGGATAGGGAAGGGCACCTGGTGGCATTGGAAAAGGTTTTTGAAAGGTTGTGCAAATACAAGATGAGGTTGAATCCAAAGAAATGCACTTTCGGTGTGACCTCCAATAAGCTCCTGGGTTTTCTCATCACACAATGGGGGATAGAGGTGGATCCCTCTAAAATCAAGGCAATCCTAGAAATAGCACCACCATGGAATGAAAAGGAAGTGAGAGGATTTCTTAGAAGAATCCAATTTATCAACTACTTCATCTCCAAACTCATAACTACATGTGATCCTTTGTTCCGATTGCTGAGAAAAGGGGAGAAGTTCCAATGGGATGACCAATGCCAAGCCACTTTTGATAAAATAAAAGCCTACCTTCAAAATGTGCCTGTCCTTTTGATCTTGTCAGAATCAAGATATAAAAAGTATTCTTTACTTTTCAAAAGATTTGCAGTGTGGAAGTGGAGGAGGTGGTTGGTATTGACCTTGTTGGTATTGGGGTCGGTACGTATTAGGAAAATTAGTCAACCTAGGATTATAATTATTTTTTGGGAATTGTTGCATAGAATTAACGTGTTGTTCAACAAATTCCGGATATTGAGATGCAGAAGGACATGCAAAGATATTATGGGACGGTTCAGAACATAATGCACATACTTCTAAAGAGGATGGATTAGACGGTTTGTTCATTTGCATAAGTCGGTCAAGTTTTCTATTTAATTCTTGTATTTGAATTGATTGACTTGACTCAACTGTCACCTCTCGCTTAGGTTGAAGGTATCCCTCAGAACGTACCGACACAGCCTGATGCATCGAATTCTCGTTTAACGTTTCAAATATTTTCCAGGCCTCGTCGGCGCTTTTGTGTAGGAAAGTTCCCGCACAAACGACATCGACGGTATTCCTAACAGAGGGAATAAGCCCCTCGTAGAAGACTTGAACCAATTTCCACTTGGGAACCTGATGGTGTGGGCACGAACGTAATAATTCTTTAAATTTTTCCCACGTGTCATAAAGAGTCTCCCCATCTTGCATCACAAAATTAGTTATATCTTTTCTTATCTTATTTGTACGCATAATAGGGAAAAACTTTTGTAAAAAGGCGGTGTGTAAGGCTTCCCATGTTTTTATTGTGTTTGGCTCCAAAGATTGAAGCCAATACTTCGCTTTGTCTCTTAAGGAGAATGGGAAGAGCCGCAATTTTAATTCATCATTATTTAGGTTTTGTATTTTCAAAGTAGAGCATATACCCTGAAAATCCCCTAAGTGTTGGTAAGGGTCTTCATTTAGACGGCCATGGAAGGACGGTAGTAGCGAGATCATAGACGACTTTATCTCAAAGTGAGATGCCGTCGCCTCCGGTAATTCGATACCAGCTTGGGGCGTGTAAGTAGTAGGAATAAAATAATTTATAAGTGGAGGTGGTGGCGGTATATTAAGATTGTTCATATTCGCACCATCATTTTGATTGTTATTGTTATTTCCACCGTCAGCCATTTTAATCGGTTCAATTTGAAAAGTTCGAGTTTTCCTTAACCGTTCACGAGTACTCTGAATTTCGGCCTCAAACAACGACGACGGAATCGGAGTTGATTCGTCGTCTTGCAACCTAGCTCTAGAAGCTTGGGTTGTGGACTTACTAGTTCTTAAGGTACGTTCAAGTTCAAGATCAAAAGATTTTAAATCTGGTTTATTTGAACGTGTACCCAACATAAACTAAAATAAAGAAAAAGGAACTAAAAACAAAGACTGACTAAACAAAAGAAAAACAAACAAATAGCAATCACGCAATTAAGATAACAAGCACTCAACTACTGTGATGCATGCAAATTATCCTGTAATGCAATGACCGCGTCAAGTCCAGCGCCCCGGGTTTCCTAGCTAATGAAGTGTAATTAACCCTAAACTAATGCAAATAGTGCGTCACAGCGCCCTGACTTACAGTGGTTTAAAGCGAAGTTAAAGCGAGCAATTTACTTAATTCTTATTTATTTTATTTCGCGTAAGCTCCTTTGATGTAATGAGCTACTCCACCCGGAAACGTTGACTACAAAATAAAAGAATAAGTTAGTAACTAAAAACAAAACGGAAAATAAGAAAAATAAAAACTAACCTAATATTTACAAATTAACTAAACTAAGATTATAAAACTAAAAGTAGTAATTTGCAATCCCCGGCAACGGCGCCAAAAATTGATCTTGTCAGAATCAAGATATAAAAAGTATTCTTTACTTTTCAAAAGATTTGCAGTGTGGAAGTAAAGGTCGAACCCACAGAGATTGATTACTACAGCTCTTAATTTTAAAAGCTAAGTCTAATTAATTAAGAAAAACGGATTTGATTTGGATTTAATTAAGCTAAGAACAATAAAAGTAAATCTAAACTATGAAAGCAATTAAAGTTATTTTAAATAATATTTAAGGGAACCTAGGATTGCAAATCCACCACTAGCTTCATAATAGGAATATTTATGAATTACTCTAGCTTATTACATTGGATGATAATGGGGAATTGTAGCTACAAGCCCAATTCCTCCGACAAGAAGATAATCATGGTTCAAGCACCAACATAATCCATCTTCGGGTAGCACGAATTATCTCACACTAAACTAGGGTTGTGATCTAATCCGTCTAACCTAGGCATGGACTATTCGGATACTTGATAGCACGAATCAATAAAGCACCATCACATGTAAACAACCTAAACAAGCACAGCAAGAATAGATCGTTGAGCACATCACAGTCAAAATAGATCTAAGACAAGAATAAATTCTGAAAGTAATGATTTAATCAATAGAAGTACGATTTATTTATAAAAATCCTCTAAACATGTGACTGTCATCCATACATAATAGAACTAAAATAAAAACATAAATAAAACCCTATTACTCGTCTAGGGCTTCATTGAAACCCTAGATCTATGATCTAGCCGTCCATGGACGTGATAGATGACAAGTAGTTGATGGAGGAGGCCATGGAAACCCTTGGTCTTCTTCTTCTTCTCCTTGCTTCCCTCTCTTCAATGGCTGGAAGTATGGTTGTAGAATGTGTGTATAATAATTGCCAACCCTCTAATTATAATAAAATAGGGTATAAATAGATTTACAACAAGTTTTGGAAGCCTTTACAACTCGAAACGGACTGAAACTGATGTAATTTACAATCTGGACGCCATTCAGCAGTTTCGTTTGCACAGGAGTCTTCAGTACACTGAAATACGCAACTTTGGTTTTTACCCATATCGCGTGAGCGGGTCGCGCGAGCGCGACAATTGGACCTTCGCGCGTGCGGATCGCGCGAGCGATTCTGGGGTTCTTGCGCGAGCGGATCGCGCGAGCGATTCTCGGATTTCGCGGGCGCGCGACTTGACTTTTTCAGCTTCTTCAACTATGCTTTTTCACCCTGTTTAGCCTGGTTTAGTTGATTTCTTCCAAAACCTGTCAGAAACTAGAAAACGAAGTAAAAATATACAAAAACAGGATAAAAAGGTACTAACAAATGCTCGTTAAGGCGTAAAAAGAGGATTTGTTCTCTCCCGATCACCTTTCACCACCCACTCCTCATAAACCCTTTATTCCTTTACCTATCTATCTCCGAAAATGCTATGCTAGCCCAAGAAGGAGAAGAAAGCCACTCCAAAAAAGCCATATATTACCTTAGCAAGAGGATGATAGGGTATGAGCTCAACTACTCTACCCTCGAAAAAACATGTTGGGCCTTGGTTTGGTGCACTTGCCGACTGAGGCACTACATGCTGGCCTTCCTAGTTGTGCTCATATCCCGCATAAATCCTCTAAAATACCTCCTCGAAAAACCCACCCTGGCCGGTCGTATATCCCGTTGGTTACTTCTGCTGTCCGAATTCGATATCAAGTATGTGACAAGCAAATTGGTAAAAGGGAGAACTATAGCTGAACATCTTGCTGAACACGCCATTGATTATGAAGTAAGTGAAGATTTTCCGTTCCCGGACGAGAATATCATGGAACTCAAGGAAGAACAGTGGAAGTTGTACTTTGATGAAGCAGCCAACATGAAAGGCTATAGAGTAGGAATGATTCTAGTGTCACCAAATGGGGACCACACCCCACTGGTAGTCAAGCTCAATTATAACTCCACCAACAATACTACTAAATACGAGGCATGCATTCTGGGAATGGAAGTAGCCATAGAACTGAAAGTTTAGAAGTTGGATGTCTTTAGAGATTCAAACCTCATTATATCACAAGCTAGAGGAGAATGGAAAGTGAAAGAAGAAAGGTTGAAGCCCTATCATGATCATCTCGATGGACTCAAGAGACAGTTCAGAAACATCACATTCTTCTACTTGCCAAGAGAAGAGAACCAGCTAGCAGATTCGTTGGCTATCCTAGCCTCCATGATCAAAATTCCCGTGGGAATCAAGATGATGCCTTTGGTAATTGGGCAAAGATACGAGCCTTCATTCAACATGGTCGCCGCGATCGGAGAAGAAGAAGACGAAACACCATGGTACCAAGATGTTTAGAACTTCATAGAAAAGGGAACGTACCCCCAAGAGTCTACCGAGAAAGACAAAAGGACAATTCAAAGATTCACAGCGCAATCAATCATTTGCGGGGGAAAATTGTTGGAGAAAGGGTACAATGGTCACAACCTGACTTGCTTGTTTGGAAAAAACTCCAGAAGAATGATGGAAGAAATACACGAGGGGGTATGTGGTCCACACATGAACGGTCACATGCTGGCAAAGAAGATTGTAAGACAAGGGTACTACTGGACAACATTGGAGAAAGATTGTTGCGAATACGTAAGAAGGTGTCACAAGTGCCAGATCCATGCGAACATGATGCATGTACCACCATCTCTTCTATACAGCATGACCTCTCCTTGGCCATTCTCAACCTGGGGAATCGATATCATCAGTGAAATCGTTCCAAAAGCCTTGAATGGAAATCGATACATTGTGGTGGCCATTGACTACTTAACAAAATGGGTAGAAACCGCATCCTACAGCAAGTTAGGGGCCAAGGAAGTGGCCAAGTTCATCAAGAAGAACCTCATCTGTCGTTATGGAGTCCTCCATGAGATCATTTCAGATAATGGTAGTCATTTCAAAGCTAAAGTCAGGGATCTGTTTGAGGAATACAAAATCACTTATCACAAGTCATCACCATACAGGCCGCAAACTAATGGGGCAGTTGAAGCTGCAAACAAGAATGTCAAGGCCATACTACAGAAATCGGCTGATACCTACAAAGACTGGCACAAAAAGCTACCATTCGCACTTTAGGGATACAGAACATCAATAACGACGTCCACAGGAGCAACTACTTACTCACTAGTATATGAAATGGAAGCAGTAATTCCAGTCGAGATAAAACTACCATCCCTGCGCGTGATGGCAGAATGTGAAATTTCTGAATCGGATTCGTTAAGGGAAAGGTACGAAGAATTGGCTCTCATAGATGAAAAGCGCCTAGCGGCAGTCGACCATGTCCGAATCTATCAAAAGAGGATAGCCCGTGCTTTAAACAAAAGGGTTCATTCGAGGAAAATTGTCAAGGGTAACCTTCTCCTTAAGGAATTGCGAGCCCCGATCTTTAATCCACGCGGAAAGTTCAAACCCAAATGGGTCGGCCCTTATATCGTCAAAACTATCCTTTCTGGAGGAGCAACCTACCTCATGGACCTCAATGGCGTTGAATTCAAAGAACCAATCAACATGGATCACCTCAAAATGTACTATGCTTGACCATTCCCCAAAACCAATTTTCTTTCAAGCCTCGCCCTGAACTACGCTCGACCTGATTCCCACTCAGGGATACGTAGGAAATCGCATCGGTTCGGTCGACACCATCATAATCAACCCCTTTTCATTCAAGACTTTGGCCCGAACTACGTTGGACCTGATCCCCGTTCGGAGGTACGTAGGCAGACTTTCAAAAAAGAAAAATAAAAAAAGAAAATAAGGATGGCTCGCTAGGTTGAAAATCTGAAAGGACGCCTAGGTAAAAGTTAGAGTTAAATCCAAAGTGAGCAATAACAAAAGAGAGAAAAGAGCTCGCTAGGTCACTTAACTGGTGCCTAGGCAAAATTATGAGCATGTGAGAAAAATAAATTACCATAACCCAGAAATCACCCTCCACACTAGGGGCAAACTTCAGCCACCCGCCTCGTTTGCCTGAACCTCTTCTAAAACTAGGGACAAACGTCGGTCATCTACCTCATTTGCCTCACCACCATACATATCCCAAACTAGGGGCAAACTTTGGCCACCCGCTTCATTTGCCTCTAATCATCCTAGCATGCCCAAACAAGTATCAAAAGCAAACATCTGATCAAGATCATACTACGAATGTTTTCAAAAAGCCAAATGCATAAAATAAGGTTCTCTAAGTAACCAAGGTTCGCCGATAAACAAACTTCGAATATTACATAAGCAGGGATAAATGAAAAACATAAAAAGTTCTTTCAGAAAGCAATCCCAAATATCAAAGACACTTGGAGGAAAGAAGCAGAATTAGTTAAGTCTAGCTTTATTTTGTGTCTTTTATTTCTTCAAAGGTCTTTAAAGGTAGGCTTTTACTCAACCGGCCCAGCCCCTGATGAAAGCAGCAATAGTAGTGGCTCTGACTCTTGAAGCAAAGACCCTCTCAGTAAACCCCAAGGGGACCTCTTGAACTCGCTCGTACTGTCTAGCCAATCGGCAAGGATAATAGAAAGATGTCTCTCTCAGACCCATCAGCCACACTCTCTGGTAATCCCTGAGACCAGTGGTCACATCATGAAGGCCCCAACGCCTCACGATCTAGCAAATGCCGGCCTCAAATAAAACACCCATCATGCTAACCCAATCGACAGAAGTGTAACGAGGATGAAGCACGGCCCTGCGAAAGTAAACTGGCGGCACACTACCAGTCTATAACTGAAGGCGCTCGTAGAGCCAAGCCTATAACACCAAAGACGCCCCAAAAAGAAGAAGCGTTCCTTGATTGAAAGCGCGATCCAAACCATTAAGGGTTTCAGCCAGAACCATGGCCATGGGATTCCTCCTAAATTTCAGCCCAAGGCACATGTGCACCAAGTTGATAGAAGCACTCGAGAACAGAAAGTGGGAAATCATGCACAATATCATAGCGGCCCCGCGGGTAGCATCATATATGCTAGGATTCCCAGGACTAGCATACGGTCAATGATGGAAGCAATGTCAAGAATCTCACCATGAATTAGCCGGCGGGAAATAGTAGTGGAACAGTTCAGGTATTCAGCCAAGCCTCGCGTGGGACTGGGGGTATCAGCAGAAGGGAGAATCAGGTCAAAGTCAGAATCGAAGCCAAGGATAGCACAAAACTCCTCAAACAGGGGACATATCTCTAGGCAGTTGAAATTAAAGACATGGTTCATCGGACTATCCCACCTGTAAGGAAAACACACTCACTATCATAAAGCTGCTCATTGCAGTAACATCAACAATCACAGAATCACAATGCACAACCACTAACCAAAGCAAGCACACAACTACGCCTTCAAATCAGAAACTATCCGGCTCGAAAGGCAAAAACATCATAATACGCTGTCAAGGGTGATAAATCATCCTACACATCATCCTACACATCATCCTACACATTGTCTTACATATTGTCCATCAGTCACATTATTCACTAGTACAACCCAATTGAAAACATAAAATGGAGATAAAACAAAAATCCCTGCTTAGGAGGCCTTAGTTTTCCTCTTCTTCGTCCTTTGTCAGGCCACCCGGAGTGTACATCGGCAATGGCCTCAACCTGCCACCTCGGCACCTTGGTCGGTCCTCGATGAGCCGGCACCACCCCCACGATACTGCACACATAAACAAAATGAAAGCAATTAGTAGAGAAACAGCAAAAAGTACAAAAATGAAGTCAAGTCAGAAAATTACCAAGGACACCATCTGACTGGTGGCAAACTGCCGCATACCATCCATCTGTCAAGGGAAAAATTAGGGTTAGGACCTCATAACCTTAAGGAGTGCAAAAATAGAGACATACCTGATGGTCTCGCGTGAGGACCAAAGATCTTAAGCTAGCTACCAAGGCGTGGCCCTCCTCAGCATAACTCCAAGGGATGTTGAGGATGCCTGCTGGCTGGGTGGGATACCAACATGTGACCTGTGGCACCTCCATAACCTGGGGAGAGCCATCTGCACCCAAAACATTAACGGTCCAATCCCAAGGAGGGATAAGATCAGAAACTAGGGGAACCCGTCTCCTGTACATCTCGCGAAGCTGTAGGCACAAAACAAGTTAGGGAAAAGATGAGTCAAAAACATAGGCAACGGATAGAGACAAAAATGTGAAAGAAACTCACATCCATGAGTGGGAAGTTGGGCATCAGGAAGCAGCCACGGTAAGTTTCATAGCTGGTCTCAGAGAGAAAGTGATCCCAAACATCAGTACCAGCTAAGGCCGCCAACAAAGCATCACCGAAAAGGTCATCAGCATCCATCACAGGAGGATTATGAAGGACGCGATACCTCAGATTGCCAACCACCTACTGAGACACTCGTTCGCCAAGGAACCATTGCCTATTTTCGGTACTTTCCATCAGAAGTCGGCAAGAGGAAAGGGGCCTGACCACCTGTATCTCCTCTGGGGCAGCATAGGCAACGCTCTCCCAAGGCGTCCAATCAACGCTAGTAGTTGTCAGCCCAGATAAGAAGTTTCTGAGGAGAACAAATTGATGAGCCCCGCTCTTTACCCCGACAATATCCCTCCGCCATCTCAAACCCCGGGGGAACAAAGGCACAGGAGCCATGTCATCTTCATCTTTACCTGATTCATCAGCAGGGGAAGGAGCCAACATCTTTAGGTACTCAAAGCTCCAAAGCTGCACAGACAAAGGGAAAATCAGAAAAGGCAAGAAGTATAGAAATCAAAAAGCCGAAAGAAAAAAGAAGTTTCAGTACATACCTCCTAAGCTCGCCAGAATCCCCCCGTCGATTTGACATCGCCTCGGGAAACCTCACCCATATACTTATAAAGGTGGGCCAAGGTAGCACCACCCCAGTCATAAGAGGGGATCTCACTAATGATCGCCAGGCAAGAAAGAAGCCTCAAGTTTGCCCGGTCATTCCGTGTCGCGAAGATCGAGCAACCAAGGACATACAGAAGAAATACCCTCAAAAGTTGAGAATTATTCAGGTTGTGATTCCCTTTGCCGTAAGCCCGATAAAGCCAGCCACAAGGGATCCAGTTGTTGGTAAAAAATGGTTTGAATCAAAGTTTAAACGCGCAGCGGAAAAAGTCCAGTTATAAAAACTTTTGGTATCCCTGGATCTACTACTCGTCAACTCCTTAGATGTGTACAAGGGTGCAAGAATAATATACCTTAGGTCTTGAACCCAATTCTGAATATGGCTTCCTTTAGCAATGTCCAGCAGCAACCTCTAGGTGATCTTCACTCTTATGTCTCCTCGAACGCTTCCCAGAGAGGCTAGAGATGGTGGGATCTCTAATGGAGAGGATGAAGAAGGTTTGGGAACCCTAAAATAGTTTCAGCAGCTTAGGGACGTTCAAGCGACAAACTCCTTTCCCAGAACGCAGCTGCCCTATTTATAGATTCCCAGAACCGACCTTACTTTCAATCGATCGAAGTAACTTCGATCGATCGAACCTTCGATCGATCGAACCAAGTTCGATCGATCGAACCTGTCTAGACTTCAATCGATTGAAACAACTTCGATCGATCGAACCAGTCTTGACAGCATCCTCAATTGCCTTTCCAAGCATTCTGGCGGAGCTAAGAGTGGGACCTCCTAGGTTCTTAAGCTCCGATTAATTATTATTCCATCTAGTCAGTACTCTTGACTAAGGAATCAATAATTAATCAATTATCATTAATGCCACTATAAAATGATAATTGCACTCCAGTGCATAAGAACATAATCATACATACATAAGTGATTGCTAGACTTGTATAATATGATACAGATGTCCCTCTACCAGGCAGTATTCGTATCTATCATTGGGATGTATGTGTAAAGATACTGTCGACCCAATAGATAGTACATCTTATATTCCTCAAGTATCATTCACTACGCTTGGATTACTAAACATGTCAACAATAACACTTTGTTGACAAGGCTGGCCAGCTCTCAGTAATCACTCCTAGTGACATTCTCGAGGGAATACTTACTCTTCGTTTTATAGAAGAGGGTAGAATTCCATCTTGACAATATATGTTCGTAACATTGTATACCTGATTTACCCAAGATACCCAGGTGTTGATCTTGCAAGACCTCACTGATTGGTAAGTCAAAGCAATCAAGCATACAACTTGCGTTCATAACTGTCTCAGGATTAAGGACATGTATCCCTATGCAAGTTTTGAGTTCCTATTGACGGTGACAGCATTTAGGTGTCAATAGGTTTAACTCAGGTCCGTCAATGCACCGAGTGCACTAGCATATTAACCAAGAGTCAAAGACTCTTATGAATGAGATTCATCATTCTACCCCGTAGACGTTAATCATGCTACAGTGTATACCTGATAAGTTATCCAGACTTATCATCCACTGTGACTTATTTGGAAACAACAAGGATTTGTGATTCATATCTCACATGTGTAATCGCATACACAAATGAACCACATACAATGTTGGTTAAGGATTCCAGTCTAATATTCATCTCATGAACTAACATGCATAAATGCATTATGATATTCCATTGTCCAACTAACTGGTTTGAGGGCATATTCCCAACACCAGTACCTCTCTAGATTAGGAGAAATAGACCCAATTAGCATCTCTTCAGCTTCAGGATCAATCTTATAGAAGTAATCCAAGACTAGGCACTTCCCGCCAACCCTCAAGTCAGTAATCATGGAAAAATCAAAAGGCATCATTGTCATCTCACCGAATGGCAGATGGAAAGTATTGGTGGTGTCCCACCATCTCTCAGCAAGAGCGTAAAAATGCGCCAGATTGTTGGTACTCTTTGAAACTAGGCAGACAAATCCGCCAAACCCGGCATCGTCTACCATTCTCTTGACTGCAGGCGAGAGTTGGGTGTACCATAGAAAAGAATGAGCAAGGCTACCATGGCCCTTCACTGTCACTTCCAGCACCCGCACACATCAAAAATGACAAAATAAACGATCACAAAATCACTATTCATGACCCAAAGTCCAACTTCACAAAATCAACATACGAGCATAAAACAAGCTTCCAACAAACTCTAGGTGCACACTACGGTCCATAAAACTAGCACAATGCACAAAATAGTCCTAAACGGTCGAAGGTTTCACATACTAGGCTCTCTAGAGCCGCGGTCAAAAGATGACATTGGGGGTCCCAGAAAAGCAGTGGCCCAGTGCCACCGCAGCACTGCTTCCCGCAGGCCCTGCTTTGCTCTATTTGAGCCCGTTTTGGCCCATTCTGACTCGTTTTAGCCCGTTCGTGATCCCGATTAGCCCCGGTGGCCCATTTTAGTCAAGATTTATGAGGTTTTATCCTCAATAGATCCATTTTAACCCTAGAAAATTTAGTTAATCCCCCAAGGACAGAAACAGAGATATCGGCCCAAAATGGCTTTTCAAACTGACCATTGCAAAGATCTGATCAATCGTGAGAGATTCAAAAATAGGTCCTGGTTCCCGATCAAGAAACAGTTAAGAGAGATTCTCTGAGAATCCTACATCATCCCCTGAGGACAGAAATAGAGGTATCAGCTCCCGAAGGCCCAAAACAACTTTTCAGAACTGACCATTATAAAGATCTGATCAACTGTGAGAGATTCAGAGATGGGTCCCAGTTCCTAATCAAGAAACAGTTAAAGAGAGATTCTTTGAGAATCCTGCATCATCCCCCGAGGACAGAAGCAGAGAGATACCAGCTCCCGGAGGCCCCGACCAGCCCTCTTGGATTGAGCACTAGAAGATTTGATCAATCGTGAGAGATTCAGAGATGGGTCCTGGTTCCTGGTCAAGAAAAGAGAGATTATTTAAGAGTCCTACATCATCCCCCGAGGATAGAAACAGAAGGATACTAGTTCCCACTATCCCTAATAGAAAGCAGCAAAAGCAGAACCTACTCCCGAAGATCGGTCATCAGGAACAACGGGAACATCACCCGAGTCCAAATTTTAAAGACGAGCACCATCGTTCCACGACTCTGTGTCTTCTGATTATCATGAGCTTTCTTATCTGTCCATTTTCATAGCTTCCTTACCTATCAGTTATCATAGGATCCCTCGATCACCTTTAGTTGTCATCATCTAAAACCCTGCGATTGATCCATTTCTCTTACAAAGCACGTTTATCAGAATTTAAGAAGTTCACCCCAAGACCTGAGTCTTCCAAATCATTATCTCTTTATCCGAGTCAGCCACTACATCACAGTCGGAGACACTATCATGACATAAGTCCACTCGGAGTGGCACACACCCCATAGCACCAGCTCATACTAAGATCAGAACACTAATATTCATATCACATCCATGCAATGCATATCATTCTCCTAACATAGCATTCACCTATCTTCTTGTGCATGTGCGATTTGTTCCTTTGTACCCCGAACTACGTCCTGGTCTAATTCCCCTTGGGATACGTAGGCAGCTCACGAAGAGCACGACCAGCCTGGCCCCAACATCATGCTTTCTATCATTACATCTTTTGCAATGCTTTTTATCCTAAATCTATAGCCTCCAAAAGACCTGTCTCTTCAAAGATTTGGCACTCGCTTGTGACATGCGTTGCCTCGCAAGTTCATGCCAAAGAGGGGCAAACTGTAGACACCCCATTTTTTCAGCTATCAGATTTAGGAGACCCACAGCTTAGTGGATCACAATGATCGAAAAGACTCAAAAAGGACTCCTGGAAGTTAGTTCTATCTCTCAGAATGCTCAGAATGACCAAAATACCCCTGAAAGCCTGAACGCTCCCGAATTCGGACCAAATGTACTGAAAATGCACTACATCGTAAGAAAAACAAATAAAATGATTTCTAAAGCGAGATCGGATGAAATCGTCGGCTCCCAGAGACCCCCGGAGGTCCTGTTGTTCTCAGAAAGTCCCCGTTGACCGGTTTGACTAAGGTTTGACCAAGTTTGACCAAGTTTGACCAAAATCATCCAAATTCGCCGAAAAGTTTCAGGATCATTCTAGATCATGTGAGAAATACTAAAATGAGTTTTAAAAGAAAATCGAACGAAAACGTCAGCTCCTGGAAGCTCCCAGAGATTTTCAGAACTTCCCAGGAATCATAGGTTTGACCAGTTTGACCAAAAGTTGACTTTGAAACTGGAGCACCGTATCATTTTTCAAACATTTTTTGTGGATACTAGAGGTCAATAGCTTTTCGATGGTATATCGCACATAATTTTTGGATTTCAAAAGAATTTATTGTGAATCTCCGAAGGCAAAAAAGGCAATTAAATCGGCTTTTATCATGAATACCGCAAAACTTTTCAAAGTGACCTATCTCTGAACTATTTTTTTTATATGTAAAATAAACTCCATTACCTTTCCAACAGTATATCACAACCTCAATTTGGAGTTTGTATGCATTTTCTGTGAATTTTGGACAAAATAAGGCCTTTTTGCGAATACCGAAACCTCTGGGGGCCTAAAAAGGATTATTTGGACGAATGAGGAGCAGTGCCACCGCGGCACTGCTCGACTGCCGCCGTGGCACAGGCCCAGTGCCACCGCAGCACTCTCCCCCAGAATGGTATTTTTTTGTAATTTCTTTTGGGGGTTCATTTTGACTAATTAAAAACCAAAACGATGTAATTCTATGTTCACAGATGTTTGGAACCAATGGGAGTACTTTTAAAACCCCAATACCACCCCACATTGGCCTATATAAACCCCCCTTGACTTCTCATTTTGGGGGTGTCAAATGCAAGCTTTGAGAAGTTTTAGAGAGAAAGTTGTAGAGATAAGGTTAGAATAGAGAGAAAAGAAGCTTCCTTCTTTGATTTCCAAACAAAAGAGTGAGTTCTAAACTTTGTTTTTTACTTCATTACTTCCATTTACTTCATATTCAATGCACCCAACCACCATTTTAGTGATAATTTAAGAGAGAGGAAGTTACATCCATGTCCAAAGTCACCACATATGAGTGAAACACCAAGCTACAAGTCCAATACATCATTGAATATCATCTATTGATTGTTTATATACTTGTTTGCTTACTTTATTTGTTCATCTCCTCTTACCTCATTTCTTTTTGTTTTCTTTATTTACTTACTGGTCTATCATCATCTAGATGATCACATGAAGTTTGAGATGAGTGAATTCTTATGGATAGTAGTTCTTGACCTCAAAAACATGTTTGATAGATGATGATTTCAACTTCAATACATTCCTATGTATTCTTGAAGTTGTCTTTGAAATGGAAACAATACTTTCCAATAATCTTGGAGATTTTGATGTGAGTCAAATTTTGACATTTTAAGTGGTTATAATCTTCATTAAGTATTGAAAATATGTTTTCAAAACCTCCCTCTTAAACCCCTCATTTTGATTTCAAGAAACAAATCTTGTTTTCTCAAAACCTTCAAAATAGTGAATCATTTATATTAAAAGAATTATTTTGAGTTCAATACTCAATATATGAATGCAAGACCACTTGGAAAGTCTTCCTAACTCATTATAGAACACCCAAGATTTTTGGCTTGACTTATAAACACTTGAAAGAGGTCCATTTTTGTCCAAACATTCCTTCCAAACATTCTGCCTCTGTTGTCACAGTAGCTAAGTTGACTTTCAACTTGTTTTAAAGAAAACTTTTCCAAAAAGAGTGGTCCCAACTTATTTTTACCTTGAACTTCGATGTCTTAAGGAACGGTCTATATAATATGGGCCTCTAGATCTGCCTTTTTCATTTTCTAAGATTTTCCAACATTTCAGTCGACAGTACGGACTCTGTTTCTGAGTAACCTCTATTGTTTATATGATTTCTCTCAATCTGTGATAGTTATTAAAGATTGGCTTTTGGGTTGTTTTCTAGACACAATAAGGAAGATCCACATAAAAAATCATGCATTGAAAACATTCCTAACCCCTCATTTCAATTTCCAAAAGATCATGTTACTGTTCTGTCCACTATTCACAGCAAGCATACTTTTACTTCCATACTTTGATTTGATGCTTACATGTACTCCAAATTTGTTCATGTCTTAGGAAGTGGTCCATACCATATTTGTACATATCCCATGATGATTTCCTTCATTCATTCATACACATTCTAGACTTCTAAGTCAATCTAGGAATCCATGAACGCAAAACACGCTACAACCTTGGCACATTCTAGATACATACATTGCATCCATGCAAAGATTTGGGGCTTTTGTGACTCCTAATCTAAGAAGATTATAAGGAATGAATTTGATCACGCGTTCATGCTTCCCCCTCAATCTAATCTTTCTTTCTCATCCGTCCCGGGGATTGAGAGGTCTTCTTTTCTCAAAGATTAACATGCATCATACTAGCTTGCTAAGTATATTTTGATTTCTTTATTTATTTGTTTCAAGAACAATTCATGTCCCCTCTAGATTAGGGAAACTTGATTATTTGATATGTGATTAGACGATCTTTTTCCTAGGTTTGTTCGTGTGATCTTTCACTTTGCATTGTGTGATACTTGGCTTAGATCTTATGAATGATATTTTATCTTTAGATCTTCCATTTCAAGGTTCTTATGTGATGTAATATACCTATCATAAATATTACTTCTTAAACCAAACATAGTATAAGATGATTATTTGGATGCTAATTGAGGCCGGTCAAAAGACGGGATGAGTTGAGAGTGTTTTAGTCATGACAAAGGCTCCTTCCTCTCTCGTACCAAAACCCCGAGCCAAGTTATTTGGTTATGAAAGGCCGGTGCCCTTTATCCATTTGGGTGAGTCAAAATTAGGTTTCTTGGTTCCTTAAAGACCAAGTGGCGACTCTGTATCTGTTTTCAACAGACATTTTCCTTTTCTTTTCCTTTTTTAAAACAATTTAAAACAAAAAGAGGTGGGATTCCGCGCGTCCACACCTGACTTGGTCAAGTGGTCAATTTCAGCAAGGGTAGGTCCTTCAATAGCTTCATCATCTTTGAACCAATCACAGTCAATACTTACGAATTTCTTTTTTGGCTTATTCCAAATAGAGGCATAAGTTTTATTGCTCGGGTTATACCATTTGAGGTCCACTACCTCTAAGTCATGTTCCTCTAGAAAAATAGATCTTGTTCATCATCCAATCGTTGTTGCCAATCATTATTCTCTCCTTCGATTAGATAAACTCCCGTAGAATCTGGGATGTCAATGAGGGATAGTGGTTATCCTAGGGGGTGATACAAGTGGCAAGGTTAAAGGATATGGGGATGGATCAATGAGGCTGGTGTTTGGTGGTTTGGCAGGGGATTTTGGGTGACATGGGGTTGCCTTGGAGGTGGCTTAATGATATTTTGGTCAATGAGGTCTTGGATATCATGGCGGAGGCACATGTAGTTATCAGTATTTTGGCCAGGGGGTTGGTGGTAGGCACAATGCTTGGACATATCATAACTCGGTGGTGGTGGGGTGTTTCAAGGTTGGAGTAGTTGGAGGTAGCCTTTCTTGAATAGGCGATCTAGGGCTGAAGAGTGGGAGATTTCTAGCTTGGCAAAGATGCGAGGAGGCTTTTTCTGGAAGGGGTGATTGGATGTGTTGGCTTGGTTGGAGGATTGGTATAACCGGGCTAGGTACGCCATGGGTTAGCTGCTAAGGGCATTGACATCTGGGGTGTTCTGGGAGTAGTTGGGCCTCTTTGACTGACTTGGCAGCTCTTCTTTCTTAATCTTCCCTTCTCTAATAGTGTCTTTAATTCGCATTCCAATTTTAAATAGCCCTTTGAAGGTAGAGATGGACTAATAGAACAACTTCTCATAATAGAGTGGTTGCAAGTTCTAGATCTTGCATGGATGCACTGTATAATCCTAGAATGTGCAAAGATTGTAGTGTGTTTTGTGTTCATGGATTTTCTAAAGTGACATAGAAGTCTAAAATATGCATGAATGAATGAAGAATGTCATTGTAGGATATGTACAAATGTAGTATGAACTAATTCCTAAGATATGAGTTAATTTAGAATGCATGTAAACATCTAATCAAAGAATAAAAGTTTAAAGATGCTTGCTGTGAATAGTGGACAGAATAGTGAACTAATTATGTAAAAATAGAAAAGTGAGGTTAAGAATTGTTTTAATTCATGATTTTTTATGGAGATCATGCCTACTGTATCTAGAACACATATCAAAAAGTCAAACCAAGATCGAAGTTACAGATTGAGAGAATCATATAAACAAGAGAGGTTACTCAGAAACAGAATCTGTACGGTCGACTAAAATGTAGAAAATTCTTTAAAAATGAAAAAACAACATTTGGAGGTCCTTATTATACAGAACGTTCCCTAAGACACTAAAGTTCAGGGAAAAATGGGTTGAGACCACTCATTTCGCAAGCATTTTCTGGAAAACAAGTTGCAAGTCAACTAAGCTGCTATGACATAGAAAACAGAATGTCTAGAAAGAATGTTTGGGTTAAAATGGAATCCTACTACATGTTTTAAAATTCATCAAAAAATCATGGACATTCCCTAATGATTTATGAAGACTTTCCAAGTGGACTTACAATCATCCATTGAGTATTGAACTCATAATGACACTTTAAAGTTGAATAACTCACTGTTTTGAAGATTTGGGGAAAACAAGTGTTATATTCTTAAAATCAAAATGAGGGGTTTAAGAGGGGTTTTCAAAAAAGAGATTTTGAGAGTATATTTTTAGCACTAAATATAAATTGTAACCACTTGAAATATCAACATTAAGCCCTACTCAAGAACTTCCAAGATTATTGGAGAGTACTGTTTTATTTTGGAAATAACTTCAAGAATACTTGGAAAGTATTGAAGTTAGAATCATCTATCAAACATCTTTTTGAGGTCAAGAGCTACTATCCATAAGGATTCACTCACCTCAAACACCATGTCATCATCAAGATGATGATAAATAAGTAAGTAAACAAGGAAAATCAAGAAGAAATAAGGTATGAAGAGATGAACATTAATATAAACGAGGAATCAATAGACGATAATCAATATGATTTTGAACTTGTAGCTTGGTGTTTTACTCATATGTGATGGTATTTAGACATGGAAGTAGCTTCCTATCTCAGAAATGCTCAAAAATTGTGGTTGGGAGTATTGAATGTGAAGTATGTATGAGAGTAATGAAAGAAAATAAGTTTAGAACTCACTTTTCTATAGAAAATCAGTGGAGGAAGCTCACTTTTCTCTCTTCTAACCTTATCTCTATCTCTCTCTCTACAACTTCTCCTAAACTTTGCATTTGATACCTCACAAATGAGGAGTCAAGGGAGGTTTACATAGGCCAATTTGGGGGGAGTTTAGGATTTGAAAAGTGCTCCTATTGGTCACAAATATCTGTGAACAAGAAACTACGTCGTTTTGGTTTTCAATTATTCAATTTAGACCCCCAAATCAAATTACAAAAATGGACCTGTGTCACACCCCGACGTAGCATAATACAGGAAAGCATTTAATTTCCTTTATGGACTCGTGGGTCGTGACAAGTGATTATGACCAATTGTCCCAGCAACAAATATCTTAAACAGCAATTCTAAAGCAAAGGATATTAATAATCATAAGCTCCAAAGTTAAAACTTACTAAACTATTATATCAGTTATAAACTTAGGCACAAACCACCTTATTCAAATCTATCATAATTTCTATTATAACTCCAAATTAAAAGACATAAGAAGTATAAAAACAGCCTCCTGGGAAGTCTCCTACCTCTAACTAGCATAGTCAAAGTACCCTGGCTACTCTTGACATGGAAAACCTGGACAAAGAGTCCAGTACGCATCGACGCCGTCAGCTTATGCAAGCTGGTGAGCAAAATAAACGTGTGCTCGCAATGTATATATAAGCATATAAGACAACGGTGCAATTAAACTGATAAAACAATAATTTCAAGGTTCCAACTTCAACATAAGTCACATGGGATAATAATAAACAATAAATATGCGACCGTGCATGAACCATGTGACACTGTCTCGACAACCTGATTCAACCACTCCAATATCTCAGATACCAGGAATAATATCCACTCGATACCTAGGTCGCACACAACCAACCATCACTTCAGATACCAGGAATAATATCTGCTCGATATCTGGGTCGATCACAACCAACCATCGCTTCAGATACCAGGAATAATATCTGCTCTATATCCGAAACGAGCGCCTTAGATACTAGAAATAATATCGACTTGATATCTAAGTCGTACACTACGCTATCGCCGTAGATACCAGGAATAATATTCGCTCGATATCTGGGTCGATCACAACCAACTATCGCTTCGGATACTAGGAATAATATCCGCTCGATATTCGAAACGAGTGCCTTAGATACCAGGAATAATATCTGCTCGATATCTAAGTCGTACACAATGTCGCCTCCAATACCAGGAATAATATCCGCTCAGTATTGGAACCGCACACTAGACCGCCACTCTTTTCTCTTTTCACGCATTCTCACACACATGCATGTTGACTCAACCTCAACCCTAATATGTATGTCAATATTCACAAATCATGACATCAACTATTAATCTCGAAGCTGTATAATCGTATGAACATGAATCTCCGGCTTAATAATTCTTATAAATCCGTTTCTTAAACATAAACTTTCAAAACAGTGTATCTGTCAAACTGTTCCTTAAAAACTTCCAAAACCTTTCCAAACAGTCCCTTATACAAAAATACACAAACTGCCAAAAAATGCATCATCGCACGGGCAGGCCGCGCGCGCGATCTTGCCTTTTTTTCCACAAAAACTGTTAAAAATTCCTTATTGTCGAAATCTGCACAGGTCGCACGAGCAAGCCGCGTGAGCGGGCCGCGCGCTATCTTGCCTTTTTCCTGAAATCTGTTAGAAAAATAGCTTTCTGTCCAAAAATACACAGCTCGCGCGAGTTGTCACAGTTTCATCATCTTCCTTATTTTTCCTCTGTTTTTGATTTTCAAACTGAAATTATACCCATTTCCAGATTCTGTTCTAAATAATGCATGTAATATATGGATCTCTTCAGTTTTTTGCGTAGATTAAGAATACGCGATCAATTTAAACAAATACGGATTGAATCTCTCAATTTTTGCGATTTAAGTTAGAGTGACAAAACTTCAAATCATCAATACATCGCCATACTGATAAATTAAGCCGTAGGATTGGAACCGTAGCTTATTAGGACCGAGATCTTCCATAATCAATTCACGGAATTGATTTTGGTTGAGTTTTGTAAAACTCCAATTCAAAGCTTTTATGGTGGTCTTCACCTATATACATATATACACACCTATATATATACGAAAATATACATATATAAACATGGCGAGTGAGTTTATAATACTCACAGAGGTGTTTGAACAACAAATTAGTGTGCCGATAATTCTGCCGAAAATTTCGTTGTTTGAGAATTTCTCCGTCTTCTCTCTTGATTTTGAGATAACAATATATATATAACTATGTGTATGTATATAATATATAATCTGTGTGTGTGTTGATCTTGAGAGAGTAGAGAGAATTGAGAGTGTGACAGAGTTTGTGAGGGAGAGAATGAGAGACTGTGAGAGATTGAGAGTTATGAGAGAATGAGGGATATGCACAAAATATATACACAGGGAAATTTTGGGCTCCAAGAAAGCCACGGGAATCGCACGGTGTGGTTGAGCTCACGTGCTCCTATACTCACGTCACGGTATAAACACAGATTAAAAGTAAAAACTGGTATTAACTGGTTGAAATAAAAAAACAGAAATCATATTAGTGTAGGAATTAAATTCCCAGTTTATACCAAAATATAGATATTGTTTTTAAAACCACAGAAAGTATTTCCTATATTTAAAGAAATTATGGTTTGACCCCAGATAATTACATTAAAAGGAAATTAAAACAAAATAATCATTTATTAATGGAAAAGAAATACAGGGTGTTACACTCTACCCACCTTAACAGAGATTTCGCCCCGAAATCTGAGCTAACAAATCCTGAAATAGCTCGGGGTATCTAATCCTCATGTCGGACTCTAACTCCCACGACGCTTCTCCCTCGTCATGATGCCTCCACTGAACCTTAACCAAAGGAACATCTCTTCTTCTCAGTCTCTTGATACTTTGGTCAAGAATCCTCACGGGTCTATCCTTGTAGACAACATTCTGACTCATCTCAATATGATCAAAATTTACTACATATGAAGGATCCTGTATGTATTTCCTCAACATACTGACATGGAATATGTTATGAACACCGGACATCTTTGGTGGTAACGCGAGCCTATAAGCCACCTTCCCAACATGTTCCAGTATTTTAAACGGTTGATGAAACGAGGTGCCAACTTTCCTCTTTTCTGACCAAAACGTACTACACCCCGAACAGGTGAAACCTTAAGGAGTACGTGATCTCTGATACTAAACGCCAAATCCTTACGATGCCGATCCGCATAACTCTTGTGTCTACTCTACGCAGTTTTCATTCTTTCCGTGACCAGTGAAATCTTTTCATTGGTTTCTCTTACCAAATCTGGTCCTAATAATTCTGTATCTCCCACTTCTGCCCAACACGACGGAGATCGACACGGCCGTCCGTACAAGGCTTCGAACGACGCCATCCCAATACTCGAGTGATAGCTGTTGTTATACGCAAATTTGACCAACGACAAGTACGTCTCCCAAGACTCTTCAAAGTCGATTACATAAGCTCTGAGCATATCTTCCATAATCTGATTTACACGCTTGGTCTGCCCATCGGTTTGAGGATGGAAAGTAGTACTCATCTTGAGCGAAGTTCTCATAGCCTTCTGCAAACTTTCCCAAAATCCTGAGGTAAAGCGGGCATCGCGGTCTGATACAATAGACACAGGTGCACTGTGTAGTCGCACCACTTGCTGTAGGTACATTCGACTCATCCTTTCTATCGGGTAAGTCATACTATACGCGATGAAATGTGCGAACTTCGTCAGACGATCCACAATTACCTAAATCACGTCATGGTTCTTTGGTGCACCGGGTAAGGTTTGCAACAATCATGAGGGCCTCTGGTGTTTGGCCTTCACTTGTTGACAAGTCAAACATTTAGACACAAACTCAGCTACTTCTCGTTTCATTCCTTCCCGCCAGAAGTTTCTCTTCGGATCTTTATACATCTTTGTTCCTCTTGGGTGTACTGTCAGTCTCGATTTGTGTGCTTCCTTGAGAATATCTTTTCTCAAGTCTCCTGAATCTGGCACACACAATCTATCCCGACATCTGTACCCTCCGTCGGTCCCAACTTTCCATTCTGTAGGGTCCTTTTCTGACATTGATGAACCATGCTTGAAATTTCTTATCTTCCGTCTAGGCCTCGATGATTTGACTCATAAGTATTGGTTGTACCATGAGGCATCCGAAGTGTTGCCCATTACTTTCCTTAGTAATCTGCATACCAAATTCAGCTATTGTCTCTAAGGCTTTCCATTCCCTCATCATCACTGAAGCGATCATTTCTCGAGGTTTCTGACTTAAAGCGTCAGCGACTACATTAGCCTTACCAGAGTGGTACTCTAAGGTAAAGTCGTAGTCCTTAATCAGTTCTATCCAACGGCGTTGCCTTATGTTCAACTCTTTTTGAGTAAACAAATACTTAAGGCTCTTGTGGTCTGAGAACAAATCGAACTTCTCCCCATAGAGGTAGTGTCTCTAGATCTTCAGCGCGAACACAACTGCTGCCAGTTCCAAATCATGAGTTGGGTAATTCAATTCATTTGGCTTCAACTATCGTGAACCATAGGCTATAACCTTTCTGTCTTACATAAGAACACATCCCAGCCCTTGATAAGAGGCGTCACTAAAAATAGTGAACTTCTCACCATCTTTGGGTATCGCAAGCACTGGCGCTGTTGTCAATCTCTCTTTCAACTCTAGAAAAGCGCGTTCATGCTTATCACTCCATTCGAACTTCAAATCTTTCTTAGTCAAACTGGTTAACGGGGCAGTTATCTTTAAGAAACCCTCCACAAATCTCTGATAGTAACCAGCGAGTCCCAAAAAACTTTTGACTTCTGTATCATTGGTCGGCCGAGTCCAATTAGCAACTGCATCAGTCTTTGATGAGTCAACAACGATTCCTTGTTGAGAGATCACATGCCCGAGGAACTTAACTTCCTGAAGCCAAAATTCACACTTGTGGAATTTAGCATACATGCGATTATCCTTGAGGATCTGCATCGTAATCTGGATATGTTGTTCATGCTCTTCCTTTGACTTGGAATAGATCAAAATGTCGTCAATGAAGACAATAACGAACTGGTCCAAGTAGGGCTTGAATACTCTGTTCATTAGGTCTATAAACACAGCCGGGGCATTCGTCATCCCAAACAGCATCACTAAGAACTCATAGTGTCCGTACCTTGTTCTGAATGCAGTCTTAGGTATGTCTTCTTTTCGTACCCTTAACTGATGATACCCCGACTGTAGATCAATCTTAGAAAATGTCGTGGCTCCTTGCAATTGTTCTAACATATCGTATATCCGGGGTAAAGGATACTTATTCTTGATAGTAACCTTATTCAGTTCCCGGTAGTCAATACACAATCGCATGGTCCCATCATTCTTCTTCATGAATAACACCGGCGTTCCCCACGGTGAAGTACTTGAACGAACAAAATCAAACTTCTCAAGTTCTTGAACTTGTTCCTTCAGCTCCAACAGTTCAGTAAGGGCCATCCTGTAGGGAACTTTGGTTATAGGCCAAGTACCTGGCACCAATTCCACACAGAATTCTATGTCCCTCTCAAGCGGTAATCCTAAAATATCTCAGAATAGTTCCTCAAATTCCTTGATCATCGGTATTGATGACACCGTCACTTCTGTACTGACAACTTTGATGTTTGCTAGGCATCTGGTGAGGAACATATCCCCTAAAGGGTTACATTGGAAATTAAATGGCTGATTCCCATTGTCCGCAAATGTAATCCTCTTCCTTGCACAATCCAGCCTCGCATAATTCTTCTCTAGCCAATCCATTCCTAGGATTATATCGAACTCCTTCGTCGACAGAACCACCAATCTTGCCAAAAGTTCACAGTCTCCTAACCGTAGAGGACAATCCTTACATAAATGTAATAACTTGATGGTGGTCCCTAAGGGTGAGACAGCACTCAAAGTTTCATCTAAACGTTGCGGTACTATACCTAACTTTCGAACAGTCTTAGCAGATATGAAGGAATGTGTAGCTCCCGTGTCAAATAAAACTTTAACATGAGAATTAAACAAGGTTAGAGTACCTTCCACTGTCTGTGGCTCGGGTGGTCCCTCCTCATAAGTACCTTCATCATACCCTATTTCCTCATAACCAGCAGCCTCGGGGATAACCACATTCAAGCAGGCTTGTCCTTACTGACCGTAATTGTCTCTCCTAGGAGCCTTGCATTCCATACTTATGTGACCTGGCTTGTCACAATTATAGCACATAACTCCCGGATGATCAGCACGCCTAGGTACTCTGCAATCTTTAGCTTGGTGACCAGGATTACCACAATTGAAACATTTATCATTATTGTACCCTCCTATTGCTCGAGGCGGATACTGCTGCACTGCTTATGTCTGTTGAGGTTTCTTTCCTCCATCCCAAGTCCTTTTCTGTCCCTGAGGGTACACCAGTTTCTGCCCGGGATAGCCTTTCTCTGGAGGTCGATTCCCAAATGATTTCAGACTCTGACAACCCTCATTCTCCAACCCCGTAGCTAATTTTACTAGAGCCTCAAATGACTGGTCAAACTCCAGATAAGAAAGTTCTCAATGATAGAAAGCGACTAAACACATAATAAGGTCGAACTATCTTATCTTAATGCTATCTTAACGGTAGATCCTACGTGTTCTGGACAATTGGTCGAGCCATAACCTGGCTCTGATACCAAAAAGCCTGTCACGCCCCGACGTAGCATAATACAGGAAAGCATTTAATTTCCTTTATGGACTCGTAGGTTGTGACCAGTAATTATGACCAATTGTCCCTGCAACAAATATCTTAAACAACAATTCTAAAGCAAAGGATATTAATAATCATAAGCTCCAAAGTTAAAACTTACTAAACTATTACATCAGTTATAAACTTAGGCACAAACCGCCTTATTCAAATCTATCATAATTTCTATTACAACTCCAAATTAAAAGACATAAGAAGTATAAAAACAGCCTCTTGGGAAGTCTCCTACCTCTAACTAGCATAGTCAAAGTACCCTGGCTGCTCCTGACCTGGAAAACCTGGACAAAGAGTCCAGTACGCATCGACGCTGTCAGCTTATGCAAGCTGGTGAGCAAAATAAACATGTGCTCGCAATGTATATATAAGCATATAAGACAACGGTGAAATTAAACTGATAAAACAATAATTTCAAGGTTCCAACTTCAACATAAGTCACATGGGATAATAATAAACAATAAATATGCGACCGTGGATGAACCATGTGACATCTCATCTTTCTGACTCTTTTCTCTCGACAACCTGATTCAACCACCCTAATACCTCAGATACCAGGAATAATATCTGCTCGATACCTAGGTCGCACACAACCAACCATTGCTTCAGATACCAGGAATAATATCCGCCCGATATCCGAAATGAGCGCCTTAGATACTAGGAATAATATCCGCTCTATATCTAAGTCATACACTATGCTATCGCCATAGATACCAGGAATAAAATTCGCTCGATATCTGGGTAGATCACAACCAACCATCGCTTCGGATACCAGGAATAATATCTGCTCGATATCCAAAATGAGCACCTTAGATACTAGGAATAATATCCGCTCGATATCTAAGTCGTACACTATGCTATCGCCGTAGACACCATGAATAATATCCGCTCGATATCTAGGTCGATCACAACCAACCATCGCTTCGGATAATAGGAACAATATCTGCTCGTTATCCGAAATGAGCGCCTTAGATACCAGGAATAATATCCGCTCGATATCCAAGTTGTACACACTGTCGCCTCCAATACCAGGAATAATATTCGCTCAGTATTGGAACTGCACACCAGACCGCCACTCTTTACTCTTTTCTCGCATTCTCACACACATGCATGTTGACTCAACCTCGACCCTAATATGTATGTCAATATTCACAAATGATGACATCAGTTATTAATCTCGAAGCTGTATAATCGTATGAACATGAATCTCAGGCTTAATTGTTCTTATAAATCCGTTCCTTAAACAAAAACTTTTAAAACATTGTATCTGTCAAACAGTTCCATAAAAACTTCCAAAACCTTTCCAAACAGTCCCTTATACAAAAATACACAAACTGCCAAAAAATGCATCGTCGCACGAGCGGGCCCCGCGCGTGATCTTGCCTTTTTTTCCACAAAAACTGTTAAAAATTCCTTATTGTCCAAATCTGCACAGGTCGCGCGAGTGGGCCGCGCACTATCTTGCCTTTTTTTTTGAAATCTGTTAAAAAAATATCTTTCTGCCCCAAAATACACAGCTCGCGCGAGCGGGCCGCGCGCGCGAGTTGTTGCAGTTTCATCATCTTCCTCGTTTTCCCCTGTTTTTGATTTTCAAACTGAAATTATACCCATTTCCAAATTCTGTTCTAAACAATGCATGTAATATATGGATCTCTTCAATTTTTTTGCGTAGATTAAGAATACGCAATCAATTTAAACAAATACGGATTGAATCTCTCGATTTTCGCGATTTAAGTTAGAGTGACAAAACTTCAAATCATCAATACGTTGCCATACTGATAAATTAAGCCATAGGATTGGAATCGTAGCTTATTGGGACTAAGATCTTCCATAATCCATTCACGAAATTGATTTTGGTTGAGTTTTGTAAAACTCCAATTCAAAGCTTTCATGGTCTTCTTCACCTATATACATATATACACACCTATATATACTGAAATATACATATATAAACATGGCGAGTGAGTTTATATTACTTACAGAGGTGTTTGAATTACAAATTAGTGTGCCGATAATTTCGCCGAAAATTTCGTCGTTTGAGAATTTCTCCGTCTTCTCTCTTAATTTTGAGATAACAATATATATATAATTGTGTGTATGTATATAATATATAATCTCTGTGTGTGTGTTGATCTTGAGAGAGTAGAGAGAATTGAGAGAGTGACAGAGAGTTTGTGAGGGAGAGAATGAGAGACTGTGAGAGATTGAGAGTTATGAGAGAATGAGGTATACGCACAAAATATATACACAGGGAAATTTTGGGCTCCAAGAAAGCCACGGGAATTGCACGGTCTGGTTGAGCTCGCGTGCTCCCACACTCACGTCGCGGTATAAACACATATTAAAAGTAAAAACTGGTATTAACTGGTTGAAATAAAAAATACAGACATCATATTAGTGTAGGAAATAAATTCCCAGTTTATACCAAAATATAGATATTGTTTTTAAAACCACAGAAAGTATTTCCTATATTTAAAGAAATTACGGTTTGACCCCAGATAATTATAATAAAAGGAAATTAAAACAAAATAATCATTTATTAATGGAAAAGAAATACAGGGTGTTACACTCTACCCACCTTAACAGAGATTTTGCCCCGAAATTTGAGCTAACTAATCCTGAAATAGCTCGGGGTATCTAATCCTCATGTCGGACTCTAACTCCCACGACGCTTCTCCCTCGTCATGATGCCTCCACTGAACCTTAACCAAAGGAACATCTCTTCTTCTCAGTCTCTTGATACTCTGGTCAAGAATCCTCACGGGTCTATCCTTGTAGACAACATTCTGACTCGTCTCAATTTCATCAAAATTTACTATATGTGAAGGATCCCGTATGTATTTCCTCAACATATTGACATGGAATATGTTATGAACACCGGACATCTTTGGTGGTAACTTGAGCTTATAAACCACCTTCGCAACACGTTCCAGTATTTCAAACGGTCGATGAAACGAGGTGCCAACTTTCCTCTTTTCTGACCAAAACGTTCTACACCCCGAATAGGTGAAACCTTAAGGAGTACGTGATCTCTGATACTAAACTCCAAATCCTTATGACGCCGATCTGTGTAACTCTTGTGTCTACTCTGCGTAGTTTTCATTCTTTCCTTGACCAGTGAAATCTTTTCATTGGTTTCTCCCACCAAATCTGGTCCCAATAATTCTGTATCTCCCACTTCTACCCAACACTACGGAGATCGACATGGCCGTCCGTACAAGGCTTCGAACGGTGCCATCCCAATACTCGAGTGATAGCTATTGTAATGGAGTCTACTTTCATAAAAAAAAATCATTGAGAGTTAGGTTGCTTTGAAAAGTTTTGCGGTATTCGCGATAAAAGCCGATTTGATTGCCTTTTTTACCTTCGAAAATTTATAATAATTATATTTTAAATCCAAAAATCATGTACAATATACTGATGGAAAGCTATTGACCTCTAGTATCTATGAAAAATATTTGGAAAATGATACAGTGCTCCAGGTTCAAAGTCAACTTTTAGGTCAAATCGGTCAAACCGGGGACCTCCAAGAAGTTCTGGGAACCTCTAGGTGCTCCCAAGAGCTGACATTTTCATCTGATTCTCTTTTAAAACTTGTTTTAGTACTTTTAACATGGTCTAGAGAGATCTCAAAACTTTTAGGCAAATTCGAATGATTTTTTTCAAACACTAGTCAAACTTGGTCAAGCTGGTCAACAGGGACTTTCCGAGACTTCTGGGGATCTCTAGAAGCTGACGATTTCATCTGATTTTGTTTTAAAACTTATTTTATTATTTTTCTTATGATGTAGCTTATTTCTAAAACATTTGGTCCAAATTTGGGAGTGTTTGGGCTTTCAGGGCATTTTAGTCATTTGTACTACTTTCTGAGCATTTTGAGGGATAGAACTAACTTCAATGAGTCCTTTTTTTGAGTCCTTTTCAATCATCGTGAACCATCTAGCTATGGGTCTCCTAAATCTGATACTCGACAAAATGGGGTGTCTACAACCGGCGCTCAGTGAAAAGTCAGCGGCACTCACTGAGTACCGGGCGGTAGTAACTAATTACCGCTGCGTTGACAGTTGGCCTTTTCCCCTAAAATTTTTCATATTCGCATGGTGAACCACCAAATTTTGCTTAAAAGTCCTTCAAAGTTTTCCCTCATTTTGAATAAATCCCCAGGGTTTGAAAAGCAAGCTTTAAAGCCATTCTCAAAAGTCAAAATTAACCTCAGATTTTTTTAAATTCTTTGAGTTTGATTGACTCCCGACTTTGTAAAATTGTATTCTTTTGAGTCAGATTGACACCCAATTTTGGAAATTTAAAATTCTTTGAGTCTAATTAACTCTGGACTTTAAAAAATGAATTGAATCTAATTGACTCCTGATTTTGGAAATTTGAAATAATTTGAGTCTAATGGACTACAGACTTTGACAAATGAATTAAGTTTGATTAACTTCTGATTTTAAGAATTTAAGATGAATTGAGTCTGATTGACTCTTGATTTTAGGAATTCGAGATGAATTAAGTCTAATCGACTCCTGATTTTAGGAAAGTGATTGAATTGAGTTTGATCGACCCCCAATTTAGGAATCAAAAATTCTTTTGAGTCAGATTGACTCCCAATTTTAGGAATTTGAATTAAATTGAGCCAGATTGACTCTCAGAAATTAGAGGTGCGACGAATTTGCATTCTTAGTCCTCATAACGGAACTGCATTGACCAGAAGTTGGGGGTGTAACGAATTTGCATTCTCGATCCTCGTAATAGAATTGTATTGATCAAAGTTAGAGGTGTAATGTTTACAATCTCGGTCCTCGTAACAAAATTGTGTTGATTAAAAGTTGGGGGTGTAATGGATTTGCATTCTCGATCCTCATAACAGAATTGCATTGATCAGAAGTTGGGGGTGTAATGGATTTACATTCTTAGTCTTCGTAACAGAATTACATTGATAAAATGTTGGGGGTGTAACGAATTTGCATTCTCAGTCATCCTAACAGAATTTCATTGATCAGAAGTTGGGGGTGTTATGGATTTTTATTCTCGGTCCTCGAAGCAGAATTGTATTGATTAGAAGTTGGGGGTATAACGGATTTTCATTCTTGGTCCTCGTAATAGAATTGTGTTGATCAGAAGTTAGGGGTGTAATGAATTTACATTCTCGATCCTCGTAACAGAATTGTGTTGATCAGAAGTTAGAGGTGTAACAAATTTACATTCTCGGTCCTCGTAATGGATTTGCATTGACTAAATTTCCTAATCAAAAATAATTTTTCTGTCATTGCAACAGATTTGCATTAACTAAAATCTTTAGTCATTCTTGGTTCTTATAACATATTTGCATCGACCAACCTTTGATAGTCATCCCTAGTCATCGCATCATGCAATAGAAGTATGAAATAGAGCGAGCAAAACACTTAAATGATTAGATTTATTTCTGTTAGCCCCAAGGGTTTTACCTTAAGTAATTTTGATGATTAACAAACTATAAAGTTGAGTACTTATCATTTCATTTAATGTGTTGTCCAAACAGAGCTTAATAATGATATGGATATTCTATGGTAACCTTGTGGAAGAATATTTCTATCTTGTATTGTTCTTTAGGACTTTGTGTAAAGTTAGTAAGGTTGAATCTCAAAGACAAGGGCTTAAAATTGAACAAATTCTTCAAAACAAGTAAACAATTTTTCTACAAGAAAAATAGTCGACCGAATCTATTTTACAATCGACTGGACCTTTTAGTAATTAGTCGACCAGACCATAATTCAGTCGATTGGTTTATGTTAAGAAAAATAGAGGTTCTGCTTCACTTCATTCTGTCGACTGGACCCCTTTTCAGTCGACTGATTTTCAGGTGCATTTTAAACTATTTGAAATACAGTCAATCGGATCGCGAACCCAGTCGACTGGATTACTGTGCAGAATAGTAATGGCTATTTTCCTTGATTTTTACTTTAGCATTTAATGCTCTCAACTGCCTTAAACGTTCACATTTTCTTGAGAGAGTATAAATACTCAGTTCAAATTGGTTGTTGGGATATTCATTACTCTCATTCAATACTCACTTATTGCAATCAAAGTTTTAAGCCCTAATTATTTGAGATTCACTCTTCTAGCTCTAGAATTCATTTGTAATTTCTTGAGAGCTTTCATTGTGAGCATTATTGTTTCTATCTACTCGACAAGAGAGTATTATTCAATTGTAACCAAAACTTACTCAATCCTTGAAGTTGTAAAGAGGGCTGGTGTAACCATTGCTCCAAGTAAAGGTAAACTTCATTGGAGGTTTAAAAGGAGTTCTAGAAGAACTTTTAAGGAGAGGTTTAAGCTTCACCCAAAGAAGATTGTATAGTAGAATTCTCAAGAGGTGTTCTTGAGGGGTGGACATAGGCCGCGGATTGCGGATTGCCGAACCACTTGAAAAACTTGGTTTGCAAGTGCTTCTTTCCCTTCTCTCTAATTATTATTATAATTAATTTTGTGCTTGCCCCCTCTAAGGATTACTTTTGGGCCAACAATTGGTGTCAAAGCAAGTACTCTTGTATTAATTTCACATATCTTTGAGTTAAGATTATATGGCAAACACCAATACCAATATCACATATTTTGAGGGACAATCATCCTAAAGACCTCCTTGCTTTAATGGAACAAATTATGCTTATTGGAAGAATAGGATGAGAATTTACATTATTGTTCAAGACTTCGATTTATGGAAAATCATAGTCAAAGGACCTCATGTTCCCACTAAGATCGTAGGCACCAAAACCATTCCTAAAGCGGAAGACAAATATGTTGATAGTGACAAGAAACTCATCAAAATGAATGCTATATCTATGAATCTCTTATATTATGGCTTAGATCCTAACGAGTACAATAGAATCTCTTCATGTGAATCGACTACAAAAATTTGGGATAAATTAGAAGTTACTCATGAAGGAATCAACCAAGTTAAGAAGTCTAAGATTAGTCTACTCATTCAATCATATGAAATGTTCAAAATGCTTCCAAATGAAACTATTAGTGAAATGTCTACTCGCTTTACTACTATTACTAATAGTTTGAAAAATCTTGGTAGAGTTTATCCTAATGAATAGATGATTGAGAAAGTGCTTAGGTCTCTACCAAAGCACTGGAAACCAAAGGTCACGACGGTCTGAGAAGCAAAGGAACTTTCAAGGCTTTCAATTGAACAACTCATGGGATCTTTCAGCACTCATGAAATGGAGTTGGCCGTCTTTGACAATGAAGATAAAAAGAAGAACTTGGGTCTAAAAGCTTTGAATGACCAAGATGATGATAGTGATGAAGATGATGAGATGGCTATGATCACCTGCAAGTTCAAAAGATTCTTGAGGAGAGACAAGTCCTTTGGAAGAAAAGGGCAAAAGGAAAGTGAAGCAAGGAAAGATCCAATCATTTGCTTCAAGTGCAAAAACCCCGGACACATCAAAGCCGATTGGCCATTACTAAAGAAATATTTCAAGCAAAAGGAGAAAAAGGCAATGAAGGTAACAACTTGGGATGATTCTGAAAATGAGACATCCGAAGATGAATTAAGTGACGAGGAAGTTGCAAACATTTGTCTCATGGCACATAAAAGTGATGAGGTAGATTCTAACTATGACTCTTGTAATGAATCTCATAACTATGATGAACTTCAAAATGCATTTGATGAATTGCATGAGGGATTGGAAAGTTTGGGAACCAAATACCTAGCTCTCAAAAAGAATTTTTCTTTACTCTCAAATGAGCTTAGTGAATTGAAATCACAAAATGAATCTTTGAGAAAAGAAAATGAAATGCTTGCTTCAAGAAGCATTCCTTCAAATGATTTTGAAAAAGAAAATATTGAGTTGAAGAAACAAGTTGAAGACTTGACTAAGACATTAGCAAAATTCACTCATGGAGAGAAGAATCTAAATATGCTTTTAGGTAAACAAAGATGTGTTTTTGATAAATCCGGATTGGGTTTCAATCCTACCTACAAAGAAAAGAAGTATCATGATTTCTTTTCTAGCAATGCTTCAACTAGTACAAGCTCCTCAAGCAATACTCATCAAAGCATCTTTTCAAAAGGATCCACTTCAAACTATTTCAATTCTCATGTAACATGTCACTATTACATGAGAAAGGGGCATGTAAACTACAAATGCCCAAATAGGAGAAAGACCACTATGGTTTGGATTGAAAAGGGAACCATACCTCTCTTTGCTAAAAAAGTGGACCCAACGAATATTGGGCACCAAAGAGGGTTACTTAAGCTTTTGTTATAGGTGTGCTTAAAATCCTCAAGCAAAGATAGATGATTCTTAGATAGTGGATGATCTAGACACATAACCGGAGACAAATCAAAGTTCTCCTCTCTCCCTCTCTCTCTCCCAAGGATGGTGGAAACGTCACCTTTGGATACAACTCCAAGGGAAAAATCATCGGCATAGGTAAAGTTGGTAAGAACTCCTTCTTATCTATTGAGAATGTGTTATTAGTTGATGGTCTTAAACATAATTTGTTAAGCATTAGTCAATTATGTGATAAAGGATTTAAAGTTGTATTTGAATTCAATTATTGCATGATCATGAATGCTAAAGATGATAAAGTGTTATTTATTTCATATCGAGATGAAAATGTTTATACCATTGATTTTGATGATATTTCCTCTCATGATGTTAAATGCTTTGCCGTGTTAAGTGAAACTAGTTGGCTTTGGCATAGACGATTAGGACATGCAAGTATGGATCTCCTTTCAAAATTATCAAAGAGTGATTTGGTTAAAGGTTTACCAAAACTAAATTTGTTAAGGAAAAGATTTGTGATACTTGTCAACTTGGAAAACAAACAAAATCCTCTTTCAAAAAGAAAAAGGAGATCTTTACTAGTAGGCCTCTTAAATTGCTTCACATGGATTTATTTGGTCCTAATCGTGTAGCAAGTATTATTTGGCAAAGTGTATACATTCGCAATTGTTGATGATTATTCAAGATTTACATGGGTCATCTTTCTTGCTCATAAAGATGAGGCTTATCCAAAATTTGTAAAATTTTGTAAAAGAGTTCAAAAAATGAAAAAGGATATGTTATCAACAATTTTAGAAGTACAGAGGAAGGGAATTTGACAACAAAGACATTTCAAATTTTTGTGATGAAAATGGTTTTGGACATAGTTTTTCAGCACCAAGAACTCCTCAACAAAATGGTGGTGTTGAAAGGAAAAATAGATCACTTCAACAAATGGTAAGAACATTATTGAATAAACACTCTTTGCCTCAATACTTTTGGGCCGAAGCAACTAGCACTTCTTATTATGTTATCAATTGTGTTGTTATTAGAAATAATCTTGGTATGACTCCCTATGAACTTTGGAAGGGTAGAAAACCTAACATCGGTTACTTTAGAGTTTTTGGTTATAAGTGTTTCATCTTGAACAATAAGGATAACTTAGGTAAGTTTGACGTTAAGTCGGATGAGGGTATCTTCCTAAGTTATTCACAAATAAGCAAGGCATATAGAGTCTTTAATAAGAAGACCTTAGTTATAGAAGAGTCCATGCACGTAGTTTTTGATGAGGCAAATCTCTTTACAAGAAAAGATGATGATGATGATGATGTTATAGAAAGTCTAGATGGAGCTAGTACTTCAAACTCCTTACCTTTAGAAAAACCTAAGGAAGGTTCCCCTATCCCTTTAGAATATCCTAGGGACAACGTTAGAGATGACCTCCCTAGAGATTGGAAGACCGTTTCTAGCCACCCCATAGATCAAATCATAGGTGACCCCGGTCAAGGAATAGCTACTAGATCCCCTCTTAGAAATATTTGCAACAACTTAGCATTCCTGTCTCAAATAGAACCTAAAAACATAGAAGAAGCTGAGCAAGATGATAGTTGGATTATGGCCTTGCAAGAAGAGTTGAACCAATTTGAGAGAAGCAAAGTTTGGACTTTAGTTCCTAGACCCAATGATCATTCCATCATAGGAACCAAATGGGTGTTAAGGAATAAGAAGGATGAGTCCGGATTTATGGTTAGAAATAAGGCTAGATTGGTAGCCCAAGGGTATAACCAAGAAGAAGGTATAAACTATGAGGAGACCTACGCACCGGTAGCAAGGTTAGAAGCCATTAGAATGTTCCTTGACTTTGCTTACCACAAAAAATTTAAACTTTTTCAAATGGATGTTAAAAGTGCCTTTCTAAATGGTTTTATAGTGGAAGAAGTTTATGTCAAGCAACCTCCTGGATTTAAAAGTTCACAATTTCCTAATCATGTTTTTAAACTTTCAAAGGCCCTATATGGCTTAAAACAAGCTCCTCGTGCTTGGTATGATCGTCTTAGCAAGTATTTTCTTGATCTTAGATTTACTCGAGGAAAAAATGATACTACTCTTTTAATTAAACATTCACGCAATGATATAATACTTGTTCAAATCTATGTGGATGATATCATCTTTGGTGCTACAAATGAGAAAATGTGTGAGGAATTTGCAAAATGCATGCAAGTTGAATTTGAGATGAGTATGATGGGAGAGCTAAATTTCTTTCTTGGTTTCAAATCAAACAACATAAAGATGGCATTTTCATAAACCAATCCAAGTACATTAAAGATTATTGAAAATATTTGGTTTTGAAAATTGCAAACCTATTGCAACTCCCATGAGCTCATCTCTCAAGCTTGACAAAGATGAATCCGAAAAATTTGTTGATACAAAAAATTTCTGTGAAATGATAGGTAGTTTGCTCTATCTCACTGCTAGTAGACCAGACATTGTGTTTAGTATGTGTCTTTGTGCTAGATTTCAATCCTTACCTAGAGAGTCGTATGTTGTAGCCGTTAAGTGCATTTTTAGATACTTGTTAGGCACAATTGACTTAGGTTTATGGTATCCTAAGAACACTCCCTTTGACTTAGTTAGCTATTCGGGTGCGGACTTTGCCAGTTGCAAAGTAGATTGCAAGAGCACAAGTGTCACATGTCACTTTTTAGGACACTCCCTAGTCTCTTGGTTTAGTAAGAAACAAAATTTCGTAGATTTGTCCACAGCGGAAGCTGAATATATAGCCGCTGGTAGTTGTTGTGCACAAGTTCTCTATATGAAATAGCAATTAGAAGACTTTGGACTTCCCTTTGATCACATCCCTCTTAGATGTGATAACACTAGTGCGATTAGTCTCTTTAAGAATCCCATTCAACACTCTAGAACTAAGCACATTGAGATTAGACATCATTTCATTAGAGATCATGTTCAAAAGGGCGATGTCAAACTTGTTTTCATTGATACAAACCATCAATGGGAGGATATTTTCACTAAACCTCTTCAAGAAGATCGTTTTGGTATCATTCGTCGTGAATTAGGGATGGCTAGTCAAGTTGATGTTGTGTAATTTTATGTTTTGGAGCCTTTTTGTTTTCCTTTTCTTTTAGCCAAAACTGTTTTCTTTAAAAAATAAAACAGTTGACTAACCACTATATCAGTCGACCGAATTCTGGTTAACCTTTTAAAAATTTTAAAAGTGTTATTCATCAAGTCGACTTGACATTTTCAGTCGTCTTGACTTTAAGACTCCCAGTCGAATGATTTCTATCCAGTCGCCTGATTTTTTGGGGCTGTACATTCTGCTTGTAAATCCAGTCGACTGTATACGTATCCAGTCGACTGGGTTTTGCCCTAATTTGTTCAGTCGACTTATTCCTCACCCAGTCGACTTAAAATGTGTATATATATATATAAATTCCCTTCGTACTTTTTCTAAAAACCCTAAAAAAATTTTTTCTTCCCTCTCAGGCGACTGTGTCCTATTCCTCTTCCACCTCCAATCTCTTCTCCATCTCTCCTTCCATTTCCGACCACCTCCATCCTAAATTCAACCTCCATCCTCAATATCCTTGTTCCATTTCTCTCCCCCTCATTCTTTCCACCTCACTACAGTAATGACCCCCAAGAAACACAAAGACGTCAAGGCCCCCTCCTCTCAGCTACCAGCTCCACAACATCCTCATCCCAATCTATGCTTCCTTGACGAGGATCGCAAACAAGCTTACTTAGACAACTTTATGCATTACAAGGTTATTGTGGGTAAGACTCTTTCTTCTGACTTTTCAAATTCTAATGGTTTGGGACTTGGCACACTATTCAATGCTCTTTCTTGGACCCCTTTTCTCTCCATTAACCAACCCATGTACCCCTGTCTTATCCATGAATTCTTCGCTAACCTTCATTACACACCTTCTGCTATCTCTTTTTCTTCTTATGTTCGTGGAGTCAAATTTATTGTTACTCCTGACACCTTTGTCAAGATTTTTGGTGTTTCTATGGGCAGCATTCGCGCCTATGAGGAAAATATATGGAATGTTGGTCATGGTTTTAATCCTTTCACTGCTTGCAACCCTGGTTTGGTTCATGCCTCAAAACCCTCGGATTCACGCTCTTTCTTGGACCCCTTTTCTCTCCATTAACCAACCCATGTACCCCTGTCTTATCCATGAATTCTTCGCTAACCTTCATTACACACCCTCTGCTATCTCTTTTTCTTCTTATGTTCGTGGAGTCAAATTTATTGTTACTCCTAACACCTTTATCCAGATTTTTGGTGTTTCTATGGGCAGCATTCGCGCCTATGAGGAAAATATATGGAATGTTGGTCATGGTTTTAATCCTTTCAGTGCTTGCAACCCTGGTTTGGTTCATGCCTCAAAACCCTCGGATTCACAACTCACTTTTCAAGCTCGTCTCCTCCATCACATTCTCACCTACATGCTCCTTCCACGCGCGGGTGGTCGCAACTATGTGTCTTACTTTGATGTCTTTCTTTTATGGTGTATTCTTGAAGGAAAAAAAAAATTTATTTTCTAACTCTCTTCTGTAAACACATATGTGAGGCACACAAAAATTCAAAAGCCAGCTCCATCCCTAATGACATGGCCCTCACCACCATCTTTTACCATTTCTAGGTCCCCCTTGATGAGCATGATCGCTATGACCCCTCTTCTCATGACATCTATTCCACCACCACTCTGTCTCTCATGGGCTATAAGCTCGATGGTGGCGCCTTTGTTCCCAAGACCCCCCGTGATCCCATCACCCCTCCTACCACTGATCCTACCACCACCACTGCCCCATCCTCTAGTGATCCCTCCTCTTCTACTCCTCCGTCTTTTGACATTCCATCCTCTTCAGCTCCTTCTCCTCCTGCTGCTAATCTTTCAGAGCAGTTTTCCATCATCACCGCTTCCATTGACTCTCTTTCCACCACTCTCACTTCACTTCACTCCACTCTATCTTCTAGTGTCTTCGCTCACTCTTCTATAGTGGCCTCTCATTTTGACACTCTCCGTTCAGACATTCTAGTGATTGGAACTGCTGTGAACGTTCTTCGCACCACCTCTACTGCCACTCAGGACTTAGTGGATAGACGCTTATCCGAGATGCAGTCCAGCCTCGATGATACTTGGGATGCCATTCGGGTGATTAGGAGTCGATTCGGGATTTGACACCCTTCTTGATCTCTTTTGGATTTAGGCTTTTTGTATAAGCTAGAATGGACTTCTGGATAGATAGTTTTTAGGTTTTGGGATTAGTACAGGCTTCCAAATTCTTTTTGTATCTATTTAATCTCATTTGTATTTAAACTTTTTCGATGGATATGATACGATATTGTCTCTTTTGTTGTATACGTTAATCTCTTTCAGTTTCACAATATCTTTTTGCCATTTTTGCTTGTCTGTGCATTCTTGTTTGTATGATGGCTGTATCTATTATTACTTCTCATGATATTAGTATACTTTTCTATTTGTGTACTAACTGTGGGAAGATGATGATCCCTATTTATTGGTGATTCCCACACATCCCCCCATCCCGTCCATCAACTCACTCACCGAGGGGTAGATTCTCTCTGCTCTTGGTGCTTTTTGTTGATGACAAAAGGGGGAGAATATTCTTGTTCCTATTTAAATTAATTTTCAAAACTTCCTGTTTGAATTAATTTTCAAAACTTAAATTGATTCATTTGCTCACATGTTCTTCAAATTATATTATTTATCTTGATTGGACAATTCTTGTTACTATTTTTTTTTATCTCAACAACTAGTAGTTTGTCATCATTAAAAAGGGAGAGATTGTTAGCCCCAAGGGTTTTACCTTAAGTAATTTTGATGATTAACAAACTATAAAGTTGAGTACTTATTATTTCATTTACTGTGTCATCCAAACAGAGCTTAATAATGATGATGGATATTCTATGGAAACCTTGTGGAATAATATTTCTATCTTGTATTGTTCTTTTAGGAGTTTGTGTATAGTTAGTAAGGTTGAATCTCAAAGGCAAGGGCTTAAAATTGAACAAATTCTTCAAAATAAGTAAACTATTTTTCTACAAGAAAAATAGTCGATTGAATCTATTTTACAGTCGACTGGACCTTTCAGTATTCAGTCGACCAGACCATAATTCAGTCGACTGGTTTATGTCAAGAAAAACAGAGGTTCTGCTTCACTTCATTCAGTCGAACAGACCCCTTCTTAGTCAATTGATTTTCAGGCGTATTTAAAACTGTTTGAAATATAGTCAACTGGATCGCGAGTCGATTGGATTACTACGCAGAACAATAACGACTATTTTTCTTGATTTTTTGTCACACCCCAATTTTCAGACAATTAAATATTAGTCAAGGGAAAATCCCTAAACCAATATTCAGTTGTCCAATTATTAGAGGTGATCGCAATGTAAATCATCACACAGTCTGTACAGGATAAAACTTAACTCACAAGCGCAAAATACCAGTAAAATATCCAATCAATAAGGATCAAAACCTAAGGTTCCAAAATCATAATTAATCTCTAAAAAAACATCATTCAAACAATATTTGAAAAAAAGTCAAATGGCCCACAATGCCAAAATATAAAATAATAAAACTCTCCAATAAGGACTTCACACTTCTCCTGTTACCAGATGCCACGAACTTCTCACTATCCCTGCAAATTACGATCGGCTACGCTCCAAAAAAGAACGCACCTGCGAGAAAAACTCAACGGGTCAGTCACATGACTGGTATGAGTTAAATAAAACTAATCACACAGTCTTAGGGATCACTCACAATCCCTTACACCAACACACCAATAATAAATAAAAGATCGAGTTGGAAAGTAGTTCCGCTCACATAACGGGACAAATGTAGTTTCCCTTTTATGTGACGGCAATATAGTTCCTACCCGAACTAGACTGAATAAATACTTACCCTTCTTAGCTATTGTAGGCCAATACCTGCAAACACATTAGTGGGCCTACCATCCTGCATAAATAGATGTTAGTAAAAAATCAAAAATCATTCTTTAAATGTTATTTAAAAAATGAATTTATCTCCAAGAAGGAATTGGAATTGGACAAAACTTAAAACACGAAAGATGTTCAGAATTAAATTTACAAGGGAAGCTACGCGCCCCCGTTCATTAATTCTAAACACGTAAGCCAGAAATTAATTATTAAACTTCAGCTCATAAACACGCGATATTCAGCAAATTTTGAAATTAAATCAAAACGGTGTCAAGATGACGTTTTTAGGAAAAGTGTAAAACACGAAAGTCGCTCGGATTGTCGTTTTACTTCAGTTTACACGAAACAACCTTAAATTATGAAGTTAAGTGATCAAATTATCTAATTTACTAACATGATACTATTTATTATAAAATCACAACGTTCCCGAAGATATTATGGTACACATACAAGACTACATTTAAACTAACGGATATCCACATAAGTTGTTTGATATGACAAGGATTCGACTACAACAAAATATAACGAACTACAATACAATGGATAGAAGCAATCTAACCACCACATGTGTTTTAATTAATTAAACCTTATGTTCACCACTTCGGCCACCCATCCATGGTTCAGCCTGCACATATATCCCATGTGTCTCCTAATGTAATAATAACTCCCACTCCGGTCCCAACTCCCATGGGGTATCATTGGGATTTGAGTCTACACCGAAAGGCTAGTCCTTACGTTTTTGACGTCAATAAACAATGTCTAAATACACATGAAATAGACCAACAAGCCGGGCATAAGGCTTAAAAATGAAGAGACGGGTCATCCACGTAGTCGCCGTCTAATCACACAAGATGGGTCATCCACGAAGTCGCCGCCTAAACTCATAAGGAGCAGTGGTGAACATTAAAGGATTTCCTATTATTAATTTCTATAAAAAAAAATCTTCACTCATATGGTCTCACATTCACAAGTTTATGAAACCCAACATTAGATGAGAATGCTTACATCTCAACAAAACATCACGTTATATCATAATAACGAAATACGAGGTTATCCCGACACATAAATCAAATTAGACATCCAACACGTTTTTAACCATATAAAAAACTGCTACTGAAATTTAAATCTACAGCCCAAACGGTGCAGAATCAGGAAAAACTCAAAACACGAAAAAGTGTGCAGAATTGCGTTTTACACCGGACACGCAAACAGAATGCTAAAATTCCAACCCACGAGTTTACAATAATTTTCTAAAGTTTCTGCAACTGTGTGAAATAAAAAAAAAACGAATTTCACTTATATTTCTTAATTACCAAGAATATTTCACATAGGGTTTTATCAAACTAACTATTCACCTAACCCTTTCGAATACCCTAATATCATAATCACAAAGTCACACGAAGGGAAAAGAAAATATCTAGATTACTTCAACAATAACAATGTGTATCCATTACAAAGATTTAACTCTAACAATTAAATTAAACATGTACTAATTTAATTTACTCCCATATACATATATACATACGTGTATATATATATACTCGGATATACAAAATTTAACTCACCTCATTGATCAAAAATCGACACCCACGAATGCTCCGCGATTCCCCACGTGCCCACGAACCCGAAACCATTCTCCTTTCTTCTTCTTCTTCTTCTTCTTCTTCTTCTTCTTCTTCTTCTCTCTCTCTCTCTCTCTCACACACACACATACACACACACACGTCTGTTCTCTCTTTGGATGGCTAGGGTTAATGATATATGGATATCATATTCTCCTAACTAGGTTTATAAAACTACTAACACTTAACTACACAAGAATCCCGTTTTTCTTCTTGTGGGCTCACAAAAGAGACCTATATGAGCCCAGAATGCAATCCAAACCACTAAAATAGCTAACCCAAACAAAAATGATTCGTCCCCCGGAAAAAGTGGCGGGTACTTAATTTTCATGTTAAATTCACTACTTAACTTACTAGTGGGCCCCGAAACACTACCCGACACTAAACTCGTCATTCTACAAAAATTGTAACTCGGTCAGACAATAACCTATCATACAATTTAATTAAAGCTCAAAATGTCATGTCATAATAATAATGACACATTAGAAATTTTAATACAAAAAAGGGGAAATATTATTGGTATTACTAATAAATTAAATATGGTTACTAGCAATTTAATTTATGGGTTCTCCAAACTTAAAATTTTTAAACACGTGTCTTACCTAGGTACACTCATATATCATTGCTAAATGAAAAAAAATTAATTAAAATAATTATTTACACACTTAAAAATTTTAGGGTTGTTACATTTTTGCTTTAGCATTTAATGCTCTCAACTACCTTAAACGTTCATATTTTCTTGAGAGAGTATAAATACTCAGTTCAAATTGGTTGTTGGGACATTCATTACTCTCTATCAATACTCACTTATTGTAACCAAAGTTTTAAGCCCTAATTATTTAAGATTCACTCTTCTGGATCTAGAATTCATTTATAATTTCTTGAGAGCTTTCATTGTGAGCATTTATTATTTCTATCTACTCTACAAGAGAGTATTATTCAGTTGTAACCAAAACTTACTCAATCCTTGAAGTTGTAAAGAGGGTTGGTGTAACCCTTGCTCCAAGTGAAGGTAAATTTCATTGGAGGTTTAAAAAGAGTTCTAGAAGAACTTGTAAGGAGAGGTTTAATCTTCACCCAAAGAAGATTGTATAGTGGAATCCTCAAGAGGTGTTCTTAAGGGGTGGATGTAGGCTGCGGATTGCCGAACCACTTAAAAAACTTGGTTTGCAAGTACTTCTTTCCCCTCTCTCTTTAATTATTGTTATAATTAATTTTGTGCTTGCTTTAGTTTTAATTTTCCATTATTTGTTAGTAATCTTATTCACCCCCTGATCGGGAGAGAATAAATCCTAATTATACGCCTTAATTCAAATTTGTTAGCCATTTTATCCTATTTTTGTATAACTTTACTTTGTTTTCCACTTTCTGTCAGGTTTTAGGAGAAGCAATGATTTCTGGTTAAATGGGGTGAAAAAGCAGGAAGAAAGAAGCAGAAAAAGCCAATTCGCGCGAGCGGCCTGCTCGCGCGAGAATCCAGCCCATCGCTCGCGTGGCCCGCTCGCGCAACCTCCCATTTTACGTGCTCGCGCCGCTCACGCGATCCGTACGAAAAAACATAAAATGTGTATTTTGAAGAGCTGAAGACCCATATGTGGACGAAATTGTCCAATTACGTCCAAAATGCAATTTTAAGCAGTTTTAGTGAGATTAGGTTTCTCCTAATCTCTCTATAACTATATATATCTCATTCTAAATCAAAGGAGGGGTGGCATATTCATTCATACACTACTTGGAAGGCAAGAAGAAGGAGGAGAGTAAGATTGAAGGTCTCTAATAGCTACCATCAACTCAATCTTCATGCTTTCATCCACCATGTGCAACTAAACTCCTATTCTAGGATTTTAATGAAACCCTAGCTATGTAAAGGGGGAATTCTATGCTTTCTTATTTTAGGATTTTATGTATTGGATAGTGATTATATGTTGGTGGATTATTTATATATAATCAATTTTTAATGATAATAATCAAGAGTATTTTGGATCTATTCTTGTCATAGATTTTTCCTTACACTTATTGAACTCAATAGTCCTTGATTTCTGTGATTGATAGGAGTATTTACATACAATAGTGCTTATGTGATTGTGATGTTTATATCTTTTATAATCCATGCTTACAAAAGATGAGTTATGCTACACCCTAGTTATAGGTAGATTATTCATGTGAACCATAGATGGATTATGCTTAGGTTAAACTAACGATACCTTCTTGATTGATCCTATTGGGTTTGTAGCTACAATAGATCGTGACTATCCAAACATAGAACTTAGAATAGGAAGTCTAGACCCCCGATGCATAGTTAGTGGTGGATTTGTAATCCTAGATCTCATCTACTCATATTTAAACCAATCTTCAATTCGACATACTAGTTTAATTAAATTTAATTTTAGAATTTATTTCTATAATTCCATAGTTTACTTTCATAGTTTAATTAGTAGGAACAAACAAATCATCAATCAATCAAACTTCCGTTTTCTTAGCACTAAATAGATTAGGTTTTATTAATTAAAGGAAAAAAATTAACAATCTCTGTGGGTTCGACCTTTACTTTCACATTGCAAATCTTTTGAAAGTAAAGCATACGTAAGCATACTTTTATATCTTGATTTCGACGAGATCAATTTTTGGCGCTGTCGCCGGGGATTGCAATATTTTTGCCGTTAATTTTTTGAATCTTAATTTAGATAGTTAGTAAATGTTAGCTTCTATTTTATTTTCTTTGTTTCTAGTCTTATTTTCGAGTCGCCAAAATTATCCTTGTTTTTAAAGATTTCAAATCATCAATTCTAGCAAGATCGAGTGGAGTAGCTATTCACGTCAATGGAGCTTACACAAACCTGAAAAATAAATAATTTGCAATCAATTTAAAATCACCAAGTAAATCCGTTATTTAAATTTCGCATCAAACCACTGTAAGTCAGGGCGCTGAGATGCAGTACTTGCATTAGGGTAGATGTGGAGTGAGCACTGCATTAGCTAGGAAACCCGGGCGCTGGGTTTGACGCGATCATTGCATTACAGGACAATTGCATGCATCATATTAGTCTTGTGTGCTTGCATGCTTGATTATTAGCATAGTCTATTTTTGTTTAATTGAGTCAGTCTTTAGTTTATGTTTGGTACCCGTTCAAGTAAACCTAAATTAAATCCACTTAATCTTGAACTTGAACGCACCCTTAGAGTCCTTAGGTCATCAACACAAGCTTCTAGAGCTCGGTTGATGCTCGACGATGAATCCACACCGGAACCGTCATCTTTGTTCGAGTCGGAAATTCGAAGTACTCTTAACCGTATAAGGAAAACTAGAATGATAAAAATCGAACCTATTCCAATGGCTGATTTTGGACATAACGGGAATAATGGAAATAATCCGAATAATGGGGATAATATTAACATACCCCCACCACCACCTTTAAAGGATTACTTTACTCCTACCGCACACACGCCACCGTCATGTATAGAATTACCGAAAGTGACTGCCGCTCACTTTGAAATCAAATCTTTAACTATTGCACTCCTTCTGTGATTTCATAGTCGTGTTAAGGAAGACCCTTATAATCATCTAGGCGAATTTCAGGGTATCTGTGCTACTTTAAAAATTCAGAACTTAACAGATGATGAGTTAAAACTGCGTCTTTTCCCTTTCTCACTTAAAGACAAAGCAAAGTATTGGCTCCAATCCTTGGAACCAAATTCAATATGAACATGGGATGAATTGCATACTGCTTTCCTATAGAAATTTTTTCCCATCACTAGAACAAATCAGATTAGGAAATCTATAACTAATTTCACAATGCAAGATGGCAAAACCCTTTATGATACGTGGGAACAGTTTAAAGAACTCTTACGCTCTTGCCCTCATCATCAGATACCCAAATGGAAACTTGTGCAAGTCTTCTACAAGGGACTAATTCCCGTCGTTCGTAACACCGTCGATGCTATTTGTGCAGGGACGTTGCTCCACAAGAGTGCCGATGAAGCTTGGAAGATATTTGAAATGTTAAGCGAAAAATCTATGCACCAAGCTGTACCTGTACGCCCCAAGGGATACCTCCCACCCCAACCAAAAAGAGAGGCTAAAGTTGAGTCTAACCATTTATATGAAATTCAAGAATTAAATTGGAAAATGGACCAACACATGATGATGGGCCACATGCAAGGCCCACCTCCTCCTGTTGAAGTATGCCTATTATGCTCAGATTCGTCTCATTCGACATTAGCATGTCCGTCTGCATCACAGTTTCCAGAATTTGTAGAACAACATATAAATGCTATGCAACAATTCCAAAGACCCAATTATAACCCTGTGGGTTATAAACCGGACTCGACATGGGGACATCACCCGAACCTTTTATGGAAATCTAATAGTGAAGGACCATATTCAAAACCAGCGACGACGAATTTCCCAAATTCACCCAGGCCTCAACAAAATCAATACCGACAACCTCCATTCCGTGCTAATCCTCCGAGGGATAAAATTTTGAAGAGAGTGTGTTGGCGTCGTTAAAAAACCTAGAGGCCCAATCGCAATCATAGTCGCAACTTGTTAACTCTCACACATAATTGATAGCTAAATTAGAATCCCAAATGGGACAACTTGCTAACACCTTAAACCATCGTAATGAGGAAAAGTTACCAAGTCAACCGGTCCAAAACCCTGAAGGACAATATAAAGTAAGTGCGGCGAGTGACCAAGTAAGTGCGGTGTCAACTAGAGCGACTGAACGTCCGGAGGACATTATACCTCCTCCTACACCCCAAAAAGATAAGGGTCAAGGAATAAGTACGGAACAAGATAGAGATAACGATAAAGTTACGAAGGGCCCTGCTCCTTTGGTACCTAACACGACTAATCCATCAAATTATGTACCCAGAATGTCGTTCCCTCCAAGCGTGGATGTCCCATCTCAGTTCTCGAAGAAGGGAACATGCCCAGAGGATATTCTTGAGACATTTAAAGAGGTAAAGATTAACATCCCATTACTCGACGCTATTAAGCAAATACCTCCATACGCTAAATTCTTAAAAGACCTATGTACCCAAAAGAGGAAATCTAGAAACCATTTATCTAAGAAAGTCTTTTTAACAAAAAAGGTTAGCTCAATGTCTCAACACAACACTCTAAAATACAAGGACCCGGGTACCCCAACTATCGCTCGTCACATCGGTGACAAATATATCCACCGGGCTCTACTTGATTTAAGAGCGAGTATAAATTTATTACCTTATTCAGTATACGAACATTTGGGCTTAGGGGAATTAAAATCTACTGTGGTTACTTTGCAGCTAGCTAATAGGTCAATTAAAATTCCACGAGGGGTAGTAGAAGACGTGTTGGTAAAAGTTGATAAATGCTATTATCCGGTCGATTTCATCGTGCTAGACACCAAACCAGTCTTAGATGCTAGTAAACACGTCCCAGTCATTCTAGGGCGTCCTTTCCTAGCCACGACTAATTCTATTATTAACTGTAGGACTGGAATAATGGATATAACTTTTGGTAATATGACCTTACATCTTAACGTCTTTAATGCATCCAATCAACCATATAGAGACAATGAAGAAGCAGACTATTATGCCGTAGACTTAATAGATGAATTAGTTGAGGAGGCAGTACCTTTTATGTTAACTAAGGAAGCTTTGGAAGCATGTCTATCTCATTTCAATTTTAATGATTTCAACATTGACACAAATATTGAAGATGTGAATAATTTATTGGAATCAGTAAACATGACTAGTGTGTTTCCATAGACGCCTAAAATAGAGGCCCTGCCACCTCTTGCACATAAACCAGCCTTACCATCCATCGAGTGTCCCCCGACACTTGAACTGAAACCGTTGCCGAATTCTTTGAAATATGCATTCCTCAGACCTAATACTACACTTCTAGTTATAATTGCGTCAAATTTAACTAAAATTATGGAATTACAACTGATACAGGTCCTAGGCAATCATAAGAAAGTGATTGGATGGACGGTCGCTGATTTAAAAGGAATTAATCCATCAGTTTGCACGCATAGAATAAATTTAGAAGAAAATGCAAAACCATCTAGAGAAATGCAACGACGTCTTAATCCGAATATGAAAGAGGTGATTATGAAAGAAGTTATAAAACTCTTAGACACAAGTATTATCTATCCGATCTCCGATAGTAATTGGGTCAGCCCCACTCAGGTTATCCCAAAGAAATTGGGTATTACTGTCATACCAAATGAAAAAGGAGTCCTTATACCCACCCGTCAAACCACTGGTTGGCGGGTATACATTGACTATAGAAAACTTAATACGATGACTCATAAGGATCATTTCCCTCTCCCATTCATTGATCAAATCTTAGAACATTTGCCCGGTCAGAGTTACTATTGTTTTTTAGATGGATACTCCGGGTATAACCAGGTGCTTGTCTATCCCGATGACCAAGAAAAGACAGCGTTCACATGTCCCTTTGGTACTTTTTCCTATCACTGTATGCCGTTTGGCTTGTGTAATGCACCGACCACCTTCAATGGTGTATGATGGCAATTTTCTCGGACATGGTCGAGAAATTCCTGGAGGTATTTATGGACGATTTCTCAGTTTTTAGACCTACATTTGATGAATGCCTTCAAAACCTTACAAAAGTCCTCGCCCTTTGCGAGGAAGCAAATTTGGTTTTGAGTTGGGAGAAGAGCCATTTTATGATTCAAGAGGTAATAGTCTTGGGCTGTGTTGTATCCAAGAGAGGTATAGAGGTTGATAAAGCAAAAATTGAGTTAATTGACAAACTTCCACCGCAATCGTCCATTCGTCAAATCCGTTCTTTCCTAGGTCATGCCGGGTTCTACTGAAGGTTCATCAAAGATTTTATTAAAATTTCATGACCCTTATGCAACCTCCTTGCCAAGGATGTTCCTTTTGTTTTTGACAATGAATGTTTGAAGGCTTTTGAAACGTTGCAAACTTTACTGTCCACGGCTCCGGTAATCCAATCACCCAATTGGTCACTACCATTTGAATTGATGTGCGACGCTTCCGACTATGCCATTGGAGCTATTTTGGGACAAAAAGTTAATAAAATCCCTCACGTCATGTATTATGCGAGTAAAACACTAAATGACGCGCAGTTAAATTACACGACAACTGAAAAAGAATTATTAGCAGTTGTGTTTGCCCTTGAAAAATTTTGATCATATTTGTTAGAGTTAAAGGTTATTGTGTATACCGTTCACGCCGCATTACGTCATTTATTGAATAAGAAAGAAACAAAACCGAGATTAATCCGATGGATTTTACTCCTTCAGGCGTTTAATTATGAAATACGCGATAAAAAGGGTTCAAAAAATGTTGTCGCTGACCACTTGTCACGAATTCTTGTTGAATCCACCGATATCACACCTCTAAAGGATTCGTTTTTGGATGAGCAATTATTTACGTTATCAGCCTTAAATCATTCGTGGTTCAATGACATCGTAAATTTCTTAGCTACAGGATATATCCCGAATACGTGGTCTCGTTTAGATAAGGATCGGTTCTTTTCTCAAATTAAACCTTAGTATTGGGTTGACCCACTATTATTTAAACATTGTTCTGATCAAATAATACGACTTTGTGTTTCAGAGAACGAGTTCAATTCTATCTTAAACTTTTGTCACTCTCTAGAATGCGGAGGTCACTTTGGAGGCCGTCGTACGGCCGCTAAAGTCCTCCAAAGTAGATTATATTGGCTAACCCTGTTTAAAGACGCACATGAATTTTGTCAAAACTGCGTCCGTTGTCAACAAACAAGTAACATGTCACATCGCGATGCGATGCCCTTAACCCCATTCCTTATTATTGAAATATTCGATGTGTGGGGCATCGACTTTATGGGTCCATTTCCATCGTCCTTTGGGTTTGAGTACATTTTAGTCGCGATCAACTATGTTTCTAAGTGGGTGGAGGCAGTTGCGACTAAAACTAACAACCATAAAGTCGTGGTTCAATTTATAAAGGATAGCATATTTTGTCATTTCGGTACACCACGAGCGATTATAAGCGACGGAGGAAAACATTTCTGTAATCGTCACTTTGAGGCGCTCGTCCGAAAATATTCTGTCACACATAAGTAGGATCCGCGTACCATCCACAAACCCAAGACCAAGTTGAAGTTTCAAATAGAGAGGTAAAAAGTATACTGGAAAAAATGGTGCGTCCAGATCGAAAAGATTGGTCGTTGCGACTTACCGATGCCCTTTGGGCATATCGAACAGCCTATAAAACTCCTATTGGAATGTGTCTATACCGATTAGTCTTTGGAAAAGCGTGCCACCTACCGGTGGAACTGGAACATAAATCATACTGGGCCGTCAAATCGCTTAATCAAGATATAAATGCGGCAGGATGTCATCGAAAACTTCAAATACAAGAACTAGAGGAACTAAGACGAGAGGCTTATGAGAATTCCAAAATCTATAAAGAACATTCTAAAGCGTTTCACGACAAGATGATCATAAGAAAAAATTTTGAGGTCGGACAACGCATTTGGTTGTTTAATTCAAAATTAAGGTTATTTCCACGTAAGTTACGTTCCTGTTGGGACGGTCCGTTTATAATAACGCAAGTGTTCCCGCATGGAGCGATTGAAATCTAAGATACAAACGGCAGAACACCTTTTAAAGTAAATGGCCAACGGCTTAAGCCATACCGATCTGACGAGACAGATGAAAGAGAGATAGAATCAATAGATTTGGTAGATCCAATCCATTTCAACTGAGCACGAGCATCGGTCGAGCTAATGACGAAAAAACTTAGCGATTCTTGGGAGGCAACCCAAGTTTTTATTAGAATTTTCTTTAGTTTTGTTCCTTTTTTTTGTTTTGTCTGCCAATGTCTGAGATTTAATTTCCCAAAAAGAGGAAAATGAAATATCAAAACACTTATACAAGAAAACAGAAGAGAAAATTGAGAAATTGACATTTCGCGCGCGCGGCCCGCTCGTGCAAAATGACCCCTTATAGATTTTGGACAAAAAATTTCCAGAAAAATTTTTCAGAAGAAATTGACAAATTTTTTCTGAATTTTTTTTATAACAAGGTTCTGCTACATCTCAAGCCTCAAATCGCACCCGCGAGTCCCTCGCTGGAGCGAACCGTGCACGCGATGTTTAGCCTTAGGAAATTTTTCGTGATCTCTTTTATAGGAAGGTTTTGCCCAAACTCGCGCCTTGGATCGCTGGCATGAGGTCCTCGCTGGAGTGGACCGCTCGCGCGAGTTTGAGCCTTAAAGAAAATTCTTTGTCCCCAAAACAAAGCCTCAACTTCTCCTCACGGAGGGATCCACACGCGCGAGGTTCACTCGCGCGATGTTGCCTTCCCTATATAAATAGGGCTGTGCCCTAATTTCTCTCAGACTCTCTCTTCTCTCTCTTTTTCTCGCAACTCTCTCTTGCGCTCTCTCTCTCTCTCTCTCTCAAGATCTCTCTCTTCTCTCCACCACAAACCACCACCACACCGCCACCGTCCATCGTCACCGGACCACCACCACCACTACAACACGTCGCTGCCACTGCTACACCGCCGCCACAAATCGCGGCCAAACTTTTGCCTCTTAACCTTGAGTTTCTAACCACAGGTACACACACACACATATATATATATGCATATATAGATACACCCATATATCCATATTTGTATATACATATATACATACAAACACAGATTTATATACACATATATGTACACACACGATTTAGATTTAGGGTTCTAATTTGGGGGGAGGGATTTTCAAGATCCTCATCCAAACATCTACACATATATATAGGTATATACATATACAGATTTCGATAGATCTATATATGTATTGACGCTCACACACAGATTCGTATTCACACAGATTCAATTGGTTGGTAATTTTTTTAAAAACCCTAACTCCGACATAGACAAGCTTAGTTATTTATGGCTTCCAAATGTTGGGCTTCGTATATCTACTACTGTATGACCACCCGTAGGCTTTTACATATTTAGATATTGATACAGATATATACTTATATATGCTTATGATATACGAACTCAGTACCTAACCCTAATTCTTAATCCAATGACCCATCTCTAATTTGATTAAGACACACTGTTTAGGGATTGATATTAACACGGGTCTAATTTTTGATTAAGGGTTTGATTATACGAAATTGATTGAGATATGTGAATTAGTCTATATGCTCGCCCACACAAACTTAATTCAAACCCTAATTTCTACTTTCAAGCTCTAAAATAGGGTTGGATCATGTCTGTTATACATGTTGGGCCTGGATTCGTGATAAATTTGCCATCTCCCTTATATTTGTGAAATATTTTCTCGTCTTGTTTATGTTTTATTCAAAATATTGATCATATTCGAATAATTGTGGATGCAAAAGTAGTTTCCTAATCTTCTAAGTCCCTGGATTCAAATCCTCACACACATTCGCCTTCATATTTTCAAATCATGCCTATACTTTGAAGCCCTAACTGTAGTAGGATTATTTAACTACCAACCATGGATGTGAATTACTAAGGTTGTGGCTATGTTAATGTATCCCATGGTTTCACCCTAGAAACTTGAATTGAGAATTTACCTTGACAAAATTGCTATCCTGACCATGTACGAAATCAGTTGAGTTCCAAGGAAACTTTGTAATGTATTCGTACATATTTCAAAATTTTGAATTTCTATGTACACAATTGAATCAATGCTTATTTCTTATGAATAAGTTTTAGAATTTCAAATTCATTTCCTTGAACACATTGCAATGCTGACCTCGGAAACTCACTAATTGTATAACCTTAAACTTATGATCGACAAGATCTTATAAAGACAATTCCACCTACATTTTTTCATGCACGACGACTCTAAGCTCATTTGGATTTGACATATACAACACTAGTAGCAATATTTAAGTTAATTATTGTCTTGTCACTGAACACGCGGCAAGTACCCCGCGACTTGCCGCAATGTGTGTGCCCTAGCCGGGACAATGGGTGGAAGGGACCGGCTCTTCTCACAGTTGCTGGGTGTTCCCCTGTGAACCCCATTTTATTTTTAACTATTGAATTATATATTGATTGTGTCCGTTGCTGAGATTTTTCTTTGCAGGTGACCCATTTCCCTACCCCTTTCTCTTTTCTTTTTTTTGGGCGTACTCCATTTTTAAAGCCTACATTTTCAAAATTTTTCTAAAAACTTCTTCCCCACCTTCTTAAACAATGACCAAATGACCAGTTAAATCCGTGTCATCCTCCCAATAGCCCTAAAAGAAATTGAAGGGCAAAGAAAAACAAACCCCACCTCCCCCTCCTCCAGACGACCCGAACCCTAATGAGTTAGGACCTAAATACGCCAATCGCGGCCTCAACTACGAGGCCGCTATCGACGCTGACTACTTTGTGTCAGATACGGATACCAAGTGGGGTCACAACAACCTCATTGCCCAAAAATTGGCCCTTAACTCTACTTTCGAAATCCCGACTTAATTAGTTATCCACGCCTCGTCTGCCTATTTTACCAAAACCTAAGATATCATAAACAATCCCTTACCCAACACGCCTATCTGTCCACAACCACAGATGGTCGAGACATCACTCTTAACCCAGACAACATCTCTGACATTCTCCAAATCCCCTCCCATTCCTACCAAGTACCTAAATTAAACGTCCTCAATAAAGCCCACTCCTTTATCCATATTATCCAGGACATGTGTGGCGGTCGATCTGGGTCAGGACAGTCTATACGACGATCTTATATGCCCCGCCAGATGTGGTTTTTCGACTATATGCTCAAAAGAAACCTGTACCCCTTGGTCAGGACCAAGAACGGACCAAAGAAATCCACCATGCCCTCTACGCTGTCTACAACAGTGATTTGTTTCACCCAGGTCTCATGATTATAGAAGGCATGCATCTCGCTATCCAGGCTATTGATGATTCCATCGACTCCAAACTCCTACTGCCTTATCCTCGCACCATCACGGCCATTCTACGGGCCAAAGCATTCCCTATCCTAGCCAATGAGCCGATAGATGGATGTATCCCAGAGTTTGCTTTCGCCGATTGGAAGTTGAGTCTGGATTATCTTGATTTAGAGGTGAGGAGGGCCCGCGAGTAGGCCCAGGTATGTCAACAGTAGTCAGTACAGTGTCCCCATTGTGGATATCGCAGGTTGACTTACCCACAGCTTTTCTTTTCGAAATTCCAAATTCAAAACAAATGAGTCGCCACTTAATTTTTAAAAGGAAAATTAAGAAACCATTTTAAAAGCAAACTGATCTTTTGCGAAACCAAAGATTAACTAGGTCCGGGGATTATGGAATGAGAGAGGAAGGAGCCCATCGGACTAAAGCACCCTCTCTCATCCTATCTTGTGATAGGCCTCTACTCAACATCCTTTTAATCAAATTCATTAATCTAAGCATGCCCTCAACTAATACATATATATACATATACATCACAAAAGCATGTCCAAAAGGTGTAAAATTGCAATTGACAAAATATCATTCAAAAAGCCACGTAATTCAGGTAACAAGCGATATGATATGCAATAGAGAACAAGTGAACTTACCCGAGATCCAGCAGCGATAATAAACGTGCAATGCATGCGAAAAAGAAAATCTTAAAAAGAGTCTCTAATCACATATACACATAAGGCAAAACCTAATTCTAAGGTGTCGCGCATTAAGTCAAAAAATCAATAAAAACAAGAAATTAAGATAAACTAAAGAGGAGTTCTAGAAATCGTACCTTAATAGCGCTACAAAACAAAGGGTTAGTCCACATGATATGCAAAATACAATGTTAAAAATGACAATCCTAAATTTCTAGCTTGCATCTATCTAATGTAATTAAATCCAAAGCAAATAAGTCTTAATTACAAGTGTCGAATCATATAGATGAATATGTACATGGACAAGGGTAAACTATGAAATACTCTTAAACTTTGAATTCAAGCTCAACTAATCATTATTAAAGCATGGTTTAAGCCTTAGATCATAGAAAAGTCATTTAGACCCTTATTTACAAAGTAAGTCAAATGTGTCATAAAACTCTGAAAATTGCAGAGAGCAGACCAGAACTTAAAAGAAATAAAAAGCATATATCCCATTGTTTGATCTTGATGATATTTGGACTCAATATGCCTCTATGAGTCTAGTATTCAAATCAAAAAGAAAATCAAAGTTCCAACGGTCGGATCTCCGGGAATATGAAAAATACTAGACATCACTCAGCACTTTACAACCTTCTGTCCAGAATTCTTGCACGATTTATTAAAAATAGCAAAAACATCCGAATTGCTTTGTTCTTTTTAGGGTGACTTCCTAACACATTAATCTTCATAGAAACAATTATTTGGAGTCACAAACACTTTATTAGAACTCTGATTTAATTGTTTCAAAAGAGTGTCACTATTCTGAAACTATTCTGAAATTCTGGACAGATTGTATTTGTGTCACAAAACTCATGATCAAACCATGCTAAACGTGAAACCACCTTAAAACAAAAAATTACAGTGGTAGAATATTGTGTTATTGACACTTTCCCGTTGGTTTCACTTGATTTCAACGGTTAGATTTCGAACTAAAAATCTTTGATCAAAAATAGTTTGTGGATTCACTGTTTTTACTTTGCTAGTTCAATTTTTATTTGGTAACTCCAACTATTAAATCATGAAGTTGAGTTGAACCAAACCACTTCTCTTACCATTTGATGGCCATTAGAGACTATAAACCTTTATTCTTCATAGATTTTAAATGAAATATGGATAGACTTCATGAAATCTATAAGATAAGGAATCTAAACCATGGAGATGGGTTTAGACTCAAAACTACCTTCTCCTTCCACTTGATGGTCATTGGAGAAGGAGACATGATTATGACCCATGAGTCCTAAAGGAATATAGAAGAGATTCCTCAAGACATCAAGTTTAGAAGATCCAAATCATGAGTATGGACTTGGATCCTCTTATGAAGTGGTGATCAAACTTTGACTCCTATGTGAAGCACAAGCCTACATGGGATTCAAAAGATCATACTCAAGAGATCAAAAGAGATATTGAAGATCTCCAAGACCTTCAAGAGAAGAATATAAACAAAGAAAGTGGAAGAGAGTAATATGGAAACAAGAGAAACTCCTAAGTTACTTGATAAACAAAGAAAATAGTGAAAGATTCTAGGATTAGAGATTTTAAAAGAAGAAAGAATAAGCCAATAATCTATGGTTAGAGGATCACCTCCAAATTATCCTCAAAGTTTTCTTTTCTTTGAAGATCTTCCAAGCTCTTCTCTCTAATTCTCTAAACACTCTCTTTTCTCTCTAAAAATGTTGGTGTAATGGAAGTATTTTTTTGCATGTGATCTCTCTCCCAATATGTTTCTTGGTGTTCTTCTTGGTCTCTCCTTTTAGGAAGATCCCTTCTCTTTTATAAGCAAAATTACCAGGTATTTTTGGTGAATTTCGAAGCAAAAAATAGGTGTAATTCTCTCATTTGTTGGTACAATGTGTACTTTCTGAAATTATGCAGACTGCTGTCCAGCGCGGCAGTCCAGATACTGACGCGGCAGTCCGTGACTGCCGCTGCGGCATTTCATGACTGCCGTTGCGGCACTTCATGAATGCCGCGCGGCATTCATCAAATGCCGCGGTAATTAATGGATTGCCGCATTTTTGTCAGTCTTACTTTATCAGTTTTTGTTCTTATTCGCATGCGCATACATATTGCTCTGGAAAATACAGACTTTAAAAGCGAACGGCAGTCAGAAAACTGTGGTGGCATTCAGTGAACGCCGGAACGGCATTCTCTGACTGCCGCGCGGCACTCAGGGAGTGCCGCGGCAGTCTTCCGTGTGCCGTTTCTGGCTAAGGTTCCCCTTTTAGGTCTTTTCTCTTTTTAAAACAAATTATTTTTGAAGATCCTTTCCAAAAGTTGTGTTTTTATATCTGAATTCTCCTAAATACCTGGTATTTCCCTCTTTCTGTGAAATTTTATCGCGTTTTGGAGAACTTTCTGAAGAGCTTGGAATACTTCGGATTTTTCGGTCATTGTCATCATTGGACGTGGAGGTGACGCTCTCCTAAATTCGACGGCCGGTCAAAATTGGGGTGTCTACAGTTTGCCCCTCTTTGACAGAGCTTGTGGAGCAACGCGTCCCATAAGTGAATGTCAAAGCCTGTGTGAAGACAAGCCTTTGACCTGACTGTCGAATTTAGGTGAAAACAAAATGCGTTGCAAAAACAAGCGTGCAGCGGAATTCTAATTGGTCGTGCTCCATGACGAGCTGCCTACGTATCCTTGTCAGGAATCAGACCAAAGCGTAGTTCAGGCATGGGTTGAACATTCACAAACGCAAGTAGTCACACGGATGGATGCACCTATCCTGTCGTGATGTAAGTGCTATGCAACGGTGTTGTCTGAATTAACCTGGTTATGTAAATGTCATGCTTATCATGTTTTCCTACGTACGACGCACATTTCGTGGCGTGTTAGTCAGGCAAGATTTTTTTATGCAAAAATCTGACACAGGAGTCATGAAAGTGCTTTTGATTTGATCAACGCAAGTCCGTTGCGAAAACCGGGAATATAAATCCGTTATATTCTCAAAGCGAGGGTTGACGCAAATCCGTTGCGAAAACCGGGAATATAAATCCGTTATATTCTCAAAGCGAGGGTTGACGCAAATCCATTGCGAAAACCGGGAATATAAATCCGTTATATTCTCAAAGCGAGGGTTGACGCAAGTCCGTTGCGAAAACCGGGAATATAAGTCCGTTATATTCTCCAAAACGAGGGTTGACGCAAGTCCGTTGTGAAAATCGGGAATATAAATCCATTATATTCTCCAAACGAGGGTTAATCGACGCAAATCTGTCACGGGGATAGGGGATATAAATCCGTTATATTCTCAAAGCGAGGGTTGACGCAAATCCGTTGCGAAAACCGGGAATATAAGTCCGTTATATTCTCAAAACGAGGGTTGACGCAAGTCCGTTGCGAAAATCGGGAATATAAATCAGTTATATTCTCAAAGCGAGGGTTGACGCAAGTCCGTTGCGAAAACCGGGAATATAAGTCCGTTATATTCTCCAAAACGAGGGTTGACGCAAGTCCGTTGCGAAAACCGGGAATATAAATCCATTATATTCTCCAAACGAGGGTTAATCGACGCAAATCTGTCACGCGGATAGGGGATATAAGTCCGTTATATTCTCAAAACGAGGGTTGACGCAAGTCCGTTGCGAAAACCGGGAATATAAGTCCGTTATATTCTCAAAACGAAGGTTAATCGACGCAAATCTGTCACGCGGATAGGGGATATAAATCTGTTATATCCTCCAGATTTCAAATTTTCAAGCTTTGGGAGCCCACGGGCTCAAAATCTACTGTACATTTTCAAAAACCGGGGCCCGCGGGCTAGGATTTTATTTTAATTTTCATAAATCGGGAGCCCACGGGCTCAAACATCTCCAATTTTCAAAAATGGGGGCCCATGGGCTCAAATATTTTTGAATTCCAAAATTTGTAGTCAAAGTGTACCTAAGAAACGACCCTGAGGGCCAAAAGCGCAATGAGGGCAATTTTTGGGGCCTCAAATTCAATTTTCGGGACTTGATTTGAATTTTTGGGGGGAAAGTAAATATCTTTGAACCGCCTTAATCGCGGCACACGCGTTTTTCCGCGGCAGTCCGTGACTGCCGCGCGGCACTCACGGAGTGCCGTTGCGGCACTCGGCGAGTGCCGCGCGGCAGTTGACTGACTGCCGCGCACGGAAAAATGAGTGCCGCGTTTGAGGGGCAGTGGCTTAACCGCCGAGGTTCTCTTCCCTTTCTCTCATTCTCTCACTCTCTTCATCTCGAGATCTCTCTGGAGAAAAAATTTCCTTTTCTTTCCTAGCTTGGATTGATCTACCAGGGGCTTATCAGGTTCGTTCTACTCGATCAAAACTTGATTAATCTCGTTTATTTCCTTGTTTTTCTAAAATTTTCATGAATCTAACACTCGAATTCTCTCTTTTATTTTGACAGATTATGGCGAGTGGTTCAGGACGTAAGAAGAAAGCCAGATATACTGCCACTCATCACCCAGACGCCACGTTTCTACTGAGGGATCCTGATGAGCATTTATCGGCCCGCGCGTTTAAGCGCGAGGTAAACACTTCTCTTTTCTTATTTCTCGTATTTCTTTCTCGTATATCCTCCTCCTTGTGAATGTAACATAGAATTGTCACCACTCTTAGATACCCTGTTCTGCATGACATGCTCGTGGCGCCCTTGTGCGTCTCTGATGCTTTATTTGTAAAGAAGTTTTATTTATTTTGTTATTATGAACTTCATTCTTGACGAATCAGAACTTATTATTCTCCCTCGTTCATTGGATTTTCGGGTGTCCCAACTGTATTGGTTCTTTTATTTCCTTTTCAACTTTAAAAGATTTTCGGCTTTTCTCAATTCCTTTCTGTTCCTCTTAGGGTTTACGAATGCGATGCCATTTGAATGAAATCCTAAACATTCCCCTTTTACTTATTATACTTGTGAATTTTCTCGGGTGTGCTAAGCGCCCTTTTATTGTTCAAACTTGGCTCTTGAATGCTTGTGATCATGGATTCATATATGCATGTATTTCAGAAATGCGAACAAACTACTTTTCCTCTTTTCTTCTCTTTTCGAAACCTCGCTAGAATATTGAATGTTTTTCTTTTATTCATTTCTTCTTGAACGCAAACAAGTGCCTCGCTTGTGAAATTCCTTATGAATACTTTTGGGTTTTCTATTCCTTTATTTATTATTTATTTATTGTTGTTGCTCTCTTCCTTATCCATTCCCTAACAACAAAACTTTCTATTCTTTTCTTGCAGTTGCAGCCGAAGGTGCTGAAGGGGCATGGCAGCCTCGCCCACGGCCACGAGTGGTACACAGAGCTGAGCCCGACTGTGAGGGCTTTGGTAGATGCAGCAGGATTTGGAGACTTCGTCAAACTTTTGACGAAGAGCTCCAACGACCTTCAGCAGATACATACGCTGGCGGAGCGGTGGTGGGATACCATGAGTACCTTCCACTTCGATTTCGGGGAGATGACGATGACCCCCCTAGACTTCAGCATGATTACGGGGATCCCATTCGGAGGAGAGCCCCTGCGACACCTTTACAGACCAGGAGTGGGATCAGATGGAGCCCTTGCTAGGGGTGGTCCCAGAGGAGGCCTTGGTCACTGCTCGATGGTTCATGGATACTTTTCGGGGGAAACCCGGCTTTACGGACGAGCAGATGGCCCGAGGTTTCTTGATGTATGCGCTGGGGTGCTCCTTGTTGAGCACCAAGGGGGACCGGATTTCCGCTTCCTTGGTAGCGTCGTTGGAGCGCCTGGATCAGGTTGCCGAGTACGACTGGGTTGGTACAGGGTTGGCCATCCTGTATAGGCACATGAGCGTCATTTCCCGGGACAGGTCGGCTGCTACTGGCGGGTATTGGAGAGCGTGGGAGGTACACTTTTTTTCTATATTGCTCATTATCATATTTCTTTCTTCTTCATTTTCTTTTTTTTTTTTTCTTTTTTTTTTTTTAAATGTGAGACTAATCTTCTTTCTTCTCTCTTTGTATCACAGATTTGGTCCCACGAGTATCTTCGCATGATGTCTCCCCAGACACGCGATGCCGACGCCCTTATCATGCCCCAGGGGCTGAAATGGGCGAAGGACAGGGTTGGGAGGAAGACCGGGGCTCATGATTTTGTTTCGTTCAGGAACTTCCTGACGAACCTGAGAGAGGGGCACGTGCACTGGCAGCCGTGGCTTAGGGACTTGCCTGAGGCTAGGGTGGGGTTGCGAGAGTCGGCTGGGTATGACCCGACGAGGCGACTTCTTGATGGCGGGTCAGAGGGTATGGCGTGGTATTTGGGAGAGAGAGTGACCCGGCAGTCGATAGCGGCCCCCGGGTTCTATGTGCCATTCCCTCCCCCCGTCTCTATGAGGGCCACAGACACGCTTCAGGGCGGCGATCTTACGGCTGCTCGAGCCGGCTTCGGTATCCACGGCTTTTTGGACGACCCGTCAGGTTATGCGGCTTTCCGTGCCGCCAAGCTGATGCCGAACTTCCCTCTGATGGAAGTGACTCGCGTGAGTAAACGATTCCTTTATTATTTCTGTGAATTTTCTTTTTTTATTCTTTACCCATGCTTTATTTCTTTTGCTTGCAGCCTGTTCCTGCCGCGATTCGAGCTCCTGCCTTGCCCGAGTGGGACTGGACTATGTCGACCGTCTCATTCGGAGAGCCCCACTCGACGACGATTCCTCGACTTTCACATGGTGCTCCCACCATACCTCTACATTATGACGTCGTCCCGCGTGCTTATGCGGAGGAGGGCCTAGCGTATGCCCACAACGTGCGACAGTGGGTTCTCGGGCGGGAGTGGATGGTAAGAAATTTATCCCCATTCCTACTTTTGACCGGGATTGTATCTCTTTTTACTGATCTTTATTCCTGGCTCTTGTTTTCAGGCTGAGGGAGCTCGGGCGACTGCTGCGGTTCAGTTGAGGGCCCAGGTATGATCTCCTACCCTTTCCATATTCTTAGTATTCCAAATGTCCTTTCAACAATTTTCTGGACTCATCCCTTCTCTTCCAGATGGAGGAGAACAGAGTCCTATCTCAGCAGGTGGGACAGCTCCAGCATCGGCTTCAGCAGTTCGGCATCTCTCTCAGCGATGCCCCCGGAGGTAGCGGTGCTGGGCGTGGCGGAGGCGTCGGCGAGGGCACTAGCGGTGGCAGAGGCCGAGGCAGCGGGCGTGGAGAGAGTGGTGGAGGCAACGGGACTGAGTCAGAGGAGGAGCCTCTTAGGCGCACGACCCGTCAGACTCGCGGCCGGGGTCGGGGTCGGAGCTGATCCTGCTTATATATTTTTTGTTTTCTTTTGAGAAGATTTTTTATTTTGGTGGATGACTGTATATATATTCACATATGCTTTATTTTTGATGGTTGCTTCCTTATAGTTGGTAGGATAGATGCTTTGCACATTTATGTTTTCTTTGCTTACTCACCGTATGTGTGACCATAGCTTGGTCCAACTCTTGCCGTATGTGGGACCATGGCTTGGTCCCGACTTTATTTTGAATGCTCTTGCTTCTTTTATCTTTTGAAATTAAATGAAATGAATGAATGAATGAATGTATTTGTACGTGCTGCATGATGCGCACGTTTTTTTTTATTGCTTCTCAATTAGTTTTCTGTTTGCAGGTGGGCTGATCGTGTTACAAACAGATTCTGGCCAATGAAAAACTCAGAACGGCACTCGGTTAAGCCTCCGCGACACTTAGTGAGAGCCGCTACGGCAGTCTGTAAATGCCGCAACGGCATTCGCTGACTGCCGCGCGGCACCTCATCGAGTGCCACTGCACTTTATCGAGTGCCGCGGGTAGGTAGACAGCCTTATTCTTCTATTTATATCCCTTCATTCTCAAAGTTCGCAAAACACCTCTCATTTCTCCTCATTTCCCCTTCAAATGGCCCCCATTAGTTCTCAAATCCTCTTCCCATGGATGGATACTCTCTCCGGCATTGATAAGCTCAATTTTGAGTGCTTCAGACTAAACGATCTCTTCTCTTTCCAACAGATGAATCTAAATGAGGGTCTACTTCGCGCCGCCGTCCAATGTTGGGATCCCGCTCTCAATGTCTTTCGTTTCGGCTCTCAGGAGATTTGTCCCCTATTTGAGGAGTTTAGCGCCATTCTCCACACGGATCCTTCTGCTGAATTGATGGTTCCTCAGATTCAGGCCGGGTATGTTCGGGACTTAGCCAGCCTTCTCCACACGTCTCGGAATACGGCGGGCTCTTTTGTTCATGACAGGCAAATCGACTTTGAGCGCCTTTCTTCTGTTTACGCTCCCATAGGGGACCCTTACAATGGTGAGCATCAGATCATTCGACGTAGTGCCTTGTCGATTGCTATGCTCTCTTACTTCCTCTTTCGGTCATCTTCGGACATTCTCATACCCATCGCCTGCGGTTTGCGGGAGATGAAGAGTGCTGTTATGCTAGTCCTTGGTGAAACTCTGATTGGATTGGGCCATGCTCATGCCACTGGGGTCATGTTATCTGCTGGAGCACCTTTTGTCTTGCAGGTTTGGCTCATGGAGCGTTTAGACCTCTTCATTCATGCTTCCCATCTCCGTGGGTCACTTCCTTATGATCGCATGGAGATTCACAGCTTGTTTCAGTCCGCCGACGCGTGGCTTGATTGGCTTCAGGGTCTTTCTCCTAGTGACATCTGCTGGGTTTGTCCGTCGTGGATCCATCGCTCTGTTGCTGTACGCCTCCCAGGGCGACCTGGCATCTGGCTGCCGGGTTTGCACGCTACAACTTTCTACATTCCTGACCGAGTCGTCCGTCAGTTCGGACTTTTGCAAGATGTCACTGACTCTGTGACTGCTGATTTCACCAGGGGGTTCTCTTTGCGTCCTTCTATCGCGAAGGCTTTCATGGAGGCTTGGCCCAATAGAATGGCTGCTCCGTTCCCGAGGATTCCTGCTCTGACTGTGCCCACTACTGAGTATCTTCTAGAGATCCAAACCTTGGCTGCGAGGCGAGCTTGACAGACACATGCATAATAAAGTAGACGAAAACAGGGAAAATGCCTGACTTTTTACGAAACTCTTCTGACAGACCCTGCCCACCCTTTGTTTGCGCTTTTGAATGTGATTTTTCTTTTTTTTCCTTTTCAAGAAGTGTTGTCATGCTAAATCTAAAGTGTCCACCCTCTTAACTTGGCTCTTTACTTTGCTTCTTTGCTTTAAACTTTAATCCTTCTACGAATTCTCATTTGCCTTTTTTATAGTACTTATCTCGACAGCCAGATGATCCAAGGGAGGGTTTTGTATCTGGGTTCTTCGGCTTAGCAAACGAAGTTTGCCCCTGGTTTATGGCTTTGAAGCGGCTTTGGGCAAACGCTAGTTTGCCCCTAGTTTAGCACCATTTTTTTTCTCTCTCTCTTTGAAATGACCGAACCAAGTTGGTTGCCTACGTATCCCCTAGCGGGAATCAGGTCAAGCGTAGTTCATCAAGGTAGGAGGCTTCGAAAGAAATGGCTTCAAGCAAAGTATTTCTTGGGGAGATCGAGGTTAATTGGCTGTTTAAATTCAACCCCGTCCAGGTCCATGAGATAGGCCGCCCCTCCGGAAAGGAGGGTCTTAATGATGTACGGCCCGACCCAGTTGGGTTTGAACTTTCCTCTGGGGTCATAAACAGGCACCTTCAGTTCTTTGAGGACCAGGTCACCCTTAGCAAGCTTCCTTGGGCGGACCTTTTTGTTGAAAGCACGAGCTATTCTCTTCTGGTACCCCCGAGTATGGTTTATCGCGGTCAGCCTCTTTTCATCGAGCAGCATCAATTCCTTATACCTTCCCTGTATCCATTCTAATTCTGTCACTTCACATTCTGTTAAGACTCTGAGGGAGGGTATTTCCACCTCGACTGGAAGGACTGCTTCCATTCCGTAGACCAACGAGTATGGCGTAGCACCCGTTGAAGTCCTTACTGACGTCCGATACCCCCATAAAGCAAATGGCAGCTTCTCATGCCAATCCTTATACGTATCTGTCGTTTTCCCCAAGATTGCTTTAACATTCTTATTCGCTGCCTCTACTGCTCCATTCGTCTGGGGCCTATACGGGGATGACTGATGGCGAGTGATCTTATACTTTTCTAAGAGCGGGATGACTTCCCCCTGGAAATGACTACCATGATCGGAGATAAACTCGTTCGGGACTCCATATATGAAGATTATGTTCTTCTTAATGAAACTCACCACATCTTTGGCTTTCAAAGTCGCATATGAGGCCGCTTCTACCCATTTTGTAAAATAATCGATCGCCACGATTATATACCGGTGCCCATTGGAAGCCTTTGGAACTATCTCACCGATGATATCAATCCCCCATACGGAAAATGGCCAAGGGGTGGTCATGCTATAGAGTTGCGACGGTGGGGTGTGCATCAGATTTGCATGAATCTGACACTTGTGACACCTTCTAACATATTCACAACAGTCTTTGTCCAAGGTCGTCCAATAGTACCCTTGTCGGATGATCTTCTTCGCCAGCATGTGCCTGTTTATGTGGGGCCCGCATACTCCCTCATGTATTTCCTCCATCATTCTCTTAGCTTCCCTTCCATATAAACACTCCAAATTATACCCGGTGTAGGACTTCTTCCATAGTTTATCCGCGTAGATCACAAATTGAGCAGCAAATCGTCGTATCGCCTTCTTGTCCTTTTCTGAGGCTCCTTCGGGGTATTCTCCTTCTTTAATGAACTTCCACACGTCCACATACCAAGGCGCTTCATCTTCTCTCTCTATGGCTGCGATCATTTCGAATGACGGTTGATTCCTTACTTCTACGGACAGCGGGATCATGGCAATTTTGGAAGGGATTTGGATCATCGAGGCTAAGGTAGCCAAAGAGTCGGCTAGTTGGTTTTCTTCACGAGGGAGGTAGTAAAAGGAAATCTTTCGGAATTGCGCTTTCAGGCTTTCTAGATAGTCATGGTAAGGTCTCAATTTCTCATGCTTTACCCTCTAATCTCCTCGGACCTGGGATATGATCAAGTTGGAATCTCCGAAGACATCAATCCGTCCGACTTTCAAAGCCAAGGCCGCTTCCATCCCAATTATGCAGGCTTCGTACTCCGCGGTATTGTTGGTTGAGTTGTATTTGAGTTTGACAGCTAATGGGGTAGGGATTCCGTCTGGTGCTACGAGAATGATTCCGACCCCGTAACCTAACTGGTTGGCTGCTCCATCAAAGTACATTCTCCACAACTCCTCCTTGACTTCCATTATTCCTTCATCTGGGAACTTGAAGTCTCCCTTGTCCTCAGATTCTACAGCGAGGTCGGCTAAAAATTCGGCGACAGCCCTTCCTTTTACGGACTTGGCGGTGATATATCTGATGTCGAACTCAGCCAGCATCATGGTCCAACGGGAAATCCTACTGGTCAAGACGGGTTTTTCGAACAGGTATTTTAATGGGTCCATTCGGGATATCAGGATTACAGGGAAGGCCAGCATGTAGTGGCGGAGGCGACGGGTACACCAAACCAAGGCCCAACAGGCCTTCTCCAAGGGCGAATACTTTAACTCATATCCTCCAATTCTCTTGCTTAAGTAGTAAATGGCCTTCTCCACGCGCCCCTCTTCTCCTTCTTGGGCCAGCATACATCCCATCGAATCTTCGGATACAGAGAGATAAAGTAACAAAGGTCTCCCGGGCGAAGGTGGTGACAAGACAGGTGGGTTCTAGAGGTAGGTTTTGATTTTGTCGAAGGCTTGTTGACACGGGGTGTCCCAATTGAATCTCTCTCCCTTTCTGAGTAGCTTGAACAGCGGGTCGCAGGTCATGGTGAGCTTTGAGATGAAACGACTTATAAATTGTATTCTACCTAGGAACCCTCTCAGTTCTTTCTCATTTTTCGGTGGGTTCATCCCGGTTAAGGCCTTTATTTTGGTAGGGTCCACTTCTATTCCCCTTTGGGTAATGAGAAATCCTAGCAGCTTGCCAGTAGTGACTCCGAACGTGCATTTTTGCAGGTTCAGCCTCATCTTGAACTCCCTCAACCTCCCAAAGAACTTTCTCAAAGCCTCTAGGTGCCCTCCCCTCTCCTTGGATTTCACAATCATATCGTCCACATACACCTCTACCTCTTTGTGGATCATGTCGTGCAGTAAAGTGGTGGCAGCCCTTTGATAGGTTGCGCCTGCATTCTTGAGTCCGAATGGCATGACCCTATAGCAATATGTCCCCCACGGAGTGATGAACGTGGTTTTCTCTCTATCCTCGGGAGCCATGAGGATTTGATTGTACCCAGAGAACCCATCCATGAAAGATAGAAGTTCATGTCCCGCAGTGTTATCAACCAACACGTCGATGTGGGGTAATGGGAAATCGTCTTTAGGGCTTGCTTTGTTCAAATCCCGAAAATCCACGCAAACCCTAACACGACCATCCTTCTTTGGGACAGGCACAATGTTGGCAATCCACTCGGGATACTCGGTGACCATCAAGAATCCAGCTCTTAATTGCTTTTCAACCTCCTCTTTTACCTTGAGTGCCCATTCTGGCCTCATTCGCCTCAATTTTTGTTTTATGGGTTTTGAATTGGGAAAGAGGGGGATGTGGTGTTGGACTATTTTTGGATCGATACCTGGCATATCATTGTAAGACCATGCAAAAACATCTTTGAATTCATTTAACAGACTGATTAGTTCTTTACTTTCTTTATTGCTAAGTGTAGAGCCGATGAAGACATTTTGAGGATTGTTCTCATTTCCAAGATTAGTTGTTAGGGTGTCCTCAATGATTTTACATGCAGATTCTTTTTCTTTTTCAATTAGTTTTTGCAGTTCAATAGGTATTTCATGATCATCACATTCATCACATTCATTAAGCGCGTTCGAGTAGGCAGAATCAGTCATACTTTCATTGATTTTCTTTGGAGTGATTACAACAGACATAGAAATTGAAAGACGCCTCATTTGGGCCATTACAGACTCTGGGTGTGGGGGGAACCTATCACTAGACTCAAAAACCCACTCCTTCTTGTGCTCTCCTCCCAGGCCAGTAATAAAGCATTCTTCCGGACCTCCTGTCTTGGTGATTTTCTCCATCTCTTCTTCCTCAGCCTTCCCTTCCTCACTTTCTTCACTCTTGGCAGCTTCCTCCACTATGCCCTCGACGTATTCACCTTTGGTCTTTCCGGGATCTTCCTTCATGACCTCTGCGTTCCCTTCGCCTAGCAGATCTTTCATGGCAGAACCGTCTAGCGTACCAATCCAGTCCTTGGCAGCAACAGACTTTTCAGGCATTTGCAAAAATGGGTCTTTGTACCCAAAAAATTCATGGGAGAAGAAGATCTCGAACCCTGGCTTCATGCATTTGTCTTTTTGGTCCATCCATGGTTCTGGGAAACCACAGAAGGGGAAATCCTCTCCTTCCTTCACGAAGTATCCATTGAGCGTCTTCAAGTAAGGGTCTAGTGGTGCGTTGGCGGCCTTCTTCTTTGCCCTTAGTTCCTTCTTGGTTGGCTGATACCCCAGGCCGTGAGTGTGAGTTTGAGTAGGAATTTTTGGAAACTCCGGCATGCCCTGAAGGTTCTTTCCCAGTCCTAATCCTGGGAAGAAGCCCATTTTCTTCATGATTCCCGCGACCACTGGACTAGCATACTGATCGAAATGGGGCGGCGGAAACTCTTTCGGCTTTCCCTCTTCTATCACGCTGATGAACTCGAATCCTCCCATTTTCGCTTCTTCTTCTTGCAGTTGTAATTCTAGGACCGGTGCACTTGATGACGCTTCAGATGAACGAACCCAACTGTCTCCGAGGATATCACAGACTTTGTTTTCCCAGACATACTTAACCTTTTGATGGATCGTCGATGGTATAGCGCCCAAACTGTCCAACCAAGGCCTTCCCAGCAGGAGATTGAAAGAAGCGGGGATATCGATGACTTGGAACTCAGCTTCCTTGTCCATCGACCCGATAGCAAGATTAAGAAAGATAATGCCCATGACTGCCCTTTGGGTGTTGTCATATGCCCGGACTTTCTGTTGAGACGGCACAAAGGAAGATTCATCTAGGCCCATTCGCTTGGCTGTGCGGAAGGGACATACATTAAGAGCAGACCCGTTGTCAACGAGATAAGCGGGTACAGTGTTCCCCAAACATTCAACGGTGATATACAGTGGCTTGTTGAGCGTGGGTCCTCCCGGAGGTAAGTCATTTGATGAAAAGGTGATAGCCGAAGTCGGAATCCTGCCGATCAATCCTATGAGGTCTTCCGGGGTGGTGTCGATAGACACATCAGCCTGATTCAGAGCGTCTAGGACCGCCTGCCTATGGCGTTTGGAGGCAATCAGCAACCCCCAGACAGTGATGTTAGCCTGAGTCTTCTTCATTTCCTTTAGGACCCGATCCTCTTCTTCTTCCTCGTTCATTTTTCCTTTTCCTTTCTCCAGCTCTCTCCCCGGGTGATCTTCCTCTAATTCATGCGGCTTGAAGTGCCTACCAGATCGAGTCAAATGGTCGATCTCTTCTTTTGCCCAAGTGTTGTCGGTTTCTGAAACGGTCTTTGAGCCTTCTTTTGCCTCTTCGTCGCTTTGATACCACAGATCATCCTCCCCTACCTGGCCTATGTTCCGATCATTGCTTTCTTGGACCCACCAATCTGACTGCCTTGTCACTTCGTTTTCCCATATCCCTGGCTGGCTTCCAAGCATGCAGATCCCCGAATTTTCTGGCAACTGATAGAACTTCTTTGGTTCTCCGACCTTTGTGATTAGCTTGGATGGATTGAATGCCGCTTCCTCTACCCCTAAGAAATAAAGACCCCGCAGCGGTGGTACAGCACGATGGTTCGGCAGAGGATTCTTGGTGACATTGGGGGCTTTGACAGGTGGCTCGGATATCACTTTGCTGTCAATGAGGTCCTGGATTTCGTGCCTTAATCTCATGCACCGATCCGTCGAGTGGCCCTTTTGTTGATGATACTTGCAGTAGAGATCTCCCTTGAAATGTGGTGGGAGTGGACTCGGCGGGGGTCGAGGTTCTAGCTGACGGAGATGCCCTTTTGCTAACAGCCTGTCGAGGGCGGTTGATAATGATACTCCCAAGTCTGAAAACTTCCTCAGTGGCTTATCCTCCCCTCCTCTTGGATGGTTTCTGGTGATATCGAATTTTTTCTCCGGCTCGCTAAGTGCATTGACATCGGTGGGGCCAGAGTGACCCCCCGAGTGCCCTCCATTTGATCCATAACTGGGCCTTCGATATCGGTTCTGCGACTCCTCCTTCTTGATTGTTCCTTCTTGAATTGCATCTTCGATTCTCGTCCCTACATCGAATACCTCGGCAAAAGTGTTGATTGACTGAAATCTCATCTTTTCTTGATAAACTGGTTGCAGATTTTTCATTAGCATTCGGATCTGGTCTTTCTCAGGCGGCCTTTGTACCATCTTAGCTGCCTTTCCCCTCCATCGACTCAAATATTCGGCGAATGATTCTTTGTTCCCCTGCCTGGTCGTTTCCAAATCTCGGACAGTAACATCCAAATCCTGATTGTACTCGTATTGTGCCACAAACGCCTTAATCACTTCTTCCCATACTCTGGTTTTGCTTGGCTCAAGTGTAAGGTACCACGACAGAGCAGCTCCTGTTAAAGTTTGTTGAAATAGAACAGCCATCATGGTAGTGCTCAGTCCACTAGGTTGAAAAGCTCCTATGCACATTCGGACTTGACTGCGGGGATTGCCTGTGCCATCAAACTTATCAAAAACTGGCATTTTGAAACCAGCTGGCAGCGTTTCGTGGACTCCGTCATACAATCCTTCTAGTTCCATCAGATAGGTATCCACTCCCTGAGCCTTGCGCATTACCCTTTCCAACTTTTCTATCTTCTCGGTCAACAGTTTCTCCTTCTCATCTTTCTCTCTGTCCCTGTTGGCTCTTAGTGCATCGTTCCAATGTGCCTCTTGATCGTCGAACCAATCTCCGTCTCCTCCTCCCAAAGGCGGGTCTATAATGGGTGGAATTACATGCGGCGACGGTCGGCGATTCAGCTCCTCTATCATTCCCATCATGCGGTTCATGTTCTCGGCCTGTCTCCTCATTTGTTCCGCTTGCTGTTCGACTAGTACCCTTAATCCGGTCATCTCTTCGTTGTTCCTTTCTTTGGCCATGTTAGCGTATCCTCTCCTTACAAGTCTTGCCGTAGGATCCCTGAACCACGCTTGATTGGCTATCTTTGCTCCTACAGCAGATTTTAAGTTTTATTATTTTTTTTTAGAATACCTTTTTACCTTTATTTTAGCAAAACTTTTATTTTGTATGTCATGCGGATGCAATGCATGTATGCGTGTGTGCCTACTCTATATGCCAAGGAAAACGAAAAATCTAACCCTAACACATAAACACATAAGCACATAAAACCCTTACCCATGTCAAGTATGATGATTTCTCCATTCATTGTGGCCCTCTTTTCCCATCCTTCGAAGTTTTGAAAAATTTTGGGGATTCTTGAAATCCATTTTTGGGAAGCAACTTTAGAAAAGCAGTTTTCAAGAATTTTGGATCATAAGGTGATTGGGTCAAAATTTCCGTTTTTGAAAAGCATGAATTTTTCGAAATCTTGATTTTGAAATCCCCGAAGTCCTTTGAAAGAGCGGTTTTGAATAAAGGCCGCAGAAATCTTATTCTTCGAAGGCTGATTTTAAAATTCTCAGGGTAGAAGGGTCATGTGATAAGATCATCATTGTACTTTTCATGGGTTTGGATACATACAAGGTCAATGATGCTTAGCTAACGTGATATAAGAAGTGTAATCTTATAATCAAGGTTTGACATGTTCTCCAAATGTCGTGGAACATGAGGAGAAATTGCTAAAAGGTGATTAAAAGATTATACATCTTTTATCAAGCAAGTGTCGTCATCATCTCAAGTAATCCCCTCCGGGCATACAAAACTTCCTAGCACATAAACCTAATCAAGAACTGATTTCCTAAAATTGAAAGGTTCTATAGAAACTACTATGCACAGGCTGGGTTTTGGTCAAATAAGGGACCCTTGACACACACTCGATAGGATGCTTCATATACCAAATCATGGTACGAGATCAAGGGTGATCACACAGTCCCATGATGACTTGACCGACCGGGTTGCCCCGAGCCTCCAAGGTCATAGTTCCGTGCAGTCGACTGGCTGGACATGCAAGTGAAATGCAGCAGGCACACAAAGATTGATTAATTCGATTAAAAGGATGTTTTTCAAGTCTAATCCTCAAGTGAACCCAAAATCAGAATTCTGGTCTGCGATACCAGAGATTCTGGGTTCGATCCCCAGCAGAGTCGCCAGATTGTGGATATCGCAGGTTGACTTACCCACAGCTTTTCTTTTCGAAATTCCAAATTCAAAACAAATGAGTCGCCACTTAATTTTTAAAAGGAAAATTAAGAAACCATTTTAAAAGCAAACTGATCTTTTGCGAAACCAAAGATTAACTAGGTCCGGGGATTATGGAATGAGAGAGGAAGGAGCCCATCGGACTAAAGCACCCTCTCTCATCCTATCTTGTGATAGGCCTCTACTCAACATCCTTTTAATCAAATTTATTAATCTAAGCATGCCCTCAACTAATACATATATATACATATACATCACAAAAGCATGTCCAAAAGGTGTAAAATTGCAATTGACAAAATATCATTCAAAAAGCCACGTAATTCATGTAACAAGCGATATGATATGCAATAGAGAACAAGTGAACTTACCCGAGATCCAGCAGCGATAATAAACGTGCAATGCATGCGAAAAAGAAAATCTTAAAAAGAGTCTCTAATCACATATACACATAAGGCAAAACCTAATTCTAAGGTGTCGCGCATTAAGTCGAAAAATCAATAAAAACAAGAAATTAAGATAAACTAAAGAGGAGTTCTAGAAATCGTACCTTAATAGCGCTACAAAACAAAGGGTTAGTCCACATGATATGCAAAATACAATGTTAAAAATGACAATCCTAAATTTCTAGCTTGCATCTATCTAATGTAATTAAATCCAAAGCAAATAAGTCTTAATTACAAGTGTCGAATCATATAGATGAATATGTACATGGACAAAGGTAAACTATGAAATGCTCTTAAACTTTGAATTCAAGCTCAACTAATCATTATTAAAGCATGGTTTAAGCCTTAGATCATAGAAAAGTCATTTAGACCCTTATTTACAAAGTAAATCAAATGTGTCATAAAACTCTGAAAATTGCAGAGAGCAGACCAGAACTTAAAAGAAATAAAAAGCATATCTCCCATGGTTTGATCTTGATGATTTTTGGACTCAATATGCCTCTGTGAGTATAGTTTTCAAATCAAAAAGAAAATCAAAGTTCCAACGGTCGGATCTCCGGGAATATGAAAAATACTAGACGTCACTCAGCACTTTACAACCTTCTGTCCAGAATGCTTGCACGATTTATTAAAAATAGCAAAAAAATCCGAATTGATTTGTTCTTTTTAGGGTGACTTCCTAACACATTAATCTTCATAGAAAAAAATATTTGGAGTCACAAACACTTTATTAGAACTCTGATTTAATTGTTTCAAAAGAGTGTCACTATTCTGAAACTATTATGAAATTCTGGACAGATTGTATTTGTGTCACAAAACTCATGATCAAACCATGCTAAACGTGAAACCACCTTAAAACAAAAAATTACAGTGGTAGAATATTGTGTTATTGACACTTTCCCGTTGGTTTCACTTGATTTCAACGGTTAGATTTCGAACTACAAATCTTTGATCAAAAATAGTTTGTGGATTCACTGTTTTTACTTTGCTAGTTCAATTTTTATTTGGTAACTCCAACTATTAAATCATGAAGTTGAGTTGAACCAAACCACTTCTCTTACCATTTGATGGCCATTAGAGACTATAAACCTTTATTCTTCATAGATTTCAAATGAAATATGGATAGACTTCATGAAATCTATAAGATAAGGAATCTAAACCATGGAGATGGGTTTAGACTCAAAACTACCTTCTCCTTCCACTTGATGGTCATTAGAGAAGGAGACATGATTATGACCCATGAGTCCTAAAGGAATATAGAAGGGATTCCTCAAGACATCAAGTTTAGAAGATCCAAATCATGAGTATGGACTTGGATCCTCTTATGAAGTGGTGATCAAACTTTGACTCCTATGTGAAGCACAAGCCTACATGGGATTCAAAAGATCATGCTCAAGAGATCAAAAGAGATATTGAAGATCTCCAAGACCTTCAAGAGAAGAATATAAACAAAGAAAGTGGAAGAGAGTAATATGGAAACAAGAGAAACTCCTAAGTTACTTGATAAACAAAGAAAATAGTGAAAGATTCTAGGATTAGAGATTTTAAAAGAAGAAAGAATAAGCCAATAATCTATGGTTAGAGGATCACCTCCAAATTATCCACAAAGTTTTCTTTTCTTTGAAGATCTTCCAAGCTCTTCTCTCTAATTCTCTAAACACTCTCTTTTCTCTCTAAAAATGTTGGTGTAATGGAAGTATTTTTTTGCATGTGATCTCTCTCCCAATATGTTTCTTGGTGTTCTTCTTGGTCTCTCCTTTTAGGAAGATCCCTTCTCTTTTATAAGCAAAATTACCAGGTATTTTTGGTGAATTTCGGAGCAAAAAACAGGTGTAATTCTCTCATTTGTTGGTACAATGTGTACTTTCTGAAATTCTGCAGACTGCTGTCCAGCGCGGCAGTCCAGATACTGACGCGGCAGTCCGTGACTACCGCTGCGGCATTTCATGACTGCCGTTGCGGCACTTCATGAATGCCGCGCGGTATTCATCAAATGCCGCGGCAATTAATGGATTGCCGCATTTTTGTTAGTCTTACTTTATCAGTTTTTGTTCTTATTCGCATGCGCATACGTATTGCTCTGCAAAATACAGACTTTAAAAGCGAACGGTAGTCAGAAAACTGTGGCGGCATTCGGTGAACGCCGGAACGGCATTCTCTGACTGCCGCGCGGCACTCAGGGAGTGCCGCGACAGTCTTCCGTGTGCCGTTTCTGGCTAAGGTTCCCCTTTTAGGTCTTTTCTCTTTTTAAAACAAATTATTTTTGAAGATCCTTTCCAAAAGTTGTGTTTTTATATCTGAATTCTCCTAAATACCTGGTATTTCCCTCTTTCTGTGAAATTTTATCGCGTTTTGGAGAACTTTCTGAAGAGCTTGGAATACTTCGGATTTTTCGGTCATTGTCATCATTGGACGTGGAGGTGACGCTCTCCTAAATTCGACGGCCGGTCAAAATTGGGGTGTCTACACCCATCCCCCAGAGGATACCTGTACGCATGGACTTATGGGGACGTCTGTGCATTTCATGGAGAGACCCTGTGGCTCTGGTCCTATATGCGCTCATATTACTAGCTGGCCCATCCGAACCAGTTGGACGACATATTAGCTTACGGCGAGGCTGCTTACCAGTCTGCTTTTCCGAGACCGATGCAGTAGGTGGCCGAGGAGCAGGGAGAGGTACAGGGCGAGGAGGAGGAGGAGGCTGGTGATGCGGGCAAAGATGATGGAGGTGATGGGAGTGACGAAGATGGAGATGGTGCTGCGACTAATGGCCAGGGGAGTACAGGTTTGGAGTTGGTGCTACTGGAGGGCGAGGATGATTAGACTGATTTTGGAGGGGTGACAGACTTTATTTTTCATTTTCTTGTATTTGGATGGGTGGGTAGATTCAGACATTTGCAGACATTGGCTTGTATATTATTTATTTCTTTGCGTTTATACTTTCTTTTCTTGTACTGGTTATTATTAGGATTGTGATGTACTCGACTTCGACTGGTTAGTTTATTTTCTGTCTTTCTTTTCATTTTTGTTATGTGGGTTTGTAACTAATTTTACTTCTGTACTTCTTTCTTTTCTTTTATGGATTGTTCTATTCCTGCTGCTTCTGGTTTGTCACAACATTAATGTCGCTATTAACTAGTTATGCCTCCACTTTCATGCTTGGCTATAATATGTTTTCATCTATTCATTTGGGCAATTGTCATTGACTTAATCATGCACAGCAATTCGAACTCCCATTGCACTATAACAGGAATCTTTTAGGTTCAGGTTTGGGGGTAGTTATATCTCTATTTAATTCCAAACTAAATTCCCTAGGTTTAAAAATTGAATTCATTAATGCTACACATTCAAGCAACTAGTGCCGTTAATTTTATTTCTTCTAATGACTCCAACTAATAAAGTTCAGTTGTGGCTTATTTTTGGTTTCAGGTATATAGTTTTTAGATATCCGTAGAGTTACCTCGACCCTCATATCTAATTTTCATTCTCGTATTATGGATCATCCTATTTCCCCTCCTACTTCACCTGATAGGTCTTCGAGTGTGTCGAGTCATCATTCAAACTCTAGTTCTTCTACTTCTGACACTGTACCGAGTCCTAGGGTAACCAAGTCTGATGGTCCAGTCTGTCGTCCCGGCTGGTGCCGTTGTCATCCTCATAACCCCATTCATATCCATTCTGATTCTTCGAACAAGGATGACCTTTTCGGCGATGACCCTACCGTTATAGACGGTCCTTATGGCGCTCCACCCACCACTTCTGAGTCGTCTTCTTCATCTGATTTGGCTGAGTCCTCGTTCGATGACGATGAGTCCGATGACGATGATGGAGGTATTTCAGGTCTCGTTGCCATTTCATTGACTGCCCCTATATCACCTGATATACCTATGCCTGAGGTTATCTATCCCTATAGGGACCTCCCAGATTATGTGTCGGACGTTGTTTGACAATGTCTGGGTCACCCTGATTGGTCACCTAAGGATATTGCCTCGATATTTGTGCCTTATTATGGTCCTGAGGATGATGTGGTTGATTTGGGTCCAAGTATCATTGATGAGACTATGGTGGATATGGTTCCAGAGATTACTGCTGAGGATGGTTATGCTGAGATAGGACCGCCTTTCGATCCTGCTACGCATCCGGAGTAGGAATTGGTTGACTTGTACTTCTGTTCTGGTGTGTTACCTCTTTCAGACGTGTTTCGCGGTGTAGACATCCTGGTTATCATTTATGAGGATTACATCCATGTCATTGTCATGTTCCCACCTACATAGGGACATGCGGTGATTTGGTTTGGGGGAGTATCTGGATATTCTTTTCATTTTAGTTGTAGTCATTTATTTTGTTTCGTTTATTTTCGAATTCAATTTTATGTTTAGTCATTATTTCCTTTACTTTCATTTATTTGTTCTTTTCATTCGTTGTATATAAAATATATCAAATAATGAATAATTGAAAAAGACTAAATAAAGTACGTTCTTCGTTTCTTAAAGAGTTTTCTTAATATTGTTCAATGTTGCGTTACTTCTTGTTGTAATTAGATTTCATTGAAATTTTGAGAATATGAGAGTATGTAATCCGATGTCTACCGAAGCTATGAAGGTATGTTTTGAAACTATATATCCTTAGAATCATTGTTTTATATCTTATACTTGCATATCTTTTCGCACGGCACGTAGTCATGTGGATACATGTTGATGAAATATAATATAATTTGGATTTCTAGATAGTAATATTGTGGAGATTAAACCCGGTGAGCTTTCGAGCTTTTCGCCTTTCATTTTTTTATGAGGATTTTTTCAAATACTTTTATCGAATCTCATTGACATAGCGCATTATTTCATTGATTAGTCTCAATTTTATTTATTTTGATTGAAAGTCAAGTTAGTATTGTAATTACCATGTTTGAAAATATCTATTTCCTTTGATATCATAACATTGAAGAATCATGTGACTCTAGAAAGTGATATTAGGCCATCTGTTTTAATAAACCTTTTTGACCTTTGGCCTACCCAATACGAATATTTTATATCCCTTGTTAACTTTTTTTGAGCCTTTTATTAAGCCTTTCATTTGTTCACCTATTATCCTACCCACTCCAATATGGAGTTTGCCATTAAAGAAAAATATTATCTAACCCACGTTCAAGACAGTTGAAGAATAGTTTTACATAAAGAAATTGGGCTAATACAACTCATGTAAAAGGGAGTATTTAGTAGAAAAGGTATAAAAATGGATAAAAAAAAGAGATGAATCCCTTGAAAAAAGAAAAGAAAAAGAAATATGAAAAATAATAATAAAGAGTCGTTGGAGTAAAGCCCTTGGATTATAAATATTACATCTATTTCTATTTACTCAAGGATGTTTTGAATTCCTTTTACCTTTCTTTTCCTGACTATAACCCTTGACCAACATTACAACCCTTGTAAAGTCCTAGTTGACTCTATGGAAACATGATTTGAATATGAACTGATAGAAAAAGGGAATAAAAGCATGGTAGTAGTAATATTTACTTGACGATCGATATCTATTCTTGAGACTATTTTTCTGTCGTGTCATACGTTGTTCCGTGTCATATGCGAGATTTATTTACTTTGTATAGAATTATCCTCCTTGCATATATTTGAATAATTACATCTATTTTCGAGTGATTTCATTTTTTAGTGTAATTAACAATGTGAGATTTGTAGTTGAAGTATCACTAGATATGTGACAAGCGGGGGTATTTGTAAAATACAACCGCGCTAAAAGAAGAAAATGTATTAAATTATTTCACAATTCCTTCATTTATCTACAATTTGAATTACAATGCTAGTTTGTACGCAATTTGATTAAACTATGATAAGTTGTTTGTTTTAGCTGTAGTTTGTGCAGATTACTGTTGCTGTGTGAAGAATTAGATGAGAAAGATAAAAGGGAGTGCTGAATTTTAATGAAGATAAGTAAAGGATGAAAAGTGAACCTCGATCGATTGAAGACCATTCGATCGATCGAACCTGGCTTTTATCAGATTTTACGCACATGCAGCAAGAAGCGGGTTTTTAACCCTAGCATTAGGTCTTAAGTATATATACTCATATTGTATACGTCCATAAGGACGCCCACTTTCATTTTCATCAGTTTATAGAGAGTAGAGAGCTTTACTTTGTTTATTTTGTAGGTTTAATCAAGGTTATACATTGTTTGGTTTGGATTTCCCTTTGTTCAGTACAAGTTTTCGTTCCAGGTTACTTTGTTTACGTTCTGCACTTAGTCTATAGTAATATAATCTGTTATTCCATAGTATTGCATGTTAGTTATAACTATATAATTAATTTTCATAGATTCATTGCAAAAATCACAAACAAACACAGCTTTAATGGAACTTTATGTTAATAACGAATCTGAGACACTTCAGACGATGTCTGAGTAGTCCCCAAGTCGGGAGATCATGATGAAACCGTGATCTCAAGCCTCTATCGTGCAGTAGAATAATTTTTGTGTTCGATCGATCGAATATGTTCGATCGATCGAAACAAAGATACAGTCGAGCGATCGAAGTCAGTTCGATCGATCGAGGGATTCGATCGATCGAGGGATGAAGAAGTCTGATCGATCGAAAGCGCGTCGATCGATCGAACTCTCTGATTCTTGAGGATATTCTATGCAGTATTCCTAGACTTTCTGCTTTACTGATTTGTTATCAAATTGTCCCCAAACGCTCAGTTTGTCAAAACTGTCTGTGAACTTTAAGCCTTGAGGCATTTTTCTTCAATATATTTTGCAAACCACCCTCAATGCTAACACCATTGTAGGTGAGAGTCTAAACTATTATTTTAAACTGCTTTTGTGTATTTCAAACTTAATTGTGATGATATAGGCCCGGTCATGAAAGGACTATAGATTCTTTATCCTAAGAGAAATACGGAATACTGTAGAGAATGTGCTCCATTGAGCTTCAACGCAACTGCATGGTAGATGGCTAGGTCGCGGTGGATTCGTGTAATCCCAACATTCCTTTTTATTAGTATAAACACGTTTTAAATCATCGCATTAATTAATTAGTTAGTAATTAGTTTAATCTAGTTTTATTGCTTTATCTTTAGTAGTTGGTAAACTGTGGAACTTTGTGTTCTGTAATCTTTTTAAAATATTGATTTTTATTTTCTTGTTTGAGATTAATCTGAGTAATTAATTTAACACCTTTCCTGTGGGATCGACCTGGACTTAACCAGACTACTACTTGCATGATTACCTACACTTGGGTATAGCACACAAGCGCACACAAAATAATTCTCGTGTCAAGTTTTTGACACCGTTGCCGGGGAGGGCGACAAGCTAACGCTTTGATTACCTCAATCTATCCTTATCTTTTTCTATTTTTCTTTTTCTTTCGTTCTTTAGATTAAAAACTACTTAGGGTCTTTCCCTTTATGTCCGATAATTCCATCGACGGAATTTTTGGAAACCCATTCTATTCATCCAATTCATCTAGTTCTATTAACCCCATAGTTACACCGATCGATTCAATGGCTGATAATCAAAGTGAAAATGGTGACAATGTAGTTGTACCAATCGACAATATCTTCGTCCTTTGTGCGATCTCATGACACCTGAACACGTGCCTACGCCTTCTTGTATCCTCATTCCACCCCATACAGGCAAATTTCAGTTTCGCAATGGAATGATTCAACTCCTTCCTACGTTTTATGGAATCAAGAGCGAGAAAGCGTATCTACATGTCAAGGACTTTGAGGATGTTTGTAAAACTTTCTCACATGACTGTCCTGTAGACGTGACACGTCTAATGCTATTTCCTTACACCTTGAAGGATAAAGCAAAAGCGTGATTACTCATCTTGAAGCCAAACTCCATCTACACCTGGCATGCGATGAACACTGCTTTCCTGACGAAATTCTTCCCACCTCGTATGACCACTGAGCTTAAACAACAAATAAATTCTTACAAACAAAAGAGCAATGAAACATTCACCCAAACTTGGGAACGTTTCAAGGATTTGCTACTCTCATGCCCACATCACAGGTGCGAGAAATGGTGAACCATCAGCTACTTTTATGAAGGATTAAATGGTGAAACTAAGAAACTGGTCGAGACCATGAGTTCAGGGCCATTTCTTCGAAAAAACACGGAAGAAGCTGAAGCTCATTTTGAGTGGTTAGCTGAGCACACCCACGAGTGGTCAAATTTAGACGATGTCCCATGCTCACAGATATCCTGTGTAGAAGAGAAAAGTTTATACCAACTAGAAAGTGAGGACCATCTGATGAATAAGTATGAAAAACTAGCAAAGAAAGTGGAAGAATTGGGAATGAAAGGAGAGAGTTCTAGGCAGTTTTTGCCTGAAGAACCATGCGGCACATGCAACATGCTGGGACACACTACTCAATACTGTCCGAATGTGCCGTATTTTCAAGAACAACCCCCTATGGAAATGAATGCCATGCAAGGGTATAGGGGGGCGGGGAATTACTACAACAATTATAATTCACCAAAAAATAATAATAGATGGAATCACCCTGGGTTTGATTGGAAAAACAATGCTGGGACCCAAAACCAATATCAACAGCAACAACCCTATAATAACAATAATCAATATCAAGGGCAATACAACAGGCAGTCCCAGCCATTCCATCAAAATAGAGCAAATAACTACAACAACGCTCAACCCCTTAATAATCAACAGCCAAATGTTTACGTGCCACCTCACAAAAAGGTACAAGAAGAAGAACCACTCTCTAACGCGAATTTAACCCAACAGCTAATTCAAATGATGAGTAAAATGTCCACGACATTAGAGAGAATGGATGCATGTCAAGAGGGGTCGAGTGGAATGTTTCCTGCTCAACCACTTCAAAACCCTAAGGGATACAACAATGGTCCCCCTAATCATGAACAGGCAAAAGTCGTGACAACTTTGAGAAGCGGCAAAGTCATAGGGAAAAATATGCCTCTCTTTACCCATGAAGAGTATGAAGAGGAAGAAGTGGTAACTAAAAACAAACCATCTACTCAAGAAGAGGAGTCGTCCACTAATGACAAATCATTAGAATCAAACGAGGATGCTCCTAAAGAAGTAGAAGTTGAGAGAAGGCCTGGAAGGGAGCCCATCGAGGATGATTTACCAAAATGCCCTTTCCCCGTGCCTTACCCTCAAAGGCTCAAGAAGCCCCAACACGAGGCAAAGAATCAGGAGTTCTTGGAGTTGTTCAAACAAGTTAAAATTAATCTCCCACTCTTTGATGCAATCAAACAAGTGCCAGCCTACGCTAAGTATTTTAAAGGATTTATGCACGGCCAAGAGGAGGCAAAGTGTGAAGAAACACGCTTATATCGCTTGCCAAGCAAGCGCGATTATTCAAAACGAATTGCCTCCAAAGCTTAAAGACCCTGGCACCCCAACTGTCTCGTGTAGAATTGGGAATCAAAGGATAGACAACGCACTCCTTGATTTAGGAGCTAGCGTAAACTTGCTGCCATATTCAGTATATAAACAACTAGGGTTGGGTGAACTCAAACCTACCCGAGTTGCATTGCAACTGGCAGATAGGTCAGTTAAATACCCTAGAGGAATACTGGAGGACGTTCTGGTACAGATAGATACATTTGTCTTTCTGGTCGATTTTGTGATTCTGGACACCGAACCTGTGTCTAATCCATGTTCACAAATCTCGGTGATTTTTGGACGTCCATTCCTCAACACCATTGATGCCACAATCAAAATAAGGAGTGGTATCATGACCATCGTATTCGGGAACATGACTTTAAATGTCAAGATTTTTTCAAATCCCCGACCCGAAGAATACGAGGACGAAGAAGAGGTTAACTTCATCGAAACGGTCATCGATGAAGAGGACTATGCCTTCGAACTTTCAGTTTTCTGATTTGGAATTAAAGGAGCTTCCAAAAGATCTCAAATATGCATTTCTAGGGACTGAAAGACTTATCTTGTGATAATCTCATCCATATTGAATTCTGAACAAGAGGATAAGTTGATTCAAATGCTCAAACTGCACAAGGGAGCATTGGGATGGACTATTGCCGACCTAAAAGGCATAAGCCCATCTATTTGCACCCATAAGATATATTTGGAGGAAGACGCTAAACCTTCGCGACAAATGCAGAGGCGTCTGAATCCCAATATGCAAGAAGTAGTGAAAATAGAAGTCTTAAAACTTCTGGACATTGGGATAATATATCCTATCTCTGACAGCTCTTAGGTTAGTCCAACCCAAGTGGAGCCCAAAAAGGCTAGTATAACAGTTATCCCAAACAAAGACGGCGAGTTAGTACCAACACGCATCCCCACTGGTTGGCAGATGTGTATTGATTATCGAAAATTGAATACCGTGACCCGGAAAGACCACTTTCCATTACCATTCATGGATCAAATGCTAGAAAGAGTGGCGGGTCATAAATTTTATTGCTTCTTGGACGGATATAGTGGATACAACCAAATTGAAATAGCTCCTGAAGATCAGGAGAAGATGACTTTCACTTGTCTATTTGGTACATTCGCCTACCGCCGTATACCTTTCGATTTATGCAATGCACCTACTACTTTTCAGCGATCCATGTTAAGCATATTCAGTGATATGGTTGAACAGACACTCGAGGTCTTTATGGATGACTTCTCGGTGTTTGGCCATAGTTTTGATAACTGCCTAGAAAACCTTGAGAATGTGTTAGTGAGATGCGAGGACAAACACTTAGTACTAAACTGGGAAAAGTGTCATGTCATGGTGACCAAGGGAATTGTCCTCGGCCACATTATCTCTGATAAAGGTATCCAAGTCGATAAAGCAAAAATCGATATAATTTCAAATCTGCCTGTCCCTTGTACAGTTAGAGACATCCGATCTTTTCTGGGATATGCTGGATTCTATCGACGCTTTATTCAAAATTTTAGTGCAATCTCTCGACCACTTTTCCAACTCCTAGTCAAAGATGCACCTTTTGAATGGTCGGAAAACTGTCAAATATCTTTTGATGCACTAAAAGAACACCTTACCTCTGCACCAATAATACATGCACCCGATTGGAGTTTGTCGTTTGAGTTAATGTGCGATGCTAGTGATTATGCCATTGGCGCAGTTCTAGGACAGAGGAAGGACAACAAGCCTTATGTAATCTACTATGCCAGCCGAACACTCAATGAAGCTCAAATGAATTATACGACTACTGAGAAAGAGTTACTGGCAATAGTATTCGCTCTAGACAAATTCAAGTCTTATCTAATAGGGTCCCCAATTGTCTATTTTACAGACCACTCGGCCCTCAAGTACCTGCTATCTAAGAAAGATGCGAAACAAAGGCTTATCTGCTGGATACTCCTACTCCAGGAATTTGATATCACTATCAAGGATGAAAAGGGAGTAGAGAATGTAGTCGCCAACCATTTATCTCGGTTGACATTCACTGACAACACTGAGCCTGTACCCATAAAAGATGAGTTCCCAGACGAGCAACTGATGGCTGTCTCCAATTTACCTTGGTATGCAGATATAATAAATTACCTTGTTACAGGCGATACCCCGAGCTATTGGTCAAATCAGGACAAGAAATGGTTCCTTTCGTTCGCACGCCATTTCTTTTTTGATGACCCTTACTTATTTAAGTACTGTGCTGATCAGGTCATCAGGCATTGCATTTCGAATGAGGACATAACTATAATTTTGACCTCTTGTCATTCTGAAGCCTGCGGTGACCATTTTACCTCCCAAAAGACCGCACACAAAGTATTACACAGCGGTTTCTATTGGCCCACCATGTTCAAAGATGCCTACGCTTTTTGTAAATCGTGCCAACGATGTCAAAAGCTTGGTACACTTTCGAAAAGGAATTCGATGCCCTTAACTCCCATCATCATAATTGAAATATTCGATTGTTGGGGCATAGACTTCATGGGCCCATTTCTTAAATCTAATAACTGTGAATATATACGCCTTGCTATGGAATATATATCAAAATGGGTAGAAGCGATACCGACGAGACACAATGACCATAAAACGGTAATGTTCTTTTTTAAGGAAAATATCTTATCGCATTTCAGAACCCCAAAAGCCTTAATAAGTGACCAAGGCAAACACTTTTGCAATAGGCCTTTGGAAGCACTACTCAAGAAATACGGGGTGAATCACAAAATCTCTTTAGATTACCACCCACAAACAAATGGGAAGGCAGAGTTGGCTAACCGTGAAATTAAGCATATATTAGAGAAGACGGTTAGTTTCAACAGAAAAGACTGGGCTTATAAACTGACTGATGCTCTTTGGGCATACCGTACTGCCTACAAGACAAATCTGGGAATGTCTCCATATAGGCTAGTGTATGGTAAGGCATGTCACCTCCCCGTTGAAATTGAGCACAAAGCATATTGGGCGACACGCTCATTAAATTTCGATATTAAAGAAGGAGGTCATCTCCGAAAACTCCAGTTGGCGAAACTAGAAGAAATCCGACGAGATGAATATGACAATGCCAAACTTCACAAGGAAAGGTTGAAGGCTTGCCATGATAGAACAATTTTTCAAAAATCTTTTGAGCCTGGGCAGAAAGCTTTACTATACGATTCGCGCCTTCATCTCTTCCCAGGAAAACTCCGATCTCGGTGGACAGGATCCTTCACAGTCAAATCTGTCTTTCCACATGGGGCCGTTGAGTTATTTAATCCTAAGAACGACAGAAGTTTCAAAGTCAATGGCCAAAGGGTAAAACCGTTCTTAGAAGATTTCCAACCAGAGGTCAAGCACATCTAACTGGATGAGCCCGACTATACCTCCACCTAGAACGCTCAAGTGCATTTTTAACAATGTTTTTGTACTTTTTCTTTTGCTGTTTCTCATTTTGTTTTGTTCTTTTGTTTATCTATTTCTTTTTGAGTATGATCTTGATCGTAATCTGCTATTCCATTTCTATCTCGTGCAGGCTATCTAACATGAGAGATGACGATGTTCACTCGATTGGGTCATGGGCTGATTTAGAATATCAGAACCCACCTTGGACTGCTGATGAAATAGCATTCTGCTTATCTCTATACCAAGGGCTAGGAGCCGATGACGTCGTTAACTTAACCCACGGATACATCCCATACGATCCTGCGCTCCTCCAGATCAACCCATTTGAGCACATAGAACTCCCTAAAGAGGAGGGAGAACCAGATGGATATGCTGTGTGGGAAGTCGATGACGCCCGGATGGAACAGTGGAAAAATGACTCAATGTGGGAACCATAGGAAGAAGAGGACTTACAGGATGTGGTGCCCGAACGCCATAATGCTGTTTTCACATATGTTGACAACTTCCTGGTCATCCAATTGGTTCCCTACATTTATGTCCACGTGAGTTATTTGTTATTCTAGCTTCAACGCCCTCTACCTGCTAGTGCACCTGGGGATATCAGGCCAATAGCGAGGTTAACTCTGGGTCACATTCCTTTCTTTTTCTTTTTGTTTTGCTTTGTTTAATTCTTCCTGTTTGATCTTTCTTTTGCTCTAGTTAATTTATTTTCTTTGTTTTCTTTTTGTTTCCCTTTGTTAGGAATATCACTATGAATCCACCATTTCCACCGTTGTACCTTCCACATCAACTCTTTCATGGATTTGGACCATACATAAGGTCCCCGGGTACTCCACCGCAAGAGGAACGTCCAATGCACAATTATACTCCGTTATCCTTGTCTCCATCCGGATCCCCTACTGTAGGTGGAATCAATTCCTTAGAGAGTTCGGAATTGCTCGATGATGTCCTCGCTACTTTCCTCTTGTTCTGGGAAAGGGAATCATCAAGTTCAGACTCTACATTTCAAGTTCCGGCAGAGAGGAGGTTGTGGAAGAAGGAATCTTTCTACTTGACGAATAGTGCTTGACTTCAATTATTTTATGTCATTTCATATTTCTTTCATCAATTGGAGTGTCTTCTTAGACAAAGTTTTGTTTGTTTCAGCTTTATTTTAGTTTTTCTTTTTCAATAAGGTTTTAAATGCCATGTGGGGGCAATAATATTGCAAGTGGATGCTATTATAAAGATTTATTTATATAAATTTGCAATTTTCTACTATGAGGATGATGTTTTTGGCTTCCATATCTTGCCAATGAACTGTTTTATCACTATTCTGTATGTCCAGACCAATATTAGTTAGTTGGGGGTGTTCAATTTATCAATTCTATGATCATGTAGAATTTTAGAGTTCGATCGATCGACCATTTCTTGATCGATCGAGAGTATCAGAACCTCGAGCGCTTCAGTAGGGCTCAATCGATCGAGGGTTCGATTGGTCGAACCATCTCGAGTGATCGAGACCTGTATTTAAACGAAGCATTGTCTATACACTTCAGCAGCTTCTCTCTTTCTCTCCCTTACTTTCTCGAGCGATTGAAGACAGAGGGCGACGCATACATTTTCAGACCTCCCACAACCACATCAATTGCGGAGCAACTGGGCACGTTGATCATCATCATCATCACCCTTATCTTCTTCTCAACGCGTCTCTCGAGGTGAGGCCCCGAGAACCCCCTCGTTGCTCTTTCCATTTCGAATTCATATGGGGGTGCCCCCCATTGGTTATTTTACTTTTTTTCTTCTTCTTTGTCTTGTTGTATTTTTTGTTTGCGGGTCTTTTTCATTCTCATCGCTCGAGACTGCCACTTTACTGTGTTCGATCGATCGAACTAGTTTCGAGTGATCGAACCCACCATCCTTTTAATCGATCAAACAAGTCTCAAGCAATTGAACCTGCAATGTTCTCGATCGATCGAACATTCTTTGATCGATCGAAGTGTGACAGTTTCATTTTCCTTTCTGGTTTTCCTATTTTTAATGTTTTTTTGTTTGTTTCTTTTGTTTCAGGGCTACACAATGAACCCTATCACTGGGTATCACAAATCCAAGCCATTTGACCTAACCATACCCGATCTTATACCCAATCACGGGTTCAGAAACGAAGAGGACCGGGTATGGTTCACCAGATATTTCCAGTAGCGTAAGGTCATGCTCGAGCGACCCCTCGAGACATCTTGGCTGGCTATTCCTTGGTATCTAGCCCGGCTACGCGCTATGCCACAGTGGTACACACTCCTATCCCAGCCTAAACATGTTAATCTATCCTGGATCCGGGAGGCGTGTGCGACGATGATTAGGGATCCAGTTGCTCCGTTCACACTTCACTCATTCTTTCGTGGCCGGGAGATCATTTTCAGTCCGGCCACTGTCTCTGCTGCTCTTGGGGTACCCGAGGTACTTGATTGTGTTTGTCTGCATCGCCCCGACACACCGCTGCTCTCCCTGACTATTATTATCAGAGAGATCACTGGGGGTGTTCTTCTGGGCTGGGATGGCGAGGCCCTTATTCTTGACTTCTACCTCACAGATAATTATCATATGCTGCACCTAGCCCTCAACAATTGCCTCTTAGTGACATCCTATCGGGAGAAGATTGCAGCATAGTACGCCCGTGTATTATATGCAATCGGGACACGGCAGCCTGTCTATTTGCCTCGCCTCTACATCAATTTTATAAGGCACCCTACTCGATACATTCAAGCCAAAAAGCACCTGAAGGGTGCTTGGGCTATTCATAGGGTGATTGAGCATGCGGGTATCATTCCATTGGTAGGTGATGTGACTGCCCAGTCTCGCAATCGTTTTGGCGAGACTGCTTCCCGCTGGTCTGAGGCGCAGAGGAGAAAGAGGCGAGGGAAAGGCAAGGCGAAGGTTGGCGAGAAGAGGAGGAGGCACCGATACGGAGGGTGCTGCTTCTGGGACGTCCATAGAGGCTGAGGAGCGTGATTCTGATGTGGAGGATGATCCTGTGGAGGAGGATGCCAGATTTGAGCTGAGACAGAGATCTCAAGCTCATACCCAGGGAGAGTCTTCTTCTGCGCCTCTCCCGACTATTCATGAGTTGCTATTGGAGGAGAGAGAGGCCAGGATTAGACTTGAGGGTAAGGTTGATAGATGATGACTCTGCTGGAGTCGATTCTGATACAGATCGGAGTTGACCAGGCAGTTCATGCAGCTTCTGCACCACTACCTAGCGATCCACCTACAACTGGTCCTGTTGTTTCCACCGACCCACCTACCATTTCTGTAGTTCCAACTACCACCACTGGTCCATCACCTGCCGGTCCACCTTCCCAGATTGATCCTACAGCTTCCTCATCATCGGCGACACCGCCTGCTACGGAGATACCACTTCCACCTCCTCCTGTCGTGGCCGACACACCCTTTTCTATTCCAGCTGCCACGATAGTGAGTGACCCGACAGCACCGGCTGTTGCTGAGGGTGGCGGTGGAGATGCTCCTGATGTTTTTGTTGAGATATTATCGAACGTCGCTGATGATGTCTAGTTTTTGGGGGATCGGTGTTGTTGATTGTTTTTGTTTTTTTTTGGGTTGTTAGATATTTTGGACATTGTGGTTGGATTTGGATGTATTGGTTGGTTATTGGATATATTTTTGGATACTGTTGGGATATTTTGTATTGTTGGATGCTTTGTATATTTTGTATTTTAGTTTATATGGCGCATTTTATCACTGTTCTGTTCTTTCACTTTATTATATTTCCTGTGATTAGTTCCATTCTAAGCATGGATCCCATGTTCTATATTTCATATTCTTTTGATCTCTGCTGCTTGGAGTTTGTATGCTTTCTGTACAGGTTGTTACACTTGCCATTCTTATGATGATATATATCAGGTGATATCTCTCTATCTATTTTTGAAAATCGCCTGCAGAGGACATTGCAATTTTCAGTTGGGGGTGGAATGTAGATAGATAATCACCTGTGCACATTAGTTCATAGCAATCTGGACCATTCTATCTATTGCGTATGTCATACAATTTCCATTAGAAACTAAATTAAATCACAAAAATTTCACATTCAACAACTTTGCAAAATTTTCAAACAATTAAGTAAGTTTTTGAATTAAATTGGTAGAATAATTTTGAATATTTACTCCTATTTAGCTGTTGTCGAGCAATGACACAACCACATTTTATTCTCATCCTTTTATGAATTAAGTTCACGCATTTTTCTAGTTTCTCTAGGATGAATGCATATGTTGATCATTCTTGTATCCAAATCATTTGCACGTGTTAATAGCTATGCAGAAAACTTAAAATAAGAGGTAATACGACTTTTGTACTTTAAAGAATGAAGTAGTGGAAACTAGTCACCCTTAGTGAGCTTTTGAATCCAATCTTCAATTCTGAGGGAATTTTCACATTAAAACTTGAATTGTTTTTCTTGAATATGCCGATTAAATTCGTTGAATAGTCTCTAATTCTTTCATTTTGGCTTCTTAGTAGAGGAGAATGTTCAGGATTTACCAACTAAACTTAATGATTTAAGCCATCGTATTTGCTTCGTACTTTCTCCATTTACCTATATCGACATCTCTGAATATGCGTTGTTCTTAACCCCACACCTAACAAATAATGCCGAATCCATTATGAAATTCTAAATCCCTAATTTCATACCTTGACCTCAATATACCCCATTACACACCCAATGTGATTAAACTGTTGAAGTATGAGGAGGGAATAATGGTGAGAAGGGCTGCATATATATATATACAAAAAAAATGATGATATGTATATATTTATACGTATGGAGAGAATGGTTGGAATAAAGTGAAGAAATTACTAAACACAGCCATATGCTGGAAATGTGCAATTTCTTACCCCTTTAATTTCTACCCTACTAAATAAAAACCGAAAAGTCAAAGCCTTAATGATTCTCAACAACTTAGTTTAAATATGAATGTGTAAGTTGAGTTATCCACGGTATTTCGCTCCTCTAGTAAGTAGTATTCCTTTCATGAGACTATACACTCTAAATGTTCGTCTTTTATAGAGTCGAGTATGAAAGCATTAGTATCTGAAAAATCACTCCTATCAAAGCTTTCATACCATGTGCGATCATTATTAGCCAAGTTTCTGTGGGATGCTCATTTGTGAGTGTAATAACTATGTGAGGATTGAGTTGAAACTATAAATTCTGAGAGTATGATAGTTTAAACAACTCCAAATAAAGTTCGATGTATAGCTGTTAATTTCACACACACACGGATGCAGGGATGTGATGCGTATGTTGTTTTTATCTTGGTGACATGAGGAACATGTGCATTTCTTTCATGATTTGAATGAGGATGATGTGTTTTGTAGAGCTAAATCAATAGTTGAATAAAAGGGGAATGTTTAAAATTTTTTTCTGTATCTTTTTGAGCTAAAAATCAGAGAATTTTGTGGGTACATTCACTGCAAACCCTCACGAGACAACACTCGTCCACTAGGGGAACCTAGGGGTTTAACGGCTTGTTGCATTTGCTAAATGCAACCGCAATTCCTGCGAAAGTGAGTTAGGTAGTTTCTTTCTTGTTATTTTAGTTTAGTTAATCTGGATCTAGTTTATTTTAGTTTTTCTGTTACAATTATAGTTTAGCTTGTTTTTATTTTTGCTCCATTGCTAGGGACTAGCAAATCGCTAGTTGGGGGTTGTGACAAGCGGGGGTATTTGTAAAATACAACCGCGCTAAAAGAAGAAAATGTATTAAATTATTTCACAAATCCTTCATTTATCTGCAATTTGAATTACAATGTTAGTTTGTACACAATTTGACCAAACTATGATAAGTTGTTTGTTTTAGCTGTAGTTTGTGCAGATTACTGTTGCTGTGTGAAGAATTAGATGAGAAAGATAAAAGGGAGTGCTGAATTTTAATGAAGATAAGTAAAGGATGAAAAGTGAACCTCGATCGATTGAAGACCATTCGATCGATCGAAGGTTCGATCGATCGAAAGAAGTTCAAGCGCTCGACGACCCCAGAAGTTCAATCGATCGAAAGATGTTCGATCGATCGAACATGGCTTTTATCAGATTTTATGCGCACGCAGCAGAAGCGGGTTTTTAACCCTAGCATTAGGTCTTAAGTATATATACTCATATTGTATACGTCCATAAGGACACCCACTTTCATTTTCATCAGTTTATAGGGAGTAGAGAGCTTTACTTTGTTTATTTTGTAGGTTTAATCAAGGTTATACATTGTTTGGTTTGGATTTCCCTTTGTTCAATACAAGTTTTCATTCCAGGTTACTTTGTTTACGTTCTGCACTTAGTCTATAGTAATATAATCTGTTATTCCATAGTATTGCATGTTAGTTATAGTTATATAATTAATTTTCATAGATTCATTACAAAAATCACAAACAAACACAGCTTTGATGGAACTTTATGTTGAAAACGAATATGAGACACTTCAGACGATGTCTGAGTAGTCCCCAAGTTGGGAGATCATGATGAAACCGTGATCTCAACCCTCTATCGTGCAGCAGAATAATTCCTGTGTTCGATCGATCAAATATGTGCGATCGATCGAAACAAAGATACAGTCGAGCGATCGAAGTCAGTTTGATCGATCGAGGGATGAAGAAGTCCAATCGATCGAAAGCGCGTCGATCGATCGAACTCTTTGATTCTTGAGGACATTCTATGTAGTATTCCTAGACTTTTTGCTTTACTGATTTGTTATCAAATTGTCCCCAAACGCTCAGTTTGTCAAAACAGTCTGTGAACTTCAAGCCTTGAGGCATTTTTCTTCAATATATTTTGCAAATCACCCTCAATGCTAACACCATTGTAGGTGAGAGTCTAAACTATTGTTTTAAACTGCTTTTGTGTATTTCAAACTTAATTGTGATGATATAGTCCCGGTCATGAAAGGACTATAGATTCTTTATCCTAAGAGAAATACGGAATACTGTAGAGAATGTACTCCATTGAGCTTCAACACAACTGCATGGTAGATGGCTAGGTCGTGGTGGATTCATGTAATCCCAACATTTCTTTTTATTAGTATAAACACGTTTTAAATCATTGCATTAATTAATTAGTTAGTAATTAGTTTAATCTAGTTTTATTGCTTTATCTTTAGTAGTTGGTAAACTGTGGAACTTTGTGTTTTGCAATCTTTTTAAAATATTGATTTTTATTTTCTTGTTTGAGATTAATATGAGTAATTAGTTTAACACCTTCCCTGTGGGATCGACTTGGACTTAACCAGACTACTACTTGCACGATTACCTACACTTGGGTATAGCACACAAGCGCACACAGAATAATTCTCGTGTCAATAGTTATCCGATTTATATTCCAAGTTCATAGTTGCAGCATATCCACTTGATTTATATTCACTCACATGCGAGTCTTCCATATACTCTATTGATTCTGTTGATATATGTTTTCGGATTATTTTCATAATATAGGAAGGCGTACGATTGTTTTACTCCTGATAACTTGAAGTTTTATTTGAATTTGATGTTATCAAGGAAGGATGTTGACATTGAAATATTTAAATTTTGAATAAAATTTTTTCTTTTAAAAGTTAATAAAGATGGTTGTGGGTGACTTGTTGACGAGAACCCTCACGAGACTTCACTCGCCTGACTAGGGACACTTAGAGGTTTAAAAGGCTTGTTGCACAAGCTAAGTGCAATCGGTATCCATACAAAAATGGATTAGGAATTTTTAGTATTAGTAGTTTTATTTTTCTATTCTTTTTGCTTGAGGACTAGCAAAATGTAGGTTTGGGGGTGTGATCGGGAGAGAACAAATACCAATTATACGCCTTAATTCACATTTATTAGCCATTTTTATCTTATTTTTGTATAACTTTACTTTGTGATGCTGCCTAAAATTGGTAAGAAGGGTTTAGAGAGAAAATAAGACAAGAATTTGTATGTGGTTTGGTCCCATTAACTAGGTGACCTACGTCCACGGTTGCGTCTGTGCGCTCTCACTAGCAGATCACCGGCGGGCCTGGTGAGCCAACAAAGATGGGCAGCACTACCAGTAATACCAGCCGAGTATATGCGTATTAATGGTGAGTTCTCTATTGTAGGCTTGTAAGCTTAGAGAATTATTTTCGGATTCGGATCCCTATTGACAGGGTAGGTGGGCTCTTTTATAGATGCAAGAGTCCACCCTTACATGGTAAGTAAATAGGATTAGGAAAACTAATCTGATTACAATTGGATTGGCATAGTTTAGGGAAGGTTTCCTAAGTGGTTTAGGAAACTGCCACCTTCCATCTTGCAGACTTGTAGTTGGTTTAGGAAACTGCGGGATAGGACGGGATCACGGGACCCGTGACCTTCATGTCCGGCCAGTCGGTACGAACAGCCCGGTCCTGATAAACATCTCAGGATTGTTCAGCTCTTGGTGCCTTTACCTGGATAACCGATACCTCTTGATGACGTGGCACTGTCTTCATGGCTGGATAATTTTGGACATATCAGCTGCCCCCCATTTTCGGAACTGACCGGATACGTCATCGGGTGAGGATTCAAAAATTAGTGTTGCCCTAGAAATCGTCCAGATGTCCTCTGGGAATGCTGCTCAGGATGGGGCCCACACTCTAGGTCATCCGGTGGAGCAACCGACTGGTACAGGTAGGAGCTCGGGTGTGGGTGTTTCCACGTGTCAGGGAGTGATTGGCATGGTCAGGGTTCAGCGGAGTCAGTTCGAATGTAATCGAACAGTTGCGTAGTAACTGGACCGTCACGTCACATATTTAATGCGCGCATCTTTTTAGGCGACCCTTCATGTGCCCGAGGTGATAGCTATCGGCGACTTTTGGCAGGAAAACATCTGAGCTATCGAATCTGTTTGATCTGGACCATCTGCTACTTCTATATAAGAAACACTTGTTCGTTTCTTCAGTCCCTGCTATCAACTGAGAGAGTTTACCGAGCGGTTTGAGAGCAACTGAGATCCCGAGCAAGATTCCTGAGTCCTTTTCTGCACAAATTTTGTAAGTCCTTCCTTCTCGTCTTCAGTTCTTCATTCTCTTCTTCTTTCTTGAACAAAGCTAGAGGGACTGAAACCACTTGGGTTAGAGCGAGCCTGGGATTTCTTTTTTAGGTTTTGCTACTTTTTTCAATCTGGGGGTACGCTAGAGCAGTTTGACCGAGAGGGAGTTCTCGGGACAGCCTTGAGAGAGAGTTATTCTTCTTCTAGAGTCCTGTACGACCTGCCCTGTAGCTTGTTAGATCTACCTCCTCTGTACACCAGGTTAGGAGTTCTTGACCCTTTCTTAGGTCGTCAACCCTTTAAGTCTTCCACAGGTGTAGCCATGTTTCATTCAGATTTCAATTCGTCTTCCCGGTTGGAGGATGAGTAGGTGCGGTCTGGGTCCATGAGCTCAAGCCTAGACCCTCCTTCTCTGGCCCCCTCTAACCAGCATAGTGAGGGAATAATACCCGCTCGGGCATTTCACGAGGAAACGCGTTGGGATTCTCCCGTGGCCTCGACGTCTCGGGGGTCAGGCGATGAAAGGTCCGTGCCGAACAGTCCCGGGGTCGTCTTCGCGTGTACATCCATTGTTAGTATCCTGCGAGGTCCTGACTTGGACCGGATCAGGGATAGGTATGAACTTCCCGATCCCGAGTCGGGCTTCGTCACCTTATATGAGGACGCTTTCATGGCGGGCCTTTGCTTGCCTCTTCACCCAGTTGCCCGGGATGCACTCATCTTCCTCGGGATCTCCCCCGGGCAACTTGCCCCGAATGGTTGGCGGTACCTGATGGGGTGCATCTCCTTGTGGCCCCAAGTCCTCGGGTACGAGCTCACACTTCAGGAGTTCTTCTGGACCCATCGGCCTTACCAAGTCCACGGGGAGGCCGACTTCTTCTCGCTCGGGGCCAGGCAAGGGCGGAAGATAATCGTGAACTGCCCGAGCAACAATAAAGGGTGGAAGAAGAAGTTCTTCCAAGTGTCCACCCTGGGCCTGTGTGAGAAGGCGCCGGGTATCTAGTTGAGGACCTCCTGGGCGGGGAAGCTGAGGAATAAGCCCAAGCATCCTTTTTTTCTTGCTTCTTTTTTTGCTTAGTTTCTTTACTTTGCCTTGACTAACCCGTTGGTGCATTTGTATTGCAGTGGGATCAGTGGACCCGCTGAGTCTTCCTGACGAGGTCCAGGCACGGGTCTTGTCTCTAGTGGAGGACCCAACTGATATTAATAAGGTGCTGACCCGGTCGGGGATTCCAAAGACCACCTACAAGCCCAAGGGATTCATAGCTCCCATCTTCCCGGCCATCATTCTTGGTAAACTCCATTCTTGACCGTCCGGTTTTATTTGTACTTGGCACTTTACTGAATTTTGATATGCTTCTGATTTTGCAGAAATGGCTCCCAAGAATGCGGCGACGTTGAAGGAGAAGGAGGCGGCTCTGATGGCCCGAGCTGGCCAAAAGAGGAAGAAACCGGCCCCCGCTGAGGGCCAGCCACTGAATAGGATCTCCCGGGGGATTTCCATCCAGGCTGGGAAGGAAGCTGCTGCTCCTTCCACGACCGTCGTAACAATTGCTGCACCACCACCACCACCTCTAGCTGCCAGACCGACCGGGGTCTCCTTCTCGACCTTGGAGGAAGCTCACGCGAACCCCTCCGCCAGGCCAGAGGTCGAGACAGCGGACGATGTTCCTGGGAGGGTACGGCCTGGGTTGCTATAGAGCCAGATTGACAAGTGCAGCCTGCTCAGCCCCGAGGCCATCATCGGTTGGCTGTACAACATCAGCCACATGGTGAGTATCTTTGCGGCATGAATACTAACCCTTTTTTCCTCCATGCTTATACTGACATCGTCTTGTTCTTGCAGGTTGGCTGTACTACGGCCGGGGCTGAGACCACCCTTCCCGGCATTGCTGAGGGTTGGCCGCCGCTGAGGCTAATCTTTTCGCGGAGAGGGCCTCTAGGGAGTTCGCAGAGTTTGCCCTGACCGTGGAGGAAGAGAGATCCCGGGTAATGGCCTTAGAGCTGGGGGAGGTCCGCGACTCCTTGTCAATCAAGCGGGCTGCCCAGAAGGTCGCGGAGGCTATGGCTGCGGCTGCGGAGGCTGGGAAGATCACCGCCGAGAAGATTGCTGAGGCCAAGGTTGCAGCCTCGGAGTCCGCGATGATCTCTGCCAAGAAGGATCTTGAAGCTATGATGGCCACGCTCTCAGAGCTTACTACTGCTCGGGATGCTGAAGCCAGAGAAGCTGAGGAGGAATTTGAAGCAGGGTTCCTCACGGGCTACGCTGACTTGGCAAAGTGGGCTGTTGCCGACCATCCCGTCTGGGATCTATCCGGGTACTCCTGGACTGAGTCCGGATATTGGAAGGAAGGCCAGGCTGACTCCGAGGTCGCTGTTGAGGCCGAGGTCGCCGCCGAAGCTAAGGTCGCTGCTGAAGTTGCACCGGCCTGGGACCCCTCCGTTGATGAGCAGGCCGCTAAGGAGGAGGAAGTAGTGGTGGTGGACTAGTCTTTTCGTTTATTTTTTTATGTAGTTTTCTTTTTCTTTTTTTTGGGGAGGCTACTACAACTGCCCCCCCAGGCTTTGTACAGTCTTTTTTGATTAATGAAAAGGCCCCTGAGGTCACATCTTCTTTCCATTAACTATTTTCTTTCTCTGCATTGCCTGTTTATAATTGCTAGTATCCGTTCGGTTTTTGGCCAACCTAACACTTGCCTTAGCAAATGTTTTAGGACCGTAACCAACAGAACACCTAGTCTTTCTGACCTGTTTAAAAGGTAGTTGCCCGGAGTGCTGTAGGAACGGGTCCTGTTTAGCAGTGCTGTAGGAGCTGGTCTTGTTTAGCGTCCGGGATCGCCCGGCGTATTATAGGAATACCCTGTATTACCGTCCGGGATGTCCCAGTGTATCATAGGTGTATCCTATTTTACCGTCCGGGATATATCTCTGATCACTGTAAGTACTTGGAGATGCTTTCCAAGTTCTTGTAGTGACCGGTGTGATTCCCTGTCTTGGCCTAAAATTCTCCTGCCCCCAAGCATTTTACTAAGGCAGGAGTGCAAGAGTGAATGGCCGTAGGGAACCGACCTGGAACATGGGTGGTTGCAGGGTCATTTGAAGCTTGCCATCGTTGGCCACCTAGGGGTTTGGCCCCGTCGTCGGCTGGACCTAGGCAAAACTTTAAGTAATTTCCTGTTTAGGTCTAGTATCCTCTTGCCCCCGAGCGTCCTGTGAAGGCGGGGGCGTGCCGAGGAGCGACCATATAAAACCAACCTAGAACATGGGTGGTTGCAGGGTCTTTTTGTGCCTGGGTTCGGAGCCCAAGGTCTTTGGTGACTCGGGGTTAGGCCCGAGGTCTTTTATGCCTTGGGGTTAGGCCCAAGGTCTTTGGTGCCTCGGGGTAAGGCCCGAGGTCTTTTATTCCTTGGGGTTAGGCCCAAGGGTTTTGGTGCCTCGGGGTAAGCCCGAGGTCTTTTGAGCATTCCACGGCGTACTGACAGGAGTAAGTTTTTGAAGTAAATTATTCCATTTTATTTAAAAATAAAAATTTTTGATGGTTGCTCAATCAGAGCTACAAAAAAAGAATTTTCTCTACAGTACTAAATTCCCGTGGTTAGATGCTACTGATAGTACTTGCGGAGGTATTGCACATTCCAAGGATGGGAGAGATCATGCCCGTCCATGCTCTGTAGCCAGTAGGTTCCCGGTCGGTTGACCCGGGTTACTTTTTATGGGCCTTCCCAGTTTGGCCCTATTTTCCATGGCTCGGGATTCGGGTAGACTGGTTCACTGCCTTGTGGACGAGGTCTCTGACTTGAAAACTGCGGTGCTTCACCTTGCTATTATAGTATCGCGAGACCCTCTGCTTGTAGGCCACCACCTTTAGGTAGGCCCGGTCTCTTTTTTCCTCCACCAAGTCCAGTTTAGACCGGAGAGCTTCTTCGTTATCCGGCGCACTGAAGTTGGCCACCTGGTGTGTTGGCAACCCGAGCTCTGTGGGGACCACAGCCTCAAATCCGTAAGTTAAGAAGAACGGCGTCTCGCCTGTTGCCACTCGGGGTGTAGTGCGGTAGGCCCACAGGAGGGTTGGTAGCTCTTCAGCTCACAGTCCTTTGGCGCCTTCAAGCCTTGTTTTGATTGACTGCAAGATTGTCCGGTTGGTTACCTCAGCTTGACCGTTGGCTTATGGGTGCTCGGGGGAGGAGTAATGATTCAGTATCCCGTAGCCCGAGCAGAATTGCCTGAAGATAGGGGTGTCAAATTGTCTACCATTGTCGCTGACCAGGACGCGGGGAATGTCGAACCGACTGAGAATATTCCTTTCTTCTGTTTGGTTATCGTCGCCAAGGGCTCGGCCTCTGCCCATTTGGAGAAGTAGTCAACAGCTATCACGACAAATTTGACCTTTCCTTTTCCCATCGGTAAGGGACCGACAATGTCGATTCCCCACTGGGCGAATGGCCAGGGGCTGTGGATTGGTGTCTGGAGTTCTCCCGGTCGGTTGATCATGGGAGAGTATCTTTGGCACTTGTCACACCTCCGGACATACTCTTGGGAATCCCGGGCCATGGTTGGCCAGTAGTAACCTTGTAGTAGGGCCTTTCTGGAGAGTGCCCGGCCTCCGATGTGGTTCCCGCACACACCTTGGTGGATTTCAGACAGTATAGCTTGGACTTACGCAGGGTGAACACAGCGGAGGTACGGGATAGTGAATCCCCTCTTATAGAGGATGCCGTCGAGAAGATGATATTGTACCGCCCGGTATTTAACCCTGCGGGCTTCTTCTTTGTTGTCTGGGAGCATCCCTGTTGTCAGGAATGTCACGAGTGGGTACATCTAGCTGGGTTCCAGAGTGACCGGGTCTACCTCCATGCCCTCTGAGTTAATCACACTTGGCTCAGGTAGGTATTGTATCCTTATCCTAGGTAAGTCTGACTCAGAAGACGAGGCAAGGCGGGCCAATCGGTCGGCTCTGGTATTTTCTTCTCTGGGTATCTGTGTGATGGAGAATCCCCGAAGCTGCTTGGAAACCGCTCGGACAAGGGCCAAGTAGTCTACCATGCTGTCTTCCCGCGCCTTGTACTCTTGGTTAACCTGATTGACCATAAGCTGGGAGTCATTGTAGCCCTGAACCTGTTGTGCACTCATGGAGATGGCCAACTGTAACTCGACCAAGAGAGCTTCGTATTCGGCTTCATTGTTGGAGGCACGGAACGCAAACCTTAGTGCATATTTGAGCTGGATACCGTCGGGGGTAGTCAGGATGATTCCTACCCCACTGCCTTGCTGATTGGAGGAACCGTCCACATGCAGTATCTAGGTTGGGATGTTAGAGTGTAACCTGGGCGGTAAGGCCGGGGGCTCAGACTCCTCGATCGAGTCCTCGGGATATGTAAACTCGACCAGAAAGTCTGCTATGGCTTGTCCCTTGATGGCTGTGCAGGGTCGGTAGATCACTTCAAACTCTTCTAATTCCAAGGCCCACTTGACGAGCCTCCCAGACGTGTCTGGGCGACTGAGGATTCTACAGAGAGGTTGATCTGTGAGGACCACAATGGCATGGGCCTAAAAGTATGGGCGGAGCCTTCGGGCCGAGGTGATAAGGGCGAATTCCAGTTTCTCGATGCGGGAGTATCTGCTCTCTGCGCCTTGTAACGCCCGACTGGTGTAGTACACTGGGAACTGTATCCCGTGCTCTTCCCAAATAAGTGCCAAGCTAACCGCCGATGGTGACACCGCTAAATATAAAAATAATTCTTCCCCCAGCACGGGTGTTGAGAGGAGAGGAGGGGACGCCAGGTACTTCTTGAGTTCCTGGAATGCCTCTTCATACTCTTCTAACCACTGGAATGCTTTGCGGATGATCTTGAAGAATGGCAAGCACCAGTCGGTAGCTCAGGAGACAAATCTGTTCAGTGCGGCCACCCGTCCGGCTAGGCTCTGATCTTCCTTCGTTGATTTGGACGATCGCATGTTGATGATAGCTTTGATCTTCTCGGGGTTTGCCTCAATTCCCCATCTGCTGACTAGATGGCCAAGAAATTTCCCGGACGAGACACCAAAGGTGCATTTGGCCGGGTTCAACCTCATCCTGAATTTTCTCAAACTGATGAAGGCCCAGGCCAGATGCTCGAGGTGGTCGGGCTCGTCCCGGTTCTTGACCATGAGATCGTCCACATACACCTCCATAGACTTTCCAATGAGGTCTTTGAACATGTAGTTGACCAGGCACTGGTAGGTAGCCCCAGCATTCTTGAGGCCGAATGGCATGACCTTGTAGCAGTACGTCCCCTGGTCGGTGATGAATGCTGTCTTCTCTTCGTCCCCGGGGTACATGCTGATCTGGTTATACCCCGAGTAGGCATCCATAAACGAGAGAAGTGAGTGACCTACCATGGAATCGGCAAGGAGGTCCATCCTGGGAAGCGGATAGCAGTCCTTGGGGCAGGCATTGTTGAGGTCGGTGATGTCCACACACACTCTCCACTTCCCGTTGCTTTTCTTGACAAGAACAACATTAGCTAACCAGTCGGGATAGTGGACCTATCGGATGGACTTCGCCTTTAGGAGCTTCTCGACCTCCTCACTCATCGATTTTTGTCTCTCGGGGGCTATGCCCCTTCTGCTTGACTGGGTGGCAGTCCGGGCTGACATTGAGACGATGGGACATTACCCGGCGGTCAATCCCGGGCATATCCTCATGACTCCAAGCAAAAACGTCCTGATTTTGTCTCAGGAACTGTGTCAGTTTTTCCTTCAGGCTGGGCTCCAGTAAGGTACCTATGCAGACCGTTCGGTCTAGATGTTTGGGATCCAACATCACTTGTTCCAGTTCTTCCACTGGACCTACCGTGTCGCTTTGGTCCCGGGGGTCCATCTCTTGAACGTTTAATGTTTCTGTGATTGCCCCTCGGTGCAACGAGCTGACATAACAACTCCGAGCGGTAGTCTGATCTCCCCGCAAGCATCTGGGTCCCTGGAGAGTTGGGAACTTCACTGTCAAGCTGTAGGTGGAGACGACCGCCTTGGCCTTGTTGAGGGTAGGCCAGCCAAGGATGACATTGTAGGCCGACGGGGCTTCTATAATCACAAAATTGGTCAGCATGGAAACTTGCTGAGGGTAGGTCCCCATGAGAACTGAAAGCTCGATAGTCCCGAGCGGTTGTGTGCTGGAGCCATTGAATCCAACCAGGGGAGTAGCGACCGGCCGGAGCCGATCCCTGGAGATCCTGAGCTGATCGAATATCGACGTGAACATAATGTCGGACGAGCTGCTTGTGTCCACTAGCACCCTCTGGACCATATAGTTGGCTATGGAAAGCATCATTACTAGCGGGTCATCATGGGGGCAGTGGACGCCCTGCAAGTTATCGGACGTGAATGTTAGAACATCGGTTGGGGAGGAGCCGGTGGATTGGACCTGCTAGACATCCGCTCGGGATCCCCGAGCATGCCTCTTCCTTGCCGACTGTGAATCTCCTCCGCCTGACGTTCCTCCGGAGATCACGTGGATGTGTCCAAGTGGTGGTGGCTGATTGGGAGCTTGGGTGTCCTGCCGGGGTCGTCTATCTGCTGTGACGAACTCTGCGAGGTGTCCCTGCTCGATCAACTTCTCTATTGCTATCTTTAATTTAAAGCAATCCTCCGTTTTGTGGCCGTGATCCCTGTGGTAGCGGTAGAATTTGTCCCGGTTCCTCTTACCGGGTGGGGCTCTGAGCTTTGCAGGCTGCTGGAGCAGTCTTTGCACCTCGGCGGTGGCCATGACTTCATGCATGGGCCGGGAAAGGGAGGTGAAGGCAATCAGAGGCTGACCCCGGGCGTCCTTCTGATCTTACCTCGGCTTCTTTCCCGAGCCCTTCTCGAATCCTTCACGCTTGCGTTTGGCCTTCGGGGATTCGTCTCTCGCCTGGCCGACGCGCTTCACCTTCAGGAATTCTTCAGTATCTATGTATTTTCCGACCCTCTCCGAGAGCTCCACCAGGGTTGCCAGTCTGTCATGATGGAACGACGTGGCAACCTTGGTGTGTTGAACTCCTGAGCAGAAGGCCATAGTTGCAGCCGTTTCGTTGAGATTGCGGATCAGGGGCCTTTACTGGTTGAAACGGTCTACATACTCCCTCAGGGACTCCCCTTTGCGCTGCTTGACGGTCAACAGCTGAGTGTCCGGTTGCGACTGGTTGAGCATCCCAACAAACTGGCTGATGAAGAGCTTGTCGAGGGCTTTGAAGTTATCGATCGTCCGGGGCTTTAGAGCATGGAACCATTGTGCGGCTGGCCCCTTGAGAGTACTGGGAAAGGCCTGGCACAGTAGCTCGTCCACTGTGGTGGCCAGTGCCATCTGAGCCTTGTAAGTGCGGATGTGGTCTACCGGACTCCCTGTGCCGTCATAGGAGCTGAGGTGAGGGGGTTTGAACTTCCGTGGAATAGGAAACTGTGTCACCCGAGCGATATAGGGTGATTCTATTTCCGTGTTGGTGAGGTCGTGACCGGACTTGCAGTTTAACCTCTTGATTTGCTGCTGCAGTTGCTCGACCTGGGCCTTGACGTCATCCCGCTGGGTCCTCCTCTCTGTATCTGAGCGGTAGGTCAGATCGGATGACGAGGCCTCGTCCTCGTCCTCGAAATGCGTTGACCTTTGGGATCGAGCCAGGCTCTGGGTCCGGGTAATCGCGTGCCGAAGGTCCCCCTGGCTCCTGGTCGGGGGGTCCTCGGCTGACTCCCGGGCTCTCCGTTCTGACTCTTCTCCTCGGGTCGCACGCCGTCGGTTGATGATGGTCCTGGCATCCTTGACTTGACCAGGATTGGGCCGAGCTCGCCTTTGTGAACGCCTTGTTGCCTGGTTGTGCTCACCATCACCGAGGGGTTCCCGGTCTGGTGGGGACATCGGGGCAGAACGGGCTTGCCTGCGTGCCCGAGCGGGCCTTTGGATAGGGGCGCTCTTCTCGGGCTAATTTTCTGATGCAGGACGCTTCTCCTGTCGGGCCAAAAGTGCCTCCACTTGTTCTTGTGTTCGGCGCTGGCCCTCCAAGAGTTGTGCCAGTGTCGCCGTTATCTGCTCGGTGGTCATGGAGGCAGCCTGCCGCTCAAGCTGCGGGTTCTCCTGACAGGTCAGAGCAGTAGTTTTCCTACCCGTCTTTGGCGGCATGTTGATCAGTCAAGGATTTTTGTTGATGAGAAGACTATGTTGGTTCCCACAGACGGCGCCAAACTGATGCTGCCTAAAATTGGTAAGAAGGGTTTAGAGAGAAAATAAGACAAGAATTTGTATGTGGTTCGGTCCCGTTAACGAGGTGACCTACGTCCATGGTTGCGTCTGTGCGCTCTCACTAGGAGATCACCGGCGGGCCTGGTGAGCCAACAAAGATGGTCGGCACTACCAGTAATACCGGTCGGGTATATGCGTATTGATGGTGAGTTCTCTGTTGTAGGCTTGTAAGCTTAGAGAATTATTTTTAGATTCGGATCCCTATTGACAGGGTAGGTGGGCTCTTTTATAGATGCAAGAGTCCACCCTTACTTGGTAAGTAAATAGGATTAGGAAAACTAATCTGATTACAATTGGATTGTCATAGTTTAGGGAAGGTTTCCTAAGTGGTTTAGGAAACTGCCACCTTCCAACTTGCAGACTTGTAGTTGGTTTAGGAAACTGCAGGATTAGACGGGATCACGGGACCCGCGACCTTCATGCCCGGCTAGTCGGTACGAACAACCCGGTCCTGATAAACATCTTGGGATTGCTCGGCTCTTGGCGCCTTTACCGGGATAATCGGTACCTCTTGATGACGTGGCACTGTCTTCATGGCTGGATAATTTTGGACATATCACTTTGTTTTCCACTTTCTGTCAGGTTTTAGGAGAAAGCAATGATTTTCGGTTAAATGGGGTAAAAAAGCAGGAAGAAAGAAGCAGAAAAAGCCAATTCGCGCGAGCGGCCCGCTCGTGCGAGAATCCAGCCCATCGCTCACGCGGCCCGCTCGTGCGACCTCCCATTTTAAGCGCTTGCGCGGCCCACTCGCACGATCCGTAGAAAAAAAAACATAAAATGCTTAATTTGAAGAGCTGAAGACCCATACGTGGACGAAATTGTCCAATTACGTCCATAATGCAATTTTAAGTAGTTTTTATTGAGATTAGGTTTAGGAAAGCCCTCCTAATCTCTCTATAACTATATATATCTCATTCTAAATCAAAGGAGGGGTGGCATATTCATTAATACACTACTTGGAAGGCAAGAAGGAGGAGAGCAAGCTTGAAGGTCTCTAATGGCTACCATCAACTCAATCTTCATGGTTTCATCTACCATGTGCAACTAAACTCCTAATCTAGGGTTTTAATGAAACCCTGGCTATGTAAAGGGGGAATTTTATGCTTTCTTATTTTAGAATTTTACGTATTGGATAGTGATTGTATGTTGGTGGATTATTTATATATAATCAATTTTTAATGATAATAATCAAGAGTATTTTGGATCTATTCTTGTCTTAGATTTTTCCTTATGCTTATTGAACTCAATAGTCCTTGATTTCTGTGATTGATAGGAGTATTTACATACAATAGTGCTCATGTGATTGTGATGTTTATATCTTTTATAATCCATGCTTAGGAAAGATGAGTTATGCTACACCCTAGTTATAGGTAGATAATTCATGTGAACCATAGATGGATTATGCTTAGGTTAAACTAACGATACCTTTTTGATTGATCCTATTGGGCTTAAAGCTATAATAGATCGTGACTATCCAAAAATAGAACTTAGAATAGGAAGTCTAGACCCCTGATGCATAGTTAGTGGTGGATTTGTAATCCTAGATCTCATCTACTCATATTTAAACCAATCTTCAATTCGACATACTAGTTTAATTAAATTTAATTTTAGAATTTATTTCCATAATTCCATAGTTTACTTTCATAGTTTAATTAGTAGGAACAAACAAATCATTAATCAATCAAACTTCCGTTTTCTTAGAACTAAATAGACTAGGTTTTAATAGACTAGGTTTTATTAATTAAAGGACAAAAATTAACAATCTCTCTGGGTTCAACCTTTACTTCCACACTGCAAATCTTTTGAAAGTAAAGCATAAGTAAGCATACTTTTATATCTTGATTTTGACGAGATCACCCCCCCTCTAAGGATTACTTTGGGCCAACAATTTTATTCCTTTAGAAGCATGGTATGAGCACGTGCATCACGATAGGATATGTACATTCATCCGTATGATTGTTGTGCATGTATGCTATACTTGCTCGAACTACGTTCTGGCCTAATTCTTGTTAGGATACGCAGGCAGCTCACTATCGAGCATGACCAACATTGACCACCTTTTCGGCTATTTTTTGCAACGTACTTTTATTTTTATCTAAATTCGACCATTGATCAAAGGCTTGTCTTCACACAGGCTTCGACATTTACTTGTGAATCGTGTTTATCGAAGAGGGGCAAACTATAGACACCCTAATTGTAACACCAGCCCATTTATCTATATTTATCAATATATGGATGTATTTTAGTATTTCTGTATGCATACATGTTAGTTACGATCATATATGGACTAACTTTAATGATTGTTCATATGAATGTTTATTCCTTAACCTTTGAATCCTTAAAACAAAGGAAGGATTGCTGAACCAGGAGCCCCGAGCGCACGAGGTGCTAGAGTGCTCAAGACAAGAGCGCTCAAGCATAAAAATAAGTAAAATCTGGGTCTCATAAAGTCTATAAATACCCCTGCGTTTCCAACATTTTGGGTGTAGAAACTCAACATTTACAGAGAGCTCCTTTGAGAGAGAGAGTCTGTGAGTTTATAAACATTTTATATACAAACACACACACACACACACACACACTCAAACATGCTTGCATGGCCCTTAATTCATGATCCATACACACAAACACACTCATAACACTTGGTATGAAGCTCTGGGACAAAATTTAGAGGATCAAGACGCATTAGGAGTTGGAGGTCTTGAAGCTTGAAGAAAGTTGCATTAAAGCTTGATCATTGTTTCCATGACATTTTCATCATCATCTAGCATCTATTTGTCACCTAGATCTTTGGTGAGTATACTTACTCACTCAAAATTTATTTTTTCTCAAGTTTAATCACAACTTATGCTCATGCATGTGACATGCATGAAGATCCATGATCATATTTGAAGAGATTTTGAAGTTTATATACATATACATACATTTTGATCATCTAGATCATATAGATCTTAAGTGAGCACTTCTGCTCATTCATGAACATGTTTAATATAGTTATATGGATGATTAAAAACCATGCATGGTTATGCAATGATGATAAAGCTCATATATATATGCTGCTAAACTTGTTACTATTCTAAAACTGTTGAACCCGAGTACTTGAGCTAGCGCGAGCGCTTGAGACTACTAAATGGGCCAGGTACGAGCGCTCGAGAGGCGCGAGAGCAAGCTCGAGATTAGTAGTACTTGAGAGAATAGTTTATTTTATATATATATAATGAGTTATACTATACCATGAGCAGTTATGGTTGTACCTTGGATTATGCTTGATATATATATATGATTGCATGTGCTTATTGTAAGTTGTACCTTATGTTGTTAGTGTAGTACTATAGTAATGCACACTTTTATAAAGAAGAAGAATATGTTTCTTAACATGATGTTGTGAATAACTGACTGAACATGTATGGATGGTAATCGATAACGATGAGAGCAATGATGTAATGTACTTAAGTACACGACTCTGAGAATAATGTGCTTCAACGATTTGTACGATATATGATAATTGTTAACCATTCGATGTAGTTAATAACAAGTCATTCATATCTATCAGTCTATTCTTTGTGTTCCATCCATTTGTTTGGTCATGTGTGAGAAAGAGTAAAGAGTCTGGGTTCAGTTATTGAGATGGTTAAAAGGCCATAAGGCGACGATGTCAATATGAGGCCATAAGGTGACGATGACAATTTAACCATGACAGAATGAATAAGATAGGGTTACCATAAGGCCATAAGGCGATGATGTCAATATGAGGCCGTAAGGTGACGATGACAAGAAGGTTACCTAACTGCCATAAGGCGATGATATTCAGGCCAACAACACTTGTGTCAGAAGCATGCAAAGAGTCAAGTTGTGAAAGATTGGATCAATGATCTAAAGTGATCTGAGTAATACAGATTGAACCTGGGGTTCAAAGTAAAGTGTTGAGTCGGTACAGATTGTATGGATTATCCAAAATGATCATTCGATTGACGTTAGTTATGTTTCTAGAGTTCGAGTCAGTTAGGGATGTTTTCCTAACTTATGTTATACAACGAGAATAAGATTAAGCAAGGCTTAACTAATGTTTTCAGAAAAGGATAAAAAGGAATGTTTTACTTTCTAAATGGATTAACAAGTATTTTTCTGAGCCTGTTCAGTGTAGTAGGTTTGCTCACTCAACTTGTAGTAAAGCTGACAACTTTTTTGTCTTGGGCAATCAAACATCCAGACCTTGTAGAGGCTAATTACCTGGACGAGGAGTATACCGAGGAAGGCTATGGGTTTGCGAGCTAGTTGCTGGGAGTGAAGACTTTTGTCTAAATTATCTTTTGTTGTAATTAAGGCATTGGATGCCGATCTATTATGATTATGTTGTAAGGCTTTACGCCTGGGATATTGTTATCTTTCTTTCCTTTTATGTTGGTTGTATTGTTCGGTTTAAGACTCTGATCATGTTTAATATTATGTAAGCCTAGAACCACCATGATTATTATTACTGCTTCTATTTTATAGTTTACTACTTTTATCTTGGTTGTTTTTTGTATGGACAAGCATGCGATCTTTAACCAGTCACATATCTACAGACCCATAAAGGAAATTTAAAATTTCCTATTTTTGGCTTACTTCGGGGTATGACTGGGATTTTTGGTATCAGAGTCATAGGTTTAGTCATGCTCGTTAGTTATCCAACACATTTTTGAGCCTTAAGATACCTTGCGCTAGTACTGACCATAAGATAGCTTAATTTTCAGGTCTGGATGGATCTAAATTTCATCGAGGATGCATTTGGAGCACACTTCTTGTTTCCCGACCACCTTCAGCTCACTAATACGGAGCTGCATCTCCAAAGGGTTGAATCACATGCATAACATTTGGTAGAGGATGACTTTTAGAGTGCTATACACATTGATGGTTTATAGGACTTGGAAAGGATATGTGCTGATGCTCTACACCGAGTACTCACACTTTTACGAGTCGATTAGGATATGGAGGCTATATTTCGAGATATTCCGCACTATCAAGAGATTTTTGCCTAAGTCGTACATATGCTGCCAGCTTATGCCACTTAGTTGCCACCACCAATACTGCCAGTGTTGGGTTTATGCCCTCAAACCATTACTTCATGTATGACATTAGCATTTTAATATATGGATATCAGTTTTACATTTCATTATTTATGTTTCTTTCATGAGATGATTTTCAATCATTAAGTATCATAGTAGGTGATTCGTGTGTGTATGAGATATATACAAGTGAGATATGAATTACCATCCTTTGATGCTTAAAGCTTGTCACAGCGGATGATGAGACTGGATATCTCATCAGGTATACACTATAGCATAATTAACTACCATTGGATGGAGTGATTAATCTCAATCACTAGAGTGTCACTCTTAGTTAATATGCTAGTGCTTATAGTGCATTGACGGACCTGAGCTTTCCTATTGACACTTAATGCTATCAAACAGTCAATAGGAACTCATAACTTGTATAAGGTACGTGTTCTCAATCTTGCGATGATTATGAACACAAACTATAGATATGGCTGCTTTGACTTACCAATCAGTGAGGTCTATAGAAGATCAACACCTGGGTATCTTGGGTATGTCATATTCATAGGGTTGTGAACATCTATTGTCAAGACAGAATCTACCCTCTATTTCAGAGTAAGCATTCCCTTGAGAATGTCACGAAGTCGATTACTGAGTAGTGCAGTCTTGTTGATAAGAGTTATCAACATGTTTGGTAATCATGAGAGGTGAATGGGACTCAAAGAATACAAGAAGTAATCATTCAGGTTGATAGTAATAGTTATCCGACTACTTGAATATGATTACGAATGCTGAAGGTAGAGGGACATTAGTACAACAAACAAGTCTGGTTATCGCTTCAGATATGTTCTTTTGCGTTGGAGTTCAGTTATCGTTTTATAGTGGAGTAAGCGTTAACTAACCAGTTAGTTAGTTTGCTGATCAAAGAGTTTGGTCACGGTGATTAACAAACTGGTCTGAGCCAACAATAAAGAGCGTAGGAGGTCCCACTCTTAGCTCCGCTAGGAAGCTTGGAAGGGCACATGAGGATCATGTCAAGGCAGGTTCGATCGATCGAAGGAGTCTCGATCGATTGAAGTCTAGGCAGGTTCGATCGCTCGAGGGTTGTTCGATTGATCGAAGGTTCGATCGATCGAATATACTTCGATCGCTCGAAGGTTATGTTTGTTCTGGGAATCTATAAATAGGGCAGCTGCGTACTGAATGTTTTTAATTGTCATTTTTATATGTAGAAGCTGCAGAAACTATTTAGGTTTCCCTAAACCTTCCCTATCCTCCCTATTTGGGTTCCCACCAACCCTATTCCTTCCGGCAGGAATCCGCAGGAGTCATAAGAGTGAAGACATCCTAGTGGAAGTTGCTGCACAATCAAGGAGAAAGAAGTTTTCAGAATTGGGTTCAAGACCTGAGGTATATTTCCTCTCCCTCTTGTTAGTACGCATCTATAGAATTGACGGGTAGTAGATCCTGGGCTACCAATAAGTTTTTATAACTTGACTTTTCTGCTGCGCGTTTAAACTTTTAATTTAAAACGGTTTTTCATCAATTGGTATCAAAGCCAGGCTCATTTGGATCTATAGGTGCATTTTAGAACACTAGTTTTGATTTGCATGTAGATTTTAGGACTGTTTTCAAAACTGCATCGTCACAGATCTATTTCTACAGCATTATCGTAGCAGAATACAAATCTGTGATTTCATTGGATGTATGTTATATTCGATCGATAGAAGTTGGTTCGATCGATCGATGATGCTCTATGCTCAAGCGATCGAACATGTTTCAATCGATCGAACATTGGATATGTTCGATCGATCGAATAGAATTCGATCGATCGAGACAGATTCTCTGTCAGGTTATTCTTTTTACAATTGTAAAAGTTTTAAAAATTATATGCTTTAATTTTAAATTTTTCTATAAATTTTTTCAAATCATTCTGTGAAATAGAAAGTTCAAGCGATTGAATAATGTTCAATCGATCGAAGGTTCGAGCGATCGAACGGTCTTTGATCGATCGAACTATGACAGTGAAGTTAGATGCTGTTTTAAGTTCTAATTTAGTATATAAAGAGTTTATATACTGTGTGAATCACTTAGCGGTTCCAATTGTTATATATGCGTGGATGTATGTACGACTAACCCTTTTGCAGCAAGCTTAGTCGCTGTCTCCCATGGCACCAAGACTTTTAAATTTTGTATTTTATTGTTTGCGATTGGTGTATATTATGTTTTATTATTGGTTTGGTTTAAGGCATATGTAAAGGGCGCTGCGACTTCAATCCTACAAAAAGGAAAGTTGCACCGGTTTCCCTAGCCTTTTATATTATAGGTTTTTTTGTGTTTCTAGATAAATTGTAAGCTTCGAAAGAAGCATAGGACCAATGTATTAGAATTAGAAATTCCATGGAGATGGAGCAAGCCGTTGTCCATGAAGATGGAGCTGGAGGCGACCAAACCAAGAAGGAGGTTCTATGGAGATAGAGCCAAGGGAGATAGAGGCATATGAATGCCTTTGTTTCATTTTAGATTTTTGTTTTATGTGCTTGGTTTGTGATTGGCGTTTTACATTATTACTACTTGCATGCACGTAAAATAAGTTTTTAAAAATAAAATTCAAAAACCATTTCAACGCATTAGTAAACATTGGATGTTTATGGGTAATGTGTGGAAACATTTTTTTTTCAAAAAGCAAAATCCTTATTTACTAAATCTGGTTAATAAACACCCACGATCTTCCATTAATGGTTCACTATAAGATGAGTGGTGCATTCTGTGTCACCTCGCCAGGGGTGATCATTCCATACGGAGGGTGCATTACTCATTAGTTACTAGATGTGAACTTCCTTTGATAGGATCAATCAGACGTATTAGAGGGTAACCACCACACGGAGGCCCTACTTGAGACGGTTATGATTGGATCTTAGTTAATGGTACACACTAGCTAAACTATGGATAAGGGATCCCAGACGGGGCATTATTCAGAAACTTAGAGATTAAAAAGGTTTGGGAGTCATAACTTGTTTTGCAAGAGTTGCATAGCGAACAAGTCATGATTAATCGAAAGATCGAACATTGACCACCACACGGATGCTTTATTATTTCATTTTGATATTTCGGCGACTTTGTTTTAAAATAAGAGTTTTTTTTAAGGATTCTTTTATTTAAAACTGTCAAATTCTGATATCCATATTTATTTTGTTTGTTTGATTTTCAGTAATCATAATGTCTAGATCTGTATTTAGTCCACTTGCCACCATACTCACTCAAAACAAGTTAATTGGAAACAACTACACTGAATGGAAATGTAACCTTGACATCGTGTTAACTGCAGAGGATCACATATATGTCCTCACCACCCCAAGCCCTAAAGAACCCGCGGTAAATGCATCAGCAGCTGCCTGACGCGAGTTCGACAAATGGAAGAAGTTGAATGGAAAACATTCTGGCCTCAATGGCTGGTGTGTTGCAACACCAATTACAATCGAACAATTCTGCCAGTGACATTATCACATCCCTGAAAAAGATGTTTGGGGAGCATCGCAGGCCAGCCAGACAGGTAGCCATGTAGAAGATAATGAGTGCAAAGATGTTGGAAGGGACTCTAGTCAAGGAACATGTTTTAAAAATGATTGGTTATTTAAACGAGCTGGAGACCCTAGGTGCCAACATCGATGCACAAACCCAAGTTGATATGATCCTAATTCGCTGTCGCCTTCATTCGCTCAATTCAAACTTAATTATAATATGAATCAAATGAATTTCTTAATGAGCAAATTAATGAGTTCTTTACTTATAGCAGAAGGGGTGATCAAGCCTGGGGTCAACGTTTTGAACATTGAGAAAAGCGCTTCTTCTTCCTGATCTACACCAAAAGGAAAGAAAGGGAAGAAGAAGGCTGGCACTGGTGGTTCAAGTGCTGGACTGGTCCCTAAGATTGCAAAATCTAAGGGAAAAAGTAAGGGCAAAGGGAAGGTGGGTGGCCATGGCAAAGGAAAGTGTTTCCAATGCGGCAATAAGGGCCACTTGAAGAGGAACTGTCCAGAATTATTAGCTATAAGAGTTCAAGGTATGATTGAATCACATGTGATTGAAGTAAGTTTTATAATGGATACTTCAAACACTTGGTGCATTGATTCTGGTGCGACTAACCATATATGTAATTCATTGCAGGAGTTCAGATCAACCAGGAGGTGCAATGATGGAGAAATCGTACTTACTCTAGGTTCTAGCGCAACCGTTTCTGCGATTGCTATAGGAGTCATAGCTTTAGAGTTTCTAGACAATAAAGTTTTGATTTTATCAGATGTACTTTACGTCCCTTCAATGAGACGTAATTTAATTTCAGTTTCTAATTTATCGAATAATGGTTATTCCTTTCATTTTGGAACTGAAGTTGTGATTAAAAGAAATAGTTCATTTATATATTCTGGTGTTAAATCAAATGGTTTGTATGTGATTACTCCCAATATTTCTAAAGACTCTTTCATAGAACTTAATAACTTAGTGGTAACTGTACCATCTAAAAGAAAGGAACCTTCTACTAATCCAACAAGGCTTTGGCATATGAGGCTTGACCATATCAATCTAAATAGGATTGGCAGACTAGTCAAAGAAGGGGTCTTAGGCGATTTGTTTCTTGAACCAATGGAAGTCTGCGAGTCTTGTTTAGAGGGTAAGATGACCAAAAGGCCCTTTTCCTGCAAAGGACAATAGAACCAATGCATTGTTGGAATTAGTTCATACTGATGTGTGTGGTTTAATAAATATTAGAGCAAGGGGTGGTTATGAGTATTTCATAACATTTACTGATGACCACTCTAGGTATGGATATGTGTACCTAATGCAGCATAAGTTTGAAGCCTTTGAAAAGTTCAAAGAGTTTAGGGCTGAAGTGGAGAAGCAATTTGACACACATATCAAGGCCATTCGATCTAATCGAGGTGGCGAGTACCTCTCTAATGAGTTTATTGATCACCTCGTACAGAATGGGATTCTGTCATAGTTGACTGCACCTGGTACGCCTCAGCAGAACGGTGTAGCAGAGAGAAGGAATCGGACTCTTTTATACATGACTAGGTTGATGATGAGTTATTCTTAGTTGCCATTATTCCTTTGGGGTTATGCTTTGGAAACCGCTACATACATACTAAATCTAGGACCAAGCAAATCTGTTCCCAGGACACCACGAGAGATATGGATTGGGCGCAAGCCTTCTTTGCAACATCTCCAGATATGGGGTGTCCGTCACATGTGCTGAAAGGAAATATGAGCAAGTTGGATTCTAGATTAGAAGTATGTTACTTCGTAGGGTATCCAAAGGGTACTTATGGATGGTATTTTTATGATCCAAGAGAACAAAAAGTGTTTGTTAGTACAAATGCTGTTTTCTTGGAAGATGATTATATCATGAACCATAAACCTAATGGAAGGATAGATCTTAGAGAGATCGAAGGAGAGCCCTCAGTCCTACCCGCAGTTAATAACGATGTAAATCAAGAAAACACCACTTCTTCACCCATTTCCGTACCAGTACTTGTAGACACCCCATTTTTTCGGCTATCAGATTTAGGAGACCCATAGCTTGGTAGTTCACAATGATCGAAAAGACTCAAAAAGGACTCCTGGAAGTTAGTTCTCTCTCTCAAAATGCTCAGAATGACCAAAATACCCCTAAAAGCCCGAACAATCCCGGATTCAGACCAAATGTTCTGGAAACATGCTACGTCATAAGAAAAATAATAAAATGAGTTCTAAAGCAAGACCGGATGAAATCGTCGGCTCCCAGAGACCCCCGAAAGTCCCGAAAGTTCCCAGAAAGTCCCCGTTGATCGGTTTGACCAAGGTTTGGCCAAGGTTTGACCAAAATCATCCAAATTCGCTAAAAAGTTCCAAAATCATTCTAGATCTTGTGGAAAGTATTAAAATGAGTTTTAAAAGAAAATTGAATGAAAACGTCAGCACTTGGGAGCTCCCAGAGGTTTCCATAACTTCCCGGGAATCCCAAGTTTGACCAGTTTGACTGAAAGTTGACTTTAAAACTGGAGCACTATATCATTTTTCAAACATTTTTCATGAATACTAGAGGTCAATAGCTTTCCGACGGTATATCGCACATTATTTTTGGATTTCAAACGAATTTATTATGAATTTCCGAAGGTGAAAGAGGCGATCAAATCGGCTTTTATCGCGAATACCACAAAACTTTTCAAAGTGACCTATCTCTGAACTATTTTTTATGTGATGTAGACTCCATTACCTTTCCAACGGTATATCACACCCTCAGTTTGGAGTTCATGTGCATATTCTGTGAATTTCGGACAAAATAGGTCCTTTTCGCGAATACCGGAACCTCTCGTGGCCTAAACAACATTATCTAGATGAAGGAGGAGCAGTGTTGCCGCGGCACTAGCCCACTGCCGCCGCTGCACTGGCTCAGTGCCACCGTGGCACTCTCCCCCAGAACAGTCTATTTTTGTAATTTTTATTGGGGGTCCAAATTGATTAATTAGAAACCAAAACGATGTAGTTCTATGTTCACAGATGTTTAGGACCAATGGGAGTACTTTCTAAATCCCAAAACCACCCCAAATTGGCCTATATAAACCCCCCATTGCTCTTCATTTTGGGGGGGCCAAGTGCAAAACTTGAGAAAGTTTTAGAAAGTTGTAAAGATAGAGATAGGTTTAGAAGAGAGAAAGGGAGCTTCTCCTACTAATTTTCTATAAAAAGTGAGTTCTAAACTCAAGTTCTTCCATCTTCTCCTACTAATTTTCTATAGAAAGTGAGTTCTAAACTCAAGTTCTTCCATCATCCTTTTATATACTTCATCATCAATACACCCAACCACCATTTCTCTAAGCATTCATGAGTTAGGGAGCTAATTCCATGTCCAAATGTCAATATCTATGAGTGAAACACCAAGCTACAAGTCCAAAATCACATTGATTATCATCTATTGATTGTTATTTACTTGCTTGTTCATATTATGTTCATCTCTTCTTAATCTCATTTCTTTTTTTATTTTTTATTTTTTTTCTTTATTTACTTACTTGCTCTTCATCATCTAAATGATGACATGAAGTTTGAGGTGAGTGAATCCTTATGGATAGTAGCTCTTGACCTCGAAAACATGTTTAATAGATGATGATTATAACTTCAATACCTCCAAGGTATCCTTGAAGTTATGTCCAAAATAAAAATGAATCTCTCCAATAATATTGGGGGTTCTTGATGATGAGTTTGATGTTGATATTCCAAGAGGTCATAATCTCTATTTGATGTTGAAAATATACTTTCAAAACCTCTATTTCAAAACCCCTCTCAAACCCTCTCATTTTGATCTCAAGAAAGAAAACTCAAGTTTTTCCTAAAATCTTTAAAACAGTGAGTCAAAACAGTGAATGATTTGAGCTCAAAGATTTTTCTAGAACTCAATACTCAATGTATGGATGCAAGACCACTTGGAAATTCTTCCTAACTCATTAGAGAACACCCATGATTTTTGGTTTGACTTGGAAATACTTGAAAGGATTCCATTTTGGTCCAAACATTCTCTCCAGATATTTTACTGTCACAGCAGCTTGGCCGACTTTCAACTTGATTTACAGAAAACGTTTCCAAAAAGAGTGGTCCCAAACTATTTTTTCATTAAACTTCAGCGTCTTAGGGAGTGTTATGTATAAAATGGGCTCCTAGATCATTTGTTTTCATTTTCTAAGATTTTTTGACATTTCCATAGACACTACAAACTCTGTTTCTGAGTAACCTCTATTGTTCATATGATTTTTCTCAATCTGTAATAGTTGTTAAAGATTGGCTTTTTGTGTTGTGTTCTAGACACAATAAAAAAGATCTACATAAAAAATCATGCATTGAAAACATGCCTAATCCCTCTTTTCAATTTCCAAAAGATCATGTTACTGTTCTGTCCACTATTCACAGCAAACATTCTTTTGCTTTCATCCTTTGATTTGATGCTTACATGCACTCCAAATTAGCTCATGTCTTAGGAAGTAGTTCATAATACATTTGTACATATCCCATGATGATTTCCTTCATTCATTCATACATATTCTAGACTTCTAAGTCATTCTAGGAATCCATGAACACAAAACACACTACAACCTTGGCACATTCTAGATACATACATCGCATTTATGCAAAGATTTGGGACTTTTGTGACTCCTAATCTAAGAAGATTAAAAGGAATGAATTTGATCACACATTCATGCGTCCCCCTCGATCTAATCTTCCTTTCTCATCCATCCTGGGGATTGAGAGTTCTTCTTTTCTCAAAGATTAACATGCATCATACTAGCTTGCTAAGCATATTTTGATTCTTTGATTTATTTGTTTCAAGAAAAATTCATGCGCCCTTAGATTAGGAAAACTTGATTACTTGATATATCGATTTTCCTAGGTTTATTCGTGTGATCTTTACTTTTGCATTGCATGATATTTGGCTAAGATCTTATAAATGATATCTTATCTTTTGATCTTCCATTTCAAGATTCTTATGTGATGTAATATACCTATCATAGTACTAATTATTGAACCAAACATAGTGAAAGATGATTATTTGGATGCTAATTGAGGCCCGTCAAGAGACGGGGCGAGTTGAGGGTGTTTTAGTTGCGATAAAGGCTCCTTCCTCTCTCGTACCAAAACCCCGAACCAAGTTCTTTGGTTATGAAGGGCCGGTGCCCTTTATCCATTTAGGTGAGTCAAAATTAGGTTTCTTGGTTCCTTAAAGACCAAGTGGCGACTCTGTATTTGTTTTTAACAGACCTTTTCTTTTCCTTTCAAAACAATTTCAAACAAACAAGAGGTAGAATTTTGTGTGTCCACAGTACCTCATCGTAGTGGGACGATTATCAGTCAGTCTGATAGATACATGTTCTTAGGAGAAGTTTTTGAAGTTGTCTCCATAGAATCTGAATCTGATCCTACCACATATGAAGAGGCAATGGCTGATGTTGATTCAGTTCATTGGATTAAAGCTACGAAGGCTGAATTGGAATCTATGGATTCTAATCAGGTCTGGGATCTTGTAGAACTTCCAGCCAATATTAAACCCATTGGTTGCAAGTAGCTCTACAAGAGGAAAAGAGGATCTGATGGAAAGGTTGAGACCTTTAAGGCTAGGCTTGTAGCGAAAGGTTATACTCAGAGGGAGGGCATTGACTATGAGGAAACCTTCTCATCGGTAGCCATGCTCAAGTCCATCAGAATACTCTTATCCATTGCTGCATGCCTAGATTATGAGATCTGGCAGATGGACGTCAAGACTGCATTCTTGAATGACAATCTTGAGGAGGACATCTATGTGCGGCAACCAGAATGGTTCATAGCTGGTCAGAAAGGAAACTTGGTATGCAAGTTACAAAAGTCCATTTATGGGCTTAAGCAGGCATCTAGGAGTTGGAACATCCGATTTGACCGAGTCGTCAAGTCGTTTGTTTTCATACAGAATCTGGATGAACCTTGTGTATACAAGAATTGTGAAGGAAAATGGTGGCTTTTCTTGTGCTTTACGTTGACGACATTCTACTCATTAGGAATGATGTAGCGACATTGTCAACGGTCAAGGTTTGGCTAGCTAGTACATTCAATATGAAGGATCTAGGAGAGTCGAGCCATATTCTTGGGATAAAGCTCTTTCGGGATTATAAGCGAAAGATAATGGGATTATCTCAAGCTGGTTATATTGATAAGGTGCTGACTAGGTTTTTAATGGATAATTCGAAGAAATGTTTGTTACATTTCAGGCATGGTTTAGCATTCTCTAAGGAATAGTGTCCTAAGACACAGGAGAAGAGGAATCGCATGTCAGGAATTCCCTATGCCTCGGCGGTGGGAGGTCTCATGTATGCGATGTTATGCACTAGATCGAATAGCTGTTTTTCTGTTGGCATGGTTAGCAGGTATCAGTTGAATCCAGGTCCAGAGCACTGGACAGCCGTTAAGCATATTCTTAAGTACTTGAGAAGGACTAAAGATTACATGCTTATGTACGGTTGTAGAGAATTAATTCCAGTAGGATACACTGACTTAGACTTTATGTCAGATAAAGATTCGAGGAAGTCAACGTCCAGTCATCTCTTTACCTTGGGAGGTGGTGCTATTAGTTAGAGGAGCATTAAGCAGAAATATATTACAGACTCAATTACAGAAGCTGAGTATGTGGGTGCTTGTGAAGCCGTAAAGGAAGCTATTTGGCTCAAGAAGTTCCTTATGGAGCTCGAGGTGGTACCAGTGTCGCTGTCACCTATTACGCTTTATTATGATAATAGTGGGGCAGTGGCTCAGTCCAAGGAGCCAAGGAACCACGGAAAGGGAAAGCACGTAGAGCAGAAATATCATCTTATCCGAGATATTGTTCAACGTGGAGATGTGACTATCACCAAGATTGCCACCGTCGACAATCTTGCTGATCTGTTTACAAAGGCCTTGCCATAGAAGGTCTTTGATCGTCATCTAGATAGTCTAGGTCTCAGATGTAGTCCTGTATGGTTGTGAGTGCAAGTGGGAGTTTGTTGGGTTTATGCCCTCAAACCATTACTTTATGTATGACATTAGCATTTTAATATATGGATATCAGTTTTACATTTCATTATGTATGTTTCTTTCATGAGATGATTTTCAATCCTTAAGTATCATAGTAGGTAATTCGTGTGTGTATAAGATACATACAATTGAGATATGAATTACCATCCTTTGATGCTTAAAGCTTGTCATAGTGGATGATGAGACTGGATATCTCATCAAGTTTACACTGTAGCATAATTAACTACCATTGGATGCAGTGATTAATCTCAATCACTAGAGTGTCACTTTTAGTTAATATGTTAATGCTTATAGTGCATTAACGAACCTGAGCTTTCCTATTAACACTTAATGCTGTCAAACAGTCAATAGGAACTCATAACTTTTATAAGGTACGTGTTCTCAATCATGCGATGATTATGAACACAGGCTGTGGATATGGCTGCTTTGACTTACCAATCAGTGAGGTCTATAGAAGATCAACACCTGGGTATCTTGGGTATGTCATGTTCATAGGGTTGTGAACATATACTGTCAAGACAGAATCTACCCTCTGTTTTAGAGTAAGCATTCCCTTGAGAATGTCACCAAGTCGATTACTGAGTACTGCAGTCTTGTTGATAAGAGATATCAACATGTTTGGTAATCATGAGAGGTGAATGGGACTCAAGGAATACAAGAAGTAATCATGATTCAGGTTGACAGTAACAGTTATCCAACTACCTGAATATGATTACGAATGCTGAAGGTAGAGGGACATTAGTACAACATACAAGTCTAGTTATTGCTTCGGATATGTTCTTTTGCATTGGAGTTCAATTATCGTTTTATAGTGGAGTAAACATTAACTGACCAGTTAGTTAGTTTGCTGATCAAAGAGTTTGGTCATGGTGATTAACAAACTGGTCTGAGCCAACAATGAAGAGCCTAGGAGGTTGCACTCTTAGCTCTGCTAGGAAGCTTAGAAGGGCACATGAGGATCATGCCAAGGCAGGTTCGATCGATCAAAGGAGTCTCAATTGATTGAAGTCTAGGCAGGTTCGATCGCTCGAGGGTTGTTCGATCGATCGAAGGTTTGATCGATCGAATACACTTCGATCGCTCGAAGGTTAGGTCGGTTCTAGGAATCTAAAAATAGGGCAGCTGCGTACTGAATGTTTTTAATCATCATTTTTATACGTAGAAGCTGCAGAAACTATTTAGGTTTCCCTAAACCTTCCCTATCCTCCCTATTAGGCTTCCCACCAACCCTATTCCTTCTGACAGGCATCCGCAGGAGTCATAAGAGTGAAGACAACCTAGTGGAAGTTGCTGCACAATCAAGGAGAAAGAAGTTTTCAGAGTTGGGTTCAAGACCTGAGGTATATTTCCTCTCCCTCTTGTTAGTACGCATCTATGGAATTGACGGGTAGTAGATCCTGGGCTACCAATAAGTTTTTATAACTTGACTTTTTCGCTGTGCGTTTAAACTTTTAATTTAAACCAATTTTTCCATCAGCCAGTACCTCCAACACTAGTTGTACTTGAGCCAGAGCAAGACGATGATGACGATGTCAATGCCGACCTAGAGGAGGATCCTATGGAGGAGAGTGATGAAGGTGAGGATGAGCCTGAGGATGATTTTGATGATGAGATCATGGATGAGGGGGATCATAATGACAATCTAGAGGATGAACCTGAGGGAGATGAGGATGGACATGAGGATGACCAGGAGGGAGAACATGATGACGAGCAGGATTGAGAGCCAGAGGAAGATCTCGATGAGGACGAGGATGAGGATGAGAATGATGATCAGGAGGGAGAAGTCATGCCGATGGATGATGCTGACGGTGAGGAGATTGAGGTGATTCAGGTACCTCAGGGTTTTGCTTTAGGATCAGTTTAGCTATAGCACGTAGTGGATAGAGGATGGTTATTGACAGATGAGCAGGAGATAGACGACTAGCCAGGAGCTGACCCGCTCTTTGATATGGTTGATGAGTTTGATTTGTGGCTTGACTGGGTGCCACTAGAGGAGGTTGATGTTCTAGTGATGAGTTGCCTCCGTTTGAGTCAGATATGGAGGATTTCTGGGATCAGATCCCTAGGATCTAGATTCGCTTTTGTTTCGTTGACTAGGGCATGTGGCCCACTTTCTTTTGCGTACATATTGTATATGATTTTGATGGTAGTGGTATGTATGTAACTGTGATGTAAATACCCTTACTATACCATATTGTAAATGTTTTTGACTATATATATTAGCAGCATACTTTTGCCTGTTATTATTTCTGAGTGTTTGATCCTCTAGATAATTATGCTTTGTTGCTTGAAGTGCTTTTTATCTTGCCTTATTACTGTCTTATATTGCTTCGAGGGTTGGTGAGTAACGTTGGGACACTCGTGTAGGCTGACGTTATGGCCGACGAAATGAGGAATGTAAGGAGTCACTGAGGAAGGGCCCCCGTCCCCAAGAACATGGATCCTACTGGAGCTTTTGAAGCTTTTCTGCAACGTTTAGAGTTCATCGACAATGATCATTGCGAGAACCATTACAACCACAATAATTGGGCGAACCATTAAGCTACACCTCTATCGCTAATCACCAGAGATAAGATACTTGAAAGGTTTAGAGCTTTGCATCCCGATACGTTCAATGAAACCAGCGAAGCCTGGAAATCCGAGAAGTGGCTGAGGAATATGGACCGTATCTTCAAAAGGATGAGGTACGATGAAGAAGAGAAACACTGTTTAGCTATATTCTAGCTCACCTATGCTATTGACGACTGGTGGGAGTCTGAGAAAGCAATAATTGGAGCTAAAGCATCAGAGAGGATGACATGGACCGCATTCAGGGAAATTTTTTTAGAGAAGTATTTCCCTAAGAAGGAGAAGGACCAAAGAGAAAGGGAGTTTATGGAAGGGTAATATGACTGCGTGAGTACACTACGCAGTTCGAGAGGTTGTCTCACTTCTCACAACATCAAATAGATACTCCATAGAAGAAGATCAAGAGGTACCACAGAGGGTTGAATCCTCATCTACGCCACATGACGTTGGGACATCTGAGTACGACATTTAAAGCATTGGTGAGATTGGCATTTGGGTTGGAGAAAGATGGATGCCAAGGACCTAAGCAACGAGTTACCCAACCTCCTGTAAGAGAAAAGTTCGCTCCAAGGCCCCCAGGCCGCTTTCAAGGGACAAAGAGGACCTAGAATGGAGAGAAGAAGCCTCAGGTAACCTTTCCTCAAAATCAACCAGCTACACCACAAGGACAATCGGTGGCTACCAGAGAAAAGATGGGGAATTATTACAACTGTAGAATACCAGGGCACCTTGCTAAGGATTACCGACAACCAAAGAAGAACAGCTGTGCTGTAGTGATCTGCTACAACTATGGTAAGCCAAGACACATTGCTAAAGTTTGCCGAGCATCTCTAGGTGGATACTATGGAGCAACCACTCAATCTAGGCTCAACATTCCTGAAGAAGCTAGCTATAAAGGGGAGGAGGCACCACAAAACATGGAAGGTACTCTCTTGTTGTATGATCATCGAATTATAGTTTTGTTTGATACGGGAGCTACAAACTTATTTATTGCCCTTAGACTTGTTCAACGATTGGGATTAGAGCCCTAGACGCTTAAGGATGCGCTTAATGCTGGTTTGCCCCTAAGAGTGTTGGTTAATTTGAGTAAGGTATGCATGGACTGCACTTTAACCTTGGACGATCGAATCCTTCTAGCTTATTTGATCTTGTTGTCGATGATGGAATTTGATGTGATTCTAGGAATCGAGTAGCTTACAAGGTATCATGCTAAGCTAGATTATGCTAGTAAGTCAATTCTATTTTCCTATCTGGGAGCGCGCCTTTCTATTTTTAGTGCGACCCCTTGGGTGACACATTTTTAACTAGACGTCTGGCCGCCATGGAGAGTTATAGCATTAAGAATTTTGTGACCCAAATACCAGTGGTTCAAGACTTTGTAGAAGTATTTCAAGATATCACTAGACTACCACCGAAGAGGGAGATAAATTTTTGTATAGAATTGGCACCAGAGACATTATCGATTTCTAAAACCCCTTATCGGATGGCTCCAATAAAGATGCAAGAGTTGAACAAACAAGTCCAAGAGCTGGAGGACTTGGGATTCATTCGACCGAGCACATTACCTTGGGGAGCGCCAATGTTGTTTGTGAAAAAGAAGGACAGATCGCTTTAACTTTGTATTGACTATAGAGAGTTGAATAAGGTCACGATCAAGAACATGTACCCCTTTCCACAGATAAATAATCTATTTGATCAATCGCAGGGAGCAATGACATTTTCAAAGATAGACCTTCGATTGGGGTATCATCAGTTGCTTGTTGACCAGAGGATATACCGGAGGATGCCTAGATATGGTCATTATGAGTTCCTACTAAAGTCGTTTGGACTCACTCATACCCCAGCAGTATTCATGGATTGGATGAATAGGGTGTTTTAACCATACTTGGATCAATTTGTGATTATGTTTATTAATGACATATTGATTTATTCAAACATGAAAGAGGAACACTAGGAGTATGTTCGGATTGTGCTATAGATGCTCAAGGATCATCAGTTGTATGATAGATTAAGCAAGTGCGAATTCTAGATAGAAGAAGTCAAATTCTTGGGTCATATGGTTTCTTCAAAAAGAATTTTAGTAGACTCGTCTAAGATTGACGCTGTCCTAAATTAGAATAAGCCGTCCAATGCCTCGAAAGTAAGGAGCTTCATTGGATTAGCAGGACACTATAGGGGATTTGTAGAAGGATTTTTGAAAATAGCCTCGCCCTTGACTAGTTTGACAAAGAAGGATTTGAAGTACGAATGGTTAGACAAGCATGAATGCTCTTTTCAGGACTTAAAGAAGAGATTAACTTCCGCGCCAGTGCTCACCATACCAAAGGATGGAGAAAAATTCACTATCTATAGTGATGCTTCCTATCTAGGACTTGGATACGTGCTTTTGCAAGAAGGAAAAGTGATCGCCTATGGATCGCGATAACTAAAATTGCATGAGGTGAACTACCCAACACATGACCTGGAGCTAGCAGCTATAATTTTCGCTCTCAAGATATGGAGGCATTATCTATTTGGAGAGAAGTTTGATTTATTCTCTGATCATAAAAGCCTCAAGTACCTATTCTCTTAGAAGGAGTTGAATATGAGGTAGCGACGTTGGATGGAGTCACTTATGGATTAATACTTCACTTTGCAATACCACCCCGGTAAAGCGAATGTAGTCTCAGATGCTTTGAGTATAAAACCCCATAGCAAGCTTGCTTCCTTGATGATTAGAGAATGGCAAGCACTAGGAACCCTGGCAGAATTTGATATTCAAGTCGTGGATTAAGAAGAAGGAAAGAATTTTATATGTCTTGTTATTGAACTAACCCTTATCAGTCGAATCATTCAAGCTCAGAAGAAGAATGAAGAGTTGCGACAATGGTTTGAGAAAGCAGTAGTCAAGGATCTAGAGGAGTGGAGAATTGGACAAGATGGAAGTCTTCAGTGTCGAGATAGATTTTGTATGCCAAAGGATGATGGATTGAGAAAAGAAGTTATGAATGAAGCACACAAGTCAAGACTAAGGATTCATCTAGGAAGTACGAAAGTTATGAAGAGGGACATTGCGGAACACGTTTTGGAGTGTTTTACTTGTCAGCAAGTCAAGGTTGAGCATCAGAAGCCATCAGTACTTTTATAACCACTGCCTGTACCAGGATGGAAGTGAGAGCACATCTCGATGGACTTCGTTGTGGGTTTGCGAAGGTTGCAACAAACCATGACGCAATTTGGGTAGTTGTTGATCGACTCACAAAGTCAGCACACTTCATTGCGTACAACATGATGTATTCAGTTGAGAAGATGAGCTGACTCTACCTATAATAGATTGTTCGACTACACGACATGCTTATTTTGATTGTTTCGATCGTGATTCGCGCTTTACAATCAGATTTTGGGAGAGCCTACAAGCAGCTATGGGAACCTCACTGAAGTTAAGTTCTGCATTTCATCCCCAGACTGATGGGCATATAGAGCGGACGAATCAAGTATTGGAAGATATACTACGAGCATGCATGAGCGACTTTGAAAGATCTTGGGAGACACATCTGCCTCTCATCGAGTTCGCCTTTAATCTCGGTCTTTTGCTAGCTACTACTCAAGCATTGGGATGGCACCGTTCAAAGCGTTTTATGGAAGACCGTGTTGTTTGCCTCTTTATTGGGCAAGAAGCCGGAGAAGGAAAACATTTGGGACCAAATATGGTTCGGGAGACCAACGAGTAGATTAACATTGTCAGAGAATGGATGAAAATAGCCCAGAGCCAATAGAAGAGCTATACGGACAAGCGCCGGAAGGATTTAGAATTCTACGTTGGAGATCACGTCCTGTTAAAGGTTTTGCTAGTTAGAGGGTGGTGAGATTCGAACAAAAAAGGGGAAAGCTTTTCCCTCGCTACATTGGACCATTCAAGATTCTTGAACGCATGGGAAAGGTCGCCTATAGATTAGCACTGCTACTGAACATGTCCGGAGTTCACAATGTGTTTCATGTTAGGATGTTGAGGAAATACGTGCATGGACCAATGCACAAGATTGACTTCAAAGATATTAAGGCGGAGAGTTGAGTGTCCTATACCAAAAGACCAGTGCATATCTTGGGGGGAGAGATAAAGAAGCTGAGGAACAAGGAGATCCCACTAGTAAAAGTTTAATGGAAACATCATGATGAACGCGAAGCACCGTGGGAGATGGAGTCTATTATGCGGGAAAAGTACCCGTAGTTGTTTATTGAGACTTAAGGCTAGATTTCAAGGATAAAATCTTTTGTTTGGTGGTGGAGAGACGTAACACTAGCCCATTTATCTATATTTATCAATATATGGATGTATTTTAGTATTTCTATATGCATACATGTTTGTTATGATCGTATATGGATTAAATTTAATGATTGTTCATATGAATGTTTATTCCTTAACCTTTGGATCCTTAAAACAAAGGGAGGATTGCTGAACCAGGAGACCTGAGCACTCGAGGCACCGGAGCGCATGAGACGGGAGCGCTCGAGTTCGCGAGTGCTCGAGCTTAAAAATAAGTGAAATGAGAATTTTGCCCTAGGGTCTCATAAAGTCTATAAATACCCTTGCATTTGGCGTAGAAACTCTGCATTTACAGAGAGTTCCTTGGAGAAAGAGAGTTTGTGAGTTATACACTTTCTATACACAAGCACACACTTAAACATGCTTGTATGGCCCTTAATCCATGATCCATACACATAAACACACTCACAACACTTGCTATGAAGCTCTGGGGCTAAAGATTTAGAGGATCAAGATGCATTAGAAGGAGTTGGAGGTCTTGAACCTTGAAGGAAGTTGCATTGAAGCTTGATCATTGTTTCCATCACATTTTCATCATCATCTAGAATCTATTTGTCATCTAGATCTTTGGTGAGTATACTTACGCACACAAAATTTATATTTTCTCAAGTTTAATCATAATTTATGCTCATGCATGTGACATACATGAAGATCCATGATCATGTTTGAAGAGATTTTGAAGTTTGTATACATATACATACATTTTGATCATCTAGATCATATAGATCTTAAGTGAGTACTTCTACTTACTCATGAACATGTTTAATATAGTTATATGGATGATCAAAGACCATTCATGTGTCCTGCATTGAGGCAAGCTCATATATATAAGTTACTAAAACTGTCACTGTTCTAAAATTGCTGAACCCGAGCGCTCGAGCTAGCGCGAGTGCTCAAGCCTACTGAAAGGGCCATGTGCGAGCGCTCGAGCTTAGTAGTACTTGTAAGAATAGTTTGTTATATATATATATAATGAGTTATGATGTACCATGAGTTGTGATGGTTGTACCTTGGATTGTGCTTGATATATATGATTGCATGTGCTTATTGTAAGTTGTACCTTATGCTGTTAGTATAGTATTATAGTAATGCACGCTTTTATAAAGAAGAAAAAGATGTTTCGTAACATGATGTCGCAATTAACCGGCTGAACGTGTATGGATGGCAATTGATAACGATGAGAGCAATGATGTAATGTACTTAAGTACATGACTCTGAGAATAATGTGCTTTAACAATTTGTATGACGTACGATAATTGTTAATAATTCGATGTAGTTAATAACAAGTCATTCATATCCGTCGGTTGATTCTTTGTATTCAATTCGTTCGTTTGGTCAAGTGTGAGAACGAGTAAAGAGTTTGGGTTCCGTTGTTGAGATGGTTAAAAGGTCGTAAGGCGATGATGACAATTTAACCACGGTTAAATGAATAAGATGGGGTTACCATAAGGGCGTAAGGCGATGATGTCAATATGAGGCCGTAAGGCGACGATGACAAGAAGGTAACCTAACGACCATAAGGAGACGATATTTAGGCCAACGGCAGTTGTGTCGGATGCATGCAAAGGGTTTGTGAAAGATTGGATCAATGATCCAAGGTGATCTGAGTTGTACAGATTGAACCTGGGGTTCAAAGTAAAGTGTTGAGTCGATACAGAGTGTACGGATTGTCCAAAGTGATCACTCGATTAATGTCAATTGTGTTTCCAGAGTTTGAGTTAGTCATGGATGTTTTCCTAACTTACGTTATATAGCGAGAATAAGATTAAGCAAGGCTTAACTGATGTTTTTAGAAAAGGAAAAAAAGGAATGTTCTACTTTCTAAATGGATTAACAAGTATTTTCTGAGCCCATTCAGTGTAGTAGGTTTGCTTACTCAGCTTGCAGTAAAGCTGACGACTTTTATGTCCTCGACAATCAAATGTCCAGACCTAGCATAGGCTGATTACTCAAACGAGGAGTATGCTGAGGAAGTCTATGGGTTTACGAGCTAGTTACCGGGAGTGAAGACTTTTGTCTAAATTATCTTTTGTTGTGTTAAGGCACTGGATGCCGATCTTTTATTATTATGTTGTAAGGCTTTATGTCTGGGATTATGTTATCTTTCTTTCATTTTATATGGGTTGTAATATTGGATTTAAGACTCTAATCATGTTTAATATTATGTAAGCCTAAAACCACCATGATTATTATTATTGCTTCCGTTTACTATTTACTACTTTTATCTTGATTATTTCTTGTATGGACAAGCATGCGATCCTTAACTAGTCACGTATCTATGGACCCATAAGAGAAATTTAAAATTTTCCTATTTTTGGCTTACTCCAGGGCGTGACACCAATTTTGATTAACCGTTGAATTTAGGGGATGATTACCTCCGAAGCCGATGACGACAATGTCCGGCAGAATTGAAGTCTTTTAAGGTGATTCAAGCTCTTTAGAAAGCTCTTCGATCTCAAAAAGAAACAAAGAGTAATAAAAATTTTTTGAAAAGAGAAAGCAAAGACCGGGTGTTCAACAAGAAATTTTGGGTAAAAATACATTGAAGAAAATTGACAAAGATGTGCGTGTGTATTTTCAAAATATAAATAATTATATGTACATTTTTTTCTTTGAAGAAAAATGAAGTTTGTTTAAAGAGAAGTTGAAAGAAAAAGAAAAGAAAAGAGAAAGAGAGAGTTTATTTGAAAGAAAAGAAAAGAAAATTTGAAAAAGAAAAGAAAACATCAAAATAATATAGATACATATATATATATATATATAAAGAGGACGAGGCAACAAACAGCAAAGCCAGTGGCACTCATTGAGTGATGCGCCAGTAGTCCATGAGCGCTAGGCCGGCACTCACTGAGTGTTGCGGACAACTCAAGATTGGTCAATATTAGGAGATGTTTATCTCCATTATACGGCAGAGAACAATTTGGTTATATAAGAGATATAATTAAGAGAGAATTGGTGAGAAAGCCAATGAAGAACTTGAAGAACTTGGTGAAGAGCTTGAAGGACTTGGGAGATCTTCATCAAACCAAAAACAATCCGAGGATACTTGGAGGTAATCCTTTAATCTTTAGGTTGTTTATTTAGATAAAATTCAATCACAATTCATAGAATTCTAGGATCTTTTACACAATTTTCAAAAAGTCTCTTCCTACCTCATTTCATCACACACCACTTGAATTGTGATTGAATTCTTATCTATTTGTCGATTTGGATCTAGTTGATCATGGTTTGAGTTTTGAAATAAGCTTCTTGAAAGAAAATTTTCTTTGGATAATCAATTTAGTTTGAATTCTCTCTATCTTTGTTTATACTCTTCTCCTTTAGTTCATACTTTTCGTTTGGGAATCAATGGGATCTTCAAAGTGCCACTTGATTTCCTTGAGTTTGATCTCTTAACCTCCCGTAAATTAGTGATTTACATGAGGGTTAAGGTTGATTTTTGGTTATATTTATAGTCAATTGGTAGATTTAAGTTATGTATCCATGGCTTGAATCTTTTGATTTGAAGGCTTCATAGAATGCTCTTCATATTCTATTGAAACCTATGAAGGTTTAGTGTTCTTAATCTAAGGACCATTGATTTGGGAGGAGAATCAAGAAAAATAAATCTCAGATCCTCAAGGACCATCCATGTGTGGATATCGCAGGCTAACCACGCGTTTTAAAGCTTTTTCAAATTCATTTATGAGACACCACTTAATTTTGAAAGAAAAACTAAGAAACTATTTTAAAAGTAAACTGATCTTTCGAAAACCATAGATTTCTAGGTCCGGGGATTATGGAATGAAAGGGGAAGGAGCCTGGTGGACTAAAACACCCCCTCTCATCCTATCTCGTGATAGGCCTCTACTCAACATCCTTTTTAATTGAATTATTAATCTAAGCATGCCCTCAACTAATATATATACACATTCCAACAGCATGTAGAAAGGGGTGCAAGATTGCTAACGATAAAATAAGCAAAATGATATGCAATAAGGAATAAAGGAACTTACCCGACATCTAGCTGTGAATATTAAACGTGTAATGCATACAAATAAATAGAAAACCTAGAAAAAGAGTCTCTAACACATTTATACACACAAGGCAAGACCTAGTCTAAGGTGTCGTGCATAGAGTCAAAAATCAATAAATGAAATAAATGGGAGAAATGTCGAGGAATCGTATCTCAATAGCGCTACAAAACAAAGATTAGTCCACATGCTTTGAACACAATATAATATCAAATCCTGAATATCATATCCAAACTTCTAGCTTAAATCTATCTAACATGGAGAGAGTTGACACAATCATGAATTCCTTCTAAATAGTCGGAATAACAACACCTCTATAGATATACAAGTCTCAACTAGGAGCCAATGTCATGTCCATATAGAGATGATACAATCCCAACATGATCACAAGGAGCCCATAGCTATGTTCAACTAATTATGGCTTAACACAATGCAAAATAACGTCCTAATTACTAGATTCAATACATAAATGATGAATGCATGAACGTGAACAAGAACAAGTTATAAATCATTTGTTGATTAGGATCATTTAGCCTCTGGATTTTAGTTCAATTAATCATAACCAAAACATGTTTCAAGCCTTAAGGCATTAGAAAATCATTTGAATCATAATTGGTAAGTGTTACCAAATCTGTCTCAGGTTTCCAGAATTTACAGAGAAAAAGCCTGAGATTAACAAATAGAAAAAACTTAGATCCCTTGGTTTGATCTTAATGATTTTTGGAGTCAAGGTGCTTTTATGAGTATAGTTTCTAACCCAAAAATAAAATCAAATATCAAACTGTCCAATCTCCGGAAATTGGACCAAGAACAGACACTACTCAGAATTTATCAACTCTCTATCTAGAGATTTTGCATGATTTTCTAAAAATAGTAAATGAATCTGAATCACTTCAATATTTTTAGGGGGCCTCATTGACTCATTAAACTTCATGGAAAAAATTATCTAAAGTAAAAAATGTTTGATTAAGGCTCTGATCTATTCAAATAAATACTGACTTACTGTTCTGAAATTTTGGACGGAGAGTGACTAGCTTACCAATCCTAAGATCAAACAATGTTAACAAATCTCATCAAAACAAAAATTATAGTGGTAGATATTTGTGTTATGAACATATTCGAATTTGCCTCATTCAATTCCAATGATCATGATTTAATTAAAAGCCTTTGATCCAGTTTGTTAATGAATTCACTGCATCGTTGTTGAATTGGTGTTCATAATTTAAATCAAACTTGATCTATGATTCTAGAGAGAATCTAGATCAAGTATGATTGTGATCATCAAAGTAACAATGAAATACAAAAGAGATTCATGAATTTAGCCTTAGAGGATCTGCATCATAGATCTCATGTTGAGGATCTAGCAAGAGCCTCAAGGACTTACTCAATCCTATGAACTTTAAATGCTTAGATACAACAATCAAATTATGAAAATCTCTAGATCTACATCTAATTCCTCTCCCAAACACATGATCCTTGAGGAATATAAATTCATTTTATTCAATTCTCCTCCCAATTTAATGGTCCTTGGAGATCAAACTAAATTGATTATAAAAAAAACAAGAGTATGAACAAATGAAGAGAGAATTCAAACTAAATTGATTATTCAAAGCAAATTTTCTCTTAACAAAAGCTTATTATGAAACTTAATCCATGATCTACTAGATCCAAATGAACAAATAAATGAGAATTCAATCACAATTCAAGTGGTGTGTGATGAAATAAGGTGGGAAGAGACATTTTGAAAATGTGTAAAGATCCTAGTCAAAACTATGAATTGTGATTGAATTATTATATATGAAGATATATTTGAAGGTTTTACCTCTAAACTTTCTAAAAATTTATAGAGATGCTGAATTCCTCAAGCTTTTCCTCTTCTTCTTCCTCAAGCTTCAAGCTCCTTCAATGGTGATTTGATGGATTGTATGAATTAGGTAGAGTTTTGGTAGGGTTTCGGTATGAGATTTGTTAGAGATTCTCTCTCTACATTTTTCTCCTCTAAAGCTCTCCCAATATATTTCTCTATATAATTCAAGGGTCCAACTCCTCTAAAAATGAGAGAGATGAGTTTATGTAGACTTTGATTTCCTAGGTGGCTAAGATAAGGGTTATTTGGGAATTTTAATGGGTTAGGAATGTGCCAAGTAATATTATATGGAATCTCTAACTCTCCATGACACTTATATGTAATTCCAAGAAACTTGAAAGACATTTTATTTGGGTGGAATAAAGGAACATTCTAGAGTATCTCTAATCTTCAAAGCATAAGGGAGATTAGTGCCTAAGAAAGGGTTCTTTGGTATTTGCTTGGGTTAAGAATATGCAAAGGAATCTCCAACTCTCCAAATTACATGGGATACTTTCTTTTATTATGTTCATTTTCTTATATATATATGCATGTGTGTATATAAATACATTTTCATTTTAAATCCTAATTAAGCATATGAGTCTCGAAATAAATTTTTTTTTCATTTTTTCTTTTTGAATCTAAAAATATGCGAAACAATGTTATTTTTTAGAAAATATCATTATTATTATTTAATCTATTTTATTGTTTTTAGAAAGTAACCCATGATCCAGTGAGCTCGAGACAGATGGTCGGTGATTGGTCAAATCTATGGGTATTAGGAGCCAGGTTTGAGAACTTGAAGCTTTTTAGAAATCGAAGAGATGAACTTGAAGAAAATCGTCGGGGGCATTATTTATCATTAATTTCTAGAGGTAAATCCCCCTAAGTTTTATAGTTCGGTTAAAATTGGGGTGTCTACACCATGTAATACCCTGTATTTTCGTAATGTATTATATGATGTAAGACCTTGTATTCTTCGTTTAAATACTTGTCTGAGTTTAACTTTACCTTTGATGTATTTTGTACCCCAATTGATTGGTAAGTTTTCCCAATTGATTGCCTTAGTTTGGATACCAATCGATTGGTAAGTTTTCCTAATCGATTGCCACCTTTGTACCTACCACCTGGACCCAATCCATTGGACTTCATCACAATTGATTGGAGTCATTAATACTAACCATCAATCGATTTGACCCTAGCAATTGGTATGTTCACTACCTACCCTAATCAATTGCCACCTTTGCTAATCGATTAGTAGTAGCTGTTTTGATTCCTTTGCTTTGGCTGCAGAGAAGACACGCGAACACTTATCTCTCTCTATATATAAGTCCATTTTGGATGATTTTCTATTTCAGAAATCAGAGAGCAAGAGAAGGAGAGTTTGTGTGTGTTTTATATATATATACACATACATACATCCATATACTCATACACATACTCATGGACTGAGGAAAGAAGAGAAAGAGAAGGAGACTAGAGAGAGAAGGAAGAGAAAAAAGAAGATAGAGGAAGATATAGAGAGAGAGGGAGAGAGAGAGAGAGAGGAAGAGCCATTGAAGCTTCTAAAGCTTCAATACACACATCCAAACACTCCCTAGTTACTTAAGGTGAGTTTTAAACTCACTTGGTAACATAATATGGATGTTCGAACTTGTTTAGATGAAGAAGTAGAGTATAAATCATGTTTTGCATTTTATATATGTGGACTGTCTTCATTGTGTAGAAGACGAAGTCCGAATCGATTTGGACTTTTCTCAATCGATTGCCATTGTAGATACCCCAATCGATTACCAAAGTTAGCAATCGATTGGCATGGATTGTGATCCAATCGATTGGACTTTTTTTCTAATCGATTGTTACTACTTTTATACCAATCAATTGGACCTTTGTCCCAATCGATTGGCAGTTTTAGAGTGTTGTATTTGTGTTTAGTTTATATTATAAATGTTCAATTGTTTATTTACTATTTAGTAATCATTGCATGCTATACTATTATCATACAGACATGATAATGAGATAATGCGACGTAGGATCGTAGTGATATTAAGAATAATGGATTATGGTTATGACATTAGATAACGTAATAGTTGTGAATCCTTTGGAGTTATTGTTCATTTCATTTAATGTAGTCAAGCCATATGGGACTGTTATGTATCAATGTTAGAGTTGAACTTAAGTAAGTAAGATTCGGTAAATCTTGCATGGGCAGGCCTTGGTCAATCATATGTTCTTAAAAGTGGTAGACAGATGAAGATGTCTATAACTTGTGGTGGACTGGACTAAGTACCCCTAAGATAGCCAGATGATCTAATCATATGTTCTTAAAAACGTTAGACAGACGAAGGTGTGTATATCTTGCAGTGGATTGGACCAAGTAGCCCTAAGATAGCGACATGATCTGATCATATGTTCTTAAAGTGGTAGGCAGATGAAGGTGTTGATGACTTGTGGTGAGCTGTAATCATTGGTAGACGTTGTTAAATTATGGCATTAGAATGATGTACTGTTGCTTAAAGCATTGTATCCTTGTAGTGCGGTGAACTAGGCATATGTTCTTAAAAGTTGGGGATGGATTGACGTAGTGTCCATGACATGCGATGAACTATGCATATGTTCTTAAAAGCAGTGGACAAAGCAATGGTGTATCCTTAGAAGTGAACTACTGTTGAGTTTGTTCTTCTATCAAAATTTGTTGTTGGTCTTAATTTAGTAATAGGTTAGAAATTGATTAATCAGTTTGGTTAAATAGTAGATACCCTAAATGGAATCTAATTGTTTATCATTCATAACTTGTAATAACTTCAATAGTTGATACCTTGTTAGTATCTAATTCACTCAGCTTTTGTTAAGTTGACGACATTTATGCCACTGGACAATTCCACGTTCCAGCACACCCTGGCTATGAATATATAGGTGATGAACCTACAGGTGAGGACTACTATACTGATGACGATGTTCCTGTGGAGGATTATCCTGACGGAGGTCAGGTAGAAAAGGAATAATACACCAAGGACTACCTCTATGTAAATTAAAGATTAGGCTAGACTGTAATTTATTTATCCTTACTATTTCTAGACTTTCTGTAATCAGACATGTGTTGCATTAATATTTATAATTCATTTTGCTTTACTTAAATTCGAGATTCTGATTGTAATAGCTAGTAACTTTCATTTGACATTAAGTTATGTTTTAACCAGAACCTAGATTATATTCTTGTGATTTGTATTCCTTTCTGTTGCTTAGTAGTGCATGATATGAACAATCATGTGACTTTACCAGTTGCTGCCTTTGGACCTAAAAAAGAAATTTTTTTCCTCTATTTTTGCCATTCCGGGGCATGATAGGATTTTTGGTATCAGAGCCTAGGTTATACCTTTTTGCTCACTGATTGTCCTACACCATATGGTCCTAGAAACTTGAGGTTCCTGTAGATGAGTATTAAGATTAGTTATGACTTTAGGTAGTCTCTTTTCAGGTAGCATGGCACCATCACTGTTTGTTCTAGATGAATTTGGAGGACACTATGTGTATGAGGGAAATTTTGAGCTAGTAGACCCATAGTACTATGGTTGGAGGGTTAGACAGAGGGCTATCACAGATACAGTGCAAAACATGCTGACTGAGCAGCACCGACTTGGGACCTAGGACCCATAGGTGATACGTCAAGAGATGATCTACCATAAGGACACCTTTTGACGCGTTGAGGAGGATTCCCTACAGATGCTGCGAGACTGTTTTTCATATCAGGTTTTACTTACAGAGGTTAAAACAGTGCCCCCACCTCCCCTGATAGAGCCACCACCACAGACACCTCCATCCTTACCAGAGGAGGACATGGTTAATGCACCTCTAGTAGATAAGGACCCAGAGGATAAGGATCCAGACGAGGATGAGCGTGACAACAACGATGAACCGGAGGATGATGATGAGGAGATGGAGGATGAGTAGGATGAGGATACTAATGACGAGGAGTCAGGGTATGATCTGGAAGAGGACCCCGAGGACCCAGCTAGTATGTATGTACTGGCTGGTGTAGATATTATAGTAGCAGAGGGATATTCGATAGAGGAGGCGGCTATAGCAGAGGATGATGCAGGTGATAACGCTGTGGTACCAGTCTTTCTAGGCGGTATGATAGCACAGTTGGCAGTAGAGTGGGCTGTGGAGATGGAGGGACATCCCCATGGATTTGAGATAGGAGCACCAGAGTTGGCACATGCTATGACACAGGCACTTGCAGTTGCATTCGATGCAGCCCAGGCCGATATGGCCAATGTGGGAGACTTGGGAGTTATTATGGAGCATGATTGACCCGAGCTAGCTGAGGATGTTTTGAAAGAGGATAAGGAGAGGATGGATGATGATGATATAGATGATGATGATGTTTTATCTAAGGTTTCCTAGCATGAATAAAAAGTTGTGTGCGCTTATGTGCTATACCCAAGTATAGGTAGACGTGCAAGTAGTAATCTGGTAAGACCAGGTCGATCCCACAGGGAAGGTGTTAAACTAAAAACTTAGATTAAACTCTAAAGGAAAAAGGAAAATTCAAGATTTAAAACAAGGTGTAGAACATGAAGTTCTACAGACTATAACTACTAGAGAAATTAAAGTAAACTAATGATTAACTAATTAACTAAAGCGATGTTTTAAAAGTGGTTTTCTTTATATAAAGGGAATGTTGGGATTACACGAATCCGCAGCGATCATGCCATCTACCATGCAATTACATTTAAGCTCTAAGGAGTGTGTCTATCTACAGTATTCCGTATTTTCTAAAGATAGAGATTCAATAGTCCGTTCATAGCCAGGACTAGATCATCACATTTGTTTCCAAAACACATGAAGGTGGTTTAAAACAATAGTTATGTCTCGCATTCTGAATGGTGTTAGCATTCAAAATGGTTTATAAAAGTTATTGAAGAAAAATGCCTTAAGGCTTAAAGTAATGAAACTATTTTGACAAACTGAGCATTTGGGGACAGTTTGATAACAAATCTCAAAAGCAGAAAGTCTTGGAATACTGTAAAAAGGCTTCTCAAGAATCTGAAGGTTCGATCGATCGACGTGCTTTCGATCGATCGAATATCATCATCTCTTGAGCGTTCGAAATGGCTTCGATCGCTTGACTACATGTCTGCTTCGATCGATCAAACTACTTCGATCGATCGATTGCAGGTTTTATACTGCTGCATGGCAGAGGTTGGAGATCACTGTTTCATCATGATCTCCCAACCTGGAGACTACTCAGACATGGTCTGGAGTGTCACAGATTCATTTTTAACGTGAAAGTTCATTAAAGGCATGTTTGATTGTGATTTTAACATAAAATCTATGAAACTAAGTGATTTAAAACTACTACTATGATAACTATCAATTTTACAGATTAAACTATGATTTTAAGCGACAAAAATGTGAATTAACTGAGATTGCAGAACCTGGAATACAAGAACTTATATTAAACAATAGAAATCAATCCCAAAAGCTATATCCAAAGCTACAAACCTACAAAAATCAAGAATAAACTCTCCTCTCTCTATGTAAACTGATAAAAACTAAAGTGGGTGTCCCTTTGGATGTGAACAAAATGAATATAAATACTAAAACCTAAAGCTAGGGTTAAAAACTTCGTCTCTGCTACGTGCGCGTAAGTTCTGATAAAAGCCATGTTCGATCGATCGAACATCACTCGATCGATTGAACTTCGGGAATTCTCAAGCGCTTGAATGATCTTCGATCGCTCGAGACTCACTTTTCATGTTTTAACTGTCTTCCTTAAAATCCAGCATCCTTTTGATCCTGCTTATTCATTTCTTCACACAACAAGCGGTAATCTGCACAAATTATAGCTAAAACAATACAACTTATCATAGATTAATCATATTATGTAAAAGCTGGCATTGAAATCCAAATTGCAGACTTGCAAGGGAGTTGTAGACTTAATTAGTGTATTTATTTATTTTAGCACAGTTGTATTTTACAAATACCCCACTTGTCACAACTTCCAACTAGCGAATTGCTAGTCCCTAGCAATAATGCAAAAATAAAACAAGCTAGACTAATATTACAAGGACTAAACTAAAACAAAATAAACTAAAGCAATTAATCTAAATAAAAAGAGAAACTAGCTAACTCACTTTCACAGGAATCGCGGTTTCATTTAGCGAATGCAACAAGTCGTTAAACCCCTAGGTTCCCCCTAGTGAACGAGTGTTGTCTCGTGAGGGTTTATAGTGAATTTACCCACAAAATTCTCAATTTAAAGTTCAAAAAGACATAGAAAAACTTTTAAACATTCTCGTCCATTCAACTGTTAACTTAGCTCTACAAAAAAAATATGTTAACCTCAATCAAACCAAGAAAGAAACCCACCTACTCCTCATGTCACCAAGATAGATATAACATATGCATCACAATTATGTATCCGTGTGTGTGAGAACTTAACAGCTATGCATATTATTTAGAGTTGTTTTTGACTATCGTACCTCTAGAACCAGTAATTTCAACTCAATTCTCACATAGGTTTACACTAAAAAATAAATGTCTCACAGAAACTGGCTTAATAATGATCGCACGTGGTATGAAAGCTTTGATAAGAGTGAATTTCTAGATACTAAATGCTTTCATACTTGACTTCACAAAAGACGGACATTTAGAGTGTATAGTCTCATGAATAGGATGCTACTTACTAGAGGAGCAAACTACTGTGGATAACTCAACTTACACGTTCGTGTTCAAACTAAGGAATTTAAGAATCATTAAGACTTTAGAATTTTGAGTTTTATGTAGAAGATACAGATGATGGATGGAAAGATTGCGCATCTGAACATATGATGGTGATTATCATCTCATTTTATTCTCCTTTCATTCATTTCACATCTCCAACCAATTTTTATCCTTTTATATTGACACGAGACTTTTTCTGTGCGCTCTTGTGCAATACCCAAGTGTAGGTAGACGTGCAAGTAATATCTGGTAAGACCAGGTCGATCCCACAGGGAAGGTGTTGACCTATTGAATTAGACTAACCTCTAAAGAAAATAAAATAAAATGAATAAGATCAAGCAATGGTGCGGAACACAAAGTTCCACAGCTAAGATTACTAAAGGAAATGACTAACAATCTAACTAGCTGATTAAAACAGTACTTGAAATTAGGATGTTTAACTGTAAAAGAAAGTGTTGGGATTACACGAATCCGCAGTAATCTAGCCATCTACCATGCATTTACCTTGAAGCACAAAGGAGTATGTTACCCACAGTTTTCTGTATTCCTCTAAAGATAGAGAATCCATGGCCCTTTCATGACCGGGACCATATCATCACAGTTAAATTAAGATACATGAAAGCGGTTTAATCCAATAGTTAAGACTCGCATCCTCAATGGTGTTAGCATTGAAGATGGTTTGCAAAATGTATTGAAAGAAAATGCCTTAGGGCCTTAGTTTTAAAACTGTTTTGACAAACTGAGCATTTATTTGGGACAGAATGATAACAAATCCTAAAATAAAAGGTCCTGGAATACTGCAGGGAACATCCTCAAGAATCCGAGAGTTCGATCGATCGACGCGCTTTCGATCGATCGAAGACCTTCATCCCTCAATCGATCGAACTGACTTCGATCGATTGACTGTCTATGGTTCGATCGATCGAACTAACTTCGATCGATCGAACACAGCGATTATCCTGCTGCATGGCAGAGGCTGGAGATCACTGTTTCATCGTGTTCTCCCAACCTGGGACTACTCAGACATCGTCTGGAGTGCCACAGATTGATATTTAACGTACGAAATCATTAACATCTTGTTTAGTTGCAAGTTTTTCATGGAAAATTCAAAAACTATGGTTTTACCACTATTTAGCATGTAATATCACGAGATGATCGAGTAAACTACGACTAACACGTGCAGAATATAACTAACAATATATAGATAACCTGGAATGAAGAATACTTGTATTAAACTTAGAGAAATCCAGTCCACAATGTAAAACTTCAATGAAAACCTACAAAAACAAGCAAACTCTCTATCTCTCTCTATGAAACTGTTAAAATGTAAAAGTGGGCGTCCTTATGGACGTGTACAATACACATATATATAAGAAAACCTAAGAAACTAGGGTTAAAACCCGCATCTGCTGTGCACGCAAATGTTTCTGGAAATACCCCGTTCGATCGATCGAACTGGTCTCGATCGATCGAACCCTTAAGCTTCAAGCGCTTCAACTCTCTTTGAGCGATCGAACTCTCGATCGATCGAACCTTCTTAGATCGATCGAACTCCACATTTCAGCTTTGACTTCTTTTGTTCTCATTCCAGCATTCCAGTTATTCTGATGTTCATCTGTTTAGTCCACACAGCAGTAATCTGCACAAACAACAGCTAAAACAATACAACTTATCATAGATTAATCATAGTGTATAGAAATTAGCCTTGCAATGCAAATTGCAGATAACACGGGAAGTTGTGATAAAAACTAATACAATTCTTCCTTTTTGCGCGGTTGTATTTTACAAATACCCCCGCTTTGCACAACCCCCAACTAGCTTATTGCTAGTCCCTAGCGATAAAGCGAAAATAAAATAAAATAAAAACTCCTAAACTAATACTACCACAACTAAGAAACAAAGAAAAACTAAAAACAACTTAAACTAAGATAGAAAGAAAGATCCTAACTCACTTTCGCAGGAATCGCGGTTGCATTTAGCAAATGCAACAAGCCGTTAAACCCCTAGGTTCCCCCTAGTGGACGAGTGTTGTCTCGTGAGGGTTTGCAGTGAATATACCCACAAAGTTCTCCAATTTTAAGCTCAAAAAGATTCAGAATAACTTGTAGAATTCACCCTTCCATTAAATTGTTAACTAAACTCCACAATAATATAATATCCTCTATCAACCCATGAAAGAGACCCACATGCTCCCCCATATCACCAAGTAAAATATAACACATGTATTACCATCATGCACCCGTGTGTGTGTGAAATTAACAACCATGCGTCCAACCTTATTGAGAGTTATATAGACTATTGTACTTTGGAAAACTTGCAGTTTTAGCTCAATTCTCACATTGGTCACACTCAAAAAGAACGTCTCTCAGAAACTTGCTTTACAATGATCACACATCGTATGAAAGCTTTGATAAGGATGATATTATAAGTGCTAATGCTTTCATACTCGACTCTATGAAAAACGGACATTTAAGAGTGTATAGTCTCAGGAATGGAACACTACTTACTAGAGGAGCGAAATACCGTGGATAACTCAACTCACACTTCCATGTTCAAATCAATTGTTGAGAATCTTCAAGACTTTGACTTGTGGCTTTTATTTAGTAGGTAGGAGGGTTGTAGAGAAGAGTGTACTTTTTTAGTATGTGATGGAATTTCAACTTCTCTTTTTATTCTTTATTCTTTTGTCCACCCAATCTCCCATTCATTTCATATACTTACTTTTTTTTTTTTTTTTATATATATATCCCACAACTACTTTATTCCATTTCACATACTTTGATGACTCATTCCCAACAAATATATCAAACGGCTCGATGAGGTCAAGGTATAGATCACGGGTATGAATTCTTATGATTTCATTGGAAATATTTAATTGAGGTGGGATCAGGGATGAAATAATTCAATGAATGTAGGTGAAACTATATTAGGTAAAAGAATGGGTAAACGATAGCTTAAATCATTTTCTCAACTTTCAATTTTTAGCACTTAAGTGTTCATTGAGTGTAATTGGTAAATCCTGAACGTTCTCCTCTAACAAGCAGTCTAAACTTTTAAAGAAGTTGAGACTTAACAACGAATTCACAAGTATATGCAAGAAAAAACCATTCGACAATGTATGAGAATCCCCTCAGAAATGACGATTGGCTCAATAGCTCACAAAGGGTTACTAGCTTCCACTACTTGTTCTTTTTCGCACAATATTCATATTAACTCAACTTTCAGGTTTTCTACATAGCTTCCAATTAGTGCACAGTATTGGGTACATAATAGCTTTACAGATGCAATTCATTTCAGTGATACAGAAAAACACGTGGATTTAATCCATGAAAAGATGAGAATACTACAAATGTGTCCTTGTCTGATTAACAAGCAGGAGAGGTTATTCAGAGTTATTCTAACAATACGATTAAAAATTTTCAAAATTTTAACAGACTGTGTTCTCATTAAATTTAAAACATATCTAAGTGCAAAACCTGATTATTACGGGTGTATACCTATCTATTGTCTCCTACCCCCAACTGAAAACAACAAAGTCCCCAGAAGTTGATTTTCAATAAATAAAATAGATGGGTATCACCTGTATAGAGCAAATGGATGATCACAAGCAAAGCAACCTATCATAGAAAAACAGAACACAATCTCCAAAACAAACAGGATCAATAGATAAAAGTATACGCTAAAAACCATGATCCAAGCAATCTAAACCACTGTAATATGAACAGAATAAAATAAAAACAGAGATACATAATGTCCATACAAAAACCAACCAACCAAATAATACAACCAAAACCACCAACATATCCAACCAACCAAAACCAAACCCAATATCAGTACAAAAATTGACCAAAAATACAAAAACACCACCTCTCCAACTACAACTAATCAACACCGGACGGCGTATCATCAGCTACATCGGAAGGGATGTCGATGGGAGCAGATGGCAACGAGGTAGTGGCAGGGGCAGCAGCAGATGGATCAGCAGTAGGTGGTGGATCAGTGGTAGGTGGTGCAGACGGGGCCATCGATGGATGCGGAGTAGAATGAACAGTCGACTCAACCCCAATCTGAATCAAAATGGACTCCAGTAAAGTCTGGAGATGATCTATCCTGCCCTCGAGTCTAATCCTGGCCTCTCTCTCCTCCAATAGTAACTCGTGAACTGTCGGGAGAGGCACAGAGGAAGAAGACTCTCCCTGGGCCTGAGTCTGCGACCGCTGTCGCAGCTCAAACTGCCGAACCGCAGCAACTGGATCATCCTCCTCATCATCAGAATCAAGCTCCTCCACCTCGGTGGGTGTCCCTGAAGCTCCCGCCTCCATGTCCGACCCACCACGCCTCTTCTTCCTCCCCCTCACTCTCGCTTTCCCTTTCCCCTTTCGCTTCCTCTTCTGCGCGTCGGAGCGACGAGCAGCCGCCTCGCTAAATCTGCGGGGAGAAGGGCGAACATCATCGCCAGCAAGCACGGGGAAACCGGCCTCAGCCATCACCCTCTGAATAGCCCAAGCACCCTTCAGGTGCTTCTTGGACGAGATATAACGGGTGGGGTGGACCATAAAGTCAATATATAGGCGTGATATACAAACTGGCTGTCCCGTCCCCACTACATATAAAACTCGCGCATACCAAGCCGCGATCTTCTCTCGATAGGAAGTCACTAGGAGGCAGTTACTGAGGACCAAGTGGATCATGTGGTAGCCATCAGTGAGAAAATGGTCCTCAATCAAAGCATCGCCATCCCAAGACGGAACAGCGCCTCCAGTGAGCTCACGGATAATAGCGGATGGTGGGGTCACTGGTGCATCAGACCGGTGGGGGCAAACATAATCCGGTACCTCTGGTACCCCCAACGCGGCTGAAACAGTAGCTGGACTGATAATGAATGAGCCACTCCGGAAGAAGGCATGGTAGGTGAATGGTGCAACCGGGTCGCGGATCATAGTCGCACAAGCACCGCGAATCCAGGACAGATTGACACTCTTGGCCAATGAAAGGAGATGGAACCAGTGAGGCATAGAACGGATCCGCGTCAGGAACCATGGGCTCTCTGTCCAGACATACTCAATAGGGCGCTCGACCATCACCATCCTCGTCTGAAAGTGCCGCTCGTACCACAGCCTATCCTCGTCATTCCGGAATCCATGTGCGGGCACCGGATCTGGTATAATAAGGCTGAGGGGCTTAGACTTATGGTAGCCCGTCACTGGGTTCATCGCGTCAACCCTGGAAATAAGACACAACATGATACAGATAAGAACAGGGAGAAAAAGAAATAAAACTGCCACTGCTTGAGTTCGATCGATTGAACTGGGTTCGATCGATTGAACTGGAGTAGACTTCGATCGCTTGAACATTGTTCGATTGATCGAACATCTCCCCTTCGATCGCTCGAATTCAGTTCGAGCGATCGAACACAGCGATCGCAGGAACGAAAAGGAAACAAAAATTATACGAACAAAGAACTAACAAAAAGAGATCCTAAGACCAAGGGGACACCCCCTTGGGATTTTCTAACACGAATATTAAGGAAAAGGAAGACACAAACAAGTGGGGCCTACCTCGGTGTAGAACACGCAGTGGAGATGGAAGGGATGATGATATGACGGTGAGGATGATCAGAGGGGTGATCAGGGCGCCTTATTGAATGCAAGGGTACGAAAATTGCCGAGTCGCCCCCTCCTCTGTGTTCGAGCGATTGAGAGTGAAAGTGAGGGAAATGAAAAGGTGTACTGAAGACGCCTCGTTTAAAAGCTTCGTTCGATCGATCGAACTATGGTCGATCGATTGAACACAAATCCCTCAATCGATTGAACAGAAAAGACAAGCGCTTGAACATCCAGGTTTCGATCGATCGAACTGGGTTCGATCGATCGACCACAAAAATTTCAGAATTCAATTGGGGCATGAACCACATCACCCCCAACTATCAGAAACAATTCTGGACATGCAGAGAGACTAAAAAAACAGTTGAAGTACAAGCATGTATGAAGAAATTCATCCTCAGAATAGAAAATTGCAATTTATATAAAAATAAAACTTTATAAGTGCATCCAAATTGCAACAGTGTTACCCCCAGCTGTGTTTAAAACCTTATTTAACTAAAGAAAACTAAAAATAAAATCAAAACTAAAAACCAATAAACCTTCTATCAAGGATTACATTCCAGTTGATAAACAAAAGATGAAATTGAACAAAAACAACTGAAATGCAGCACTAATCTTCGAGTATAAAGATTTCCTCTTCCACAATCTCTTCATAACCCGCCGAATCTTCAGAAGTGAAGTCCAAACTCGATGATTCCCTTTTCCAGAACAATCGAAAAGCAGCAAGGACATCATCAAACAAGTCTGGCGTCTCCACAGAATTGAAAGCCCATGCAAGAGGTGATCCGGACGGAGACAAGGATAAAGGAGTGTGATTTCGCAACGGACTGTCCTCTCGCGGCGGAGTGTGTGGGGGCCTTATGTAGGGCCCAAGACCATGAATCAGTTGATGTGGGAGAAATACCGGAATACCATTTAGGAACATAGTGAAAATCATGGACAAAAGACAACAAACTGAAATCAAAATAACAGAACACAAGAAACACGAATTAACACGAAAAGAAAAACAACAATGAACAGAAACAAAAATACAAAGGAATGTGACAAGTTCCAACCTCACTATTGGCATAGGTTCCCAAAATGCACTGGCTGGTAATGGGCATTGGAGCCTGAATAGCAGGTAGCTCAGGTGCACGTAGCGGTATGGGACCAACTCAGGAACAAGGAAATCGTCCACGAAAACAAAAACAGCATTGTGGCGGTCTGGGACGACATCCTGGAGGTCATGATCTTCCCATGGCTCCCACATATCATCATTTTCCCATTGGGCCATGAGTGCATCATCCACCATACGTCCCATGTACAGGTCATCATCCTCCTCCACATCATCGTCATCCTAAAATCCCATATTTTCGTATGGATTGATGTCCAGGAGGGCTGGTGGATATGGAATGTACCCTTGAGCAGCATCAATAAGAGAATGAGCTTCAGGGTCTTGATGAAGCAAGGGGCAGGGTGTGAGCTCACCCTCAGTCCAGGTACCACAACGACATTCTGAATCAGCCCAAGAACCGACAGAATGAACATCATCACCTCGCATCTATGCACCTGCAACAGAGTGGTTTAAGGTATAATGGATTAGAACTAGATCACAAACACGAAATAAAGAACGAAAACCAAAAAGAAACAAAAGAGAGAGAAACTAAAATGCAAGGAAAGAAAAGAAATACAACAACAATTGGAACTTCACTTTGGATTTTTAATCATGAGAATAGCTGGGCTCATCCAGCTGGATGTGCTCAACTTCAGTGTGGAAGTTTTCCAAGAACGGTTTCAATCTTTGGCCATTGACCTTGAAACAATCATCGTTCTTTGGGTTGACAATCTCAACCGCCCCATGTGGAAAAACAGTTTTTACGATGAACGGGCCTGTCCAACGGGAACGGAGCTTTCCTGGGAAAAGGTGGAGGCGAGAGTCATACAGCAAGACTTTCTGCCCCGGCTCAAATGATTTACGAAAAATCGTACGATCATGGCGAGCCTTCAACTTTTCCTTATGTAACTTTGCAGAGTCATACGCATCTCGTCGTATTTCCTCTAGCTCTGCAAGTTGAAGCTTGCGTAGCTGACCTCCCTCTTGAATATCAAAGTTCAATGAGCGCGTTGCCCAGTAAGCTTTATGTTCAATTTCAACAGGAAGATGGCAAGCTTTCCCGTAAACCAATCTGTACGGGGACATACCAAGATTCGTCTTAAAGGCAGTACGGTATGCCCATAACGCGTCTGTCAATTTGTATGCCCAGTCTTTTCGATTGGAACTAACCGTCTTCTCGAGAATATGCTTGATTTCTCGGTTAGCCAATTCTGCTTGCCCATTAGACTGTGGATGATAGGCAAGAGCGATTTTATGATGGACTCCGTATTTCTTGAGAAGTGACTCCAAGGGCCTATTGCAGAAATGCTTGCCTTGGTCACTTAATAAAGCTTTTGGAGTACCAAAACGAGACAAAATATGCTCTCTTAGAAATGACATGACCGTTCTATGGTCATTTCGTCTCGTTGGTATCGCTTCTACCCATTTCGATACATACTCCACAGCAAGGAGTATGTATTCACAGTTATTCGACTTGGGAAATGGGCCCATAAAATCTATGCCCCAACAATCAAATATCTCAATTGTGATGATAGGGGTTAAAGGCATAGAATTCCTTTTAGAAATGGTTCCAAGCTTTTGACAGCGTTGGCATGTCTTGCAAAAGGAATAAGCATCTTTGAAGACTGTGGGCCAGTAAAAACCGCTTTGTAAGACTTTTTGTGCGGTCTTCTGTGACGCAAAGTGGCCATCGCATGCCTCAGAATGGCATGACGCTAATATTACGGTTATATCCTCATTGGGGACGCAGCGCCTGATGACCTGATCAGCACAGTACTTGAAAAGGTATGGGTCATCAAAGAAGAAATGGCGCGCGAACGAGAGGAACCGTTTCCTATCTTGGTTCGACCAATGAGTTGGTGTCTCACCCGTGACGAGGTAGTTTACAATATCAGCATACCAAGGCAGACTACTTACTGCCAGTAGCTGTTCGTCTGGGAACTCATCTTTAATGGATTGGGATTCAGTGTTATCAACAAAAGTCAACCGGGACAAATGATCCGCAACCACATTCTCTACTCCTTTCTTGTCCTTGATTGTTAGATCAAACTCTTAGAGTAAGAGTATCCAGCGAATAAGCCTTTGTTTAGCGTCTTTCTTTGACAAAAGGTACTTGAGGGCCGAATGATATGTAAAACAGATGATTGGTGACCCTATCAGGTAAGACCTAAACTTGTCCAGAGCGAATACTACAGCCAGCAGCTCCTTTTCAGTAGTAGTGTAATTCATTTGAGCTTCATTTAAGGTTCGGCTAGCATAGTATATCACATATGGCTTATTGTCCTTTCTTTGGCCTAGGACTGCACCAATGGCGTAATCACTAGCATCGCACATTAATTCAAAAGGCAAACTCCAGTCGGGTGCCTGTATTATAGGTGCGGAGGTGAGGAGATCTTTTAGATCCTCAAAGGACTTTTGGCAACTCTCTGACCACTCGAAAGGTGCATCTTTGACAAGAAGTTGACAAAGGGGTCGAGAAATTGCACTGAAATTTTGGATAAATCGACGATAAAAACCTGCATGCCCCAAGAATGAACGAATGTCTCTTACTGTACGGGGGACAGGTAGATTTGAGATTATGTCGATTTTAGCCTTATCCACTTGAATGCCTTCATCGGATATTATGTGGCCGAGGACTATTCCCTTGGTCACCATAAAGTGACACTTCTCCCAATTCAAGACTAGGTGTTTGTCCTCACACCTCATTAAAACCTGCTCGAGATTGCTGAGGCAATCTTCGAAGCTATAGCCAAATACCGAAAAGTCATCCATGAAAACTTCAAGGATGTTTTCGACCATGTCACTGAATATACTCAGCATGCACCGCTGAAAGGTAGCTGGTGCATTACATAGACCAAACGGCATTCGTCGGTAGGCAAAAGTACCGAATGGACACGTGAATGTGGTTTTCTCCTGATCTTCAGGAGCAATCTCAATTTGATTGTATCCACTGTATCCATCCAAGAAGCAGTAATACTTGTGACCCGCCACACGTTCTAGCATTTGATCCATGAATGGCAAAGGAAAATGGTCCTTTCGGGTCACAGTATTTAACTTCCTGTAGTCAATACACATCCTCCATCCAGTGGGGACGCGTGTTGGTACTAATTCACCATCTTTGTTCGGAATGACTGTTATGCCTGCTTTCTTTGGAACTACTTGGGTAGGACTGACCCAAGGACTATCAGATATCGGATATATCATCCCAACATCAAGTAGTTTAAGCACTTCCTTTTTAACTACTTCTTGCATGTTGGGATTCAGACGCCTTTGCATTTGCCTTGAGGGTTTAGCGTCTTCCTCCAGATATATCTTATGCGTGCATATGGATGGGCTTATGCCTTTGAGGTCAGCAATTGTCCATCCCATAGCATCCTTATGCTTGGTAAGCATTTCCACTAGCTTACTTTCCTGTTCATGAGTTAAAGCAGCTGAAATGATCACAGGATAAGTTTTTCCAGCCCCCAGGAATGCATATTTTAGCTCTTTGGGAAGCTCCTTCAATTCTAACTCCGGAAACTGGAAACTAGAGGGCATTACCAACTTGGTTTTAGGAGGCAGTTGTTCATATGGCTGTATCCACATGCAATCGGCTCTATCCTCCTCTATCGTATCCATCATCAGACACGTCTGGTTCAGGTCAGCATCCAATGGGGTGGACTCTGCAGGCTGATAGATATCGCCAAATTGAGTCATCACAACTTCCAAAGGATCTTTGTAGTCGACCAAGTCAACTTCATCTTCAATGACTGTGTCTATGTAATGGATTTCTTCCTCATCATCGTATTCTTCAGGTCGGGGATTAGAAAAGATCTTGATATTCAATGTCATATTCCCGAATACGATAGTCATGATACCAGTTCTAATTTTGATTGTGGCATCAATGGTGTTGAGGAATGGACGTCCAAAAATAACCGGGATATGTGCACCAGGATTAGACACAGGTTCTGTGTCCAATATCACGAAATCAACCGGAAAGACAAAAGAGTCTATTTGGACAAGGACATCCTCCAACACCCGTCTAGGGTACTTCACAGATCTGTCTGCCAATTGCAAAGCGACTCGGGTGGGTTTGAGTTCACCCAACCCTAGCTGTTTATAAACTGAAAATGGCAGCAGGTTCACGCTTGCTCCTAGATCGAGGAGTGCGTTATCTATCTTTTGATTCCCAATTCTGCATGAGACAGTAGGTGTACCAGGATCTTTGAGTTTTGGAGGCAACTCATTTTGAATGATCGCACTGGCTTGGCACGCGACATACGCATGTTTTTTCACGCTTTGCCTCCTCTTGACCGTGCATAGATCTTTGAGATACTTAGCATAGGCCGGCACTTGCTTGATAGCATCTAGGAGTGGAAGGTTAATTTTAACTTGCTTAAACAATTCCAGAAACTCCTGATTCTTCGTCTCATTCTTGGGTTTCTTCAACCGTTGAGGATAAGGTGCAGGAAAGGGGCATTTTGGTGGTTCCTCCTTAACAGATTCCTTTCCAGGCCTTTGCTCAACTTCTTCTTCTACTATAGGAGCTTCAATGTTTGCCTTGATTGGTTCGTCATTGGTAGACTGCTCCTCCTCTTGAGTAGATGGTAGCTCAACTTCTTTATCCACCACTTCCTCCTCTTTGTACACTTCGGGAGTGGACAGAGGCATGCTTTTCCCTATGATTTTTCCACTTCTCAGTGTAGTCACAGCTTTAGCATGTTCTTGATTGTTAGGACCATTGTTATGTCCCTTTGGATTTGGAAGTGGTTGGGCAGGGAATGTTCCTCCTGAGCCCTCTTGCCGTGCATCTATCCTTTCTAATGTGGCAGACATTCTACTCATCATCTGTATGAGTTGCTGCATTAGATTGGCATTAGCAAGTGGCTCGTCTTCTTGTACCTTCTTGTGCGGTGGCACATAGGTATTAGTTTGTGGTGCATTGGAGGGTTGAGCTTGATTGTAATTATTGGTTCTGTTTTGATTGTAATGCTGGGCTGGCCTATTGTTTTGCCCTTGATATTGATTGTTGTTGTAGGGCTGCTGTTGATATTGATTTTGGGCCCCAGCATTATTTCTCCAATCAAAACCGGGGTGATTCCATCTATTGTTATTTTGAAAGTTATTGTTGGAATTCCCCGCCCCTCGAAAACCTTGCATGGCATTCATCTCTATAGGGGCTTGCTCTTGAAAATATGGCACATTAGGACAATATTGAGTTGTATGTCCCAACATGTTGCATGTGCCACATGGTTCTTCAGGCATGACTTGCCTAGAGCTCTCTCCTTTCATGCTTAACTCCTCTACCTTCTTTGCTAGCTCTGCATACTTAGTCATGAGGTGATCTTCATTGGTTAGCTGGTATAGGCTTTTCTCCTCTACACAGGATATCTGTGAGCATGAGATATTGTCAGAATTTGACCATTCATGAGCGTATTCAGCTAACCATTCGAAATGGGCTTCGGCCTCTTCAGTGTTTTTACGCAGAAATGGTCCAGAGCTCATCGTTTCCACCAACTTCTTTGTTTCACCATTCAATCCCTGATAAAAGAAGCTGATAGTTCGCCATTTCTCAAACCCATGGTGTGGGCACGAGAGAAGCAAATCTTTGAAACGCTCCCACGCTTGGGTGAAGGTTTCATTGCTCTTTTGTTTATAGGAATTGATTTGACGCTGAAGGTCTGTGGTCATGCGAGTAGGATAGAATTTCTTCAGAAACGCGGTGCTCATCGCATGCCAGGTGAAAATTGAATTAGGTTTTAGGGAGTGGAGCCACGCCTTCGATTTATCTTTCAAAGTGAAGGGGAATAGCATTAGATGCGTCACCTCCCTAGGACAAGTTTGCGAGAATGTTTTGCAAACATCCTCGAAATCGGTGACATGTAAATACGCCTTCTCGCTTTCCATCCCATGAAAAGTGGGAAGCAGTTGAATCATCCCATTGCGAAACTGAAATTCGCCATTATGCGGTGGGATTTGAATGCAAGAGGGCGTAGGTGCATATTCTGGTTGCATGAGATCGCAAAGAGGACGGAGTGCCTCATCAATTGGTACCACAACGTTGTCACCATTTTCACTCTGATGATCATCCATTGATGCAGTTGGAGTGGCTATTGGGTTGATGGAACTATCAGAGTCAGACAAGTAGAAAGGATTTCCAAAAATTCCTTCAATAGAATTCTCGGACATGAACTAGGAGAGTCCCTAGGGTGAGAACTTACCCAAAAGAACTGAAAAGAAGAGAAAATAAAAATAGAAAGAGATGAAGAGAGACTGAGGTAATTTAAGGAATTGATCGTCGCCTTCCCCGGCAACGGCGCCAAAAACTTGACACGAGACTTTTTCTGTGCGTTCTTGTGCAATACCCAAGTGTAGGTAGACGTGCAAGTAATATCTGGTAAGACCAGGTCGATCCCACAGGGAAGGTGTTGACCTATTGAATTAGACTAACCTCTAAAGAAAATAAAATAAAATGAATAAGATCAAGCAATGGTGCGGAACACAAAGTTCCACAGCTAAGATTACTAAAGGAAATGACTAACAATCTAACTAGCTGATTAAAACAGTACTTGAAATTAGGATGTTTAACTGTAAAAGAAAGTGTTGGGATTACACGAATCCACAGTAATCTAGCCATCTACCATGCATTTACCTTGAAGCACAAAGGAGTATGTTACCCACAGTTTTCCGTATTCCTCTAAAGATAGAGAATCCATGGCCCTTTCATGACCGGGACCATATCATCACAGTTAAATTAAGATACATGAAAGCGGTTTAATCCAATAGTTAAGACTCACATCCTCAATGGTGTTAGCATTGAAGATGGTTTGCAAAATGTATTGAAAGAAAATGCCTTAGGGCCTTAGTTTTAAAACTGTTTTGACAAACTGAGCATTTATTTGGGACAGAATGATAACAAATCCTAAAACAAAAGGTCCTGGAATACTGCAGGGAACATCCTCAAGAATCCGAGAGTTCGATCGATCGACGCGCTTTCGATCGATCGAAGACCTTCATCCCTCAATCGATCGAACTGACTTCGATCGATTGACTGTCTATGGTTCGATCGATCGAACACAGCGATTATCCTGCTGCATGGCAGAGGCTGGAGATCACTGTTTCATCGTGTTCTCCCAACCTGGGACTACTCAGACATCGTCTGGAGTGCCACAGATTGATATTTAACGTACGAAATCATTAACATCTTGTTTAGTTGCAAGTTTTTCATGGAAAATTCAAAAACTATGGTTTTACCACTATTTAGCATGTAATATCACGAGATGATCGAGTAAACTACGACTAACACGTGCAGAATATAACTAACAATATATAGATAACCTAGAATGAAGAATACTTGTATTAAACTTAGAGAAATCCAGTCCACAATGTAAAACTTCAATGAAAACCTACAAAAACAAGCAAACTCTCTATCTCTCTCTATGAAACTGTTAAAATGTAAAAGTGGGCGTCCTTATGGACGTGTACAATACACACATATATAAGAAAACCTAAGAAACTAGGGTTAAAACCCGCATCTGCTGCGCACGCAAATGTTTCTGGAAATACCCCGTTCGATCGATCGAACTGGTCTCGATCGATCGAACCCTTAAGCTTCAAGCGCTTCAACTCTCTTTGAGCGATCGAACTCTCGATCGATCGAACCTTCTTAGATCGATCGAACTCCACATTTCAGCTTTGACTTCTTTTGTTCTCATTCCAGCATTCCAGTTATTCTGATGTTCATCTGTTTAGTCCACACAGCAGTAATCTGCACAAACAACAGCTAAAACAATACAACTTATCATAGATTAATCATAGTGTATAGAAATTAGCCTTGCAATGCAAATTGCAGATAACACGGGAAGTTGTGATAAAAACTAATACAATTCTTCCTTTTTGCGCGGTTGTATTTTACAAATACCCCCGCTTTGCACATATTCTCTTTTTTTTTTAACTTCCCACAACTACTCTCCTCCAATCACAACTTTGACAGTTTTCTATTATTGGATGCGCAATGAGGTCATTTAGAATCAAGGTAAAGGATTAAGGGTTTATATTCCATAATGGATCGGGTATTATTCAGTCAGTGTGGGGTTTTGAAATGGAATGGTTTCTATAGGTAAAGGGATATGGATAGTGGTACGATATGGGTGATGATGGCTCAATTCATTTTCTTAATTTCCTAACTTTAACACTTCAATGTTTATTGAGTTTGGTTGGTAGATCATGAACGTTCTCCTCTAATAAACAGCCAAAATTGAAAATTTAACTGAGACTAGTGCAACGAATGTACTATGCATAATCAAGAAAGACAATTCAAATTTTATGTGAAAATTCCCTCAGAAATAAAGATTGGATCAAAAACTCACTAAGGGTTAAATAGTTTCTACTACTCATTTTTAGGTTTTCAACATAGCTACCAACTAGTGCAATTGGATGTTGGATACATGAAGGGTCAACAAATGCAATCATCCTAGTGAAACTAGAAAAATATGTGAACTTAATCCATAAAAGGATGAGATTAACATGAATGTATCATTGCTTGATAACAGCTAAATGGAAGTGAATATTTAAAGTTGTTCTACCAATAAAGTTCAGAAATTTTATTTATTTATTTATATTATTATACTTATTATTATTTTTTAATCGAGATTGTATGATATGTGCAATAAAGTTATCCAGATTGCTAAGTATACACATATGCAGGTGATGATTATCTATCTACATCCCACCCCCAACTGAAAATTGCGATGTCCTCAAAAGTTGATTTTCAAAAATAAATAGAGAGATATCACCTGATACAACAAAGCAATAACTGCAAGCATAGCAATCTGTAAAGAAGACATACAAACTCCAAGCAACCAAGATGAATAAAAAGTAAATATGAAAATAAAAGAAAAAGAGATCCATACATAATAGAAAACTGATCACTGGGATGATAAAGCAATAAAATCAGAGCAGTGATCAAAATATCCAATCATAATTACACAGTCCAAAATATCCACATACAAAAGAAAACTATGAGAGAAGAGAGAGAACATAAATAAGCAAAATACAACAAAACTCCCACTCTCAATGGACATAATATAATCATCACCAATATCGGATAAAATCACGATCGGTGCAGCAGGAGCATCCTCATCTCCACCCTCAGCAACAGTAGTAGCCGTCGTCGGGTCACTCACAGTCAGGGCAGCTGATGTAGAGAATGATGGGTCAGCCACGACTGAAGGTGGTGCAGATGATGATGATGATGGGGCATAGGGATCAACAGGCAGTGGAGGTGGAGTAACAGAAATGGTAGGCGGAGCTGTGGATGTAGATGGAGCTGCAGGATTAGAAGATGGTGGCAGACCAGAAGAAGATGTTGAAAATTCTAAAAATCTTTGTGAATGGAAAATCTATGCACCCCCAACTAACCAAGACTGTTCTGGACATACAGGAAAATGATAAAAATAGTTCATTCACAAGACATGTAGGCCAGAAATCGTAATCAACAAAGTAATATAAAATTGCAAATTTATAAATTTAACTTTGTAATAGCATCCTCCTTGCAAAATTATTACCTGCAACCATGGTATTTAGGACCTTATTAATAAAGAAAAAAAAAAAAAAAGCAAAATCAACAATCCTTTGTCCAGCATTACACTTCAAATGATAATAGAAAGACCAACTGACAAAACGCAATTGAAATGGAGCACTAATTTTTAAACATGAATATTCCATCTTCCATAATTGCTTCTTTCTCCGCCACATCTTTGAGTGTGGATTCCAAACTTGATGATTCCCTTTCCCAGAACATTTGGAAAGTAGCAAGGATATCATCGAGTGAGTCTGAAATCTCTGAGGAATCGATTGCACAAGCAAGAGGTGATCCGGATGGAGACAAAGATAATGGAGTGTAATTTCTTAACGGACTTTCCTCTTGCGACAGAGTACCCGGGGATCCTATGTATGGTCCAAATCCATGGAATAATTGATGCGGAAGGAACAACAGCGGTAACATTGGATTCATAGTGAAAATCCTGACAAAGGAAGAACAAAAGAAAACCAAAAAGGAAGAAATTAAATAAAACAAAAGAAAGAACCAACAAAAAGGAATAAACACAGAAAAAATGAAGTGTGATAAGGAATTAACCTCACTATAGGCGTGATAAAACCATGTACACTAGCAGGTAGAGGGCATTGAAGCCGGAATAACAAATAACTCATGTGCACATAAATGTACAGAACCAATTCGATGACAAGGAAGTCATCAACATACATGAAGATAGCATTATGGCGTTCTGGTACCACATCCTGTAAATCTTCTTCATCCCATGGTTCCCACATTGAGTCATTCTCCCACTATGCCAAGAGGGCATCATCTACTTCCCCAACAAAATACCCCTCTGGTTCACCTTCCTCTTCAGGGAAGTCCATATGCTCAAAGGGGTTAATGTGGAGGAGTGCAGGATTGTAAGGGATGTACCCTTGGGTCAGGTCATTGACATCGTCCACTCTAGGCCTTTGATAAGGAGAGAGGCAGAATGCAATCTCCTTGGTAGTCCATAGAGGGTTAGTATATTGTAAATCAGCCCATAACCCGATTGAATGGACGTCGTCATCCCTCATAATTTTTTTGTAGCTTGCAGGGGAGAGATAACATGGAATAGCATATTAGAATCGAAGTCACACTCAAAAAAAGACAGAAATAAATGAAACAAAACAAAGTGCAGTAAAGGAAAGAATACAACAATATTGTGTGAACACTCTTTAGTGTTTTAAGTGGAGGAATAGCTGGGCTCATCTAGCTGGATGTGCTCAGCTTCTGGTAGAAAGTTCTCCAAGAACGTTTTTAACCTTTGGCCGTTAACCTTGAAACAATCATCGTTCTTGGAATTTATGAGCTCAACGACCCCATGTGGAAAAATAGATTTAACAATGAATGGACCTATCCACCGGGATCGGAGCTTACCTGGAAAAAGGTGGAGGCGAGAGTCATACAGTAAGACTTTTGGCCCTGGCTTAAATGATTTTCAAAAGATTGTTCTATCGTGGCGAGCCTTCAACATTTCCTCATGTAATTTAGCATTGTTATATATATCTCGACGTATTTCTTCCAGTTCAGCCAACTGGAGTTTTTTGAGATGACCTTCCTCTTTAATGTCAAAGTTCAATGAGCGTGTTGCCCAATATGCTTTGTGCTCGATTTCTACAGGGAGGTGACATGCCTTTCCGTACACTAGATTGTACAGGGATATCCCCAAGTTTGTCTTATAAGCGGTGCAGTATGCCCATAGAGCATCGGTCAGTTTATATGCCCAATCCTTTCTGTTGAAACTAACCGTCTTTTCTAGAATATGCTTGATTTCTCGGTTAGCCAACTCTACCTGCCCATTAGTCTGTGGGTGGTAGGCTAGAGCGATCTTATGGTTGACCCCATATTTATGAAGAAGTGACTCCAAAGGCCAGTTGCAAAAATGCTTGCCTTGGTCACTTATTAGTGCTTTTGGGGTTCCAAAATGCGATAAAATATGTTCCTTAAGAAAGGACATTACTATTTTGTGGTCATTGCGTCTTGTCAGTATCGCTTCTACCCATTTTGATACGTACACCACAGCTAGGAGTAGGTATTCACTGTTGTTTGATTTCGAAAATGGGCCCATGAAGTCTATACCCCAACAATCGAATATTTTAATTGTGATAATGGGAGTTAAGGGTATTGAGTTCCTTTTTGAAATTATACCTAGCTTTTGACAGCGTTGGTACGATTTGCAAAAAAAAAATAGGCATCCTCAAACACGATGGGCCAATAGAATCTGCTGTGTAGGACTTTTTGTGCGGTCTTTTGCGAAGCAAAATGGCCACCGCAGGCTTCAGAATGACAAGAGGCTAAAATTACAGTTATGTCCTCATTCGGGATGCAACGTCTGATGACCTGATCAGCACATTACTTGAATAAGTATAGGTCATCGAAAAAGAAGTGACGTGCAAATGAAAGGAACCTTTTCTTATCCTGATTTGACCAATGATTCGGGTCTCTCCTGTAACAAGATAATTTACTATATCTGCATACCAGGGCAAACTGGAAACAGTCATCAGTTGCTCATATAGGAATTCATCTTTAATTGGTACGGATTCAGTGTTGTCTTTTCGGGTCACAGTATTCAATTTTTGATAATCAATACACATCCGCCATCTGGTGGGGACACGTGTCAGTACCAATTCGTCATTTTTATTTGGGATTATCATTATACCCGCCTTTTTTGGCACCACTTGGGTTGGACTAACCCAAGGGCTATCAGATATAGGATATATGATCCCAACATCAAGTAGTTTTAAAACTTCCTTTTTGACGACTTTTTGCATATTGGAATTTAGAAGTCTTTGCAATTGTCGTGAAGGTTTAGCGTCTTCCTCCAAGTATATTTTATAAGTGCACACAGACGGGCTTATGCCTTTGAGGTCGGCAATAGTCCATCCTAATTCTCCCTTATGTTGTTTCAATAGTTGGTTTAACTTACCCTCTTGTTCAGGATTTAATGTAGATGAAATTATGACGGGGTAAGTCTTTTCAGTCCCTAGGAAGGCGTATTTGAGCTCTATTGGAAGCTCCTTTAACTCCAAATAGGGAAACTGAAAATTGGAGGGCATGACTAATTTCATTTTTGGAGGTAGTGATTCATATGGTGTTACCCACATGCATTCAGCTCTATCCTCCTCTTTCGTTTTCATCATGAGGCAAGTGTGATTTAATGCAGCATCCAATGGAGTAGAATCATTAGGTTGATAGATAGCGTCAAATTGTGACATAACTACCTCCAAGGGATCTTTATAATCTACAAAATCAGTCTCATCTTTAATGACCGTTTCAATGTAATTGATTTCTTCCTCATCCTCGTATTCTTCAGGTTGGGGAATTGAAAAAATCTTGATATTTAGAGTCATGTTCCCTAATACGATGGTCATTCTACCACTTCTTATTTTTATTGTGGCATCTATTGTATTAAGGAATGGACGTCCAAAAATCACTGAGATTTATGAACATGGATTAGATACAGGTTCAGTGTCCAAAATTACAAAATTGACCGAGAAGAGAAAGGAGCCTATTTGTACGAGAATGTCCTCCAGTATTCCTCTAGGATATTTGACTGACCTATCTGCCAGTTGTAGTGCAACTCGGGTAGGTTTGAGTTCACCCATCCCTAGTTGTTTATAAATTGAGTATGGCAGCAGGTTTATGCTTGCTCCTAGATCAAGGAGTGCGTTATCTATCCTTTGATTTCCAATTTGGCACGAGTCAGTTGGAGTACCGGGGTCTTTGAGTTTCGAAGGCAATTCATTTTGGATGATTGCGCTTGCTTGGCAAGCAATATACGCGTGTTTCTTCACACTTTGCCTCCTTTTGACCGTGCATAAGTCTTTAAGGTACTTTGCGTAGGCTGGCACTTATTTGATTGCATCAAGGAGTGGAAGATTTATTTTGACTTGTTTAAACAACTCCAAGAACTCCTGATTCTTTGCCTCATTTTTGGGTTTCTTAAGCCTTTGAGGGTAAGGCGCAGGGAAAGGGCATTTAGGTAATTCATCTTTAACTGGTTCCTTTCTGGGCCTTCTCTCAACTTCTTTTGCTTCTTTAGGAGCTTCTTCTTTTGCATCTAATGATTTGTTATTATTGAATTGCTCCTCTTCTTGAGTGGACGATTTGTTTTTAGTTACCACTTCGTCCTCTTCATACTCCTCGGGAGTAGAATGAGGCATGTTTTGCCCAATAACCTTGCCGCTTCTCAAAGTAATCACGACTTTAGCATGCTCTTGATTATTGGGACCATTGTTGAATCCCTTCGGGTTTTGAAGTGGTTGGGCAGGAAATGTTCCACTCGATCCCTCTTGTCATGCGTCCATTCTTTCTAATGTTGCGGACATTTTACTCATCTTCTGAATTAACTATTGTGTTAAATTCGCATTAGAGAGTGGATCATCCTCTTGTACCCTTTTGTGAGGTGGCAGTACGTATTTGATTACTGGCTATTAGAGGGTTGAGCTTGGTTGTAGTTATTTGATCTATTTTGATTGAATGGCTGGGACCGCCTATTGTATTGCCCTTAATATTGGTTATTGTTATTATAGGGCTGTTGTTGATGGTATTGATTTTGGGTCCCAGCATCGTTTTTCCAATCAAAACTGGGGTGATTCCATCGATTGTTATTATTTTGCAAATTAAAATTATTATAGGAATTCCCCGCCCCCCCTATACCCTTGCATGGCATTAATTTTCATGGGGGCTTGTTCTTGAAAGTATAGTACATTGGGATAGTATTGAGTGGTAACTCCCAACATGCTGTATGTGCCGTACGGTTCTTCAGGTACAACCTGCTTAGAACTTTGTCCTTTCATCATCCCTAACTCCTCTACTTTCTTAACTAGTTCTTCATATTTGTTCATCAGATGATCCTCACTTTTTAATTGGTACAAACTTTTCTCCTCTACACAGGATATCTGTGAACTTGAGACATCTTCAATATTTGACCATTCATGAGTATGTTCAGCTAGCCACTCGAAGTGAGCTTCAGCCTCTTCAGTGTTTTTGCGAAGAAACGGACCTGAGCTCATGGTTTTGACCAACTTTTTAGTTTCACCATTTAACTCTTCGTAAAAGTAGCTTATGGTTTGCCATTTCTCGTACCCATGATGTGGGCATGAGAGAAGCAAATCCTTGAAATGCTCCCAAGTTTGGGTGAAGGTTTCATTGCTCTTTTGTTTATAAGAGTTTATTTGTCGTTTAAGTTTGGTGGTCATGCGAGGTGGAAAGAATTTCCTTAAGAATGCAGTGTTCATGGCATGCCAGGTGTAGATTGAATTCGGCTTTAAGGTGAGTAGCCATGCTTTTGCTTTATCCTTCTAGGTAAAGGGAAATAGCATTAGGCATGTCACATCTACGAGACGATTTTGTGAGAATGTTTTACAAACATCCTCAAAGTCCTTAACATGTAGATATGCCTTCTCGCTCTCCATTCCATGGAAGGGTGGAAGGAGTTGAATCATTCCATTGTGAAATTGAAATTCGCCTGCATGGGGTGGAATGAGAATACAAGAAGGTGTAGGTGCGTGTTCGGGTGTCATGAGATCGTACAAAGGACGAAGCGAATCATCAATCAGTACAACCACATTCTCACCGTTTTCACTTTGATTATCGGCCATTGAATCAGTAGGTGTAGCTACGGGATTAATAGAACTAGAGGAATTGGCAAAGTAGAATGGATTTCTGAAAATTCCTTTAATGGAATTGTCGGACATGAAAGGGAAAGATTCCTAAGGAGATTTCAATCTAAAAAACCTAAAAGAAAAAGAAAATAGAAATAGATAAAGGTAGATTGAGGTAATCTAAGTATTAAATCGTCGCCTTCCCCGGCAATGGCGCCAAAAACTTGGCACGAATAAAAAGTGTTGTGCGCTTATGTGCTTTACCCAAGTATAGGTAGACGTGCAAGTAGTAATCTGGTAAGACCAGGTCGATCCCACAGGGAAGGTGCTAAACTAAAAACTTAGATTAAACTCTAAAGGAAAAAGGAAAATTCAAGATTTAAAACAAGGTGTAGAACACGAAGTTCTACAGACTATAACTACTAGAGCAATTAAAGTAAACTATTGATTAACTAATTAACTAAAGTGATGTCTTAAAAGTAATTTTCTTTATATAAAGGGAATGTTGGGATCATATGAATCTGCATCGATCATGCCATCTACATGCAATTACATTTAAGCTCTAAGGAGTGTCTATCTACAGTATTCTGTATTTTTTAAAGATAAAGAATCAATAGTCTATTCATAGCCAGGTTTACATCATCACATTTGTTTCCAAAACACATGAAGGTTGTTTAAAATAATAGTTAAGTCTCGCATTCTGAATGGTGTTAGCATTCAAAATGGTTTGCCAAAGTTATTGAAGAAAAATGTCTTAAGGCTTAAAGTAATAAAACTGTTTTGACAAAATGAGCATTTGGGGACAGTTTGATAACAAATCTCAAAATCAAAAAGTTTTGGAATACAGTAAAACGTCTTCTGAAGAATCTGAAGGTTTGATCGATCGATGCGCTTTCGATCGATCGAATATCATCATCTCTCGAGCGATCGAAATGGCTTCGATCGCTTGACTACGTGTCTGCTTCGATCGATCGAACTACTTTGATTGATCGAGTGCAGGTTTTATACTGCTGCATGGCAGAGGCTGGAGATCACTGTTTCATCATGATCTCCCAACCTGGAGACTACTCAGACATGGTCTGGAGTGTCACAAATTCGTTTGTAACATGAAAGTTCATTAAATGCATGTTTGGTTATGATTTCAACATACAATCTATGAACCTAAGTGATTTAAAACTATTACTATGATAACTATCAATTCTAACATATTAAACTATGATTTTAAGCGACTAGAATGTGAATAAACTAAGATTGCAGAACCTGGAATAGAAGAACTTATATTAAACAATAGAAATCAATCCCAAAAGCTATATCCAAAGCTTCAAACCTACAAAAATCAAGAATAAACTCTCCTCTCTCTATGTAAACTGATAAAAACAGAAGTGGGCGTCCCTTTGGATGTGAACAAAACGAATATAAATACTAAAACCTAAAGCTAGGGTTAAAAACTTTGTCTCCGCTGCGTGCACTTAAGTTCTGATAAAAGCCATGTTCGATCGATCGAACATCACTCAATCGATTGAACTTCTGGAATTCTCGAGCGCTTGAACCTTCTTCGATCGATCGAAACTTCGATTGCTTGAATGATCTTCGATCGCTTGAGACTCACTTTTCATGTTTCAATTGTCTTCCTTAAAATCCAGCATCCCTTTTATCCTGCTTATTCATTTCTTCACACAGCAAGCGGTGATCTGCACAAATTATAGCTAAAACAATACAACTTATCATAGATTAATCATATTATGTAAAAGCTAGCATTGTAATCTAAATTGCAGATTTGCAAGGGAGTTATAGACTTAATCAGTGCATTTCTTTATTTTAGTGCAGTTGTATTTTACAAATACCCCCGGTTGTCATTGCCCCAGAGGATGAGGCTTCTCTCTATGGATCTGACATGGACAACTTTTGAGTCCATTACCTTTAGGACTTATAATTTTTCTTTTGACTTTAGGACATATTGTCCACTTACTTTTGACACTTATATAAACAGCTATTGTCTATAGCCTTTTTGTATAGGTAGCCACCAGTGGTGGTCTTGTTTATATCTCTTGCTAGATCTTGTATAGGATTTCACGCTATACATAGATGATCTGTTGTGTACTCTGTGGTACATCCTTTAGATATATATATATATATAAATGTGGTAGATTGTTTCTTTAGATTATCTCTATTGTCACCTCATTATTTATGTCATGCTTGTGATTTTAGATTCATGATTATGCCTTCCGTTGTTTTATGGTTGTTTTCCTGAGAAGATTTCCAACTAATTGTAGATCTTTCATAGGTACACTTTACACGGAACACTATGATGGGACCTACGAGAAACCAAGCGTGACTGGGAGCTCCCATTCCTCAAGGTTGGACCCAACATGAGTCTTCAAAGCATTCATTTAATGAATGGAACATATAGAAGACACTTACAATAATGCCACCCATCGAGCTAACAATGGAAACAACGGCAACAACCATGTTGCTCCTCCAAGGCAGACATGCAATAAGCTATTGGAATGATTTTGTGGCCTGTCATGGCAGAATTGTGGAAAGCCAAATAATGGATACAAGAGTTGGAGTTAATCTTTGAAGCCCTAGAATGCAGCAAGCTTGACAAGAGACGTTTAGCCACATTTGAGCTGACTGACACTACTACAGACTGGTGGGAGGCTGATAGATCCATAATTAGAATCGATGCTGCAAGGAAAATGCCTTGGGAAGCATTCAAGACTTGATTTCTCGAGAAGTATTTCCCCAAGGATGAAAGAGATTAACAAGAAAGGAATTTCCTGAGCCTAGCTCAAGGAAATTAGACAGTTAGAGAATATACCACACAATTTGAGTGACCTTCCCATTTTGCTCCGTATATGATAGATACCCCTGCTAAGAAGGTCAAGCAATTCCATTAAGGACTCAACCTACACCTCTGACACGTGATGATAGGCCATTTGGGCCAGACGTTTGAAGGGATTATCTGTCTTGCTTCAAGTTTAGAAAAGGATGCTTATCCTACACAAGGACCACAATTAAATCGACTTCTGCCTAGGACCTTCAAACCAAGGAACTTTCTCGCTCAGCCACCCCTGAACAATCAAGGATGGAAGCCCCCAGGCTAACAACTACTAGGGAACCAAGTATACTTGGGACAGGATGAAGAAGCCCCAAGCCAACTTTTCTTGATAGTAGAATCAAGAGCGAGGACTGCCTCATGCATAGCCCGTCGTCTAGTGACAAAACACTAATGGATGCTTCAACTATGGAGTATCCGGGCACATTATAATGTATTGCATAGATCCCAAGACCAACCACCACAATGATAATGTCTGCTGCAATTGTAACAAGCTTGGCCACATAAGCAAGGATTATCAAGCACCTCCTGGAGGCTACTATGGAGTGCCTGCTTAGGGACAACAAGGATAACAAGGTCAGATTAGGGTGAATTCCATCATCCCTAACAATCCAGGATATAATGTTGAGGAACAACAGAACTTGGATGGTACACTCATTTTATTTCACAGTCAAGTCAGAGCTTTGTTTGATACCAGTGTCGCCTGCTCGTTCATAGCTATTAAGATCATGTGTGATTTGGGTTTGGTATCCCTAGCACTTGAACCAACCCTTAGTGCCGTTTCACCTTTGGGAGTAACTCTTAAGTTAGGCTAGGTGTGTAAGGATTGTCCCTTGACCCTAGAGGATAAAAAAATCCCAGTAGACTTGATAGTCTTATGAATGTCTGAGTTCGACGTGATCCTAGGAATGGATTGGCTTACTAAGTATGGTACCAACCTAGATTGTCTTTTTGACACTTGGTTGATCAGATTTTAGTGCCAACCATTGAGTAATATGTTTCTTACAAGCTATTTTTCTGTGATAGAGAGTTCAAGCATGGAGCTTACTATCAACCAAATCCCCATTATTCAAGATTTTGAAGTCGTATTTTGAGATACCTTAGGATTTCCATCGAAGAGAGAGATAGGCTTTTACATTGAGTTAGCACCTAAAACATTGTCAATTTCCAAGACCTCGTACCGAATGATGCCAACAAAGATGGAAGAATTGAAGAAGTAAGTTCAGGAACTTGAAGACTTAGGTTTCGTTCACCTGAGTGCGTCACCTTGGGGAGCACCTGTACTATTTGTGAAGAAGAAGGATGGAGAGCTACAACTTTGTAGTGACTATAGAGAGCTGAATAAGGTCACAATCAAGAATAGATACTCACTTCCTTGGATAGACAACCTATTTAGTTAGTAAAGGATCAAGGATATTCTTGAAGATTGATTTGCGTTCAGGTTATCACCAATTGTTTGTTCGGTTGGAAGATATATCGAAGACTAATTTCAGGATAAGGTATGGGCACTACAAGTTTCTAGTGATGTCTTTTGGATTGACTAATGCCCCAGCAGTATTTATAGAACTAATGAATAGAGTATTCAGACCTTATCTAGATCAATTCATTATATTATTCATTGAGGACATTCTGATCCATTCGAAGACAGAGGAAGAGCACAAGAAGCATCTACAGATTGCTCTGCAGGCTCTCAGAGATTCAGCAAGTGTGAATTCTAGCTTCAGGAAGACAAATTCTTAGGTTACGTGATATTGCAGGATGGAATTTCTATAGACTCATCTAAGATCAATGCAGACTTGAGCTGGAATAGGCCGACCAACGCAACTGAAGTTAGAAGTTTTCTTTTTTGGTTGGATATTACCGGAGATCTGTAGAAGAATTCTCCAAGATCACAGGTGTAACACCAGCCCATTTACCTATAATTATCTGTATATGTATATATTTCAGTATTTCAGTATTTGTATATGATAGTTATGATCATTTATGATTGAGTTTTAATGATGATTATTATGATGTTCATTTCTTAACTCTTGAATTCTTAAAACAATAGAAGGATTTGAGAACCAGGAGTGCTGAGCGCTCAAGGCACCAGAGCGTTCGCGACGGGAGCACTCGAGTAGTGGGAGCGCTCGAGCTAAAAATATGTGAAAAGATAATTTTGCCCTTGGACACTTAAAACTCTATAAATACTAGACCTCCTTTAGCATTGATTACATTTTAAACTTTGATATACAAAGAGTGTCCATGAGAGGGAATTCTTGATAGTTCATGCTTCTACATAAAAATTCACATCAAATTCGTCTTACATGTCTCCAAATTTATGATCCAACCACCCTTATATGCATTCACACACACAATATAACAACCGTGATGTTTAGGAAGTAAGTACTTGGGGAAATCAAGAAGAAGAGGAGGATCCAACACTCTTGAGCTTAAGAAGTTATATTTAGAGCTTGATCATCTCATAATGATCATCATTTGCATTATTTTGATCATCTAAGCTAAGTGAGTACCCCTACTCACTCTTAAAACATGTTTTCTTAAGTTTAATTGTGATCCACGGCTATGAATGTGTTACAAATGATGTAAAAACAAAGTTATGTTGATGAACTAACTAATATGCTAGTATACTGTCAAACCGAGCGCTCGGACCAAGTGCGAGCGCTCGAGCTTAATGAACGGGCCAAGCCTGAGCACTCGAGTTTAGCAGTACATAAGAGAATGAGTTGTTGCAAGTTTAGTTTATGTTAATCCATGATATGTTGACTACACTATGAACTATGGAAATTGTACCTTGAGATATACTTGTCATACGTGTTTGCAAGTGCTTGTATGGAACTGTACTATATGCTAATTGAGTAGTACTTTCTAATGCACAAATTATATAATGAAAGATGAAGGAATCTTGAAGTTTACAAAGGAGAGCACTCTCGAGCTTACTAATTTCCAAATGAACATGTTTTTTATAGTCAGTAAAGGATGAATCTAGTAGACGTAAACGTGTGAGATACATAAACTTTGACAATGTTATAAGGTATACTTAGGTACCAAAATCCATGAATAATGGTCATTAATGACTTATACCGCGCACATTAGTTGTTGATGCATAAGTTATAATAATAAGAATGTAAATGAGGTGATCATATCCGTTGGTCTAGTTCTTGTGTTCCTTCGAGGTAGAGTGATGAGTTCTGTGATATCACCAAGATGTCACTGTCGCCATATGGGCAATGCTGGCAAGAGTATTCGTGAATGACTATTTTAGTTGTCGTGGATACCATTGTGGCATGTGTGGTGGTACCTTGCTGGTGATCAGTTATGAGATGTTTAATAGGCTGTAAGGCGACGATGTCAATATAAGGCCATAATTCAACGATGAATGAATGAGATAGGGTTACCATAGATCGTAAGGCGACGATATTAAGAGAAGGTCGTAAGGTGATAATGATAAGAGGGTAACCTAATAGCTACAAGGCGACGATATTCAGGCCATCGACACTGGTGTTGAATGCATGCAAAGAGTTAAGTAGGTTAAAGATTGGGCGTATCGTCCAAATATTGGATCAATGATCCAAAGTGTGTCGAGTTTATTGGAGATTGAACTTGTGGTTCAAAGCAAATTATCGAGTCAGGATTGATTGGACCAATAGTCTAAAGAGATCAGTTGGTTAGCATCAGTTGTGTTTCCTAGTATGAGTATCGTCCAGGAAGTCTCTAGCATAACGTAACACGTCGAGATTGAGATCAATAAGACGTAACGTGAATGTTTTCAATAGTATACTAAAGAGAACATTTTTATTTATCAACGAGATTAACAATGTTTTCTTAGCATATTCAACTGTAGTAAGTTTACTCACTCAACTTGTATGCAAGCTGGCGACTTTTATGTCCTGGACAATCAAACATCCAGACCTTGCAGAGGCAGACTACTCGGATGCGGAGAATGCCAAGGAAGGCTATGGCTATGCGAGCTAGCTGGTAGGAGTGGAAGACTCTTAGTTTACTTATCTTTCGTTTGGTAGAGGCACTACGATGCAAGACTTATTATTTTGTTTTAGGGCTTGATGCCCAAGATGTTAATCTTTTCTTTATGGATCTGTATTAATGAAGTGTATTACACCGTTGTTGATGTTTATTATGTAGTATGCCTAGATCACCATGCTTGTTAAAGATGCTTGTTATTTATTTATTAGTTCTATATTATTGTGGACGAAAGTAGGACGAAAACAGAATACATGGATTGTACTTTTATCAACAGTGGAAGTAGAGACAACGAAGCAGCGAAGATCGAAAATCAGGAGATCCTAAAGAGGGAACACTTTCGCTATCTAGGTTCAATGATCAGTAGAGATGGAGAGATTGGTGATGACATAACCCATAGAATTAAAGTGGGCTGGTTTAAGTTGAGGAGTGCTTCTGGAGTATTATGTGATCGGAGAATACCAACAAAATTGAAAGGAGAATTTTATAGGATAGCTATTAGGCTAGCTATGCTCTACGGGACAGAGTGTTGGGCAACTAAGAAACAACACATTAGTAGAGTGAGTGTAGCAGAGATGAGGATGTTAAGACGGATGTGTGGTAAGACTAGGAAAGATAGAATTAGAAATGAATACATCCGAGAGACTGTAGGAGTGACATATATTGAGGATAAGTTGAGGGAGAATAGACTTAGATGGTTCAGCCATGTGCAATGAAGACCTGTAGATGCACCTGTGCAAAAGAGTGATAAGATCGTAGTGCCTGGAATAGTTAGAGGGAGAGGCATACCTAGACTGACTTGGGAATATGTAGTGAAACAAGATATGAATATATATAATTTAAATGAGCATATAGCTCTTGATCGTGCAGAATGGAGAAAAAGGATTCATACAGCCGACCCCAATTGATTGGGACACAAAGCTTGGCTTGGTTTGGTTTGGTTTGGTTTATATTATTGTGGACAATTATAAGGTATTCAACTTGCCACGGACCTATGGGCCCAAAAGAGAAAATGTTCTAATTTTGCCTATTTTGGCTACTCCGGGCATGATAGGGATTTTTGGTATTAGAGCCCAATTTAGTCGTGCTCATTGATTGTCGTACATATATGAGCCTTAAGATACCTTACAACTAGTACTGACTTAAATTAGTTTAATTTTAGATCATGGAGCCGATGCATGTAGAGGATGAGATGGGAGGATATATCATCTATGCTGACAGAGTTGAGGTAGCTAATCTCGTGTTTTATCGACAATGTATCCGAATGAGAGCTCGGGAGTGGTTGGAGGAGTGCCTATGCATTTGATGCACGTAGATGGGCTATTGCACCTGGGAAAGATTCGTATGGGGGCTAAGCATCGTTCCCATATCGTAGAGGATGATGAGGACTTCCATGCCACCGAGCTATAGGCTATCTTAGCATATCCTACACAGGCACCACTGTATCGTGACCTCCAGTTTCGGTGCCTGTGCTAGCACTAGCTCTATTTGTAGAGCCAGAGCCTCAGATCTAGTCAAATGTGCTCGTTTTCTTGCACGAGGAGCCGATTATGTTTCCAGTAGCTTTAGTTAAGGAGGATGCTCAAGAGGATGTAGATTCTGACGATAAAGATCTCGAGGAGCCAGAGATAGAGCCTGAAGAGGGTGACGATGATCCTATGGAGGTCGCAGAGGATGGAGATAACGATGGGAATGAGCATAGAGAAGATGATGAGGGAGTAGAGGATGACCATGAGGATGATCCAAATGATGAGCCCAAGGATGAGGATGATCATGTGGACGACCATGACGATGATTAGGAGAAAGAGCCAGATGAGGACCCTGGTGATGATGAGGTTGATGGAGAGGCTGATCCAATGGATGATGAGGGTGATGATGGGGAGTTTGAGATAGCTTAGGTACCTTAGGGATTTGCTGCAGGACCTATTCTACTTGCAGTACATCGTTGATGGAGGTTAGTTATCGATAGACGAGCAGAAGCCAGATGTTCAGCCAAAGGATGACCCGATTATGGAGATGGTAGATGAGTTTCACTTGTCGCTAAACTGGGTGCCACCGGAGGAGGTTGATGTTCTAGCTGATGAGCCACCTCCGCTCGAGTAAGATGATGAGGAGGACTTCTGGGATCGGATTTCGAGGATCTAGATCTCTTATTTATGTTGATCAAGGCATGTAACCCACTTTTTTTCGGTATACATGAGGGTAGCAGTATATGTAGATGTAGTGTAAATACCCAAACACTACCATGTTGTAAATGTTTTTGACTATGTATATGAGTAGTGTGCTTTTACTTGTTATTGTCTCTGAGTACCCGTTCTTACTGGTCGCTTGTGTTCGTCACTTTAGATGTTGATCCATTTGGATTGTGTGCACTGTGTCTTGCCTCAAGGGTTAGTAAGTGACGATGAGACAGTTATCAGGTTCTCATGGTTGACGGGACGAGAAATGTAAGGAACTGACAAGAAAGGGCCCTTGTTCCCAAAAACATGGATCTTACTGGAGCTTTCAAAGTTTTCTGCAATGCCTAGAGCATATCAGAGATGATCATTGAGGAAATCACAATAACAACAACCGTAGTAATAACCACCAAGTTGCACCATAGCTTCCAATCACTAAAGACAAGATACTCAAATGATTCAGAGACCTCTGCCCTGATTCATTTGATAGAATCAGTGAAGCCTGGAAGGAAGATAAATGGATAAGGAACATGGATTGTATTTTTGAACAAATGAGGTGCGATGAAGAAAAAAGCATCATTTAGCTATGTTCCAGCTTACCTGTGTTGCTAATAATTGGTGGGAGTCCGAGAAAGCAATGATGGGAGCTGAAGCGTCGGAGAGGATGATGTAGACTGTGTTCAGGGAGAAGTTTTTGGATAAATACTTCCCTAAGAAGGAGAAGGACCAAAGAGAGAGGGAGTTCATGGACTTGACTCAGGCTAACATGACGGTGTGCGAGTACAATACGTAATTCGAGAGGTTATCTCATTTTGCCCAACACCAGATAGATACTCCACAGAAGAAGATAAAGAGGTACCATCGAGTTGAATTCCCATCTGTACCACATGATGTTGGGACATTTGGGTACGATGTTTAAAGCATTTGTGAGATTAGAATCTGGGTTGGAAAAAGATGGATATCAAGGAACCAAGCAACCAGTTACCCGATCCCTTATGAGAGGAAAGTTTGTTCCAAGACCCTCGGGCCACCTTCAAGGAGCAAAGAGGACCTGGAATGGAGAGAGGAAGTCATAGTTGACCTTTCTTCACAATCAAATAGCTACACCACCTGTTGCAATCAGAAGGAGACTAGGAGATTGCTTCAATCATGTGATACCAGGACATCTTGCTAAGGATTGCCGGCGATCGAAGAAGAATAGCTGCCTCAAAGTAATCTGCTATAACTATGGAAAGCCAGGGCACATTGCTAAGGACTGTCGAGCACCTCCAGGCGGATACTATGGAGTAACCACTTAGGCTAGGCTCAATGCAATCATCTTGGAAGAAGCCAGCTATGAAGAAGAGGCCCAGCAGAACATGGAAGGTACACTCATGTTACTCGGTAGTCGGATTAAGGTTTTATTTGATACTAGAGCTTCTATTCGTGTATCGCTATTAGACTTGTTCAAAAGTTGGGATTAGAACCCTAGACACTTAAGGTTACCCTTAATGCTATTTCTCCCTTAAGAATGATGATTAAGTTGAGTAAGGTGTGCAAGGATTGCACCCTTACCTTAGAAGATCAAATCCTCCCCGCAGATTTGATTGTGTCATCAATGAGGGAGTTTGATGTGATTTTGGGAATCAACTGGCTTACGAAGTACCATGCTAAGTTAGACTGTAATACTAAGTTAATTTTGTTCTATGTACCAGGAAGTGCACCTTTCCATTTTTAGTGTAACCCCTCGAGCGAAGCATTTCTAGCTAGTCGTTTAGCTATTTTAGGGAGCTCTAGTATCAATAATTCCATGACCCAAATACTCGTGGTGCGAGATTTCCCTAAGGTGTTTTAAGATATCATTTGATTACCACCCAAGAGGGAGATTGATTTTTGTATAGAGTTGGTACCAGGAGCGTTGGCAATATCTAAGACCCCTTATTGGATGGCCCCAACAGAAATGCAAGAGTTGAAGAAACAAGTTCAAGAATTGGAAGACTTGGGATTCATTCGACCAAGCACAGCACCTTGGGGAACGATAGTGCTATTTGTGAGGAAGAAGGATAGGTCACTCCAACTTTATATTGACTACAAAGACTTAAACGAAGTCACAATCAAGAATAAGTATCCCCTCCCTCGGATAGATGATCTATTTGATCAATTTCAGGGAGCAACAACCTTTTCAAAAATAGACCTTTGATCTGGATACCATCAGCTACTCGTTCGACCATAGGACATATTGAAGACTGCCTTTAGAACCAGATATGGTCATTATGAGTTCCGGTTGATGTAATTTGGACTCACTAACTCCCCTAAAGTATTCATGGATTTGATGAATTGGGTGTTCCGACCATACTTGGATAAGTTCATAATTGTGTTTATCAATGATATATTGATTTACTTAATGAAAAAGGAAGAGCACGAGAGATATGTTCAGATGGCATTGCAAACGCTCAAGGATCATCAGCTATATGCTAAGTTTAGCAAGTGCAAGTTTTGGATAGAGTAAGTAAAGTTCTTGGGTCATGTAGTTTCTTTAAAAGGAATTGCAGTAGACTCGGCTAAGACTAACGCTATCCTAATCTGGAATAGGCCATCTAATATCTCAGAAGTAAGGAGTTTCCTTGGATTAGCAGGTTACTATCAGAGATTCGTAGAAGGATTCTCAAACATAGCTACACCATTAACCAGTTTAACAAAGAAGGATTCAAAGTATGTATGGTCAGATAAGCATGAATGCGCCTTTTAAGAATTAAAGGAAAAGTTAACTTTAGCACCAGTGCTTACCATACTAAGTAGTGGAGAAAGATTTACAATCTATTGTGATGCTTCTTATCAAGGACTCGAATGTGTGCTCATGCAAGAAGGTAAGGTAATCGCCTATGGATTGCGATAATTGAAGCCGCATGAGGTGAATTCCCCAACGCATGGCCTAGAGTTAGCAGCCATTGTTTTTGCTCTCAAGATCTGGAGGCATTATCTGTCCGAAGAGAAGTTTGACCTATTCTCCGATCATCAGAGCCTCAAGTGCTTATTTTCTTAAAAGTAGCTAAACATGAGGCAGTGACACTGGATGAAGTTGCTTAAAGATTACGACTTTGCTCTACAATACTACCCCGGTAAAGCAAATATAGTTGCGGATGCTTTGAGTAGGAAACCTCATAACAAACTCGATTCTTTGATGGTTAGAGAGTGGCAAGCATTAGAAACCTTGGTAGAATTTGATATTCAGGCTGCGGGTTCAGAAGAAGGAAAGCATTTTGGATGCCTTATCATAGAACTAACTCTTATCAGCCACATTATTAAAGCACATAAGAAGAACGAAGGACTATGGAAATGGTTTGAGAAAGCAGTAGCCAAAGATCCAAAGGAATGGAGAATTGGACAAGATAGAAGTCTTCGATGTCGAGACCGACGTTGTATATCAAAGGATGATGGATTAAGAGAAGAAGTGATGGATGAAGCCCATAGGCCAAGATTAATAGTTCATCCAGGTAGTACGAAGATGAACAAGGACCTAAAGAGGAGTTTCTGGTGGGAAGTATTGCAAAATGTTTCACCTGCTAGCAGGTTAAAGCTGAGCATCTATAGTCCTCAGGACTTTTGCAACCGTTACCCATACCAGGATGGAAGTGGGAACACATTTCTATGGATTTTATCATAGGATTTTTGAGGTCGCAACAAAACCTTGACACGATTTGGGTAGTCGTCGATCGACTTACAAAGTCCTCTTGCATACAACATGATGTACCCAGTCGAGAAGATGAGTCGACTGTACTTGTAATAGATTGTTCGACTGCATGGCATACCCATTTAAATTATTTTGGATCGTGATTTACATTTTATAGCCAAATTTTGGGAGAGTCTCTAAACAGCTATGAGGACTTCACTAAAGTTGAGTTCTGCTTTCCATCCCTAGACTTCGAAAGCAGTTGGGAGATGCATTTGTCGCTCATTGAGTTCACTTACAATAATAGTTACCATTCAAGCATTGGGATGTCACCGTTCAAAGTGCTATATGAAATACCATGTCGTTTGCCTCTTTGTTGGGTAAAAACTAGAGAAGGCATATAATGTGTTCTACATCAGCATGCTAAGGAAGTATGTATATGGAATGATGCACAAGATTGACTTCAAAGATATTGATATGGATAGTCAAGTGTCGTACACCGAGAGGCCGGTGCGAATTTTGGGAATGGAGATCAAGAAACTAAGGAATAAGGAGATTTTGCTGGTGAAAGTATAATAGAAGCACCACGACGAACACAAATCCTCATTGGAGATGGAGTCTGCTATGCGAAAGAAGTTCCCGAAGTTGTTTAGCGAGTCTTAGCTCTGATTTCAGGGATGAAATCCTTTATTGGATGGTGGAAAGATGTAACACCAACCCATTTACTTGTACTTATCTGTATATATATGGATATATTTTAGTATTTCTGTATTCGTATATGATATTTACGATTATTTGTGATTGAGTTTTAATGATGGTTGGTATGATGTTAATTTCTTAACTCTTAAGTTCTTACAATAATAAAAGAATTGGAGATCCAGGAGCCTCGAGTGTTCGTGGTACCGGAGCACTCACAACGGAAGCGCTCGAGTAGTGGGAGCTCGAGCTAAAAACATGTGAAAAAATAATTTTGCCCTTGGACCCTTGAAACAATATAAACACTAGACCTCCTTCAGCATTTATTACGTTTTAAACTTTGATATACAGAGAGTGTTCATGAGAGGGAATTCTTGAGAGTTTATGCTTCTACACACAAATTCAAATCAAATTCATCTTGCATGTCTCCAAATTCATGATCTAGCCACCCTCATATGCATTCAGACACATAATATAACCACCGTGAAGTTCTGGAAGTAAGTACTTGCGGAAATCAAGAAGAGGAGGAGGATCCAACACTCTTGAGCTTAAAGGAGGTTGCATTTAGAGCTTGATCATCTCATAATCATCACCATTTGCGTCATTTTGATCATCCAAGCTAAGTGAGTACCCTTACTCACTCTTAAAATATATTTTTCTTAAGTTTAATTGTGATCCATGGCCATGTATGTATTATAAGTGAAGTAAAAATAAAGTTATGTTGATGAACTAACTAATCTGCTGGTATACTGTCAAACCTGAGCGTTTGGACCAAGTGTGCGCGCTCGAGCTTAATGAACGGGCCAAGCCTTAGCGCTCGAGAGGCATGAGCGCTTGAGAGGCATGAGCCCTCAAGTTCAACTGTACTAAAGAGAATGAGTTGTTGCATGTTTAGTTATGTTAATCCATGATATGTTGGCTATATTTTGAGCTGTGGAAGTTGTACATTGAGATATACTTGTCATACGTGTTTGCATGCGCTTTCATGGAACTGTACTATATGCTAATTGAGTAGTACTTTCTAATGCGCAACTTATATAATAAAAGAGGAAGGAATCCTGAAGTTTACAAAGGCGAGCGCTTGAGCTCACTTGAGCGCTCGAGCTTACTAATTTCAAAATGAACATGTTTGTTGTAGTAAGTAAAGGATGAATCTAGTAGATGTAAACGTGCGACAAATGTAAACTCCGAGAATGTCATGTGATGTACTTAAGTATGAAAATCTGTGAATAATTCGCATTAACAACTTGTACCGCGCACATTAGTTGTTAACACATACGTTACGATAACAAGAATGTAAACGAGGCAATCATCTCCTTTGTCTAGTTCTTGTGTTCCTTCGAGGTAGAGTGATGAGTTCTGTGATGTCACCAAGATGTCACTGTGGCTATATGGGTGACACTAGCAAGAGTATTCGTGTATGACCGATTCAATTGTCATAAATTCCATAGTGACACGTGTGGTGGTACCTTGCTATTACTAATGTGATCAATTGTGAAATGGTTAATAGGCCGTAAGGTGATGATGTCAATATAAGGCCATAAGGCAACGATGACAAGTTAACCAAGGCTAAATGAATAAGATAGGGTTACCATAGGCCGTAAGGCGACGATGATAAGAGGGTAACCTAATAGCCGTAAGGCGACGATATTCAGGCCAATGACACTTGTGCTGGATGCATGCAAAGAATCAAGTTGGTGAAAGATTGGGCTTATAGTCTAAAGATTGGATCAATGATCCACAGTATGACGTTTGTGGGAGATTGAACCTGTGGTTTAAAGTGGATTATCGTGTCAGTATTGTTTGGACCAATAGTCTAAAGAGATCAGTCGGTTAGTGTCAGTTGTGTTTCCAAGTACGAGTATCTTCCAGGAAGTCTCTAGCGTAACGTAACACGTCGAGCTTGAGATCAATAAGATGCAACGTAAATGTTTTCAATAGTATTCTAAAGATAATAGTTTTAATTATCAACGTGATTAATAATGTTTTCTGAGCTTGTTCAAGTGCATTAAGTTTACTCACTTAGCTTGTATACAAGCTGATGACTTTCATGTCCTGGACAATCAAACATCCAGACCATGCAAATATAGACTACCCAGAAATAAAGAGATTTTGCTTGTGAAGATTCAATGGAAGCTCCACAGCGAAGGAGAAGCTTCATGGGAACTGGAGTCAGAGATGCGAGAGAAGTTTTTCATTTTTGTTTTAACCCTACTTACTTCAAATTTCGGGGATTAAATCTTTTAATAAGTGGTGGATGATATAATACACTATATTTTTGTAATGTATTATATGATGTAAGACCTTGTATTCTTCTTTTAAATACTTGTATAAGTTTTACTTTACCTTTGGTTTATTTTATACCCCAATCGATTGGCAAGTTATCCCAATCGATTACCTTAGTTTGGATACCAATTTATTGGTAAGTTTTCCCAATTGATTACCACCTATGTACCTACCACCTGTACCCAATCCATTGGACTTCATTGCAATTGATTGGAGTCATTAATACCAACCATCAATCAATTGGACCCTTGTTCCAATCAATCTGCATGTTCACTACCTACCCCAATCGATTGCCATCTTTGCCAATCGATTAGTAGTAGTTGTTTTGACTCCTTTGTTTTGACTGGGGAGAAGCCACGTGAACACTTATCTCTCTCTCTATATATATATATAAGTCCATTTTGAATGATTTTTTATTTTAGAAAATCAAAGAATGAGAGAGGGAGTGTTTATGTGTTATATATATATATATAAATATACACATCCATATACTCATACATATACTTATGGACTGAAGAAAGAAGAGAAAGAGAAGGAGTTTAGAGAGAGAAGAAAGAGAAGGAAGAAAAAGAAGAAGATAGAGGAAGATAAAGAGAGGGAAAGAGCCATTGAAGCTTCCAAAGCTTCAATACACACATCCAAACACCCCTTAGTCACTTAAGGTGACTTTTAAACTCACTTGGTAACATAATATTGATGTTAGAACCTATTTAGATGAAAAAATGGAGTATAAATCATGTTTTGCCCATTTCATATATGTTGGACTGGCTTTACTGTGAAGAAGATGAAGTCCCAATCGATTGGGACTTTTCCCAATCGATTTCCAGTTTAGATACCCTAATTATTTGCCAAAGTTAGTAATCGATTGCCATGGATTGTGATCCAATTGATTGGACTTTTTCCTAATCGATTGTTACTACTTTTATACCAATTGATTGGACCTTTGTCCCAATCGATTGGCAGTTTCAGAATGTTGATATTCTTGTTTAGTTTATATTATAACCGTTTAGTCATTTATTTGCTATTCAGTAATCACTACATGCTATACTATTATAATACTAACATAATAATGAGATAATGCGACATAGGATCATAGTGACATTAAGAATAATGGATAATGGTTATGACATTAGATAATGTAATAGTTGTGAATCCTTTCGAGTTATCGTTTGCTTCATTCAATATAGTCAGACCATATGGGACTATCAGTAGGTTTGTTAAGATTTGGGAAATCTTACGTGGGCTGGCCTTGGTTGATCATATGTTCTTAAAAGCAGTAGATAGATGAAGGTGTCTATGGCTTACGGTGGACTGGACCAAGTAGCTCTAAGATAGCCAGATGATCTAATCATATATTCTTAAAAGCGGTAGACAGACAAAGGTGTCTATGACTTGTGGTGGACTATGATCACGGGTAGACATCATTAAGTCCTGGCATTAGAATGATGTACTATTGCTTAAAGCGTTATAGACCTGCACTGCAGTGAACTAGGCATATATTCTTAAAAGTTTGGGATGGATTAACGTAGCGTCCATGACATGTGGTGAACTGTGCATATGTTCTTATAAGCGGTGGATAAAGTAATTGTGTATCTTTAGAAAAGAACTGTTGTTGAGTCTGTTCTTTTATTAGAATGTGTTGTCGATCTTGATTTAGTAAGATGTTAGAAATTGATTGATCAATTTGGTTAAAGAAAAGATACCTTCAATGGAATCTAATTATTTATTGTTAATAGCTTGTAATAACTTTAAAAGTTGATACCCTATTAGTATCTAATTTACTCACCTTTCATTAAGTTGATGACGTTTATGCCGCTGGATATTTTTACATTCTAGTGCACCCTGGTTATGACTATACAGGTGAAGAACTTGCGAGCGAGGACCACTATGTTGGTGACGAAGTTCCTGTGGAGGATTATCCCAATGGAGGTCAGAAAGAAGAGGACTACTACACTGAGTACTACCTCTACGCCAATTGAAGATTAGGCTAGACTGTGGTTTATTTATCCTTACTATTTCTAGATCTTCTGTAATCAGGCATGTGTTGCCTTAACGTTTGTAATTCATTTTGTTTTTCTTTGATTCGAGACTTTGATTGTAATAGTAACTTTCTTTGACATTAAGTTATGTTTTAACCAGAACCTAGATTACATTCTTGTGATCTTTATTCCTTTCTATTGCTTAGTACTTCGTGGTATGGATAATCATGTGACTTCATCAGTCACTGCCTTTGGACCCAAAAAGGAAATTTGCTTTGCTCTATTTTTGTCATTTCGAGGCGTGGCAATTCGTTTGAGAGAGGAGTTGGATCTAGAACAAACCAATTGTCATGGTTTGATAGTTAGATCCAAGAATGTTTAAGTATTGGAGGGTGTTCATGAACTTGAGTAGAATTCTTAGAGGCCTCCATGGAGGTTTCTTCAAGGTTGTGTTTATGAAAGTCTTCAATATTTGTTTAATTATCTTGAATGGTTATAATCAATACTTGGTCCAAGTTCTCTCTAGAATTTTGGACCAAGTTGAGTTAAAATAAGAAATGATAATTCAACAATGGTGTAATGATTCCAATGACGATCTATGATCAAAGACTTTTAGTTAATCATGATCCATTGAATTTGGATGAGACCAACTGGAATTTGTTCCTAACTCATGGATGAACCACAGTAATTTTTCTTTTGATGAGATTTTATGGTTAGCATGACTTAATCATGAGTTCTGCAAAGTAACTACTCTCTGTCCAAAATATCAGAACAGATGACCTCTTTTAAAATGAACGGATCAGAGCTTTAATCAAACATTTTAAGCTTCAACTATTTTTTTTCTATGCTGTTTCATGAGTTAATAAGATCCCCTAAAAGATTGAAAAGATTCTAATTCGTTTGCTACTTTTAAAAGGTCACACAAGATCTCTGGACGGAGAGTTTATAAATTTTGAGTAATGTCTGGTTATGGTCCTGTAACAACCTCCATTTCCTTTTAATTATTTGTATTTGCATTTGATATATTTAAATTCAAATTGAAATTCCATGTTTAATCTGTGTTCATAGAGCTATTTTAATTTATAATCTTCCTGTTTTAGAACCTTGTTACTTGTATTATTTCATATTGAAATTTCTTTCGGTGTCAAACTGCAATTTTTATAAAATTAGTGATACCTGTGTTAAAGTCTAAATCAGTATTTCAAAACGGTGGAAATGTTTGCTTTTGACTCAATTAGTATTTTTATAAAACCAGAAGATCTCCTACGTTAAAATGAATTTTCTGTATTTTTGTGGTAATCACCGTGCCACGAAAATACCAGTTTACGTTCAAAACTGTCCACGCTGTGTTAAACTTCCACATATTTTGGAAGTGATATAAAGCAAGATTTGACATATGCTTTACTTTCCATTTATGGCAAGTGATCATTGGCTTGTGCCTTGTTTGGATCTATCTATCTTGTGTGTGTTATTGTTGTGTCCATAAGCTTAATTGCCAAACACCCCCACTTTGACCCCTACTACTCTAACTTACCCCTTCAAAATCTGATAGTGTATATACGTATATGTATTACCTACACATATATGCTGAGCATTTGTTTTATTAGAAATTGATAAGCAAAATCAATTTGTTGAGTTAATTTCAAGGAACTTGGAGCCCAAGTTCACTCATTTTTGGTTTCTATATATATGCATTACACTGGGTATTTCTTACTAACTAAATAGAGAGTTCAGTAGAGAGAATACAGAGAATTTTAGAAAAAGGAAAGAGTTTAATCACCATAGCTTGAAGCTCTATTGGGTTTGCTTAATCTTAGTTCTTTCTCAACAATTTCTATTCTCTAAATCACAGTGAGTATTCTAAACTCACCTAGAATGTAATCTCATCATTAATTTCTGCTAGTTTAATCTAATTTGAAGGACACCATTGTTGATTTTCGTATGAAAGCTTGAAACTAAAAAAAGGAGATTTTCCAAACTTGACTAAATTTCATTTTTATAGATAATTATGATAGATTACAGTATGTAAAGTCTATGGTTGAAGTATTTAAGCCTAATTCATCCATATGTGAAAGTATATTAGGAATTAAGTTACGACAACTTTTATTTTTTTTCATAAAATTTGAAAGCTATGGATTGAATCATGTTAAATTGATTACATATTCTTAATCCTTGTTGAAAAACAAATAATTTCATACATTACATGCCCTAATTGCTTCCGGATTCGAAAATGGGTCAAAAGACCCTGAAATTCTGAAATAGGGGAATTTCTGGGGAAGAAGCCGAAGCTTCTACTGAAACTTGCGTGTGCAATTGCGCGAGCGAGGGTCCCGCAAGCGGCCCGCACACGCGAGGTGTGTGATTCCAGGTAGTAAGAAAAGTTTTTATAAATAAAATGAAAATTAGGCAGATCGCGCAAGCGGCAGCCGCGAGCGACCCCTCGTGCAAGCAGCCCGCGCGCGCGACTTCTGATAGTTTTTGGTCTTTGCTTATTTTCTTTTAAGGAACCATTTGTGTGATGTTTTATAAATCTTTAAGGCCATGTTTGGAAGTTATGTCATTACAGGCTCGGTTTTGTTACGTTTTGGTTATCAACGAGTGATTATGGTTTTGATTCTTGTCCAATATACATAGCTATCATTTCTGGCATATCACATGTTCTGTCTATAGTTACACGACATTCATATGGTGTCAGTCGTACATGCATGGTGAGTGTGAGTGTGGGTCAGTGTGGAAAAGAGTATGTGAATGTGGTTATGTGGACACTCCTTGGTAATTGTGTACCAAAGTGTGACATGTTGAGATTGCGGCGAGAGTTTCTTTGAAATGAGATGGTAGCAAATTTGGACACTCCCTGGTGCCCAAGGTAGCGCTAATGTGTGTGAAGCTGAACTTGGACGCTCCCTGACACCCATGGTAGTGCTAAAGTGTGGCCTACGGATACTCCCTAGTACCCGAGTCTGGATACTGTGTGAGGTTTCCTCCAGTATTTGCAAGGCAGATTAGGTACAAAAGTGTGAGGCATTGGATACTCCCTGGTACCCCAGACTAAATTGTGAGGCAAACTGGACATTCCCTGGCACCCCTGTGCTAAAGTGTGGCTATCTTAGCGTTTCAAAGATACTGGTGTGAGAGAGTCGGGTTTATGTGGATGTCGAGAGAAAAGAGTCAGTAAGATGAGATTGGTTGCATTGTTTCCCATACACGGTTACATATGTTATGAATCAAAGTTTATTAATGTTATCCTTACATTTTGTTAGATGAATTCAATTTCATGCTGATATCCTGTTGAATAATGAAACTAAGAATTTGAAATTAGTAAATGAGTATGTTTTACATTCAAGCACATGTTTTTAATACTCACCAGCTTCAATAAGCTGACGACGTTGATGCTCCTTGGACATTCGTGTTCAGGTTTTTCAGGTTATAACCAGATGGAGCAGTATGACTATGCAAATTGATTTTGACTATCGGGAATGAAGAGACCATTTATTATTATAATATGTTGTTAAGTTATGAATTGAACCGTTTTGTAATAAGGATGACTGTAATAGACAATAGCTATTATTTTGTTTTAAGGCAATTTGTGCCTTTAGGTGGCCACGTGCTGTAATAACTATTAAGTTAGAAAAATATTTGTAAGCCTTGATTGCTCTACTATGATTTATGGTTATTATGTTGTTTGTCGTTTTGGACAAAATCGATCCTTTAAACTGTCGCGACCTACGGGTCCATAAAGGAAATTAAATGCTTTCCATATTTTTGCTACGTCGGGCGTGACAAGATTTAGTGGTATCAGAGCCAGGTTATCTCAGAATAGTTTAGCCAGGTTAGGGTTTACTAGTATAGACCCAATTCCACATTCTGTTAGCTTAAGCTTTACACACCCGATGATATGACAGGAGGACAAACCCGAAACCCAGCCTAAGATTATTTCTGTCCTGATTTAAGTTAGTACCTTTTTTTTATTAGGTATGGATCCAGCTTAGCCACTCTATGTGCCGAATGGTTTTGGAGGACACTTTGTGACACCCAGGGTAGTAGTCCCAACTTTCCTTGACTTATATCATACCGCCATTGAACAGCTGGCCATGACGACTATGATATCAAATCTATGGCACCAATTCATGTTGTGGGTATTGTTGATTTGACCCGCATTCGTCTTGAGCTTCGTTATTTCGCAGAGGCTCAGCGCTTAGTGCTAGTCGAGATTTTAAGACTGGTTAATAGTGACGCTTTCGACCTTCCCCTTGAGATCCAGATTGTGCATGCTCACCTCGCACAGCTAGAGATGCCCCCACTGGTAGTTCCCGTAATTGAGGATGATGATGACAACGATGTCATAGTTATACCTATTGATGGGGAGGTTATAGAGGAGGATGGCATAGGTATAGATGACTTCACTGCTAAGCTCAAAGTGGAGCTAGCACTAGAGCTAGTTCTGCCTGAGGAGGTGTCAGTTGAGGCAGATGCCCCAAGACCTGCTCTATCACAGGCCTCTCAGAGCGGTGATTATGATCTTATGGGTCCCTTTCATGTTCAGCGATTTCGCCCAGTCGACTCGTTGGATTTGCTCGTAGCCGCGTACGGAGATGATTGATGTTTTAGATATGACCTTGTACATATTAACTATTTTTGGACTAGTAGCTCTATCTCTTTTTGCAAGCTGTATTTACATGCATTGGAGTGTAGGGTAATGACCCCATTTTGTGACATTTAACTCTTGCATGGACGAAGTATATTGTAACCCATATAGATAGGGTAGGCATTGACCTGATCATAAATGCTTTTTGTATCAACTTGATCGAGAAGTTATATATATAGAAATACTCTTTTGAATGTCGTTGTCATTTAAACTGCTTCATATATCTATTTCATTTATGTTTTTCATTCTTGCATCATTGGCATGTATCTATAATGGCTAGGAGACAAAGGAGGAATAGGAATTTGATTGAGGAAGTACCTGAGGCTGCCGATCCCACGGGAATGTTTGAGGCTTTCGTCAGACGCCTCGAGAGAATCAGTATTACGAATGAAAACCAACGAGACCGTCAGATTAGGGATAAGCTGCTTGAGAGATTCAGTGCGCTAAGGCCCAAGCAGTTTGTGAGTACTACAGAATCTTGAAAAGCTGAACAATGGTTAAGGCAGATGGACCGTATGTTCGAAGCTGTTCAGTGCAATGAAATGGATAAGAGAAGGTTAGCTACCTTCCAACTAACCGATGTCGCCATTGATTGGTGGGACTCGGTGATAGCCACCATTGGAAACACAACTGCTATAGGAATGACATGGACTACCTTTAAGGGGAGGTTTCTGGAAAAGTATTTTCCAACTACAGAAAAGCACAGGAGAGAGAAAGAATTTATGGAGTTGACTCAGGGGACTAAGTCGGTGCAAGGGTACACCACACAGTTCGAGAGAGTGTCTCGGTTTGCCCCGCACATGGTTGATACAGAGGAGAAAAAGATATGTAAGTACAACCAAGGGTTGGCACCGTAAATCCGCCGCTTGACTCTCGGTCACCTAGATAAGTCTTTCGAGGGACTCATTGGCTTGGCCACCGATCTGGAAGAGGATGCCCGAGTGAACCGAAAGCAATTCAAAATTTGGACACCTCAGAGGGGTAACCTTGGAAATAAACCGCCGACATATCGTACACAAGGACAGAAGAGGAACTTTGATCGAAGTAAGAAAACTTAAGCTGTCACCTGTCCAACTCAACCCCGAGTTGGTGAAGGAAGTAGTGCTGGGAAGTGCTTCAACTGTGGCAACCCCAATCATCTGGCTCGGGACTATAAGGCACCAAGGCGTGCTGCATAGCAAGGAATAATCTATTACAGTTGTGGTGAACCAGGTCACATCAGCAAGTTATGCACTGCTCCTAAGCAGGTGACTTATGGTCAACAGGCAGACTCGCTTGAATGCGGTGATTCCTGATGCTACTGGTTATGATGGAACTATTTATAAAGAAGGAGATTATGGAGAAGCTCAGCCCGATCACCAAGCAGTGGAAGGTACATTAACTCTGTTTAACTCCCAAGTTCAAGTTTTATTTGATACGGGTGCCGCACTATCGTTCATATCTGTTAATGCTATCCGAAGATTGGGTATTCTACCAGACCGTTTAAAGAAAGCTTTGAGGGCCACCTCACCTTTAGGAGCCGCAGTCAAGTTAGGACATATGTGCAAGGATTATCCATTGCGATTAGGAGATCGTGAAATCCCTGCAAGGCTAATCGTCCTATCGGTGAAGGAGTTTGACATAATCCTAGGAATGGATTGGCTCTCTCAGAATCAAGCAAGGTTGGATTGTGTGAGGAAGAGAATTACATTCCCCGACAATGAGAATCAACCCTTTGATTTTCAATGTAACCCTTCGGGAGATATGTTCCTCACAAGATGTTTAGCCAATATCGAAGTCGTCAGTACAGAGATGATAGCATCATCTATACTGTAGTCAAGGACTTTGAAGAAGTATTTCAAGACGTTTCTGGTTTACCGCCCGAGAGAAGTATAGAGTTCTGTATTGAGCTTATATCGGGTACGACTTTGATCACTAAAGTTCCCTATAGAATGGCCCCTGCTGAACTATCAAAATTGAAAGAACAAGTTCAAGAGCTCGAGAATTAGGGTTTTGTACATCCAAGTACATCGCCTTGGGGAGCACCAGTGTTATTCGTGAAGAAGAAAGATGGGACGCTTCGACTGTGTATCGACTACAGAGAATTGAACAGAGTAACTATCAAGAATAAGTATCCTTTACCCCGGATCGATGATTTTTTTGATCAATTAAAAGAAGCTACCATATTCCCCAAGATAGATCTACGATCGGGATATCATCAGCCAAGAGTACGGAAGGAAGATATACCTAAGACTACTTTTAGAACCCGCTATGGTCATTACGAATTTCTGGTGATGCCATTTGGATTGACGAATGCCCCGGCAGTGTTTATGGACCTGATGAACAGAGTGTTCTAGCCTTATTTAGATCAATTTATCATCGTCTTCATTGATGATATCTTGATCTATTCTAAGTCAAAAGAAGAACACGAACAACATATACAAATAGGAATGCAGACACTCAAGGATCACCAGCTATATGCCAAATTCAGTAAGTGTGAGTTCTGGTTGCAAGAAGTGAAATTTTTGGGACACAAGGTTTCATCCCAAGGAATTTCTGTGGATTCATCCAAGATAGATGCTGTGTCAAATTGGGTTAGGCCAACCAACCCTACGGAAGTTAGGAGTTTTCTTTGACTCGCAGGCTATTATCGGAGATTTGTCAAGGAATTCTCCAAGATAGCAGTGCCATTGACTGGATTGACGAAGAAGAATTTGAAATTCGAGTGGATAGAGAAGCATGAGTGCGCCTTTCTAGAGTTGAAAGAGAGACTCACCACTGCACCGATACTCGCTATACCCAAGCCTAATGAGAAGTTCACTATCTTTAGTGACATGTCTTATCAAGGACTGGGATGTGTACTTATGCAACATGGTAGAGTTATCACTTATGGATCTAGACAATTGAAGTCGAACGAGTTGAACTACCCTATTCATGATTTGGAATTGGCGGCAGTAGTGTTCGCACTCAAGATCTGGAGACACTATCTCTATGGTGAGAAGTTTGATTTGTTGTCCGATCATAAGAGTTTGAAATATTTGTTCACACAAAAAGAGTTGAACATGAGATAGCGCAGATGGATGGAGCTGATTAAAGATTACGACTGTGGACACGCGGAATTCCACTTCTTTTTGTTTTTGTTTGAAATTGATTTAGATCAAAGAAAGAAAATGGTATGTTGAAAACAGATACAGAGTCGCCACTTGGTCTTTAAGGAACCAAGAAACCTAATTTTGACTCACCCAAATGGATAAAGGGCACCGGTCCTTCATAACCAAAGAACTTGGCTTGGGGTTTTGGTACGAGAGAGGAAGGAGCCTTTGTCGCGACTAAAACACCCTCAACTCGCCCCGTCTTTCGACGGGCCTCAATTAGCATCCAAATAATCATCTTATACTATGTTTGGTTCGACAATTAATACTATGAGAGTATATTACATCACATAAGAATCTTAAAATGGAAGATCAAAATATAAGATATCATTCAAAAGATCTAAGCAAAATATCACACAATGTAAAGGTGAAATATCACACAAATAAACTTAGGAAAAATCGTCTAACCACATATCAAGTAATCAAGTTTTCCTAATCTAGGAGGGGACATGGATTGTTCTTGAAGCAAATAATCAAAGAGATCAAAATATGCTTAGCAAGCTAGAGTGATGCATGTTAATCTTTGATCATGATCATTCCTTATAATCTTATTAGATTAGGAGTTGCAAAAACCCCAAATCTTGCATGAATGCAATGCATGATCCTAGAATGTGCAAAGGTTGTTGTGTGTTTATGTACATACACTTTCTAAAGTGACTTAGAAGTCTAAAAAGATGAATGAATGCTTGGGAGAAATCATCATGGGATATGTATAAATGCAGTATGAACTACTTCCTAAGACATGAGCTAATTTGGAATGAATGTAAGCACCAAATCAAAGGATGGAAGTAAAAGTGTGTTTGCTGTGAATAGTGGACAGAACAGTAACATGATCTTTTGGAAATTGAAAAGAGGGGTTATGTATGTTTTCAATGAATGATTTTTTATGGTGATCTTCCTTATTGTCTCTAGAACACAACACAAAAAGCCAATCTTTAATATTTATCACAGATTGAGAAAAATCATATAAACAATAGAGATTATTCAGAATCAGAGTCCGTACTGTCGACTGAAATGTTAGAAAATCTTAGAAACTGAAAACACAAGATTTAGAGGCCCATATTACATAGAAAGTTCTAGAAGACATTGAAGTTCAAAGGAAAAATTATTTAGGATCACTCCCTTTGGAAAAGGTTTCTGTAAAACAAGTTGAAAGTCAACCAAGATGCTGTGACACCAAAAACAGAATATCTGGAGAGAATGTTTGGGTCCAAATGGACCACTTCCAAGTATTTCCACGTCAATCCGAAAATCATGGGTGTTCTATAATGAGTTAGGAAGACTTTCCAAGTGGTCTTGTTGACACGACTAAAAAGTTGTGCGCTCTTGTGCAACACCCAAGTGTAGGTGATCGTGCAAGTAATATAGTACTGGAAGTCCAGGTCGATCCCACAGGGAAGGAGTAGGAAGAATATATACTGAGTTATAACCTAAAGAAAAGAAAATAAAAATGAATAATTGGAGGTGTACTAACAAATCCTAATGAATTAAATTAAACTAAATAATAAACTAAAACTTATAGAAACATAACTAATTAAATAAATAAACTAAAGGTGTTGGAAACATGTGAATCCACATTAATCCTAACCATCTACCATGCATATTCATTAACGTTCTATGGAGTTCATTCCTCTTCAGTATTCCGTATTTTTCTAAAGATAAAGAATCAATAGCCCTTTCATGCCCGAGACTATATCATCACAAGTGAGTTAAAATACATGAAAGACGATTTAAAACAATGGTTATTACTTGCACTCTAAATGGTGTTAGCATTCAAAGTGGTTTTCAAAAGTCATTGAAGAAAAGGCCTTAAGGCTTTAAGTTCTAAAAACTGTTGTGACAAACTGAGCTTATTGGGACAATTTGATGACAGATTTCTAAAACAGAAAGTCATGGAATACTTAAAAGAATCATCTCAAGATTTAACATGTTCGATCGATCGAAGCGCTCTCGATCGATCGGACTGCCTCATCCTTCAATCGATCTAAATGCCTTCGATCGCTTGACTATCTCTGGTTCGATCGATCGAAATACCTTCGATCGATCGAGCCCAGGTTTTTAAAGATTGCATGGCAGAGGCTAAGAATCAATATATCATCACATATTTCCAACGTCTAAACTACAGAAACATGATTAAACTAATACAGGAATAACAAACTAGAGCAATCATAGCATATAAACTAATAGCAATCAAATAACAAGGATTGGAAAGAAAAACCTGGATATAATCTGAAATAAACTTGAAATAAACATGAAAGAAACTTGAATCTTCAATAATCTTCAGTAAATCAATGAAAAAGAGGAAGAAAGTGATGAATCTAACCTAATCTACACCTAATCTAACCCTAAAACTACCCTAAAACTGCTGTTTTCTGCGTTCTGGAGCGTCCTCCCTTCGTCTGGCGTCAAAACGACGTATATATAGGGTTCCCACAGAGTTTACGCAACTTTTGGGTGAATAAAAGGTTCGATCGATCGAGCTCAGTTCGATCGATCGAAGGTTCGATCGATTGAACCCTTCTTCAATCGCTTGAACTCTTCTGATTTTGACAGCACTACACACCGATGGGAGAATGGCCATAACTTTTGACTCGGACCTCGGATTGACCTCCCGTTTGCGGCCACGCGACCGTAACTCAAAGATCTACATTTCATGTCTCTGGGAAAATCTTCCAAATCTGAAGTCTTAATTGTCAAAAATGGCATTTTCTCAGCTGCTTCTGCTATTCTCTTCACCAGAATCACTTTCTATGCAATGTTTGCTTTCCATGACTTGTAAAATAGTGTAAAAACACATGTTTGAGTCTCAACATCATAGAAAACACTTAATCATTGATGTGCATCTAAATCTAGGGACTTGGGGATAAAAGTATGCATAAAAGACCGTATAATACACTATAAACATGCACTTTTCACCTCGAATCACACCCCCCAACTAGCTCGTTGCTAGTCCCTAGCAATGAAGCGAACTACAACAGTGTTTATTTAAACTATAAGAATTGAAAACAAAAGAAATTAAAATCCTAACTCACTTTCGCAGGAATCGCGATTGCATTTAGCGTATGCAACAAGCCTTTAAACCCCTAGGTTCCCTCTAGTGGACGAGTGTTGTCTCGTGAGGGTTTGCAGTGAATCTACCCACAAAATTCATGTTTATGGTAATGGTTCTCATTTAAATGTTTTCAAGAAATTTTTCCTCTCATTTAGCAATGTAGTTAAGCTCAACAATCTCATGAAACTCTCTAGTAAGCCATAGCAATGCAACACACACATTACAGTTAATCTACTATCAAAGTCATTAAGATGTTCCATACCTATTAATCTTCAAGTGTGTGTGTGAATGGACAACCCAAATACAAAACTTTAATTTCAAAGCTCGCATAACCTAAGATGCTATCAAGACGTTCATTTTGACTCAACTCTTACCAGGATTACACTCTCAAGATGAAATCGCTCCGAATTAGGTGTAATAATTATCACTCATGATATGGAAGCTATAAAGAGTAAATGTAAATGGAATCTAATGCTTCTCATATCTAAATAGAAAAACGGAAATTTTATAGTGCATAAAGTCTCATGAAATGATACCTTTCACTAGAAGAGCGAGATACCGTGGAGAACTCTCTCATTACCTTAACTTCAAATCCAATTTACCTAGCATCATTAGGACTTTGAAAAAGAGGTATTCGATTTAGAAGAAAGAGATTCGTGATATTCAATTGGGTCAAAGGATGTGATTGGAATGTCTACTATATTTTTTTTTTGAAACTTCCCCCACATCTCCAATCTCTCTCTTTTCTTCTTCTCTTCTTTTTTTTTCTTTTATTTTTCACACTCTTCTTTTTATTATTTTTTTTTTCTTTTGTAACAACCATTGGCACTTTTTTTTTTCTTTTCATGCTTTCTTTTTTTTTTTTTTTTTTTTTTTCTTTTCTTTTTGCCAACTTTCCCTTATTCACACAACCAACTTCTTGTCAAGATAACACATTCCAATCACTCCTAAATGAAGAATTGAAGCTTGAACTCCTAATTTGGAGTTAGGTATAGACTTTAGGATTATGTAGACAAGGTAAATATGATAAGCTCAAAAGGTGAAGTAAAGGAATATCATGGAGGTAGGCCAAGGCTATATTATCCATGTATGGTCAAAAGATAGCCTAAATCATCTTCTAAGTTCATAGGATTATTCATTTTAGTAAATTCAAGAGCTCTAAAGTTTGGTAAATCCTGAACGTTCTCTTCTAGTGATCAGTCAAAATGAAGAAGAAAAATGAGACTTTCAACGAATTAATACGCTTTTTTAAAAAGTAAGAGTAATTTTGTAAAACCCTCAAAAACAAAGAATGGCACAAAAGCTCACTTGGGTTATTAGTCTCCACTACAGTCTTTCAAGACACTTAAACTATGCTTACTAATCCATTTTAGCTAAGTACAAGGTTGTCACAACGTGCTCAAAGTTGTTTGAAGATTAAAAAGCATAAAATATACTATAACTAAGATAGTAAACAAACTACCATAGTGTATCACATACTAATAACATATAGAAAATAACACTAATGCATCATAACTGACTACATTAACTATGAGAGAAATACAAAAACCATTAAAAATTTTAAAATTTTTGCAATTTTGATTTACTGAGTCATGTTGCTAAGCAGGTATATTGACACGAAACCATAAAAAAAAAAATAAACGAGGCATGCAATGACTCACTCCCCCCAACTAAAACTAAACATTGTCCCCAATGTTCTAAACTATGCACATGGACATGTAAAGTAAAGCGAGAGAAGGAAAGATGTTACCTCGAGGCATTAATATCCAACTTTTTTCAAGTTACCTGCAAAATCATTAGTAGCAACAAGGAAAAATAGAGAACATAATATAACAACTCAGTTAATAAATTCGGTTAATCAAGATACTTATCATAAAGTAACAACCGAAATTTTTGAGGATCTTCCCAGTGAAATAATTTAACAATGACAAGACTTTTGAGATCCTCATAAAAATGCAACTCCCCCCAACTAATGCCAGGCTCAAGGTCAGAGGAGATGATGCAAAACCAATGGCTTCCAAAGTTATTGGGGACAGTTATAAGAGGAATACCACACTTTTTAGGAATTATATGCAAGAAACGATCTTTGGTGTTGGTATTTCCTATAACAGCCTCTATTTTAATACTAAAAACAGGGGGAGGCCATGGTTCAATAAAAGGGGCAAGGTCGAAGTGATGTTCTAATGAAACTTTACTACCCTCCTCTTGCTCTAGAACAGAATCCATAGAAATATGATCATAAGAATTTAAATTCTGTTCTATGCACATTGATTTGGACTGGACTTGGATGAAACTATTTATTTGGGCCTCAATGTCATAATCACTCAAGAAGGTCAAGCAGTCTAGAAGATTGCTAGCTTCTTGTTGAATTTTAAGATCATCTAAAGTGGGCCCAATATTTTCCAAGTCTTCTCTCAAAGAATTTTGAAAATTTTGTGAAGAACATGTGTTAGTATCCTTACCATCCTCTTCCACAACACATTCTGTTTGTTCACGAATGGGGTACACATAACATTCAAGCTCAGGACGAGAGCTTTGATTGATATCAAGGATAGGTGATGGGCAACTTGGTGACACCACCTCTTCGGTCGAAAGAGGTGAGGGTTCATGAATATCACAAGAATCTAAATCAGATTTAGATTTTTCAATTATGTCCTCTCTAGGGTCACTTTCAAAGGTAGGGGTAGAATCAACAGGGGACTCTTCCTTTCCTAATTGCGTGCAATCACCTAAACTCTCGTCATCTTTTAAAATCTCATTCTCATCCTTGTAACTCTCCTCACTATATATGTCATCTATTGAGGTGCTCTGGACAAAGAAATTGTGCAGTTTTATCCAGCCAGTGAAGGAGTTGATGTCTGGGGTTGTATGTTGAGGAGAAGATGGTTCTACAACTTCATGCTCAATGGTTTGGTTTTGGAGTTCTTGTTGGGTTATCACTTTCTCAAATGAGTTGTTAACCTCACTCGGTATGAACCCATCATTGTCCTCTAATTCCATTCCATTGTTAGTGTCTTGAAATTCAGGTTGTAGCATTGAAGGACTGGTATAGTCTTCTAAAGGTTGGCTATCAAATGCTTGTTGATATCTAGCTCCTAATTTATCAATTGCACTCTCTAGCCTTTTCATTTCACTAAGCAGCAATTCTAACATACCATTATCCTCAACTTGGTTATTCTCCTCATTATAACTATATGAAGTTTCACCCCATTGTTGTTGGTAATAGTCCCCTTCCCATTGTGTTTGTGTGCAAGACTCCCCAGAAGGAAAGTCTTGGTGCATTTGGTAATCGTGGGAACTACTACTATATCCTACACTATCATTTTGGTTATATCCCCATTGCGATTGATAGAACTCTCCAGGTGGAGGTTCTTGATACGTTTGATAACATGGGGGACTAACACGATTGTTTTCCCATTGTGGTGATTGGTAGCACTCAGGTTGATAATGTGCATCATATGTGGGTGCTTGCGAACTCGGGGTATAGTTCTCATTATCTAATGTGTACCCATTCGTGGTATTTGTGTTGTATGGAGGGTAATATGGATAAGACATGTTTACCCAAAATATTTAAACAAAAGAAAATTTTTTTTTTCTTGTGAGAGAAAAAGTCCAATAATTTTTTTTTTTTTTTTTTTTTTTAAGTAAAAGAAGAAAAATGGAAAAACTTAGTAAAATCCTAACCTAGTTGCCTTCCCCGGCAACGGCGCCAAAAACTTGACACGACTAAAAAGTTGTGCGCTCTTGTGCAACACCCAAGTGTAGGTGATCGTGCAAGTAATATAGTACTGGAAGTCCAGGTCGATCCCACAGGGAAGGAGTAGGAAGAATATATACTGAGTTATAACCTAAAGAAAAGAAAATAAAAATGAATAATTGGAGGTGTACTAACAAATCCTAATGAATTAAATTAAACTAAATAATAAACTAAAACTTATAGAAACATAACTAATTAAATAAATAAACTAAAGGTGTTGGAAACATGTGAATCCACATTAATCCTAACCATCTACCATGCATATTCATTAACGTTCTATGGAGTTCATTCCTCTTCAGTATTCCGTATTTTTCTAAAGATAAAGAATCAATAGCCCTTTCATGCCCGAGACTATATCATCACAAGTGAGTTAAAATACATGAAAGACGATTTAAAACAATGGTTATTACTTGCACTCTAAATGGTGTTAGCATTCAAAGTGGTTTTCAAAAGTCATTGAAGAAAAGGCCTTAAGACTTTAAGTTCTAAAAACTGTTGTGACAAACTGAGCTTATTGGGACAATTTGATGACAGATTTCTAAAACAGAAAGTCATGGAATACTTAAAAGAATCATCTCAAGATTTAACATGTTCGATCGATCGAAGCGCTCTCGATCGATCGGACTGCCTCATCCTTCAATCGATCGAAATGCCTTCGATCGCTTGACTATCTCTGGTTCGATCGATCGAAATACCTTCGATCGATCGAGCCCAGGTTTTTAAAGATTGCATGGCAGAGGCTAAGAATCAATATATCATCACATATTTCCAACGTCTAAACTACAGAAACATGATTAAACTAATACAGGAATAACAAACTAGAGCAATCATAGCATATAAACTAATAGCAATCAAATAACAAGGATTGGAAAGAAAAACCTGGATATAATCTGAAATAAACTTGAAATAAACATGAAAGAAACTTGAATCTTCAATAATCTTCAGTAAATCAATGAAAAAGAGGAAGAAAGTGATGAATCTAACCTAATCTACACCTAATCTAACCCTAAAACTACCCTAAAACTGCTGTTTTCTGCGTTTTGGAGCGTCCTCCCTTCGTCTGGCGTCAAAACGACGTATATATAGGGTTCCCACAGAGTTTACGCAACTTTTGGGTGAATAAAAGGTTCGATCGATCGAGCTCAGTTCGATCGATCGAAGGTTCGATCGATTGAACCCTTCTTCAATCGCTTGAACTCTTCTGATTTTGACAGCACTGCACACCGATGGGAGAATGGCCATAACTTTTGACTCGGACCTCGGATTGACCTCCCGTTTGCGGCCACGCGACCGTAACTCAAAGATCTACATTTCATGTCTCTGGGAAAATCTTCCAAATCTGAAGTCTTAATTGTCAAAAATGGCATTTTCTCAGCTGCTTCTGCTATTCTCTTCACCAGAATCACTTTCTATGCAATGTTTGCTTTCCATGACCTGTAAAATAGTGTAAAAACACATGTTTGAGTCTCAACATCATAGAAAACACTTAATCATTGATGTGCATCTAAATCTAGGGACTTGGGGATAAAAGTATGCATAAAAGACCGTATAATACACTATAAACATGCACTTTTCACCTCGAATCACTTGTATCCATACATTTAGTATTGAGTTCTAGAGAAATCTTTGAGCTCAGATCATTCACTGTTTTGACTCACTATTTTAAAGATTTTGGGAAAAACTTGAGTTTTTTTTCTTGAGATCAAAATGAGAGGGTTTGAGAGGGGTTTTGAGATAGAGGTTTTGAAAGTATATTTTCAACATCAAATAGAGATTATGACCTCTTGAATATCAACATCAAACTCATCATCAAGAACCCCCAAAATTATTGGAGAGATTCATTTTTATTTTGAATATAACTTCAAGGATACCTTGGAGGTATTGAAGTCATAGTCATCTTCTATTAAACATGTTTTTGAGGTCAAGAGCTACTATCCATAAGGATTCACTCACCTCAAACTTCATGTCATCATTTAGATGATGATGAACTATAAGTAAAACAAAGAAAATCTAAAAGAAATGAGGTAAGAGGAGATGAGCATTGTATATAAGCAAGAAAATAAACAATCAGTAGATGATATTCAATGGTGGAATCACAAGCATTCAACCTCTCATATAGTTGTGTATGTGGGTGTAGATTGCTCTCTAACTCATTGGACACTCGAATAAGATGAAGAAAATGAATTGAAATCTTCTAAATACTAGTTTAGTTTTGAGAAAACTATATAAAAACTCACATTTGGCTTGGATTTGAAGAATAAAATCTTTATTTCTCTCTCTATTTCTTCCTAACTCTCTATATCTCTCTCTAATGGCTTCCAACCACTTCCCCAAATGGAAGCAAATGGGTCTCCTTTATAGGCCAACTTGGGGAGGTATTTTGGGTTTTAAAAAGTCTCTCTTTGGTCCAAAAAGTTCAGATTATCAAAGTTATGTCGTTTTATTTGTTGAAAATTTGAATTAAAACCCAAAAATTAACCAAAAATTAGAAAAAAAAAATGAAAAATCACTCAGAGTGCCGCCGCAGCACTTGGCCACTGTCGCCGCGGCAGTCAACCCTCGCGTTGACCAAAATTTGCATTTTGACCCCCAGAACTCCTGAAATTCGCGTAATGGCCCTATTTCGTCCGAAATTCACAGAAAAATCATACAAAATCCAAATTGAGATTGTGATATATTGTTGGAAAGGTATTGAGGTCTACTTTCTATAAAAAAATTAATTTGGAGTTGGGTCACTTTGGAAAGTTTTGCGGTATTCGCGATAAAAGCCGAATTAATCGTATTTTTTACCTTCAGAAATTCATAACAAATTCGTTTTAGATCTAGAAATTATGTGCGATATACCATTAGAAAGCTATTCACCTCTAGTATTTGATAAAAATATTTCAATTTCAAAAGGAGACTTTGATTTTTGGTCAAACTTGCAGTCAAATCAGTTAAACAGTGCACTTCTAAGAAATTCCGGGAAGTTCTCGGAGCCTCCAAAGACTGACGTTTCCGTCCGATTTTCTTTTAAAACATATTTTAAGACTTTTCATATAATCTAGAATGATCTCGAAACTTTTGGACGAATTTGGATGATTTTGGTCAAACTTTGGTCAAACTTGGTCAAACTTTGGTCAAACCGATCAACGGAGACTTTCTGGAAACTTTCGATTTCAAATATTCATTTTTTAAAATATCTTTTTTTTTGGTTTGAACAACATCGAATGATTTCTGAGATTCAGGGCCAATCCGGAGAGTTTTGAGCTTTTAGAGGCATTTTGGTCATTTCTTTGATTTCTTGAGAGTTAGAGGCAATCTCTGCAAATCCGATCTTTATAATCATCGAGGTTTGACATGCTTGTGGCCTCCTAAATCTGTTAGCTGACAAAATGGGGTGTCTATAGTTTGCCTCTCTTTGGCATGAACTTGCGAGGCAACGCATGTCACAAGCGAGTGCCAAAGCTTTGAAGAGACAGGTCTTTTGGAGGCTAAAAGATTTAGGATAAAAACAAGTGCGTTGCAAAAAATGCAAGAAAAGAAACCATTGCTGTGGCTAGTGCTGGTCGCGCTCTGAGTGAGCTGCCTACGTATCCTTATGGGAATCAGACCAGGATGTAGTTCGGGGCATAAAGAAATAAACACGTGCAAATGTACAATATAACAGGCAGATATTATGCTATAAGATTGATATGTAATGTATAGATGAGCTAAAATGATACGTGTCGTGCCTGATGTTGTGTTCTAAAGTGTTTGTGGGCCTAGTACACAAGTTATGTGTATTCTCCACTCTCAATGGGCTTGGTAACCTACGCTTCGCTACGACTAATTGACTTGTGAGGGATCTCGACCCAGAGGTCTTACCCAAGGAAGATCGTGGTGTTTAAAGTGATATTGCGGTGCTCAAAAGAGTGCTTGTGGTGTATTTGCCACTCCTAGTGGGCTTGTGATTTGTGTGTGTTGCGACTGATGGGCTATGTGTCATGTTATGCCCAATTTGATGTGTCGGGTGAAGTGACCCTCTAGACTTGACTCATGCTCTCCTTAATCATGATGCTATGGACTTGGTGACTCTCATATTATTAACAGTGCTTCTCAAATTTCAATGATGATCCTCAATTCTCAACGGTGCTTATATTGTTCTTCAATTCTTTGACGGTGTTTCTCAATGCTTCTTGATTCTCAACGGTGTTCTTCAAATCTTACCGATGCTCCTCAAATCATTAATGATGCTCCTCGACTCTTCAATGATGCTTTTTAACTCTTCCGATACTCCTCAACACTTCTGATGCTCCTTCAACAATACATCTCAACTCTTCTGATGTTCCTCGATGTTCCAACAATGCTTCTCAACTCTCTTGATGTTCCTCAATCCTTCAATGATGCTCCTCAACAAATCTGATGCTCCTCAATACATCTGATGTTCCTCAACTCTTCAACAATGCTCCTCAATAAATTTGATGCATCCTCAATGCTCCAGCAATGCTTCTCAACTCTTCTGGTGTTCTTCGATACTCCAATAGTGCTCTTCTGATGTTACTCGATGCTCCTTTAATCTCTAGGTCTTAAAACATCCTCACAAAACATATCATCAGTAAACTTGGACTCTAAGCCCCAAAACAACACATTTTATCAAGACATCTGGACTCTGAGCCCTAAAATACCTCAACAACACGTCTCATCGACACACCTCATCAACACATCAGCAATAGTTTCTTGGTGTTGGTGATATTTCCTCTGATCAGCCATCTTGAGAAACAACGATCGATTTGTAGTTTACAGCCATATACGAGTTTATGTCACTCGTACCTGGGACACTTCTCATGTTGTGACCTTAACTGGTGTAGTAATAATGTTTTGTACTTCTGCTTGTATCCAAAGTTTTTTATAATTGGGAATCACCTTTAACCCACACATTTGAGACCATCAGGACAAATGGACTTAACAGGAACGACAAGGAAAGTTGGGTTAGTTTGTATGAAACCTCGATCTCTGACACACTTTTGATCAGATTACTACTGACTCAAACAAAGAAGGATTGACTTTGACATGAAATTCTCAAATTGCCACGATCCAATGTGCCTTCATCATGAATGATGTACCGGTCATCTTTTATGTTCACTCTTCATCTTAATATGACAGCACTTTGCTAATAAATCTGGTTTTTGAAAATTCTTCCATATTGATCTAATCAATTCTCTACTTCTTCCAGGAAGTGTTTTGAATTAGTGCCTTAGCTTTTAGAATAAAAGATGCTCCATTTCAAAAAATTTTAAAAATAATTAGGTGACTTGAAAACTCGCCCTTGGTGTGAAGGGATCATGTTAGGCAAACGGAGTTTGCCCCTAGTTTTAGGTGTAGGAAGTAGAATTCATAGGCAAACGTGGTAGGTGACCAAAGTTTGCCTCTAGTTTGGACGATGGTTTATTGGAGGTTTTGGGCAAACGAGGTTGGTGACTGAAGTTTGCCCCTTGTACGAAGGGTAGATAGTAAAATTTAGGCAAACGAGGCGGGTAGCCGAAGTTTGCCCCTAGTGTGGGAGATATTTTCTGGCTTGAGGAAAAGACCATGACTTTAATCTCTCAGATTCTCATAACTTTTTCCTAGGCACTAGTGAGGTGACCTAGCGAGCTCTTTTCTCTCTTTTGTCATTGCTCACCTTAGATCTAGCTCTAATTTTTGCCTAGGCATCCTTTCATATTTTTGACCTAGCGAGCCATCCTTCTTTTCTTTTTGAAAGTCTGCCTACGTACCCCCGAACGGGGATCAGGTCCAACGTAGTTCGGGCCAGGACCTTGAAAGAAGAGGGGTTAATATTGATGGTGTCGACCGAACCGATGCGGTTGCCTACGTATCCCCATGTGGGAATTAGGTCGAGCGTAGTTCAAGGCAAGGCTTGAAGGAAATTGGTTTGATTATAATGGTGTCGACCGAACCGATGCGGTTGGCTATGTATCCCCGTGTGGGAATCAGGTCGAGCGTAGTTCAAGGCAAGGCTTGAAAGAAGGGGTTTGAGATATGAGGGTTTTTAAACCAATCGTCAAAGAAGTTCAAACTTGGGTTACTTATGGTAGCCTTGAAGTGGAGGATTCAGTTTCCATCTCCCTTTCTTTTCTTTTCTTTTTCTTTTTCTTTTTTTTTTCTTTTTCTTTTTCTTTTTCTTTTTTTTTTGAGGATTGATCCTTTTCACTTTCGCCTAGCTAGTCAATTTTCCTTTTCACATAGTTAATTCATGTGAGATCTTTCGATCATAATCTCAAAATTCCAGAATGTGCACGTCAGCTCTCGGGATTTATGTGTGGTCGTTTCGAGCCTTTGAAATGTGATCTAGGCATGTTTTTATGATGTACCTTGAATCGTACAATTCTCTCATTTGTAAAATCATTTTGGCTGGCTAGGGTCAGATCTTGGAAATCAATACCTTTTCAGCTCTAACTTTTGCCTAGGTGCCCTTTCGGGTTTTCAACCTAGCGAGCTTTTCTTTTTTTCTTTTTTCTTTTTTTTTTCTTCTGTTATTTTTTCAAAAGTGGAGATGAAATTCACTAAAATGTTTGGCTACCATCAAGGACCAAGTACGCACAGGTTCACATGGCTATCAATTAGGTTGGGCCCAAGGCTTTGAAATGGTAGAAATGGTGGAAAGGGTGTCGGGCAAGCCCCAAATCAGTCTCAAGTATGTCTTTTCGAGATTCGAGCAAAAGCATCTTTAAATTCTTAAAGTAAGACTATTCAATTCTCAGCTCTTCTTTGGGGTCAGTGCAAAATTAACTTTGGCCTTTTTGGGATTCTCTTTTTTTGTTTTTTTTTTTCTGTTTGATGCAAAAATTTATTAGTAGAGTAATATCCATGGTAATTTGAAAAGTGACATTTTTAGTTCAGCGATTCATGCACTTATGACTATACACATCAGATTAGGCAAAATGAGACTTCATTCCATCACAAGAGAATGATTACATTACTCGATACAGACTCACAACAACTCGATGACAGACAGACTCGACCATAAGATCAAACTTGAAATAGACTCAAAATATAGAATAGACTCGACTTGGTGTCAAATGGAGTGTCTTTGTGACCCATTTATTATTATTGTTTTTTTTACCGGAAGTTGCAAACACTATCGCTCCACTGCACGGATTCAACATTCATGGGTGTCAATAGATCATTTGAAAGGATAGACCATGGGCTTAGGTGACATGTGGTTGAATGGGTGGTGGCTCAATGATTCCTCGATCAATGAGGTCTTGGATATCATGACAGACACGTATGCACCGGTCGGTGTCATGGCCTGGGCCTTGGTGGTAGGCACATCATTTGGACAGGTCACAGTTAGGTGGTGGTGGATCGGCACGAGGCTGAAGGAGTTGGAGGTGTCCCTTTTTTAGCAGGCTGCCTAAGGCTACGGAGGGGGAGATATCTAGCTTGGAAAATTCACAGGGTACCCTATTTTGGTAAGGGTGGCTAGGCGAGCTGGTTTGGTTTGTGAGCTGGTATGGTTGGGGAGAATAGGCCATGGGTTGGTTACTAAGGGCGTTGACATCCGAAGGATTTCGGGAGTAGTCGGGCCTCATGGACTGGCTTTGTGATTCTTCATTTTTTATTTTCCCTTCCCTAATTGCATCCTCAATTCTAGTCCCAATCTCAAGCAGTTCTTCAAATGTTGAGATGGACTGGTAGAATAGTTTTTCATGGTACAACGGTGTAGATTGTTGATCAACATCCGGACTTGTTCCTTTTCGACTGGTCGGGGGGTCATTTGGGCCACTTTGTTCCTTTATCTGCTCAAGAACGCAGCGAAGGACTCATTGATGTTTTGCCGGGTAGTCTCCAGATCCCAGATGGTGACATCGAGCTCTTGGTTGTAGGAGTAATGATCAACGAAGACGTGGACTATATCTTCCCAAGTCCGCATCTTAGAAACCTCCAAGGTCAGAAACGAGGATAGAGCAGCCTTGGAGAGGGTTTGAAGGAACAACGTTGTAATGTGCTCATGGGTGCAGCCCATTGATTGGAAAACACTAATGAAGAACTTTACGTGGCTCTTCGGATTCCCAGTTCCATCAAAACGATTAATTTCAGGCATCTTGAAGTCCCCAGGTAGCTTTAATTTGTTGGGCTCAAACAATCCTTCTAGACCTAACATGTAATCGTCGACCCCTTACTCTTTCTCTGTATGTTCTTAAGTTTGTCGACCATATCCAGTTTTTCTTGAATTTTCTTATTAAGTGCAGGTGGTGGGGCCCCATTGAACCAATCATCATCTAAATTGTTCTCAGGAGGTGGTGCAAACCCAGGCGGTGGTGGTGGTATAAACCCTGGTGGTGGTAGGAACCCAGGTGGGTATTGTGGTTGTTGCTTTTCAGTTCTTCCATAGAGGCTAAAACTTGGGCCAACCGGTCAGACTGTTGGTTGATCATTTCTGTCTCTCTGGCTTCCAAACCTTCTGGATCCATAAAGCTAACTTTCGGCTGAGTGATTCTGACAAGGTGACTCCCTAATCCTCTGACTCACAAATACATATCCTAGGTGCTCAAAACTTGTACTAACATATAGGTGTGAAAAGGCTGTGTCAGACTTTTAATAGTGATGATTGAGATGACAACTATAGTGACAAGTGAGGACTGACTCGTGTACAGACCGACTATCACCGTGTATGCGACTGATGAAGCAAACATATGGATACAAGCCCTAATCTACATGATGCCCCTACTTCTAACAGATAACAATTAAGCAAGTAAGGTCCTAGCCATACAGAGTGTGCTAACTTTTCTTTCCAGTATGATCACCAGGTGATAACAGGGGTTTTCAGGATATTTTGAGAAGTTTGGATAGAGTTTGTGGGAGAAACTGGCGTTTTAGGAAATCTAGGATATCTGAATGGAGTTTCTGGGACAAACTGGTTATACTGGGTATTTCTGGGATATCCGAACAGAGTTTCTGGTTATGTTTAGGAGTTGGGTAGAGTTTCTAGGATATCTAGATAGAGTTTTTGGGAGAAACTGATGTATTTTGGGAAATCGGAGTTTCTGGGAGAAACTGGTATTTTGGGTATTTCTGAGAAATTTGGATGGAGTTTCGTATTTCTGAGAACTTTGGACAGAGTTTCTAGGTGAAACTGGTATTTTGGGAACTTCTGAGAAATTTAGACAGAGTTTCTGGGAGAAATTGGTATACCTAGGATTTTTTGAGTGTTTTGGGAATTTTTGGGAAATTTAAGTGGAGTTTCTGGGAGAAACTGGTACATTTGGAAATTTCTGGGAAATTTAGACAAAGTTTCTGAGAGAAACTGGGATATCTGGATGAGTTGGGCAGAGTTTTTGGGATAAACAAGTATATCAGAGTTTTTGGGAGAACTGAGATTTTTGGGTAATATGGGGGATTTGGACTAAGTTTCTAGGAAAAACTGGTATATCTGGGAAATCTGGGGGATTTGGACGGAGTTTCTAGGGGAAACTGGTATATCTGGGAAATTTGGGAGATTGGGACAGAGTTTCTGGGAGAAACTGGTATATTTGGGAAATCTGGGAGATTTGGACAGAGTTTCTGGGAGCAACTGACAAATATGACGAGAGAAAGTGATTACGGTGATCATACTATCTAGCAAGTTTCATACTCCTATGTCTTAGGACCGACAAACAAGGTATGTGGTGTATATCTTTGTGAGCATGGAGTAGACATCCTTGTCATGGTGCCTAGGCAGGTCAACTCAATGTGATCACATGTGAGTGATTGCCTTAGGAATCATAAGAAAGAGGTTCTGCCTCATGCCACATAAGCGTCTACACCGCACAGGCAATCCCGTCAGGGCATATAGCAGTTATATCACGTTGTCCTATCTGAAAAGATAAATGAACAGTCCTATGAAAGGTTCTACAGGAATCTTTATGCAAAGGCTAGGTTTAGTCAAAAAGGGTCCGTTGACGAGAGTTCCAATATACTATCAGAGAGACAGTACAGAAGTTTTTACTCTTTTTGATATACCTTGGAAGGTACAGTATCAATGGTGACTTATGCCCTGGCACAACAAGACCTGAACAATGTCAGCGCCGCATTTCAGACATAGTCGGAGGGGAGAAATGCAATAGTGCAATGCGGTGAACCAGACACAGTAAAAAGATGATTTTAAGGATGCTTCTTATGAGTCAAACCTCTGTATTATTTTGTTTTGAAAATAAAACTATCCCCAGTGGAGTCGCCAGATTGTGGACACGTGGAATTCCACTTCATTTTGTTTTTGTTTGAAATTGATTTAGATCAAAGAAAGAAAATGGTCTGTTAAAAACAGGTACAGAGTCGCCACTTGGTCTTTAAGGAACCAAGAAACCTAATTTTGACTCACCCAAATGGATAAAGGGCACCGGTTCTTCATACTCAAAGAACTTGGCTCGGGGTTTTGGTACGAGAGAGGAATGAGCCTTTGTCGCGACTCAAACACCCTGAACTCGCCCCGTCTTTCGACGGGCCTCAATTAGCATCCAAATAATCATCTTATACTATGTTTGGATCGACAATTAATACTATGATAGTATATTACATCACATAAGAATCTTGAAATGGAAGATCAAAGATAAGATATCATTGAAAAGATCTAAGCCAAATATCACACAATGTAAAGGTGAAAGATCACACAAATAAACTTAGGAAAAATCATCTAATCACATATCAAGTAATCAAGTTTTCCTAATCTAGGAGGGGACATGGATTGTTCTTGAAGCAAATAATCAAAGAGATCAAAATATGCTTAGCAAGCTAGAGTGATGCATGTTAATCTTTGGGAAAAGAAGACCTCTCAATCCCCGGGACGGATGAGAAAGGAGGATTAGATCGAGGGGAACCATGAACGTGTGATCATGATCATTCCTTATAATCTTCTTAGATTAGGAGTTGCAAAAACCCCAAATCTTGTATGAATGCAATGTATGATCCTAGAATGTGCAAAGGTTGTTGTGTGTTTGTGTACATGGACTTTCTAAAGTGACTTAGAAGTCTAAAAAGATGAATGAATGCATGGGGAAAATCATCATGGGATATGTACAAATGTAGTATGAACTACTTCCTAAGACATGAGCTAATTTGGAATATATGTAAGCACCAAGTCAAAGGATGGAAGTAAAAGTGTGTTTGCTGTGAATAGTTGACAGAACAGTAACATGACATTTTGGAAATTGAAAAGAGGGGCTATGAATGTTTTCAATGAATGATTTTTTATGGTGATCTTTCTTATTGTGTCTAGAACACAACCCAAAAATTCAATCTTTAATATCTATCACAGATTGAGAGAAATCATATAAACAATAGAGATTATTCAGAAACAGAGTCCATACTGTTGACTGAAATGTTAGAAATTCTTAGAAAATTAAAACACAAGATCTAGAGGTCCATATTATACAGAAAGTTCCTTAAGACATTGAAGTTCAATGGAAAAATTATTTGGGACCACTCCCTTTGGAGACATTTTCTGTAAAACAAGTCAAAAGTCAACCAAGATGCTGTGGCAGCAAAAACAGAATATCTGGAGAGAATGTTTGGGTCCAAATGGACCACTTCCAAGTATTTCCAAGTCAAACCAAATATCATGGGTGTTCTCTAATGAGTTAGGAAGACTTTCCAAGTGGTCTTGCATCCATACATTGAGTATTGAGTTCTAGAGAAATCTTTGAGCTCAGATCATTCACCGTTTTAAAGATTTTGGGAAAAACTTGAGTTTTCTTTCTCGAGATCAAAATGAGAGGGTTTGAGAGGGGTTTTGAAATAGAGGTTTTGAAAGTATATTTTCAACATCAAATAGAGATTATGACCTCTTGAAATATCAACATCAAACTCATCATCAAGAACCCCTAATATTATTGGAGAGATTCATTTTTATTTTGAATATAACTTCAAGGATACCTTGGAGGTATTGAAGTTATAATCATCTTCTATTAAACATGTTTTTGAGGTCAAGAGCTACTATCCATAAGGATTCACTCACCTCAAACTTCATGTCATCATTTAGATGATGATGAACTATAAGTAAAACAAAGAAAATCTAAAAGAAGTGAGGTAAGAGGAGATGAGCATTGTGTATAAGCTAGAAAATAAACAATAAATGGTGGAACTACAAGCATTCAATCTCTCATATATGTGTGTATGTGGGTGTAGATTGCTCTTTAACTCATTGGAAACTCAAAGAAGATGAAGAAAATGAATTGAAATCTTGTAAATACTAGTTTAGTTTTGAGAAAACTAAATAAAAACTCACATTTGGCTTGGATTTGAAGAAGAAAATCTTTATTTCTCTCTCTATTTCTTCCTAACTCTCTATATCTCTCTCTAATGGCTTCCAAGCTCTTCCTCAAATGGAAGCAAATGGGTCTCCTTTATAGGCTAACTTGAGGAGGTATTTTGGATTTTAAAAAGTCTCTAATTGGTTCAAAAAGTTCAGATTATCAAAACTATGTCGTTTTATTTGTTGAAAATTTGAATTAAAACCCAAAAATTAACAAAAAATTACAAAAAAATGAAAAATCACTCAGAGTGCCGCCGTGGCATTTGGCCTCTGCCGCTGTGGCAGTGGGCCAGTGCCGCTGTGGCAGTCAACCCTCGTGTTGACCAAAATTTGCATTTTGACCCCCAGAACTCTCAGAATTTGCAAAATGGCCCTATTTCGTCCGAAATTCACAAAATATTCATACAAAATCCAAATTGAAATTGTGATATACCATTGGAAAGGTATTGAGGTCTAATTTCCATCAAAAAAAATTTGGAGTTGGGTCACTTTGGAAAGTTTGCGGTATTCGCGATAAAAGCCGAATTAATCGCTTTTTTCACCTTCAGAAATTCATAACAAATTCGTTTTAGATCCAGAAATTATGTGCGATATACCGTAGAAAAGCTATTGAACTCTAGTATTTGATAAAAATATTTCAATATCAAAAAGGAAACTTTGATTTTTGGTCAAACTTGCAGTCAAATCAGTCAAAAAGTGCACTTCCAGGAAATTCCGGAAAGTTCTGGGAGCCTCCAAAGACTGACGTTTCCATTCGATTTTATTTTAAAACATATTTTAAGACTTTTCATATGAAATAGGATGATCTCGGAACTTTTGGAGGAATTCGGATGATTTTGGTCAAACCTAGGTCAAACTTTGGTCAAACCGGTCAACGGAGACTTTCTGTGAACTCTCAGGACTTCTGGGGGTCTCTAGGAGCTTATGATTTCAAATATTCATCTTTTAAAATATCTTTTTTTTTTGTTTTGAACAGCATCGAATGATTTTTGAGATTCTGGGCAAATCCAGAGAGTTTTGAGCTTTTAGAGGCATTTTGGTCATTTCTTTAATTTCTTGAGAGTTAGAGGCAATCTTTGAAAATCCGATCTTTATAATCATCGAGGTTTGACTTGCTTGTGGCCTCCTAAATCTATTAGCCAACAAAATGGGGTGTCTACAACGACTTCATGTTAGAATACCACACTAGTAAAGCTAACGTGGTCATTGATGCTTTGAGTCGGCAAACTCGTGAGACGATTGCCTCCCTAATGGTTAGAGAATGACGAGCATTGGAGATGTTGGTCGAGTTCGATGTGCAGAGTACTGAGGAAGGAGAAGGACAACTTTTTGGATGTCTTATCCTACAGCATATTCTTATCGACCGCATTATTAAAGCTCAGAAAGGAGATGAGAAATTTCAGACCTAGTTTGTGAAGATGTCAGAAAAAGACCCGACCGAATGGAAAGTGGGAAGTGATGGAGGATACAAGTGTAGGGACAGATTATGTATACCAGACTATAGGGATTTGAAAAATGATATTTTGGGGGAAGCACATAAGTCAAGATATACAGTTCACCCAGGAGGAACAAAAATGTATAAAGATTTGAATAGAAATTTCTGGTGGGATGGTATGAAGAAGGAAGTGGCTGAATTGGTGTCCAAATGTTTGACGTGTCAACAAATCAAAGCCGAACATTAGAAACCGTCAGGATTGTTGCAGCCTCTACCTGTTCCAGGTTGGAAATGGGAACACATAACCATGGATTTTGTAGTAGGATTGCCTCGATCTCAACAAAATCACGATGCCATTTGGGTAATCGTTGATCGACTGACTAAGTCAGCTCATTTCATTGCTTATAGTATGACATACCTAGTAGAAAGGATGAACCGGATGTACATACAACAAGTTGTACGACTTCACGGTGCACCTGTGTTAATTGTGTCAGATTGTGACGCACGTTTTACTTCTGGATTTTGGGAAAGCTTACAAGAAGCTATGGGAACTTCACTCAAGATTAGTACTGCTTTTCACTGTCAGACAGATGGGCAGACTGAGCGTGTTAATCAGATCATGGAGGATATGCTTAGGGCTTGTGTGATTGATTTCGAGGAATCTTGGAAAACGCACTTGCCTTTGGTAGAATTTGCCTATAACAATAGCTATCACTCGAGTATTGGGATGGTTCCGTTCGAAGCATTGTACAGACGACCATGTCATTCTTCATTGTGTTGGGCAGAGGTTGGAGATACAGAATTGTTGGGACCGGACTTGGTTTGAGAAACCAACGAGAGGATTTCACTGGTCAAGGAAAGGATGAGAACCGCTCAAAGTAGGTGTAAAAGTTATGCCGATCGACGCCGAAAAGATTTGGAATTTAGTGTTGGAGATCACGTGCTCCTTAAGGTTTCACCAACCCAAGGAGTAGTACGTTTTGGTCTCAAGAGAGGGAAGTTAGCCCTGCATTTCATCATTCCCTTTGAGATTTCAGAACGTGTCGGGAAAATGGCTTATCGACTCGCACTACCTCCAAAGATGTCTGTGGTTCACAATGTATTTCATGTGAGTATGTTGAGAAAGTACATACGAAACCCCTCACATGTGGTTAGTTATGACGATATTGAGACGAGTCATAACGTCTCTTACAAGGAGAGACCTGTGAAGATTATAGATCAGAGTATCAAGAAGCTGAGGAACAAGGACATTCTGTTAGTGAACGTTGAGTGGAATCACCATGATGAGAATGAAGCTGTCATACCCCGATTTTTCGACAACCAAATATTTAATCCAGAGCATGTATCCAGACTAATATTCAATTTCCAAAACACCGAGAGTGACACCCTCACACAGACTAATAGACAATTATTGAAAACAGTATTTTGAAAACAGTATTTTATACTCATTAAATAAGTACATGTGATTTTGTGTTTACCGAAAAACTCTTTATTATTTAACTTGTATTCCCAAACATTCATTTTCATTATAAAAGATATTAAACTCCATTACACATATTATGTCCTTTCGATTTACAAATGAAATATTAGGTTCATTCATTAAAATCCTCTTTGCAGAGTTCATGGGAAAGAAAATAAATAAGCATAAAATCTATACATCCATTGGTCAGAGCAACTACAATGTTCCCAATACCCAATATAAAATCTTTATTACAATACACTTGTGGACCACACTGCCAGAAATAAAATAAAGTACAAAAAAAAAGTAAAACTCTAATATTACACAACATCGTGACAATCTCTTCACCTAAACAGAAGCTCCAACGAAAATCTCCATATACTAAACCTGCACATACACTCGACTATGTTTCATATAGAAACGCCTCGAATGCATTACGCACCCGGGTCAGTATATAAAATACTGGAATGAGTTAAAAAAAATTATAAAACGAGTCTTAGGGAACAACGGTGTCCCATAGACTCCCAAAAGTACTCACAAAGAAAAACATGACCACCTCATATCATACAATATCGTTGCATATAAAATAAACAATGTCATCACGCATAATTCATGTCGGGTTAGAATAGTAGTTCCACGCACATTTAGGACAGAACGGTAGTTTCCTTCAATGTGGTGGCAGTGGCTCCAACCCCGAATAAACACAACTGAATACTTACTGGTCGGATATCTATGGTGAGTCAACCCTGCATAAAAGTTAGTGGACCCACCATCCTGTAATATATAGTTATAGTTATCACAAACGAAGCAAACAAGTCCGTAAACAACATTTCCACATTCTAACTTAAACGTCGCATTCATTATTCCAAACTTATCAGTCTTACGAAATACTCCATTATCATTATTTATTAGCCTTTAATTTATCTTTGTGGACCCTAGGTTCACAACTTGGCCACACTCCATGGTACAGCCCACACATATATCCCATATGTGCCCGGACATACTACCAACACCCACTCCGGTGCTAGTTTGGTTGGGGTATCAACCAAACCAGGTATACACAACGGATGACTGGTCAATATGTCAAGACGTCTATACAATATAAGCCGAGCATAAGGCTTAGGCAAGCTTGATCACACAGCCACTGGCAAAAAGTACACTTAACAAGTCTTAAGCCAACTTGATCACGAAGCCACTGGCAAAAGAGTGCGAGCTACCAAAAACAATTACACAACAACAGGGAGTAGTGAACACTAAGGTCTTTTCCCAGTTTCTTACCATCTACGTTCATTCTCATAACTACCCATTCATGAGGGTTTAATCACGTCATTAACCACTTCAGAAATTTATCATTTATTCCATGGAATATCATTATCCGATTATTCACGATAAGGCCTATTTTTTCCCAAAATTCTATTCAAGTCTCTGGCGTAGTATTTTCATAATAACTATTTAATACCACACATAGAATAAGTTGGGGTTTCTTAACACATAGCATATAAAATCGACACTCAACAATACTATTTAAAACAGTCCCAAACAGACCATTACAATAAACAGTCCCAAAACCAACATGGACTAAAATTATTCCTCATAATTATTCCGCACAAAGAAACATCTCTAACAATATTCATAAACATAAATTCAAAATTCGGAGTTAACATTCAGTGCTACTATAATATAAATTTTTTGCCCAAACGGTGCAGAATTGGGAAAAACGCTATCGGACAAAAGTTGTGCAGAATTGCGTTCCCTACAGACTTTCGCGAACAGAATCACAAAAATTCTAACGTATTATTTATTATGAATTTTCTACTCAAATCTGATCTGTGAAAACCCCAAATCCGAAAATTGAATAATTGCTCAAATGTATATTCAATGCTCATCTATAAATCTCTAAAATCTCAAATGTATATTCAATCCGAAAATTGAATAATTGCTCACAACTTCAATCATTGTTCAAAAAAACCTAAATCTCATAATCCATAACCATACTAATTTAATATTCTATACATTTAAATTTTCAATCAAATGAGATTGAAAGAAAATAACAAGTTAACTCACCGATTTAGGGCTTCAATATTGATGATGATTTCGCAAAACAATATTTGGGGTTCCTCTTTTCTTCTCGTACTCTCTTTTTCTTTTTCTTCTTCTTCTTCTTCTTCTTCTCTCTCTCTCTCTCTCTCTCTCTCTCTCTCTCTCTCTCTCTTTCTCTCTCTCACACACACACACACACAAAAAGTCTGTTCTCTCTTTTCTCCTCTTCCCTTTTTTTTTTGTTAATATGGGGGCTATGTGACACGACGATTTTTCTGTGTGCATGCGCTTGTGTGCTATAACCAAGTGTAGGTAATCGTGGAAGTAGTACTGGATAAGTCCAGGTCGATCCCACAGGGAAGGTCTTAAACTAATTACTTAGATTATTCTCAACAGGAAAATAAAAATCAATACTTTTATTTAACAGATGTAGAATACAAAGTTTCACAGTTTAACAACTACTAAAACTGAAGCAATTAAACTAGATTAAGTAATTACTAACTCATTAACCAAAGCAATGATTTAAAATGTTTTTCTTAATTAAAAAGGAATGTTGGGATTACACGAATCCACCGCAACCTAGCCATCTACCATGCAATTACATTGAAGCTCAGTGGAGCACACTCTCTACAGTATTCCGTATTTCTCTTAAAATAAAGAATCCATAGCCCTTTCATATCCGGGACTATATCATCACAATGGAGTTCGAAATACACAAAAGCGGTTTAAAACAATAGTTAAGACTCTCACCTACAATGGTATTAGCATTGAGGGTGGTTTGCAAAATATATTGAAGAAAAAAACTCAAAACTTTAGGTTTAAAGACTGTTTTGACAAACTGCGCATTTGGGGACAGTTTGACAACGAATCAGTAAAGCAGAAAGTCTAGGAATACTGTATAGAATGTCCTCAAGAATCAGAGAGCTCGATCGATCGACGGGCTTTCGATCGATCGAACTTCTTCATCCCTCGATCGATCGAACGTACTTCGATCGCTCGACAATAACTCTGGTCCGATCGATCGAACCACTTCGATCGCTCGAACACATAAATTAATCTGCTACATGGCAGAGGCCTGAGATCATGGTTTCATCGTGATCTCCCAACCCAGGGACTACTCAGACATCGTCTGGAGTGTCACAGATTTATTCTTAACGTAAAAATTCATTAAGGTTGCGTTTGGATGAGATTTAAACATGCAATCAATGAAAAGCTATGATTTAAATACTACCAACAAATATAACTACAATCTATTCAGATATAAACTATGTAAACTACTGAAAGAGTGCAAGCAAAACTGATATAATCAAAACCTGGAACTAACAAGCTATGGATAACCTTTAAACTTCACTTGAATTCAATGTTCAATCACCAAAACCTACAAGGATCAAAGTAAAACACTCTCTTTCTGTGTAAAAACTGATAAAAATGTCAAGTGGGCGTCCTTATGGACGTCTACAGTATGAGTATATATAGCAGAAACCTAATGCTAGGGTTTTTCATGCATCCTGCTGCGTGCGCGTAAAAATCTGATAAAAGGCATGTTCGATCGATCGAACAATTCTCGATCGATTGAAAGCTTGGGGACTTCAATCGCTTGAACTTAGCTCGATCGATCGAAACTTCGATCGATCGAAAGGTCTTCAATCGCTCGAACTCTATATTTTAGCTTTGACATGTCTTCTTTAGAATTCAGCATTTCCCTTCATCATTATCTTTCAATTCTTCACACAGCAATTGCAGTCTGCACAAATTACAGCTAAAACACACAACTTATCATAGTTTAATCAATATGTGCATAAACTAGTATTGTAATTCAAATTGCAGATAAATGGAGGAACTGTAAACTAAATCCATACTTTTGCTTCTTTTAGCGCGGTTGTATTTTACAAATACTCCCGCTTGTCACAACCCCCAACTAGTGAGTTGTTAGTCCCTAGCAATAGAGTGAAAATAAAAAACAAGCTATCCTATGACTGTAATGACTAATAAAATAAATTAAACTACGGTAAACTAGACTAAAACAAGAAAGAAACTACCTAACTCACTTTCACAGGACTCGCGGTTGCATTTAGCTAATGCAACAAGCCGTTAAACCCCTAGGTTTCCCCTAGTGGACGAGTGTTGTGTCGTGAGGGTTTGCAGTGAATATACCCACAAAATTCTCTGATTTTAAGCTCCAAAAAGATATAGGATAACTTTTAAACATTCCCTTTTTATTGAACTATTAATTTAGCTCTACAAACATCTCATCCTCATTCCAACCATGAAAGAAATGCACATGCCCTCATGTCACCTAGATAAAAATAACAAATGCGTCACACCCATGCATCCGTGTGTGTGTGAAATTAACAGCTATACATCAACTTTATTTAGAGTTGTTTAAACTATCATACTCTCAGAACTTGTAGTTTCAACTCAATCCTCACATAGTTATTACACTCACAAATGAACATCTCACAGAAACTTGGTGAATAATAATCGCACATGGTATGAAAGCTTTGATAGGAGTGGCTTTTTTTTTTTCCGGATACTAATGCTTTCATACTCGACTCCATAAAAGATGAACATTTTAGAGTGTATAGTCTCCTGAAAGGAATACTACTTACTAGAGGAGCGAAATACCGTGGATAACTCAAATTACACTTTCATGTTTAAACTAAGTTGTAGAGAATCATTAAGGCTTTGACTTTTCGGTTTTTATTTAGTAGGGTAGAGATTAGAGAGGTAAGAAATTTCACATTTTCAGCATGTGGCTGTATTCAGTAACTTCTTCACTTAATTCCAACCATCCTCTCCATTCATATCATCATTCATTTCATTTTATCATCATATTTATTTATTTTTATTTATTTATTTATTTATTTATTTATTATTTTTTTTTTTGAATTGTTGGAGAGCTACTCCTTCTTCTTCCTTTTCTCTTTTATGTAGCCCCTCCCACAACTACTCCCTCCTCATAATATACTTCAACAATTTAATCACATTCGATGTGCAATGGGGTTCATTGAGGCCAAAGTATAAAATTAGGGATTTAGAATCTTGGAAGTATCTACTAGGGGTGAGGTTAAGAACAACACATATTTAAAGTGTTGATAACGGTATATGGAAAAGTAAGGAGTAAATAACGATGGCTTAAATCATTTTCCCAACTTCTTAATTTATTTTAACACTTCAATGTTCATTGAGTCTAATTGGTAAATCCTGAACGTTCTCCTCTAATAAGCAGCCAAAATGAAGAAATAGAGACTAGTCAACGAATTTTAACCGGCATTTTCAATGAAAATAATTCAAAATTAATGTGATAATTCCCTCAAAAATGAAGATCGGATTCAAAAGCTCACTAAGGGTGACTAGTTTTCACTACGTCATTCTTTAAAGTACAAAAGTCGTATTAACTCTTATTTTAAGTTTTCTGCATAGCTATTAAAACGTGCAAATGATTTGGATACATGAATGGTCAACATATGCATTCATCCTAGAGAACTAGAAAAACGTGTGAACTTAATTCATAAAAGGATGAGAATAAAATGATTGTGTCATTGCTTGACAACAGCTAAATAGAAGTGAAAATTCAAAATTATTCTACCCATTTAATTCAAAGACTTGGTTGATAGTTTGAAATTGAAATTATTATTATTATTTTTTTTAATAATAATGGAGATTGTATGATGTTTGCCAATAGATAGTGATCCAGATTGCTTTGTAGAAAATATGCACAGGTGATTCTCTATCTATATCCCACCCCCAATTGAAAATTACAATGTCCTCAGTACGTGATTTTCAAAAAATAGATAGAGAGATATCACCTGAAATATCGTGTAAGAATCGTAATAGTAACAACCTGTACAGAAAACATACACCCTCCAAGCAGCAAAGATCAGAAATACAGGAAATATAAAGCATCAGATCCACGCATAAAATAAAACTATTCACTGGAAATATAGTAAAGTGAATGTACAGAATAGTGAAAATCAGACATACTAAAATTCATCATAGATACAAAAATCCAACTATCCAACCAATCACCAATAATATCCAAAAACAACCACACTATCCAAACCAACCACAACCAAAACAATAACCCAACAGTGTCCAAAAACGCCCAACAAACATCCCCAGAATATACTAAACCAACCAAAAATATCCATAAACCAAACCAACAGACTACCCATCATCGGGAACATCAGATAAAATGTCAATCAATAGATTTGGAGCATCCATAACTCCACCCTCGACACCCGTAGTAGTGGTAGCTGGAGCACTCGCAATCGTGGCATCTGGAGTAGAAACTGATGTGTCGGCCACGACAGGAGGAGGTGGAAATGGTATCTCTGAAGTAGGTGGTCCCTCTGATGATGATGGTGCAGTAGATGGTACAGCAGATGTAGAAGGAACGGAAAAATCAACCAGGGGATTGAAAGTTGAAAGACCAGTAGGGGCAGAAGAAGATGGGCTAGTGGTGGGTGATGGAGCAGCAAATATAGTAGGTGGGACGGTGGAAGTGTCAGGAGCTGCTGTAGGTGGATCGCTGGGTATGGTAGGTACAGCTGTATGAGCCGCCTGATCAACGCCGATCTGTATCAAGATCGCCTCCAGCAAGGTAGTCATCACATCCACCTTACCCTTAAGTCAAATCCTGGCCTCTCTCTCCTCCATTAACAACTCATGAATAGTCGGGAGAGGCGCAGAAGAAGACTCCCCCTGGGTACGAGCCTGAGACCTCTGTCTCAACTCAAATCTCGCCACCTCCCCAACTGGATCTAACTCCTCCTCCGAGTCATGCTCCTCAGCCTCTGTGGGCATCCCAGAAGCGGCTCCCTGATTAGTCCCGCCTCTTCGTCTCCTCTTCTCTCCCATCTTCGCCTTGCCTTTTCTTTTTCGCTTCCTCTTCTGCGAATCAGACCGGCAGGAAGCTGTCTCTCCAAACCGACTGCAGGACTGGGCAGTCGCGTCCCCCGCCAAAGGAATGATACCTGCATACTCGATCACCCAATGAATAGCCCAAGCACCCTTTAGGTGCTTTTTAGCCTGAATGTAGCGTGTAGGGTGTCGCATGAAGTCGATGTAAAGGCGGGGTAAACAGACTGGCTGCCGTGTCCTGATCGCGTATAAGACACGAGCATACCATGCCGCGATCTTCTCCTGATACGATGTCACTAATAGGCAATTGCTCAGGACAAGATGGAGCATATGGTAATTATCTGTGAGGTGGAGGTCGGGAATGAGAGCCTCGCCATCCCATATCGGAAGAGCTCCCCCGGTGATCTCTCTGATGATGATGGTCGGTGATAGCTGAGGTGTGTCGGGCGATGTGGGCATACGCAATTTGGTACCTCCGGTACTCCAAGAGCAGCAGCTACAGTGGACGGGCTGAAGATGATCTACCGACCACGGAAAAATGAGCGAAGGGTGAACGGAGCAACCGGATCCGGATCATCGTCGCACACGCCTCCTGTATCCAAGATAGATTCACATGCTTAGGTTGGGAGAATAGTGCATACCACTGAGGCATGGCACGTATCCGTGCAAGGTACCACGGAGTAGCCAGCCAGGTAGTCTCAAGGGGACGCTCGATCATGACCTTCCTCGACTGGAAGTAACGGGTGAACCAAATGCGGTCTTCCTCGTTTCTAAACCCGTGATCTGGAACTGGGTCGAGTATAGCGAGTCGAACGGCTTGGATTTGTGGTAGCCAGTGATTGGATTCATGATAAAGCCCTGAAAAGGAAGAAGCAATGAGAGAACATATTAGAACATGGCAAATAATAAAGTGAAAGAAATTGCCACACTTCGATCGATCGAAGGCTTGTTCGATCGATCGAGAATATTGCAAGGTCGATCGCTCGAGAATTCTCGATCGATCGAACTGAAGCCGGGTTCAATCGATCGAAACCCGTTCGATCGATCGAGAATAGCGAAATATCAGCGGCAACAATGGAGAATGGAAATAGCCCGAAAACAACAAATACAATAATAAAACTAAGAAAAGGAGTGAAATAGGCAATGGGGGGCACACCCCCATATGAATTTGAAATGAAAAGAAAAATAAGGGGTGACTCGGGGTTTACCTCGAGAGACGCACTGGGTAGAGGGTGCCGGTGGTGCCACTGATGATCCGGGGGACCCGGAGCTTCCTTAATTGCTGTAGTTTGAAGTGGGGGAGGCCAAAACCGTGGGAGTTGCTCTCTGTGTTCGACCGCTTGAGTAAGGGAGAGAGAGAGAGGAAACTGACGAAGTGTCTCGGCGACGCTTTGTTTAAAAACAGTTATCGATCGATAGAGTAGGCTCGAGCGATCGAACCTTCGATCGATTGAGCCTTCCTCAATCGCTCGAGATGATGACCATCTCGATTGATCGAGATGTGTTCGATCGATCGAACAAAGAAATCCTACAATATCCCTGAATTGAGAAATTACACATCCCCAACCAACCAATTTTAATCTGGACATACAGAATAAGGAGAAAACAGTGCATTGCCAGAATATGTAAGCCAAAAACGTCAACCTCAAAGTAGATAATTGCAAATTTATATAAATAAATCCTTAAAATAGCATCCCTGTGCAATATTATTGCCCCCAAAAATGGTAATTAACACCTTATTGAAAAAGAAAACTAAAATAAAACTGAAATTAATAACACTTTGTCTAAGAATACACTCGAATTTATTAAAGAAGATAGGAAATGACATAAAACAATTGGAGTGAAACACTATTTTTCAAGCAGAAAGATATCTTCCTCCACAGCTTCTTTCGCCGCTCGAACTTCAAATGTAGACTCTAAACGAGATGATTCCCTTTCCCAGAACAGTCGGAAAGCAACGAGGACATCATCAAGCAAGTCTAAACTCTGTAAGGAATTGATATCACAGGCAAGAGGTGATCCACATGGAGATAAGGATAAAGGAGTATGATTGTGCAACGGATTTTCCTCTTGCGGCGGAGTATTCGGGGACCGTATGTATTGCCCAAACCCATGAAAGAGTTGATGTGGAAGGTATAGCGGTGGGAATGGTAGATTCATAGTGATATTCCTGACAAAGGGAAACAAAAATGAAATGGAGAAAATAAGTTAACAAGAGCAACAGAAAAAAAAAAACAAAAAGGAAGAGATAAATAAAGCAAAACAAAAAGAAAAAGAAAGGAATGTGACCCAAAGTTAACCTCACTATTGGCTGGATATCCCCAGGTGCACTAGCAGGTAGAGGGCATTGAAGCCTGAACAACAAATAGCTCAAATGGACATAAATATAGGGAACCACTTGGACGACCAGGAAGTCGTCAACATATGTGAAAACAACATTGTGGCATTCGGGCACCACATCTTGTAAGTCCTCTTCTTCCCATGGCTCCCACATTGAGTCATTTTCCCATTGTTCCAACAGTGCGTCATCCACTTCTCTAACAGTATACCCCTCAGGTTCTCCTTCCTCTCCGGAAAGGTCCATATGCTCGAATGGGTTGATTTGGAGGAGAGCAGGATCATAAAGGATGTACCCATAGGTCAGGTCCACTACATCATCTGCCCCTGGTCCTTGATAAGGAGATAAGCAGAATGCTATCTCGTCGGCAGTCCAAGGTGGATTCTGATATTCAGAATCAGCCCATGACCCTATAGAATGAATGTCGTCATCCCGCATCTTGATATCCTGCAAGGGAAAGACAGCACGAAATAGCAGATTAAGAATTGAAATCACATTCTCAAAGACAAAAAAATAAAACAAAACGAAATGCAGAAAAAGAAAGAGTACAACAACATTGGGAGAATGCACTTGGGCGTTTTAGTTTGAAGTATAATCGGGCTCATCCAGTTGGATGTGCTCGATCTCAGGTTGGAAATCCTCTAAAAACGGTTTCAACCTTTGGCCATTGACCTTGAAACTTCCGTCGTTCTTAGGGTTCTAAAGCTCAACTGCCCCGTGTGGAAAGACAGATTTGACTGTGAAAGGTCCTGTCCACCGAGATCGGAGTTTGCTTGGGAAGAGATGAAGGCGTGAATCATATAATAAAACTTTCAGCCCCAGCTTGAAAGATTTACGAATGATCGTTTGATCGTGGCGCACCTTTAACCTCTCCTTGTGGAGTTTAGCATTATCGTATGCATCTCGACGGATTTCTTCCAGTTCAGCCAACTGGAGTTTCCGGAGATGTCCTCCCTCCTTAATGTCAAAATTTAATGAGCGTGTTGCCCAATAAGCTTTGTGTTCTATTTCGACAGGAAGGTGACACGCCTTACCGTACACTAGCCTATATGGAGACATTCCCAAATTTGTCTTATAAGCAGTACGGTACGCCCACAGAGCGTCAGTCAATTTATAGGCCCAGTCTTTTCTGTTGAAACTAACCATTTTTTCAAGTATATGTTTGATTTCACGGTTAGCCAACTCCGCCTGCCCGTTTGTTTGTGGGTGGTATGCTAGTGCGATTTTGTGGTGTACCCCATATTTCTTGAGTAGTGTTTCCAAAGGCCTGTTGCAGAAATGCTTGCCTTGGTCACTTAATAATTCTTTTGGGGTACCAAAACGTGATAAAATATTCTCCTTAAGAAAAGACATGACTGTTTTGTGGTCATTGCGTCTCATCGGTATTGCTTCCACCCATTTTGATACGTATTCCACAGCTAGGAGTATGTATTCGCAGTTGTTTAATTTAGGGAACGGGCCCATAAAGTCTATGCCCCAACAATCGAATATTTCAATTGTGATAATAGGGGTTAAGGGCATAGAATTCCTTTTTGAAATAGTACCTAGCTTTTGACAGCGTTGGCACGATTTGCACAAAGAATAAGCGTCCTTAAATATAGTGGGCCAATAAAATCCGTTGTGTAGGACTTTTTGTGCGGTCTTTTGGGAAGAAAAATGGCCACCACACGCTTCAGAGTGGCATGAGGCTAGAATTACGGTTATATCCTCATTAGGGACGCAACGCCTGATGACCTGATCAGCACAATACTTGAATAAATAAGGGTCATCGAAAAAGAAATGGCGTGCAAACGAGAGGAACCGCTTCCTGTCTTGATTCGACCAGTGTCTAGGAGTTTCTCCTGTGGCCAGATAATTTACTATGTCTGCATACCAAGGTAAACCCGACACTGCCATAATTTGCTCGTCTGGGAATTCATCTTTGATTGGTATGGGTTCAGTATTGTCCGTGAATGTTAACCGAGATAGGTGATCAGCAACCACATTCTCTACTCCTTTTTTATCCTTGATAGTGATATCGAATTCCTGGAGTAGGAGTATCCAACGGATAAGCCTCTATTTCGCATCTTTCTTAGATAACATGTACTTATGGGCAGAGTGGTCTGTGAAACAGACGATTGGGGACCCTATCAGGTAAGACCTGAATTTGTCCAATGCAAAGACTATTGCCAGTAGCTCTTTTTCAGTAGTTGTATAGTTCATTTGAGCTTCGTTGAGTGTTCGGCTGGCATAGTATATAACATAAGGATTGTCATCCTTCCTCTGTCCTAGGACTGCGCCAATAGCGTAGTCACTAGCATCGCACATTAATTCAAATGGCAAACCCCAGTCGGGTGCCTGTATTATTGGTGCGGAGGTAAGGTGATTTTTTAGTGCATCAAAAGATATGTGACAATTTTTCGACCAAACAAAAGGTGCATCTTTGACTAGGAGTTAGCACAGTGGTCGTGAGATGGCACTAAAATTTTGGATAAAGCGTCGATAAAACCCAGCATGTCCCAGAAAAGAACGGATGTCTCGGACTGTTCGAGGGACAGGCAAATTTGAAATTATATCGATTTTTGCTTTATCGACTTAAATACCTTTTTCAGAGATAATGTGGCCAAGGACAATTCCTTTGGTCACCATGAAGTGACACTTTTCCCAATTTAGTACTAGGTGTTTGTCCTCGCATCTTGCCAACACATTTTCAAGGTTTTCTAGGCAGTTATCAAAACTATGGCCAAACACCGAGAAGTTGTCCATGAAAACCTCGAGTGTCTGTTAAACCATATCGCTGAAAATGGTTAACATGCACCGCTGGAAAGTGGCAGGTGCATTACATAATCCAAAAGGCATGCGGCGGTAAGCGAACGTACCGAACGGACATGTGAATGTTGTTTTCTACTAATCTTCAGGAGCAATTTCAATTTGGTTATATCCACTGTATCCGTCCAAGAAACAATAATACTTGTGACCCGCCACTCGTTCTAGCATCTGATCCATGAATGGCAGTGGGAAGTGATCCTTCCGGGTCACAGTATTCAACTTTCGATAGTCAATACACATCCGCCATCCAGTGGGGACGCGTGTTGGTACTAACTCGCCGTCTTTATTTGGGATTACTGTTATACCGGCTTTTTTGGGCACCACTTGGGTTGGACTAACCCAAGGGCTATCAGAGATAAAGTATATTATCCCAATGTCTAGAAGTTTTAAGACTTCTTTCTTCACTACTTCTTGCATATTTGGATTCAGACGCCTCTGCATTTGTCGCCAGGGTTTAGCGTCTTCTTCCAGATAAATCTTATGGGTGAAAATAGATGGGCTTATGCCTTTAAGGTCATCAATAGTCCATCCCAATGCTCCCTTATGCAGTTTGAGCATTTGAATCAACTTATCCTCTTGTTCTGGATTTAACGTAGATGAGATTATAATAGGATAAGTCTTTTCAGTTCCTAGAAAAGCATATTTGAGCTCCTTTGGAAGTTCCTTTAATTCCAAATCAGGAAACTAAAAATTCGAAGGCATAGTTAACTTGGTTTTTAGAGGTAAGGGTTCATATGGTGTGACCCACATGCATTCATCTCTATCTTCCTCTTTGATTTCCATCATGAGGCAGACGTGATTTAGGGCAGCATCCAATGGGGTAGAATCATTAGGTAGATAGGTAGTGTCGAATTATGACACAACTACCTCCAAGGGATCTTTGTACTCTACAAGATCAGCCTCATCTTCGATGACCGTTTCGATGCAGTTAACCTCTTCGTCATCCTCGTATTCTTCAGGTCGGGGATTTGAAAAAAACTTAACATTTAATGTCATATTTCCGAATACGATGGTCATGATACCACTTCTTATTTTGATTGTGGCATCTATGGTGTTGAGGAATGGACGTCCAAAAATTACCGGGATTTGTGAACATGGGTTAGACACAGGTTCTGTGTCTAGAATCACAATATCTACCGGGAAGACAAAAGTGTCTATTTGCACCAGAACGTCCTCCAATATTCCTCTAGGATATTTGACTGACCTGTCTGCCAATTGCAATGCAACTCGGGTGGGTTTGAGTTTACCCAACCCTAATTGTTTATATACTAAGTATGGCAGCAGGTTTACGCTAGCTCCTAAATCAAGGAGTGCATTGTCTATCCTTTGATTCCTAATTCTGCATGAGACAGTTGGGGTGCCAGGGTCCTTGAGCTTCGGAGGCAACTCATTTTGAATGATTGCACTTGCTTGGCAAGCGACATAAGCATATTTTTTCACACTTTGCCTCCTTTTGACCGTGCATAAGTCTTTTAGATACTTAGCATAGGCTGGCACTTGTTTGATGGCATCAAAGAGTGGGAGATTAATTTTGACCTGTTTGAATAACTCCAAGAACTCCTGATTCTTTGCCTCGTTTTGGGGTTTCTTGAGCCTTTGAGGATACGGCGCAGGGAAAGGACATTTGGGTAATTCATCAATGACAGGCTCCTTTCCCGGCCTTCTCTCAACTTCTTCTACTTCTTTAGAAGCATCCTTGTTTGGTTATAATGGTTTGTCATTAGTGGACGATTCTTCTGCTTGAGTAGATGGTTTGCTCCTAATTACCACTTCCTCCACTTCATACTCCTCGGGAGTAGAATGAGGCATGTTTTGCCCTATGACTTTGCCACTTCTTAATGTAGTCACGGCTTTTGCCTGTTAATGAGTAGGAGGACCATTGTTATATCCCTGGGGGTTTGGAAGTGGTTGAGCGGGAAATGTTCCACTCGAACCCTCTTGACGTGCATCCATCCTCTCTAATGTCGCGGACATTCTGCTCATCATCTGAATTAACTGCTGCGTTAAATTGGCGTTAGAGAGTGGATCTTCCTCTTGCACCTTCCTATGAGGTGGCACATAGACATTTGCTGGTTGATTATGTGAGGGTTGAGTATTGTTATAGTTGTTTGTTCTATTCTGATTGAATGGCTGGGACAGCCTATTGTATTGTCCTTGATATTGATTATTGGTATTGTAGGGCTGTTGTTGTTGAAATTGGTTTTGGGTCCCAGCGTTGTTTTTCTAGTCGAACCCGGGGTGATTCCATCTATTGTTATTATTTTGTGAATTATAGTTGTTGTAGGAATTCCCCGCCCCCCTATACCCTTGCATGGCATTTATTTCCATGGGGGGTTGTTCTTGAAAATATGGCACATTGGGACAGTATTGAGTAGTGTGTCCCAGCATATTACATGTGCCACATGGTTCTTCAGGCAAAAACTACCTAGAACTCTCTCCTTTCATCCCCAATTCCTCCACTTTCTTTGCTAGTTCTTCATACTTGTTCATAAGTTGATCCTCACTTTTTAGTTGATATAAACTTTTTTCTTCTACACAGGATATCTGTGAGCGTGGGACATCATCTGTACTTGACCATTCATGGGCGTGTTCGACTAGCCACTCAAAATGAGCTTCAGCCTCCTCCGTGTTTTTGCAAAGAAATGGCCCTGAACTCATGGTCTCGACCAACTTTTTAGTTTCCCCATTCAACCCTTCATAGAAATAGCTTATGGTTCGCCATTTCTCGTACCCATGATGTGGGCATGAGAGTAGCAGATCCTTGAAACGCTCCCAAGTTTGAGTGAAGGTTTCATTGTTCTTTTGTTTGTAAGAGTTTATTTGTCTTTTAAGCTTGGTGGTCATACGAGGTGGAAAGAATTTCTTTAGGAAAGCAGTGTTCATCGCATGCCAAGTATAGATAGAGTTTGGCTTCAAGGTGAGTAACCACGCTTTTGCTTTATCCTTCAGAGTGAAAGGAAATAGCATCAGACGTGTTACATCTACAGGACAATTCTGTGACAAAGTTTTACAAACGTCCTCAAAGTCCTTGACATGTAGATACGCCTTCTCGCTCTCCATTCCATGAAAGGTAGGAAGGAGTTGAATCATTCCATTGCGAAATTGAAATTCGCCTGCATGGGGTGGAATGAGAATGCAAGAAGGTGTGGGTGCATGTTCAGGTGTCATGAGATCGCACAAAGGACGAAGTGAATCGTCGATTGGTACAACCACATTATCACCATTTTTGCTTTGATTGTTGGCCATTGAGTCGATCGGTGTAACTATGGGGTTAATAGAACTAGATGAGTTGGATGAATAGAGTGGATTTCCGAAAATTCCTTCGATGGAATTATCGGACATATAGGGAAAGACCCTAAGAAATTTTTAATCTAAAGAACAAAAGAAAAAGAAAAACAAAAAAAGATAAGGAAAGATTGAGGTAATCGAAGTGTTAGCTTGTCGCCCTCCCCAGCAACGACGCCAAAAACTTGACACGACGATTTTTCTGTGTGCGCTTGTGTTCTATACCGAAGTGTAGGTAATCGTGCAAGTAGTACTAGATAAGTCCAGGTCGATCCCACAGGGAAGGTGTTAAACTAATTACTTAGATTATTCTCAACAGGAAAATAAAAATCAGAGAGCTCGATCGATCGACGCGCTTTCGATCGATCGAACTTCTTCATCCCTCGATCGATCGAACGGACTTCAATCGCTCGACAATAACTCTGGTCCGATCAATCGAACCACTTCGATCGATCGAACACAAAAATTAATCTGCTGCATGGCAGAGGCCTGCGATCATGGTTTCATCGTGATCTCCCAACCCGGGGACTACTCAGACATCGTCTGGAGTTGTCACAGATTTATTCTTAACGTAAAAATTCATTAAGGTTGCGTTTGGATGAGATTTAAACATGCAATCAATGAAAAGCTATGATTTAAACACTACCAACAAATAAAACTACAATCTATTCAGATATAAACTATGTAAACTACTGAAAGAGTGAAAGCAAAACTGATATAATCAAAACCTGGAACTAACAAGCTATGGATAACCTTTAAACTTCACTTGAATTCAATGTTCAATCACCAAAACCTACAAGGATCAAAGTGAAACACTCTCTTTCTGTGTAAAAACTGATAAAAATGTCAAGTGGGCGTCCTTATGGACATCTACAGTATGAGTATATATAGCAGAAACCTAATGCTAGGGTTTTTCATGCATCCTGCTGCGTGCGCGTAAAAATCTGATAAAAGGCATGTTCGATTGATCGAACAATTCTCGATCAATTGAAAGCTTGGGGACTTCGATCGCTTGAACTTAGCTCGATCGATCGAAACTTCGATCGATCGAAAGGTGTTCAAAAGCTCGAACTCTATATTTCAGCTTTGACATGTCTTCTTTAGAATTCAGTATTTCCCTTCATCATTATCTTTCAATTCTTCACACAGCAACTGCAGTCTGCACAAATTAAAGCTAAAACACACAACTTATCATAGTTTAATCAATATGTGCATAAACTAGTATTGTAATTCAAATTGCAGATAAATGGAGGAATTGTAAACGAAATCCATACTTTTTCTTCTTTTAGCGCGGTTGTATTTTACAAATACTCGCGCTTGTCACTATGATTTTAATATATGTATATGTATACTACACACACAACACATGTCAATAAAATACACACAAATATATAAATCCCATTTTTATGACTAAGTGCCTCACAAAATGCCTTTATATGGGCCCGAAAATGCATTCTAAAGTGACAAATGATTAGCCCAATGGATACCCATGAACCCGGACACTAAATTTCTATGTCAAGCACACTACTTAACATATTAACGACCCGTACACGCTACTTTAACATTTTTTTTAGGTTTCACTAAGATATATACACATAGTTAATATCTAATACTTAAAAATAATAATTTAAAAATGACTAAAAGCACTTAAAAAATTAGGGTTGATACATTCTACCCTCCTTAAAGAAAATTTCGTCCTGAAATTTGTAGCAACGGTAAATACACATGTCAGTCATAAATAAAGTTAAGCACGCAATTTCATACAACTATGTATTGCAGTTGACTTTCAACCATACGAGACCAAGTACGTCGAGCGACTAATCCAAACAAGGAACCCTCATATATATACCTTATTCTTGTATAGTCAATCGTCAAACGTCTATAGATATTCCAAAACACAGAGATTGATGCAAACCATGTGAATACGAACTATGCATGCAACATGCTCACAGTTAATCAAAGATTTAACTATATGCCCATGTTGACCTCTTACCATGTCCCGTACCACTTCTCATCGGGATACCCAATACTTACCACTCAAATCGATAACTTCAAAATCTTCCATAAGCTTGCACAAAGAATAAGAATACCCGTCTAGATCCATAAGATGTTATAGACATAAGAATACTGCCGGCTCAATATATGCTCTAAAAAAAATATATAGAATTTCCACACGGAGATATACGAGAGAGATGGAGTAATAGAATACCACTCGATAATAACAGCTTCATAATAAGAAATCCAGAGTGCCAATAATAATAATGTCCACCAAAAATGGCCAGATAAGAATAATATAAAGAATAGAAGTCTTGCAAATAATAATAGAAATCCCGATCGTCCGATAGAATAATAATTCAGCTGGATGATAATTAGATAACTGTCCGACAATAATAGCTTGAAGAAGATAATTCGATATCACGCCAGAATTCCACTGCTTGTTCAAAACTCCAACTCTCCACTACTTCTCCAACATGTCACAAAATATGCATGCACTACTATGCGACTCATAATATAGTAAATGATTTCAACAAATTAACATGTAATGATAGGCTCGGAAAGTTATGCAATTAATCGATTGAAAATAATTAAATAACATGTAGGCAACACATGGATAACACATAAGTACACATAACTCGAAACCCAAATAAATCCGCGACCTATAGCTCTGACCAACATCTAGTCCACAATCTGAGGATCACCTAGACTCGCTAAGCTAAACTTAAGCTCTGATACCAAACTGTCACACCCCGATTTTTCGACAACCAAATATTAATCCAGAGCATGTATCCAGACTAATATTCAATTTCCAAAACATCGAGAGTGACACCCTCACACATACTAATAGACAATTATTGAAAATAGTATTTTGAAAATAGTATTTTATACTCATTAAATAAGTACATGTGATTTTGTGTTTAAAGAATAAACTCTTTATTATTAAACTTGTATTCCCAAACATTCATTTTCATTATAAAAGAAATTAAACTCCATCACACATATTATATCCTTTCGATTTACAAATGAAATATTAGGTTCATTCAACAAAACCCTCTTTGTAGAGTTCGGCGGAAAGAAGATAAATAAGCATAAAATCTATACATCCATTGGTCAAAGCAACTACAATGTTCCCAATACCCAATATATAATCCTTTTTACAATTATACACTTGTGGCCCACACTGCCAGAAATAAAATAAAGTACAAAAAAAAAGTAAAACTCTAATAATACACAACACCGCGACAATCTCTTCACCCAAACAGAAGCTCCAACGAAAATCTCCATATACTAAACCTGCACATACAATCGACTACGTTTCATATAGAAACGCCACGAATGCAGTACGCACCTGGGTCAGTATATAAAATACTGGTATGAGTTAACAAAAAATTATAAAATGAGTCTTAGGGAACAACGGTGTCCCATAGACTCCCAAAAGTACTCACAAAGAAAAACATGACCACCTCATATCATACAATATCGTTGCACAGAAAATAAACAATGTCATCATGCATAATTCATGTCGGGTTAGAACAGTAGTTCTATGCACATTCAGGACAGAACGGTAGTTTCCTTCAATGTGGTGGCAGTGGCTCCAACCCCGAATAAACACAACTGAATACTTACCGGTCGAATATCTATGGTGAGTCAACCCTGCATAAAAGTTAGTGGACCCACCATCCTGTAATATATAGTTATCACAAACCAAGCAAACAAGTCCGTAAACAACATTTCCACATTCTAACTTAAACGTCGCATTCATTATTCCAAACTTATCAGCCTTATGAAATACTCCATTGTCATTATTTATTAGCCTTTAATTTATCTTTGTGTTCCCTAGGTTCACCACTTGGCCACCCTCCATGGTACAGCCCACATATATATCCCATGTGTGCCTGGATATACTACCAACACCCACTCCGGTGCCAGTTTGGTTGGGGTATCAACCAAACCAGGTATACACAACGGACGGCTGATCAATATGTCAAGACGTCTATACAATATAAGACGAGCATAAGGCTTAGGCCAGCTTGATCACACAGCCACTGGCAAAAAGTACACTTAAGAAGTCTTAAGCCAGCTAGATCACGAAGCCACTGGCAAAAGAGTGCGAGCTACCAAAAACAATAACACAACAACGGGGAGTAGCGAACATTAAGGTCTTTTCCCAGTTTCTTACCATCTACGTTAATTCTCATAAGTACCCATTCATGAGGGTATAATCATGTCATTAACCACTTCAGGAATTTATCATTTATTCCATGGAATGTCATTATCCAATTATTCACGATAAGGCCTTTTTTTTTGCCAAAATTCTATTCAAGTCTCTGGCGTAGTATTTTCATAATAGAATAAGTTGAGATTTCTTAACACATAGCATATAAAATCGACACTCAACAATACTATTTAAAACAGTCCCAAACAGACCCTTACATTAAACAGTTCCAAAACCAACATGGACTAAAATTATTCCTCATAATAATTCCGCACAAAGAAACATCTCTAACAATATTCATAAACATAAATTTGAAATTCGGAGTTAACATTCAGTGCTACTGTAATATAAATTTTCTGCCCAAACGGTGCAGAATTGGGAAAAACACTATAAGATAAAAGTTGTGTAGAATTGCGTTTCCTACATGCCTCCGTAAACAGAATCATGAAAATTCTAACGTATGATTTATTATGAATTTTCTACTCAAATCTGATCCGTGAAAATCCCAAATCTGAAAATTGACTAATTGCTCAAATGTATATTCAATGCTCATCTATAAATCTCAAATCACAACTTCAATCATTGTACAAAAATACCTAAATCTCATAATCCATAACCATACTAATTTAATACTCTATACATTTAAATTTTCAATCAAATGAGATTGAAAGAAAATAACAAGTTAACTCACCGATTTAGGGCTTCAATGTTGATGATGATTTCGCAAAACAATATTTGGGGTTCCTCGTTTCTTCTCTTCTTCTTCTTCTTCTTCTTCTTCTTCTTCTTCTTCTTCTCTCTTTCTCTCTCCCTCTCTCTCTCTCTCTCACACACACACACACACACACACACAAACGTCTGTTCTCTCTTCTTCTCTCTTTTCTCCTCTTCTCATTTTTTTTGTTAATATGCGGGCTAGGGTTTCAATATATGTATATGTATACTACACACACAACACATGTCAATAAAATACACACAAATATATAAATCCCGTTTTTTTGCCTAAGGGCCTCACAAAAAGGCTTTATATGGGCCCGAAAATGCATTCTAAAGTGACAAATGATTAGCCCAATGGATACCCATGACTCCGGGCACTAAATTTCTATGTTAAGCACACTACTTAACATACTAATGACCCGTACACGCTACTTCAACATTTTTTTTAGGTGTCACTAATATACATACACATAGTTAATATCTAGTACTTGAAAATAATAATTTAAAAATGACTAAAAGCACTTAGAAAATTAGGGTTGTTACACAAGCCTCGTGGGAAGTTGAAACTTATATGAGGAAGAAGTACTCGGAGTTGTTTCATGACTAGTTAGTCTTGAATTCGGGGACGAAATCCTGTTTGAGGGAGGAAGAATGTAATAACCTGCATTTTAATTTAATTATTTGTATTTGCATTTGACATATTTAAATTCAAATTGAAATTCCATGTTTAATCTGTGTTTATGGAGCTATTTTAATTTCTAATCTTCATGTTTTAGAACATTGTTACTTGTATTATTTCATATTGAAATTTCTTTCAGGGTGAACTGCAATTTTTATAAAATTAGTGATACCTGTGTTAAAGTTTAAATCAGTATTTCAAAACGGTGGAAATGTTTGCTTTTGACTCAATCAGTATTTTTATACAACCAGAAGATCATTTCCTACGTTAAAATGAATTTTCTGTATTTTTGTGGTGATCACCGCGCCACGAAAATGTTAGTTTATGTTCAAAACTGTCCGCACTGTGTTAAACTTCCACAGCTTTTGGAAGTGATATAAAGAAAGATTTGACATATGCTTTACTTTCCATTTATGGCAAGTGATCATTGGCTTGTGCCTTGTTTGGATCTATCTATCTTGTGTGTGTTATTGTTGTGTCCATAAGCTTAATTGCCAAACACCCCCACTTTGACCCCTACAACTCTAACTTACCCCTTCAAAATCTGATAGTGTATATACATATATGTATTACCTACACATATATGCTGAGCATTTGTTTTATTAGAAATTGATAAGCAAAATCAATTTGTTGAGTTAATTTCAAGGAACTTGGAGCCCAAGTTCACTCATTTTTGGCTTCTATATATATGCATTACACTGGGTATTTCTTACTAACTAAATATAGAGTTCAGTAGAGAGAGTTCAAAGAATTTCAGAAAAAGGAAAGAGTTTGATCACCATAGCTTGAGGCTCTATTGGGTTTGCTTAATCTTAGTTCTTTCTCAACAATTTCTATTCTCTAAATCACAGTGAGTATTCTAAAATCACCTAGAATGTAATCTCATCCTTAATTTCTGCTAGTTTAATCTAATTTGAAGCACACCATTGTTTATTTTCGTATGAAAGCTTGAAACTAAAAAAAAAAAAAAAAGGAGATTTTCCAAACTTAACCAAATTTCCTTTTTATAGATAATTAAGATAGATTACAGTATGTAAAGTCTATGGTTGAAGTATTTAAGTCTAATTCATCCATATGTGAAAGTATATTAGGAATTAAGTTTTGACAACTTTTATTTTTTTTCATAAAATTTGAGAGCTATGGTTTGAATCATGTTAAATTGATTACATATTCGTAATCCTTGTTGAAAAACAAAGAATTTAATATATTGCATGCCCAAATTGCTTCCGGATTCAAAAAATGGGTCAAAAGACCCTAAAATTCTGAAACAAGGGAATTTCTGGGGAAGAAGACGAAGCTTCTGCTCGAGCGACCCCTTACGCGAGCGGCCTGCGCGCGCGAGGTGTATGATTCCACGTAGTTAGAAAAGTTTTTATAAATAAAATGAAAATTAGGCAGATCGCGCGAGCGGCCCGCGCGAGCGGCCCGTGCGCGCGACTTCTGACAGTTTCTGGTCTTTGCTTATTTTCTGTTAAGGAACTATTTGGGTGATGTTTTATAAATCTTTAAGGCCCTATTTGGAAGTTATGTCATTACAAGCTAGATTATGTTACGTTTTGGTTATCAACGAGTGATTATGGTTTTGATTCTTGTCCAATATACATAGTTATCATATATCATATGTTCTGTCTATAGTTGCATGACATTTATATGGTGTTAGTCGTACATGCATGGTGAGTGTGAGTGTGGGTCAGTGTGGAAAAGAGTATGTGAATGTGGTTGTGTGGACACTCCGTTGTAATTGTGTACCCAAGTGTGATGTGTTGAGATTGCGGCAAGAGTGTTTTTGAAAAGCGACGGTGGCAAAATTGAACACTCCCTGGTGCCCATGGTAGCACTAAAGTGTGTGAAGCCAAACTTGGACACCCCCTGGCACCCATGGTAGTGCTAAAGTGTGGCCTACGGACACTCCTTGGTACCTGAGTCTGGATACTATGTGAGGTTTCTTCCGGTACTTGTGAGGCGGATTAGGTACTAAAGTGTGAGGCATCGTACACTTCTTGGTATCTCGGACTAAAGTGTGAGGCAAGCTGGACATTCCCTGGCACCCCTGTGCTAAAATGTGGCTATCTTAGCGTTTCAAAGATACTGGTGTGAGAGAGTCGGGTTTATGTGGATGTCAAGAGAAAAGAGTCGGTAAGATGAGATTGGTTACATTGTTTCCCATACACGGTCACATATGTTATGAATCAAAGTTTATTAATGTTATCCTTATGTTTTGTTAGATGAATTTAATTTCATGCTAATATCCTGTTGAATAATGAAACTGAGAATTTGAAATTAGTAACTGAGGATGTTTTACATTCAAGCACATGTTTTTAATACTCACCAGCTTCAATAAGCTGACGGCGTTGATGCGCCCTGGACATTCGTGTTCAGGCTTTTCAGGTTATAACCAGATGGAGCAGTATAACTATGCGAATTGATTTTGACTATTGGGAATGAAGAGACCATTTATTGTTATAATATGTTTTAAGTTATGAACTGAACCGTTTTGTAATAAGGATGACTGTAATAGACAATAGCTATTATTTTGTTTCAAGGCAGTTTATGACTTTATGTGGCCACGTCCTGTAATAACTATTAAGTTAGAAAAATATTTGTAAGCCTTGATTGCTCTACTTTGATTTATGGTTATTATGTTGTTCGACGTTTGGGACGGAATCGATCCTTCAAACTGTCGCGACCTACGGGTCCATAAGGAAATTAAATGCTTTCCAAATTTATGCTACATCGGGGTGTGACAGGTCCAATTCCTTGAGATTGGACCATTTGATCATTGATTTTTTTTTTTGGGTTAGAAACTAGACTCATATAGGCACCATATGTCCAAGTATCACTAAAATCAAGCCATGGGAACTATGCTTTTCTTATTTTTGAATGTTTGGTCTGCTCTCTGTAAATCCTGGAATTTTGAGACTAATTTGATGAATCTCACCAATGATAATCCAAATTATTGTTCTATGTCTTAAGATTTAAAACATGCTTTGAGTAAAGTTAATTTAGGTTAAATCCAGAGGTTGAAAGATCCAAGCCAATGAATAATTCATGTCCTGTTCATGCTCATGCATCCATAATTATCATGTGTGATAGTGATAGTTCTATCTTAGGACATTACCTTATAAATCATTGAAATAAGTTATGCTTGGTTGAGCTTAGTCATTGATTCATTAGCTCCTATTTGAGACTTGTATATCTATAAGGATGTTGTGGTTTCAACAAATTGGAAAGAATTCATGATTTTGCCAACTTTCTCCATTTTCCTCCTAAATAAGATACAGCTCTCCTAGAAGCATACACTCCAACATGGGCAGCTTGAGTATCGCACTCTCCCCCTAAAGTGGGATGAGCACCTTGCTCGCCACCTCTTCACCTCACCAAGGTCATACAAATACAAACTCCTCCTTGGAACCGATTAAGGGGAAGCATGAGCAACCTGCCCCCTCCCTTCATAAGTTTGCCACAACATTTTCTCCATATAAATAAGATACAAACTACTCCATCGTTTCACGATATCTCTCCACAAAATTAAATGATAACTCAAAACACATCATATCAACCACAAGATCACCAAGAAGAAAGAATAAAGAAGAAAGAAGAAAGAAGAAAGAAAAATCCGAATCTGATTACGACAAAAGAAAATTACAGACCTAATGCATACACCAATACATAACAAGGATAAACATGTGCGCCGTATACAGACCTAATACATACAACAAATGGGCACATAGATGAATCTACTGGGATTAGATTCAAAATGAGGAATGAGGATGGAACCCCTATTTCACTAGACAATGTCACAAGGCCCAACACCCTACAACGATGGTTTATACAACCATTTTACATCCAACCAAGGCCTCCTAAAACAAAATATCCTATGCTAAAGTAGCCCAATGCTTTTGGCAGAGGAGGTCTCATGACAAAAAAAGAGAGAAACACAAGGATAATACCAACTCATTCCATAGTCATGAACATCATCCCTGAACACGTGGAGGGAAGTGTAAACAAGTCACTTGCCCCAAGCACCATGAAGAAGCATAGCACCCGGATAGAGCATGTATTGTCCAATAAGACACGTACACTGCTAGAAATGATCCCTGGAAATAAGCTAGGCATATGGGAAACTCAGAATCCCATCTCGTGTAGAACCATGATGAAAAGCACGACAGAGGTCCCAAGAAGTTTTGACCCCATGCCATCGCCAAATCACTCGGACAAATTCACATGGTGATAGCCTAGCTGGGGAGATTCTGCAATGTGTAGTGGAATCTTAAGCGTGTCTCAAACTTTCACCAAAAGAGTTAAAATGGTCAAAGAGTTGGATGTAAGAATTTTCCAAAGCCCCCCCTTTTATAACAGCTCTCCAAGGACGATGCACAACAGACACCAAGTAACACTAATATCTATTGGTCAGATTAATTAACCAGATTCTCCATAATTCCTGCTGAAAAACCAGTACTACCTGCAAAAGATAAGATGTCCATCCATCATCAGAAAATCCATTTCAGAAAGATGCAAAGGATCATTCTTGCATCCTAGCCGCATCACGCCTAGAATACGGATAGGAGGGGGGGGGGGTTAATATAGGTAATGGTTAACAACCCATACAGTTTGACCAGTGCACATCACCAATGACTCCACATGTACCAATATCACCACTGATTATGGGCTCCACCAATAACAATGCTAGCCACCTTCAGAATGCCCACAAATGAGGCCCACACTATGGAGCCCATAGCAAAACTCCACGATTGAGAAACTCGCCCTGAGGCCCACCTCAAGTAGCCCACCTTGAAGCCTTAATTCGAATGAGCCCACTCCAAAGCCTTACCTCAAATGAATCCCACCCCGCGGAGCCTACTGTGAAAATCTATGACTGTGAAGCTCGCCCCGAAGCCCACCTCAAGTAGCCCACTCTGAAGAGTAGCCCACAAAGGAAGCACACTTCAAATATACACACACTCACCGTTTGGACACCCACCCTTGGTAGGAAGCAGTACCTAAGGGTGGCCAAGTCTGCTGAGATTTTAGAAACTCATGGCTAGGTGGCTAGAGCCAAAGGCATCTCCCTAGCTTGCACCTCATGGGCAAGTTTAGGTTTGGTCCTAGAGAGAGAGAGAGAGAGATGTGACTTTCACATTCCTTACCCCAGCCAAACTCACAACAAATGGGTGAAGCCCATCATCGCAAAACTTGCCCAAACCTTTGACCAGCAGTGCCTAGTCATTTTAGGCTTGCTTAATTGTCACGCCCCGATGTTGCATAAATAGGAAAAGCATTTAATTTCCTTTATGGACCCATAGGTCAAGACAGTTTGAAGGATCCATTATGTTCCAAATGTCAAATAGAATAATAACTTATACCAGAGTACGAGCAATCAAGACTTATAAATTTTTTTTCAAAACATAATAATTATTACATCACGTAGGAATCTTAAGGCACAACCCACCTTGCCAAAATATGTAAATATTTATTACATCAATCCTTATTACAAGTTCAGTTAAGAAAACAAAGTAGTAATGTTCAATTTCTCTTCACATGTAGTTGATCTCAATTCGTACAATCGTATTGTCCATCTTGATCATAACCTAAAAAGCCTAGACATAAATGTCCAGGGCGCATATACACCATTAAATTCAAGAAACTGGTGAGTATTTAAAACATATGCTTGTAATATAAAACATACTTTCCTACCATTTTCGTTCAAGAGATTTATTATTCAACGTGTTAGAAATGTTTGAGTGGCTTCGTATTTAAAAAGAAAAAAAAGATCAACACAATAACATTCAATTAATATAACATGTGACCATGCATGAAACAATGCAGTCCACTCATTTCACTGACTCTTTTACCTCGACTATGAAAACCCAACACAAACGTTTCCCCTGAACCATTAACCTACGGCCGTTAGGTTTAGAATATCTGTCGATAGGTCTACCATATCCGAGTCAGCCTGGACGTACATAGACATTCAGGATTATAATAACCTGATCAGTCTACCATATCCGAGTTGGCCTGGACACGATCGGATTGGCCTACCATATCTGAGTTGACCTGGGCTCAATCCCTCTTAATTAACCTACTGTATCCTAGTCGACCTGGGATAATTAAGGGTATGACATATCACTGATTGGCCTTCTGTATTTGAGTCGACTTGGGCTCAATCCTTCCCAATTAACCTACTGTATCCGAACTGGCCTGGGATAATTAGGGTCGTAATTCACATAACACATTTTCTCAACTCACCATCACATACCATGCATGTCAACTTGACTCGAACATGTATGTCAGATAAATTATGTGGGCAATACATAATTAATGGAAAGTAATACCAAACGAGCGTACGAGGAGTCAAGTCTTTTTAACTTAATCTTTTAAAAGAAGCATATTCTGAAATAACATATTTCCTAAATAGTGCCTTAAAAACCTGTAAAACTTCTCTCAAATAGTTTCTTATATGAAAACAGACAAAAACCATAAAATAACCCAGTCACGCAAGCGGGTCAGTCGCGCGAGAAGTCGCTCGCATGGGCCGCGTGCGCAAGAAGGCCTTTTTCAAATTTCTTCTTAAAAATTTCCACAACGGTCAGAATTATACAGGTCGCGCGAGTGGGTGGCTCGCATGAGTCGTGCGAGAGTTAGTCGCTCGCGTGACAAATAGTAGAGACTTCATCTTCTTCGTTTTTCTCCTCTGTTTCAGTTTTCTAGATTGATTTTTGAACCATTTTCAATTCTGAACTTAAACATGGCATATTACAAATCTACGATCAGAATAATGCCAATCGAACCGTAGCTCTCAGATTTTACGAAAAAATGAGGGGTGATAAAATTTCATTTCTAATATACTTTCTTTTACAAATGAATTAGGCTCTAATGCTTTCATCACAACTTCTATGGACTAAGATCTTTCATTATTATCTATCAAAATGAATTTTGGTTAATTTTGAAAAATCAAAATTTTCAAGCTCTAAGCAACTCATCAATGGTGATCTTTGATACAAGTTATATAAATAGAAATCAAGGCATGAAACACATTTCAAGTGAGTTTAGAATACTCATTGAGATTAGAGATTGCAGAAATTCTTGAGAAAGAAATCCAAAATAATGAAACCCAAATGAAGCTTTAGTTATGGAATAGTGAAGCTTTCTCTTTCTAGAATAATTCTGTAAATATTCTCAATATAACTCTCTTTTCTCTCTGCATTTCTTGTTATAACCAAATATGCAGATTGTGTGAGTTATGTGTGGTATATATAGTAATTCATATTTAAATTCAAGAACTTGGAGCCCAAGAGCAATCTTATATACTCAACAAATCAATTTGTTTTTAAATCCCAATTATACATATTATACGTATATATGTAGATATATACGTATGTATATACATAATCACAAATTGTAGGGGTTGTTAGAGAGTCTAGGGTCATATTAGGTTGTTTCACAAAGTAGCTTTTAGGTACAATTTAACGCACACACACACGAATAGCATTGCCAAACAAGGCATAAGCAAGTTGTTTAGGAATCCTAAGGGTGTTTGGGAAAAACAACTTATGGCTCAAAGTTAACTCACAGACTTAGCAATGCCCAAACAAGCCTGTGGATGTGTACGTACGGGTGTCTTGGCGTTTCCCTCGATAGTGTCCTAGGACGGATCCAAGGAGCACACTTCAGGGAAACTAGAACTTCCTCATGTGATCCTAGAGATGAAGAGTTGCCACCTAATTTTTATTGGGAATTAGGAAACCCAAGTTTGACTCACCCAAAATTGAATAAGGTTACTCACCCTTCATTACCAGAAACTAAGTTCGGGGGTCTTGGTACGAGAGGGGAAGGAGCCCAAGCAGGACTAAAGCACCCCCTCCTCGCCCTACCAAACTATAGGCCTTGATTCAAATATCCTTGTTCTTAATTCATAATTGATGTTGTTTCATCAAACATACTAGATAATATATACACATGTTAAAAAGGGAACATTTAGGGAAAATCATGTCAAGAGATTAAATCAAGTAGAAGTCGGATGCTCATGCAATACAAGGGAGAGGTATACTTAGAGTGGCTAGTCCCGCCTGGGACCGATGCAAGTAAAGGAAACATGTCATGATATACAAAAAGGAACAAGAGAACTTACATTGGGTTGACTCAAGTGGAGTCATAAAAAGCAAAAAGAAAGGAAACGTGTAATGCAATTATACAACAATCTTAGATAAGATGTCTATAACATATAAGCATATAAATGGAAACTATCCTAAAGGAATTGTGTCATTGAAAACAAAGCTGTAAACCTAGAAAAATTCTAAGAGAGAGGATAGAGATAATACACGATACATGGGCGCTAAGCCACATGTAGATGAGGCAAACCCACAAATCAAGATTCGGATTCAACGCATTCAATTCTCTTCACTAAGACACCAAGAAATACCCAAGCATTGCAAAAATACAAGCAAAACAAATGATATGCATGAAAAACAAGAAGAAGATGTCATCAATCAAATATCTAGATTCAGTAACCTCTAATGAATCCTATCAAAAGTGATCTTAAACATGAGCTGGGTTAAAACCCTTTTATAGAAAGTTAGATACATGTCTAAGGGAACTTCTCCAAAAAGTAGAACCTCTTTACCATTTTTTAAGTTTGAGAAATAAGAGTTTTCGGAACAGTGGATCAGGACTGTTCACTGTTCTTGTAAAAATCATAATTAATTCTACAAAAATCATGTGAAGCTCTATTTGTGTCAAAAGAAAGCTATTTCATTTTAGTTTGTGAAAACAATAATCCCATGGACATGTCATGAACTTAAGGTTTTTGAAAAGTTGTTTTAAATAGACTTTGTTATTCTAGAAGTTTGGTATCATTTGACAAAGGAATGCAAAACATAATAGAAATTCATGAATCATGTTAATCAAGTTAATCTAAGCTTTTGATCTATCATCCATTTATCCTAGAAGATTTCTAAACCAAGTTTTATTCATCAATTATTGTTGAGTGATCAAGGCATGACTATTTTGTATACATAATCATAATTACAGTTAAACTTAGAAAATTCCAGAATAGTTGTATCAAATTCAAACGCTTAGAAAATGATCTTAACTCGATCGTATGATCACGATTTTACATCGGCATATAAATACATGAGTTAGGAATCATCCCCAAAAAGCGGATCATTGATAACTATTATAGATTTTCTAAGATTCAAGCACAAAGAGACTATGTTCAAATCTGTCAACCGATTTCTCAACAATTTCTAAAAATAGCATATGGATCCTAGAGGTTCTCAAAATGGATCGAATGAAAGCTAATTAAGTTTACCCATAAATTTTAAAATCCATCAAATTATGGGTTTTGGTGGACCAAATCTTGTGGAAAACATCTTAGGTGATGGTTGAAGCTTATTAGAGAGATCAAACTCATAGATCAACTTAGTTATCATGATTTCCAATCAATTTAACCCTCAAGTTCTATGAAGAACTATAAATCATGGATCAAAAGGACTTACAAATTTCCTATTGGAAATGAAATTCAATAGGAATTCTAGGTAATAGGAATAATCAAGAGATATGTATAAACATAGCAATCATGCTTCTCATAGATCATACTTCCAAACCATCATAGAATTCAAAGTAGATACATATATATAATCATTCATCCATGCATCTAAACTAAAATAGAAGAATGAAATCAAAATTGAAAACCAAAGTGAAAATCAATCTCTAATTTAAGGATTATCAATAAAATCAAAAGAGACTTGGATCTAGCTATGTGAGTGTGTGAAGAACAAGAGAGGAAGAAAATGAGTGTTCTAACAAATATAACAAAGCTAAACTAGATCCAAGTCTTATAGATCTATATATAAAAGTAGGAATTAGAGATGAATTATGATGTCTACCTGTTGGAGGATGCTCAATTATGCAATCAGAGTTGATTTGAAGAGTCTTATTCTTCAAGTGTTCTTCAAGTTCTTCAAGCACTCATCCATGGAAGTTTGAGGGAGGCAATTGATTTCAAAATTGTTCTCTAATTTACTAATCTAATTATCTTGAGATTAGTTTTATAGAGATTTCATTCATAATTCACTTCATCTCTCTAGAAATCTCTCTTAAATTGAAAGTATATATGTGTATATCTTCAAGTATTTTCAAAGTTTCTTCAAGATGATCTCTAGATATTACAAGATGATCCCATATGAGATGCTTAGGATCTATATATAGAGTTTTGAAAACTTAACTGGCCATTTCAGAGATTTAAAACAGGATTTTCAGAGATTAAAAAATGGTTAAAATGGCCATTTCAGTGCCTAAACGCATCCAGGCAATTTCCTCGCAGTGGGAACCTCCTGGAACAGTCTGGAAAAACAAACACAATGGAGAAAACTGTTTATAGGTGGCAGTTAAGGGGGGAGCCATCCACTTCCCAAAACCGCCACCGCATTTTAGGTCCCCCTGGTTGCCCACAAACCCTGTTTCAAGTTTCATGTGCACTACTTTTCCAGATTTTCGTAAAAATGCTTTTTGGTGTCCGAAATTGTCCATTTATGTACCGTTGGAAAGCTGTTGAGTTGAATTTTAGTATAAAAATATTCTAGGAGGTTTTGAAATGAGAATTGAAGTCAAATAGTCCTCTAGAACTTTCATCGTCTTTTTGAAATCAAACGACTTCTTTTCTAAAATTACATTTAAATGTGCATCGATTTTGAACTTTTCTTTAAAATTGAATCTCTATATACCTAGAATACTACATTTAGAATACGTCATGTTCATATAACCTTGAGTGAATATGAATTCTGAGTGATGATTTTGACAAAACTGGGATTTATGCATGGAAAAGGGCTTTTCTGAACTTGAAGTCACTTTCTGAAGTTTGACCTTTCGATTGTGTGGAATCCGGTAGCTTCCACGGGATACTTTTCATCATCGAATCCTCCAAGACGTTATCCACCCTAAATCCTATCACTGTGGTCAAAATTGGGTGTCCACAAAGCCCAAAACAATCATTAGTTGAATTAAATGAACAAAAAGCATATCAAATTGATTGACGGAGAATCCCAAATCTGTGGGTGTCCATCGTGGTACGAACACTTTTTGCTCAAACACTGATATTTTTGCGGCGCGATGATCTGTAGAAAAATACAAAAAGTTTACATGAACGTAAGAAAATTTTCCGATTGTATAAAAGTACAATTTGAATCAAAAGTAAACATTTTCATCGTATTGAAAATACAAGTTTCAAAACCAACACAGGTATTCTTGAATTTATATAAATTGCAGTTTGACCTCAATAAAATATTTCTATTAATAAAGACACGTGATAAGAATTTAATATTGAAATCACATTTAGTAAATAAAGGAAATTACAGGTTGTTACTGTCACGCCCCGGAACGGCAAAAATAGAGAAAAATAAATTTCCATTTTGGGTCCAAAGGTAGTGACTGGTGAAGTCACATGATTGTCTACACCACATAGTACTAAGAAATAATAAGTGATCGGAACTGAACAAGTCCTAATTACACGCCTTAATTCACATTTCTAACCACTTTTTATCCTGTTTTTGTGTATTTTTACTTCATTTTCCATTTTCTATCAGGGTATAGAAGAAAGTGGGAGTTTCAGGCTAAAAAGGGTGTGAAAAACAAGCAAACCAAGCAAAAAAAGGCACCTCATGTGAGCCTCCCGGTTGCACAACATTCCAGAATCGCGCTCGCGTGGCCCGCTTGAGCAACCCGTACAAAAATCCAATGTTGCATATTTTGAAGTGCTGAAGACCCCTACGTGAACGGAATTGCCTAATTACGTCCAAAAACGTAAATAAAGTAGTTTTAGTGCGATTAGGTTTAGGAAAGCTTCCAATACTTGCTCCAAATCTATATATATATCCTCTTTTAAGTAAAATTGGGGGGTTACACAATATTATACACATCCATAGACAACTAAAACTTCAGCCATTGAGGAGAAGAAAGCGAGGAGAAGAAGAAGAAGAAGAAGAACAAGGTTTCCTATGAAACCGTAGCTATGTAAAGGGAGATTCTTTACTTTCTTTCTTTAGGATTTTATGTTTTTAGATAGTAATTGTATGTTTGAGGATTATAATATATAATCGGATGTTGATTGTTAATAATCAATAATACTTTGGATTTATTCTTTGTCTTAGATTCTTCCTTGTACCTATTGAACCCAATATTCTGTGATTTTTGTGATTGATAGGAAGATTTACATACAATAGTGCTTATGTGATTGCGATGTTCATATCTTTTACGATTCATGCTTAGGAAAGATGGGTTGTGCTACACCCAAGTTATAGGTAGACAATTCATGCCAACCGAAGATGAGTTATGCTTAGATTAAATTAGTAATATCTTCTTGTTGATACTATTGAGCTTGTAGCTATAATAGATCCTAATTATCCAATCATAAATCTTAAAGTAAGAAGTATAGACCTCCGATGCATAGCTAGTGGTGGATTTGTAATCCTTGATCTCATTCACTCATATTTAAATAACCTTGAATCTTGCACTCATTTACTTAGTTTTTATCTTAGTATCTTATTTTCCGTAATTCCATAGTTTAGTTCATAGAAGTAGTTAAATAACCAATCAATCAAACTTCCATTTTTATAACTAAATAGATTTAGATTTTATTAACTAGAGGATAAAAATAATCAATCCCTGTGGGTTCGACCTTTACTTCGGCGCTATAAATCTTTGAAAGCAAAGTATACTTTTATATCTTGATTTTGACAAGATCAATTTTTGGTGCCATTGCTGGGGATTGCAAATTACTACCTTAAGTTTTAGAATCTTAGTTTAGTTAATTCGTAAATATTGTATTAGGTTTTCTTTTTCTTTTCTTTTTTTCATTTTTATTGAGTCACTAACTTTTTCTTTTGTTTTGTAATTTCTCGTGTCATCAAATTCTAGCATTTTGGAGTGGAAGAGCTTAGCACATCAAAGGAGCTTATGAGAATCAATTAAAAAAAGAGCAAAAATACAAGTAAATTGCTTCCTTTAAAAATTGCTTCAAACCACTGTAAGTCAGGGCGCTAAGCTGCACTATTTGCATTAGTTTAGGGGCAATTTGCATGTGCAATAGCTAGGAAACCCAGGGCGCTGGACTTTGATGCAAATCACTGCATAATAGGATAACTTTCATGCATCTTGTTAGTTGTGCTTATTGTCTTATTTTTGTTGTTGCTTTTCGTATTTATTTGAGTTAGGGTATGTTTGATAACCCAATAAAGTGCTGAAAATGAAAAGATTCAGCACTTAATCTTTTTCAGTGCTGTTAGCCTTGAATTTATTTAAGGCATTATTTTTGTTTGTTTTGATGATAACAAATCTAGTTATAATTATATATTTTTATTGGTTCTATTTCAATCAATTATCATATCATTTTCATTATGCTAATCTCTTGATTCATGTACTTAAATGTTCTAACTTTGTTTGACATCATGATATAGCATATGGTGAAGTCCAAGAGTGATGGAGCTCAACAAGGATCAAGCTTGAAGACTTGAAGATTTTTTCATCCTTGGTTGAAGACTATGATTTATATGTAAGCATTTTGATCATACACTCATAGGGTCTCAAGTACCTTTAATTGGACTTTAGGATCCTTTCTCTCACACATTAAAATACTCTCAAGGATATAAACATAATTAGACCACTCAATTAAATTTATTTCACAAAAGCTTTCAAGTGGCTAAGTCAAAAGAAAGACCTTTGCGCAGATAGGTCAACTTTAAAGGCAAACTTGATCCAATTGGTAAGGAATTAGATGTTGAGTTTTATATGCTTGGAAAGGTATTTGAATCTAGTTTCCGTATATTCAAACGGATCACAACAATTCATTTTTAGAGGGAGTTATGGCCATTTTAGTGAAGAGGTGTCAGTCTGCCAAAACTATCAGAAAATCAGTCGACTAATTTTTGAAGGGTCCAGTCGACTGAAGGTAATGTCCAGTCGACTGGAGCACTATTCAGTCGAATGGAAATATCACAGAATGTATCTTCACTTCTATAAACTTTCCAGTCGACTGAACCTTCGATCCAATCGACTGAAACGTGCAGAAACACACAACGACTAGTTTTCTAACTCTCCAAATGTTGTCTTAAATGTACCCAATCACTTCCAATGGCTATAATCTTTCAAAAGCTATATATAGGGATGTTTTTTAAGGGTCATAAACATAGAGAAACATTACCAAAATCATTCAAACATCTTGTTTAGTTATCATTCCCATTTAAGCCTTAGTTTGAGTGAAAAATCAATATGCTCTAGATTTCAATTTTAATTCTTGAGAGAGCAAATTGTAGTGAGCTTTCAATTTTATTATCTACTCACTAAGGAGTTGCTGTGTGAGCTTTAATTGTATTGTCTACTCACTAAGGAGTTGTTGTGTGAGCTTTAATTATATTATCCACTCTAGAGAGAGAGTTATCATTTGTACCCAAATCAATTGTAAAGAGTAAGGGATAGTAACCCTTGTGTGCAAAGAAGAGGGGTTCTTGTTTGGAAGAGATTGAAGGCTCTTGTAACGGTTTGGTCTACACCTGTGAAGTAGATCGAGTAAAGGAATCCTCTAGAGGTGTTCTTGAGGGGTGGACATTGGCCGCGGTGTGCGATTGCTGAACCACTTGAAGACTCGGTTTGAAAGTGTCTCTTCCCTTCTCTCTTTACATTATTGTTTGTGATTGTATTTAATTTGCTATTAAATTTTTAAAAAGGTTTATTTTTCGCTAAAACCTTATTCACCGACCCTCTAAGGTTTTCATATTTGGGCCAACAATTGGTATCAGAGCTTCGGCTCTTCTATTTTTAAAAGTTTTTGAAAAATTTGAGTTAAGATCCAAATGGATACCAACACTTCTTGCATCTCTTATAGTGAGGGTCAATCGGAAAATAGACCACCGTGTTTTAATGGATCAAATTATGCTTATTAGAAAAATAGAATGTGAATCTATATGATTTCTCAAGATTTTGATTTATGGCAAATAGTGGTTAAAGGCCCTCATCTTTCTACAAAAGTTTTAAATGGTATTTCTATTTCAAAAACGGAAGATGATCATAATGATGCCGATAAGAAACTCATTAAAATAAATGCAATGGCAATGAATCTATTATATTGCGGTTTAGACCCAAATGAATACAATAAAATTTCATATTGCGAATCCGCAAAAAAAAGTTGGGATAAACTTGAAGTGACTCATGAGGGAACAAGCCAAGTCAAAAAGTCAAAAATTAATTTGCTTGTTTAATCTTATGAAATGTTCAAAATGTTGCATTTTGAGTCTATTGGTGATATGTCTACTCGTTTTACAACTATCATCAATAGCTTGAAAAATCTTGGTAAAGTTTATGCTAATGAAGAAATTATTGAGAAAATTCTTAGGGCTTTACCAAAGTAATTGCAACCGAAGGTCACGGCTATCCGGGAAGCAAAAGATTTGACAAACTTGTCAATTGAACAACTCATTGGATCTCTCATTACCCATGAAATGGAGTTAGCCGTGCTTGTCGAAGAAGACAATAAAAAGGAGATCAAAAGAGGAGATATCGCCTTGAAGTCCTCAAGCTCAAAGAAAAAGGGAAAAGATCATGAGAGTGATGAGGATGAGGAAATGGCTTTGATCACCCAAAAATTCGCAAAATTTCTAAGAAAGAAAAATTGGGAAAGAAGCCTCCTAAAGATGAACAACATAAGAAGAAGGCAATGAAGGCCACTCAAGGTTGCTCCGAATGTGAATCATCAGACGACAACTCAAATGAAGATGAGATTGTCAATCTTTGCCTCATGGTAATTGACAATGGGGTAACCTCCACTTCTTGCTCTTTCAATGACTCTAATGATTTTATTGAATTTCAAAATGTTGAGTCAAGTTCTATGGAAACAAAAGTTCAAGAAGGTTATTGCATTAGTACTCCTCCATTATTGAAAGATCATAAGTATGATCATTGGAAGAGGAGAATAGAAATTTATCTTATATCACTTGACATAAATCTTTGGAACATTGTCAAAAATGGGTTTTCTCCTAAACCAAAGATTGAATGGAATGAAAGTGATCAAAATAACTTTCTATTGAATCTTAGAGCCATGAAAATTCTTCATACTTCTTTAGATGATAGTTCATGTAACAGAATTCGTTCACGCTCTAGTGCAAATGAAATTTGGTTATGTTTAGAAAATTTTCATGTTACAACTAACCAAACTTGTGAAGAGGAAAAAGTGTGCCTTTTTGCAAATGAAGATGATGAGAATGAGAAAATAGCAAAAGAGGCCACTTGGGATGATGACGACTCATCCGATAAGGTGCACAAGAGAATTTGGTAAACTCTAATCCTACCTCTATTGTTGAATCTCCTAACTATAATGAGCTTCAATGTGCTTTTGAGGAGTTATATGAGGAATTGGAAAATTTGGGAATCAAATATATTTCTCTTAAAAATAACTTTTCAATGCTTTCAAATGAGTTAAATATTTTGAAATCCTAAAATGAATCTTTGAAGATTGAAAATGAAAAACATATTTTAAGAGCACAATCTTCAAATGAGATTGAAAAAGAAAATTTGGAGTTGAAAAAGCAATTGGATGATTTAAAATCCAAAAATGAAATTTTGAGAGAAGAAAGGCTTGTTTCAACCAATCAACCTTCAAATGAACTTATTGAAAAAGAAAAGGTTGAGTTGAGAAAGGTGGTGGATGATTTGACAAAAACTTTGGCAAAGTTTACCCAATGTGAACAAAATTTGAATATACTTTTGGGAAAACAAAAATGTGTTTTTTGATAAGGCCGGTTTGAGATTTAATCCCACATTCAAGGAAGAGAAGTACAAAAGCTTCTTTGTAAAGTCCACATCCTCTACTTCAAATTCTCAAAATTCTCACAAGAATTTCTTTGTTAAGGAATCAATCTCAAATGAGACCCTTCCCCATGTTACTTGTCATTATTGCATGAAAAGGGGCATGTTAATTACAAATGTTCATTTCGTAAGAAAATTAACATGATTTGGATTGTAAAATGATCCTCTCCTACTTTCTCGGCAAATGTTGCATCCAAGAGGTGCTTGGACAATGGTTAATCTCTCACCTTAAGCCTAGTCGGAGTAGGTTAGATTAACTTGTTTCGATATTTCTCTTGATTTTGATAGCATGCTAATCTTGTTTGATTTATCAAGTTATTTTGTTTTGACGTTCATAGCTTCTTCATCCTCCTAAGGAGATAATGCATAATGTTGATCCTATAATTGGTATTCATTTGTATATGCATATGTTGAGGGGGAACATATTACTATGTTCATTTTAGTTGGCTTAATTTGTTGGTATCATGATATTACACTCATCGTAGTTACTTTTGGTATCTTATTGTCTCCATGATATGTTTACTTGAGCTTTCCTTGGTATCATACGGTTGCATATCTTGAGGGGGAACTTTTAGTTCCAACCCCAATCTTTTTGTTGTTGTCAAAAATGGGGAAAATAATATAGAGATGATAATTAAATTTGAGATTCTTGAAAATGAGAAAGAGATATTTGAAAAATAGTCAAGAAGGGAAAATGATAAAAGAGAAATTTTTTTTTTGTAAGTTATCATTCTTCGACTCATACTTTGGAAATCTTGTTACTTTGAATGATAACATGAAAATGACACCTATTATGCTTTAAATTGCAATATCTCGATTGCATATTTTGACATCATCAAAAAGGGGGAAATTGTTAGCCTTGAATTTATTTAAGGCATTATTTTTGTTTGTTTTGATGATGACAAATCTAGTGATAGTTGCATACTTTAGTTTTCAATCAATTATTATGTCATTTTTGTCATGCTAATCTCTTGATTCATGTACTCCAAGAGTGATGGAGCTCAACAAGGATCAAGCCTGAAGACTTGAAGATTTTTTCATCCTTGTTTGAAAACTAGGATTTATATGTAAGCATTTTGATCATACACTCATAGGGGCTCAAGTACCTTTAATTGGACTTTAGGATCCTTGCTCTCACACTTTAAAATACTCTCAAGGATCTAAACATAATTAGACCACTCAATTAAATTCATTTCACAAAAGCTTTCAAGTGGCTAAGTCAAAAGAAAGACCTTTGCCCAATAGGTCAACTTTAAAGGAAAACCTGATCCAATTGGTGAGGAATTAGATGTTGAGTTTTATATGGTTGGAAAGGTATTTGAATCTAGTTTCCGAATCTTCAAACAGATTGCAAAAATTCATTTTTTAGAGGGAGTTATGACCGTTTTAGTGAAGAGGTGTTAGTCTGCCAAAACTATCAGAAAATCAGTCGACTAATTTTTGAAGGGTCCAGTCGACTGAAAGTAATGTCCAGTCGACTAGAGCACTATTTAGTCGACTTGAAATATCATAGAATCTATCTTCACTGCTATAAACTTTCCAGTCAACTGAACCTTTGATCCAGTCGATTGAAACGTGCAGAAACACACAACGGCTAGTTTTCTAACTCTCCAAATGTTGTCTTAAATGTACCCAATCACTTCCAATGGCTATAGTCTTTCAAAAGCTATATATAGGGATGATTTTTTAAGGGTCATAAACATAGAGAAACATTAACAAAATCATTCAAACTTCTTGTTTAATTATCAGTCCCATTTAAGCCCTAGTTTGAGTGAAAAATCAATATGCTCTAGATTTCAATTTTAATTCTTGAGAGAGCAAATTGTAGTGATCTTTCAATTTTATTATATACTCACTAAGGAGTTGCTGTGTGAGCTTTAATTGTATTATCTACTCACTAAGGAGTTATTGTGTGAGCTTTAATTATATTATCCACTCTAGAGAGAGAGAGAGTTATCATTTGTACCCAAATCAATTGTAAAGAGTGAGGGTTAGTAACCCTTGTGTGCAAAGAAGAGGTGTTCTTCTTTGGAAGAGATTGAAGGCTCTTGTAATGGTTTGGTCTACACCCGTGAAGTAGATCGAGTAAAGGAATCCTCAAGAGGTGTTCTTGAGGGTGGGCGTAAGCCACGGTGTGCGATTGCCGAACCACTTGAAAACTCGGTTTGCAAGTGTCTCTTCCCTTCTCTCTTTACATTATTGTTTGTGATTATATTTAATTTGCTATTAAGTTTTTAAAAAGGTTTATTTCTGCTAAAACCTTATTTACCCCCCCTTTAAGGTTTCCATATTTGGGCCAATAAGTGCATTTAATAACATACCACTTAATTGAAAAAGCAGCCAAAAAACTACTGAAATCTTTAAGTGAAAATTTTCCACTAAAAATAATCACTGAATTCATTCTATTTCAGTAGTTGAAGTACTGTTTTCAGTGTTACAAATTCAATCACTTAAAATTTTCAGTACTTAAAAGCCAACACTTAATTTTTAGTTTTATCAAATGCACCCTTAGTCTTTATCTTAGTGTCATTTTTTAAGCTTATGTTTGGTACGTGTTCAAGTAAACCCGCTTTACATCCTTTGAATCTTGAACTTGAACGTACCCTAAGAGTCAATAGGTCCTCAACCCAAGCTTCTAGAGCTCGGTTGGTATTAGACGACGAATAAACTCCGAAATCGTCGTCGTTATTTCAGGACGAAATACAAAGTACCCTTAAACTTTTAAAAAAAACTCAAACTATTAACATCGAACCTATTCCAATGACCGACTTTGGAAACAACGGGAACAGCAAAAATAATAGAAATAACCCTAACATATCTCAACCCACTCCGCTAAAAGATTATTTCATTCCTGCGGCCTACACGCCACAAGCATGTATCGAATTACCGAAGGTGACGGCATCTCACTTTGAGATAAAGTCATCTACCATCGCGCAACTCCCTTCATTCCATGGTCATATTAAAGAAGATCCTTATCATCACTTAGGAGAGTTCCAAGACATATTCTCTACATTGAAAATCCAAAATCTAACTGATGATGAATTAAAATTGTGACTCTTTCCATTCTCCTTAAAAGATAAAGCTAAGTATTGGCTCCAATCTCTTGAGCCAAACACTATTAGAATACGGGAAGCATTGCATACTGTCTTTTTAGAAAAGTTTTTCCCCATCACAAGAACTAATCAAATAAGAAAATCCATAATGAACTTTGTGATGCAAGATGGGGAAATGCTCTATGACACTTGGGAACAATTTAAAGAATTATTGCGCTCTTGCCCACATCATCAAATTCCCAAGTGATAATTGGTGCAGATCTTCTACGAGGGACTTGTTCCCATAGTTCGTAATACCGTTAATGCCGTTTGTGCTGGTACCTTCCTACACAAAAGCACCGACGAGACATAGAAAATGTTTGAAACATAAAGTGAAAATTTGATGCATCAAGCCATGTCAGTACGTCCTAAGGGGTGTTTTCCACCTAAACCCAAGTGAGAGGAGCATTTCAAGTCAAGTCATTCAATCAAAATATAAGAACGATCTAGAAAACTTGACCAACTCATGAGGATGGGCCATATGCCCAGTCCACCTCCGTCCGAAGTATGTGCATTATGTTCTGAACCTTCTCATAAGATCTTCACATGTCCTTCTAGTTCTCAATTCCTAGAGTTTGTCGAGCAATACATTAACTCTATTCAACAATTCCCACAAAATAGTTATAATCCTATGACGTCTAATTTTTCTAATACTTATCGACCCCAATTTCAACAAAGTCAATACCAATACCCCCTTCTAATCTTAACCCTCCATGGGATAATGCTTTTGAGGCAAAGATGTTGGCATCCCTTAAGACTACCGAAATGCAAGTGCAAGCATAAGCACAAATAGTGCACTCTCACACACAATCCATTGTGAAGCTTGAGTCGCAAATGGGACAATTAGCTAATGCAGTGGGTCATAGAAACGACGGTAAGTTGCCTAGTCGAACTATTCAAAACCCTAAGGGACAATATGAGGTTGAGGGTATGAGTGAACAAGTAAATGCCATCTCGACTAGGATGACTACATGAGAGGAAGAAGTTATAGAGATTCCGAGGGAGAGTAGGAGAGATGCAAACGTTAATTTGAATCAAGACGAAGATGAGGACATGAGTTGAATTAGGAAAGAAAATGAAATGGTACCAACTAATTATGTTCCAAAAATGCCTTTCCCACCAAATGTCGACGAACCATCACATCTTTCAAAGAAAGGGTCAAAAATTGAAGATATACTCGAGGTGTTTAAACAAGTTAAAATCAACATCCCATTCCTTGACGCTATTAAACAAATTCTCACTTATGCTAAATGTCTTAAAGACCTGCACTCAAAAGCGCAAGTTGCGCAGTCATATTTCAAAAAAGGTATTTCTCACCAAAAAAGTAAGTTTAATGTTCCAACACGCTTCTCCAAAGTATAAAAATCCTAGAATGCCTACCATTTCTTGCTATATAGTTGACACTTTAATTCATCGGGCTCTCCTTGACTTAAGGGCGAGTGTGAACCTTTTGCCCTACATAGTTTATGAATAATTAGGATTAGGTGAACTTAAACCTACGGCCGCTACCATACAATTAGCGAATCGTTTTGTCAAAATCCCCAGGGGAATCGTCGAAGATGTCTTAGTGAAAGTTGATAAATGTTACTATCCTATAGATTTTATGCTTCTTGACATCGAACCTGTGCTAGATGCTAGGAAACACACTCCTGTTATTCTTGGTCGTTCATTCTTAGCCACGACAAATGCTCGTGTCAACTGTTGAACGGGGGTAATGAAAGTTCCATTTTGGAACATCTTGGGAGGTAACCCAAGCTTTTATCGTTTTGTTTTCTCATTTTTGAACACTCTTTGGTCATTCTGAGTCAGTTTTGGTCGTTCTGGACAGGTTTGGGGGTCGGTGTCAATTTATTTTGAACTTATTTAAATTGAAAAGAAGAGAAAAGAGAAAGAGAATATGTCGCGTACGCGGCCCCCTCGCACGATAGGTCGCTCGCATGGCCCGCTTATGCAAGATTTTGCCTTAGTAGAAAAATTTTAAACATCTTTTTATAAGCCCTCAGATTCATATCGTGCCTCAAATCACGCGCACGAGAGGTCACTCGCATGGCCCGCGTGCATGCGTATTTGACTTAGAATTGGCCCTCGTGCATGAGTATTTGACCTAGAATTTTTTTTTTTACTTTTTTTAAGAATAGGCCACAAATTTACCTCGCGCAAGGAATTGCGCGTGCGAGTGGTCACTCGCGCGAGGGGGGGATTTTTCGTGTTTTTCTCTTTTGCTTCTTCTTCTTTCTCCCAAACCTTACTTATGTGTTTTTTTTTTCCTTTTTGTTTGCTCTCTTAGGCTCCTTTTAGATCGAGTCCTTAATTTGCTTTGATAGTTCCATTTGTGCTTATTCATTTTGATTTTCATTGAGTCTTTCAGTTTTAGTTTAGTTTCTCAACAAGTACGCCACAGTCTGCATTACATAAGTATATTGTTATCATTGTTGTTTTGTTTGTTTATTTTCTTTTGTCAACTATTGACAGGTGAATTAGTGGCTCCATTTGGACTGATTGAACTTTATCGCCATATTTATATACCACCTGGTTTGTGATTATCGAGATCGAGGTAATGTCGTTCCTTATGTACACTCATTTCTTTTGTTTTATTGTTTCATTGTGGGTAATGAAAGGTTTAGGTTTGGCGTATGCACTCACATGCATATTATTATGCATGGATTTTTTAAAAAAATTTTGATTCTTGTGCTTAAATAAACGAAGTTGCCGACATTTTTGCAATCTCGAGTCGATACTTCTTGTTATGTAACTTGGATTGTTATAGAATGGTAAACATGAGAAGATGGGGTTAAACATTTGTTGAAGTCATGATGCGACGTTTAGGATATGTATCATTCGAATCGTAGTTTTATATCATAGATTTGCGCACAAAGCTATGCACTACACATAGTCGCTTGAATGCATGTTTAATGTGAACTATAATATGATTCAGATTTCTAGATAACACATGATGGAGACTAGACCTAGTGAGCTTTTGAGCCAATCGTTTCTTTTCAGAGAGTTAAAAATACATTTTGTGTTTGTCGAATTTCATTGAAATAGCACATTAACTCATTGTTTAGTCTCATTATTCTTGTTCTGGTAGATAGTCAAGTTAAAATATTTGCTATCATGCTAATTAGTCTTCCGTTGTAAACGTTGAAGAACCATATGACCATAGGAGATGATGGTAGGCCCTCTTTGTTGACCTATCCAGATAAATGATAAAAATTCCTTAGTTCACCCCTTTGAGCTGTTAAAATGCCCTTTTCTTTAATCACTATTATCCTTTTTTTTGCTCCAACTTGACCAACTTGGAGTTCACCACTGAGAGATTCGTTAACTTTTAGTATTGATAAGGCGCTGTGTCGGTTGAGAAGAAGAAGAAAGAAAGATGATGTTTGAGGTAGTTGCCTTGGTATTCAATGAATATTCATTACAAAAGCAACCAAAAAAGAGAAAGAAAAAGGTTGAAAGAAAAGATTGAAAAGAAAAGAAGAAGAAAGAAATAAAAAAATGTGAAAAGAAGAGAATGAAAAGATGAAAGTTGGTAGAAGAGATGATGAAAGAAATTGAACATGCCTTACAATGCCATTCTGAAGATTACTTGATGAAACCTTTCTATTCTTTTTCATTGCCTAAGCCACGTTACAACCTTTGAAAAGTCCTATTTGATCCTAGAAAACATGGTTGGGATATGTAAACGATGGGACGGGGATTAAAACATGGTAACGACTAATTTTTCTTGATTATTGGTAGCCTATCCATAAGACTACTGTTCTTTCGTGTCATGCGTCTTTTTCGAGTCATATGTGAGCTAGCATTTCTCATTTTGAAAACATATTCCCTTTGCTCCTATATATTAGAGAGATTACACATGTTTTGAATATTTATTTGAGAGTATAATTAACATTGTGAGACTCGTAGTCAAAGCATAGTTGGATGGTTATCCGAGTTATATTCCAAGTTTATTACATGCGTGTGTTCATCTCACTACCACATCACACACGTGCAATTTTATGAGAAACTCTATTAATTTATATGATGCATGTGCTTGGGATTGTTTTTCATGACGTAGGTAGACGTTTGGTTTCATTTCTTCTTGTTCGTTATTCTTTTTCAAATCATTGTTTTATAATAAGGAGTATTGAATATTTTTTTTTTGTTTAAAAAAAACCTTTTAAAGATAGAATGAAATAAAGATGGTTGTGGTGACTTGTTGACGAGAACCTCACGAGACTTCAACCATCCGGCTAGGGACACCTAAAGGTTTAAAAGGCTTGTTGCACATGCTAAGTGCAATCGCGATCCATGCAACAATGGAGTAGAATTTTTATTAGTATTTTTATTTTTCTGTTCTTTTTGCTCGAGGACAAGCAAAATGTAGGTTTGGGGGTGTGATCGGGAGTGAACAAGTCTTAATTCCAAAATCGCGATCCTAATTACACGCCTTAATTCACATTTTTTAGCACTTTTTATCCTGTTTTGTGTATTTTTACTTTGTTTTTCATTTTTTATCAGGGTATAGAAGAAAGCGGGAGTTCCAGGATAAAAAGAGTGTGAAAACCAAGCAAACCAAGCAGAAAAAGGCACCTCGCGTGAGTCACCCGCGCGACATTCCAAAATCGCGCTTGTGTGACCTGTATAAAAATCCAATGTTGCCTATTTTTGAGTGCTGATGACCCCTACGTGAACGGAATTTCCTAATTACATCTAGAAACGTAAATAAAGTAGTTTTAGTGCGATTAGGTTTAGGAAAGCTTCCAATACTTGCTCCAAATCTATATATATATATCCTCTTTTAAGTAAAATTGGGGGGTTACACAATATTATACACATTCATAGACAACTAAAACTTCATCTATTGAGGAAAAGAAAGCAAGGAGAAGAAGATGAAGAAGAGGACCAAGGATTCCCATGGCCTCCTCCATCAACCTCTTGCCATTCATCGCTTCCATGGCTGCCTAGACCTATATCCAGGGTATCAATGAAACACTAGCTATGTAAAGGGAGATTCTTTGCTTTTTTTTTCTTTAGGATTTTATGTTTTTGGATAGTAATTGTATGTTTGAGGATTATAAATATATAATCGGATGTTGGATGTTAATAATCAATAATACTTTGGATTTGTTCTTGTCTTAGATTCTTCCTTGTGTCTATTGAACCCAATATTCCTTCATTTTTGTGATTGATGGGAATATTTACATACAATAGTGCTTATGTGGTTGCAATGTCTATATCTTTTATGATTCATGCTTAGGAAAGATGGGTTGTGCTACACCCTAGTTATAGGTAGACAATTCATGCCAACTGAAGATGAGCTATACTTAGATTAAACTAGTAATATCTTCTTGTTGATACTATTGGGCTTGTAGGTACAATAGATCCTAACTATCCAATCATAAATCTTAAAGTAAGAAGTATAGACCCCCGATGCATAGCTAGTGGTGGATTTGTAATCCTTGATCTCATTCACTCATATTTAAATAACCTTAAATCTTGCACTCGTGTACTTAGTTTTAATCTTAGTATCTTATTTTCCATAATTCCATAGTTTAGTTCATAGAAGTAGTTAAATAACCAATCAATCAAACTTCCATTTTTATAACTAAATAGATTTAGATTTTATTAACTAGAGGATAAAAATAATCAATCCCTATGGGTTTGACATTTACTTCCGCACTACAAATCTTAGAAAGTAAAGCATACTTTTATATTTTGATTTTGACAAGATCAATAAGGAATAAAGATAACAAGAGTGGAATATAGGTTCTGGTTAACGCGTAACTTAAAATCAATAGAAAGTTACTAACTATTACAATCAGAGTCTCAAAACAAATATAACATAGCGGAAGTAAAAGCGTTAAGGCAACATATGCCTAGTTACAAAATTTCTGGAAGGCAGTAAAGATAATTAAACTACAATCTAGCCTAATCTTTAGTTGGCGTAGAGGTAGTCCTCGGCGTAGTAGTCTTCTTCAGTCATTGGGGTAATCCTCTGTAGGGAAATTGTCACCGGCATAGTAGTCCCCGCCTATAGGTCCTTCACTTGTGTAGTCATAACCAGGATGCGCTGGAATGTAGAGATGTCCAGCGGCATAAATGCCATCAACTTAGTGAAAGTTGAGTGAATTAGATACTAATAGGATATCAACTATTGAAGTTATTACAAGTTATGAACGATAACCATTAAATTCAGTGAGAGTAACTCCTTTAATCAAACCAATCATCCAATTACTAATGTCTTTATTAGATTACGACCGATAACATGTTATGATAGAAGAATAGACTCGACAGTAGTTCAACTCTACAGTTACACCATTGCTCTGTCCACTGCTTTTAAGAACATATGCACAGTCCACCGCATGTCATAGATACCACATCAGTCCATCCCCAACTTTTAAGACCATATGCTTAGTTCGCCGTACTACAGGGATATAACACTTTAAGCAACAGTACATCATTCTATGCCACGACTTAGCAACGTCTACTAGTGATCATGGTCCACCATAGTCAAGACAACTTCATCTGTCTACCACTTTTAAGAACATATGATTAGATAATCTGGCTATCTTAGGGCTATTGGTCCCATTCACCGCAGTCATAGACACCTTTGTCTGTTTATCGCTTTTAAGAACATATGATTGACCAAGGCTCGCCCATGTAAGATTCCTGAATCTTAACAAACCTACTTAAGTTCAACTCTAACATTGATACATGACAATCTCATGTGGCCTGACTACCTTGAATGAAATGAACAATAACCCCAAAGGATGTACAATTGTTACGTTATCTAACGTCACAACCATTATCAGTTAATCTCATCGTCACTACGATCCTACATCGCATTAAGTCATTATCACGTCTGTATTAGACCACTATAGCATGCTGGGAATATTGAATTGTAAATAAACAACTAAACAGTTATAATATAAACTAAATAAGGAAAATAGTATTCTACAACTGCCAATCGATTGGGACAAAGGTCCAATCAATTGGGACAAAGGTCCAATCGATTGGTATAAAAGTAGTAACAATCAATCGATTGGGAAAAAGTCCAATCGATTGGATCACAACATGGCAATCGATTACTAATGTTGGCAATCGATTGGGATATCTACAATGAAAATCAATTATATAAGTCAATTGGGAAAAGTCCCAATTGATTGGGAATTTGTCTTCTTCATAGTGAAGACAGTCTAGCAACACAAAACGAGAAAATACATGATATTAACATAAAATAGGAAAATACACGATATAGACTTCTTTCGTTCATCTAAACAAGTCCTAACATCAATATTAGGCTACCAAGTGAGTTTTAGAACTCACCTTAGGTCACATTGGTATGTTTGGTGTGTGTATTTAAAGCTTGGAGCTTCAATGGTGGATCTCTCTCTCTCTCTCTCTCTCTCTCTCTCTCTCTCTCTCTCTCTTCTCTTCTATGTCTGTCTTTTCTCTCTTTCTGCTTCTCTTTCTTTCCTTCTTCTTCTTCTCCTCCTAGTCTTCTTCTTCTCCTTCAATCCACAGTGTGTGTGTATGAGTGTGTAGATGTGTATGTATATGTATATATATAAGTGTAAATATGTATATATAAACACACACAAGCTCTCCCACTCTCTCTCTCTCTCTCTATTTTTTTTTGAAAAGGAAAAATGCAGGAAAAGGGCACATATATAGAGGGTTAGGTGTTCACGTGGACAAACCCCCGCCAAGCAAAAGAATCTGTCCACATACTGCCAATCGATTAGTGTTAGGTATTAAATACTCCAATCGATTGGTAATCGATTGGTATCCAAGATAAGGCAATCGATTGGGAAACTTGCCAATCGATTGGAATGTAGATCATACTAAGGGTAAGGCCAAACTCATACAAGTATTAAAAGAACATATAAGATCTTAGTTATATAATTACATTACAAAAATATAGGGTATTACATCATCCACCACTTATTAAAGATTTTGTCCCCGAAATCTGAAGTAAGCAGGGTTCAAAACAAAAATCGAAACTTCTCTCGCATCTCTGACTCCAATTCCCATGAAGCCTCTCCTTCGTCGTGGTGCTTCCGTTGAATCTTCATTAGTAGAATCTCCTTGTTTTTGAGGTTCTTCACTCCTTGGTCTAGAATATGCACTGACCTTCGTTGTATGTCATGTTCTCATTTACCTCAATATCTTAAAAACTGATCTCATGTGCTGGGTTGTGGGCACACTTCCTCAACATGCTGATGTGGAAAATAGTGTACACTCCTGACATCTTCAGTGGCAATGCAAGTCTATAGGCTACTTTTCCAACACATTCTAGGATCTCGAATGGCCTCTCTTCTGTTCAAATCTGATGATCCATCGAACTGGAAAACTTTGAGCAGTACATGATCTCCAACTACAAACTCTAGATCTTTACGTCACTTATCAGCATAGCTCTTACGCCTGGATTACGCTATCTTTGTCTTCTCTTGTAAAATTTAGATCTTCTCATTGGTTTCTCGAATCATCTCAGGCCCAAGTAGTTGAGTATCTCCAAGTTTAGCCCAACATAGCAGTGATCGGCAAGGCATTCCATATAAGTTTCAAACGGTGCCATCCCTACGCTAGTGTGATAGTTATTGTAGCCAAATTTTATCAAATATAGATGCGTCTCCCATGGACTCATAAATTTGATGACATAGGCTCGTAACATATCCTCCATCACTTGGTTGACTCGTTCTGTCTGACCATCTGTGTGTGGATAAAAGGCTGAACTCAAGTTCAATGAAGTTCCCATTGCTATTTAAAGGCTCTTCCAGAATTCTACGGTGAAGCACGAATCTTAATCCGAAACTATTGAGGTGGTACACCGTACAGTCGTACAATTTGCTATAGATACATCCAGCTCAATCTTTCTATTGGGTATGTCATGCTGTAGGCCATAAAATGCACTAACTTAGTGAGTCGATCCACTATTAGCCAAATAGCATCGTGATGTTGCTGTGACTATGGCAAACCAACCACGAAATCTATGGTGATTTGTTCCCATTTCCATTGGGGGAATCGGTAGCGGGTATAGAAGTCCAGGCAATTTCAGCTGTTCTTCCCTCACTTGTTTGCAAATAAGACATTGCGATACGTACTCGGCCACTTCTCACTTCATTCCTTCCCACCAGAAGTTCCTCTTCAAGTCCTTATACATCTTGTTCCCTCCAGGGAGGATAGTCATCCTTGACTTGTGTGCTACATCCAAAATATCCTTCCTGAGACTACCATCATTTGGCACACAAAGCCTACCTTTACATCTTAATGCTCCGTCCATACTGATACTCCATATTTTTGGTTCCTTCATAGAAATCTTAGTAAACCACAGCTTTAAATCCTTATTTAACTGCTGGGATTCCAAGATACGACTGATGAGAGTCGGTTATATGACAAGACATCCAAAGTGTTGCCCTCCTCCTAATTCCACTGACTGAAGGTCAAATCCAGCTAATGCTAAGGCTCGCCATTCTCTAATCAAAATTGAAGAAATCAAAAGGTGGGGCCTTTGGCTCAAAGTGTCGGCTACAACATTACCCGAATGGTATTGCAAAGAGAAATCATAGTCCTTGAGTAGTTCCATCCATCTTCGTTATTGCATGTTCAACTCCTTCTGAGAGAAGAGATACCGTAAACTCTTGTGATCTGAGAACAACTTAAACTTTTCTCGATACAAGTAGTGTCTCCAAGTCTTCAGGGAAAACACGATTGTAACTAGTTCCAAGTCATGCGTTGGATAATTCTTCTCATGTAGCTTTAATTGTCTCGATCTGTATACAATAATGTTTCCATCTTGCTTTAACACATAACCATGTCCTTGGTGCGATGCGTCACTGTAGATTACAAATCGTCCACCACTCTTGGGTATCGTGAGTATATGCGCTGAGGTTAGCCTCTCTTTGAATTCCCAAAATGTATTTTCATGCTTGTCAGTCCATTCATACTTCGTCTCTTTCCTTGTCAAGCTTGTCAATGGTCCTGTGATCTCGGAGAATCCTTCCATAAATCTTCGGTAATATCCAGCCAATCCAAGAAAACTCCTAACTTCGGCTGCATTGCTCTATTCTAGCTCAAGACTGCATCGATCTTAGATGAGTCTACAAAGATTCCATCTTGTGATATCACATATCCCAAGAATTTGACTTCCTAGAGCCAGAATTCACACTTGTTGAATTTTACATACAGACTATTATCTCTAAGAGTCTGTCGAGTAATCAGTAGATGCTTCTTATGCTCTTCTTTTGTCCTTGACTAAATTAGAATGTCATTGATGAATACTATAATGAATTGATCAAGATAAGGTCTGAATAGTCCATTCATTAAGTCCATGAATAATGTCGGGGCATTGGTCAATCCAAAAGACATCACTAGAAACTCGTAGTGCCCATACCTCGTCCTGAAGGCAGTCTTTCGTATATCTTCCGGTCAAACTAGCAATTGATGATAACTTGAATGCAAATTAATCTTCGAGAATATCCTTGATCCTTATAGTTGATCGAATAGGTCGTCTATCCGGAGAAGTGGATATCTATTCTTGATTGCGACCTTATTCAGCTCCCTATAGTCAATACAGAGTCGTAGCTCTCCATCCTTCTTCTTTACAAATAGAACTGGTGCTCCCCAAGGTCATGTACTCAGGCGAACAAAACCTAAGTCTTCAAGTTCCTGAACTTGCTTCTTTAGTTCTAGCATATCTGTTGGTGTCATCCAGTACAGAGTCCTGGAAATTGCAACATTTCGGGTGCTAAATCAATGCAGAGGTCTATCTTTCTCTTTAGTGGAAGTCCTGAGATATTTTGAAATTCATCTTCAAAGTCTTGGATAACAGGGATCTAGTTGATAGCAAGCTCCGTGCTTGAACTAAGCAGCTTGTAAGAAACATATTGCTCAACAGTTGGCACTGAAATTTGATCCGTGGATAACTAGGTGTCAAAAAGACAATGGTCTGACTAACATAATCTAGATTGACACCATACTTAGTAAACCAATCCATTTCTAGGATCACGTCAAACTCAGACATTGACAAGACTTCAAGTTTGTCAGGAGATTTCTATCTTCTAGGGTTAAGGGATAATCCTTGCACACCTTACCTAACTTAACGGTTACTTCCAAAGGCAAAACAACATTAAGGGTCTGTTCAAGTGCTAGGGGTACCAAACCCAAATCATGTACAATCTTAATAGCTATGAAAGAACGAAAAATAGTGATATCAAACAAAGCTCTAACTTGACTGTGAAACAAATTAGTGTACCTTCTAAGTTTTGTTATTCCTCAGCAATCTACCCCACATTATCAAGGATGATGGCATTCACCCTAATCTGTCCTTGCTATCCTTGTTGTCCCTGAGCGAGCACTCTATAGTAGCCTCGATGCGGTACTCAACAATCCTTGCTCATGTGACCAAGCTTATTACAGTTATGGCAACTAAGGTACCCCATGAGGTACGCCAGTTGGTCTTGGGAGTTGTACAATACCTTATAATGTGTTCGGGCACTCCATAGTTGAAACATCCATTAGTGTTCTATCGCTGGGCAGCAGGCTGTGCCTGAGGTCGTCCTCGCTGTTGATTCTACTATCAAGGAAAGTTATCTAGGGGCTTCCTTGTCCTGTCCCATGTGTGTTTTTTTCTCTGGTAGTTATTAATCTGTGGTTTTCATCCCTGATTGTTCCTCAATGATTACGCTAGAAAATTCCTCGGTTGGAAGCTCCTATGCCGAGGTTGATTTGCTTGTGGCCCTTGTATAGGGTAAGCATCCTTTTCCAAACTTAAAGCAAGTTGGATAATCCCTTCAAATGACTGGCTTAGATGGCCTATCATCATGTGTCAAAAGTGTGGGTTGAGTTCTTGATGGAATCGCTTGACCTTCTTAGCGGGGCTATCTATCATATGCGGAGCGAAATGGGAAAGTCGCTCGAATTGTGTGGTATACTCCCTGACTATCTAGTTCCCTTGAGTTAGACTCAAGAAATTTCTCTCTTGTTGGTCTCTTTCGTCCTCGGGGAAATACTTCTAACGAAATCAAGTCTTGAATGCTTCCCATGGCATTCTCCTTACAGGGTCAATCCTAATTGTGGCCCTCTTAGCCTCCCACCAATCTGCGGTGGAGTAAGTCAGTTGGAATGTAGCTAGGTGTCTCTTGTCAAGCTAGCTGCATTCTAGTGCTTCGAAGATTAGTTCCAACTCTCGTATCCATTGTTCTGCTTTCCATGATTCTGCCATGTCATCGAACTTCTCAAGTTGCATGCCACAAAATCGTTCCAATAGCTTATCGCTTGTCTTCCTCGAAGGAGTAATGTGGTTGTTACCGTTGTTAGCTCGATGGGTGGCATTATTATAGGTGTCTCCAACGTGTTCCATCCTTTGCATGAACGCTTTAAAGACTCCGGTTGGGTCCATACCCTCAAGAATGGTTGCTCCTAATCGCGCTTGATATGTCATGTTCCCAACCATAGTGTTCCGTGTGAGGTGTACCTATAAAAAAATCTAACAATTAGCTAACAATCTTCTCGAGGAACAACCATAAATAAAAATAACAGGAAGCACATCACGAATCTAAATCATAACATAACACAAATATGAGATGACGATAGAAGTAATCAAAAGAAATGATCTGCCACATATATATAATCAAAAGATATACAGCGGAGTATATAACAGATCATCTGTGTACCGCGTAGTACATGAGCCTATACAAGATCTAACCAAGATATAAACAAGACTACCACTAGTGGCTACCTATACGAAAAGGCTATGGTTAATAGTTGTCTATATAAGTGTCAAAAGTAAGTGGACAACATGTCCTGAAGTCAAAAGCAAAAGTCAAAGTCCTAAAGGTACTAGACTCAAAAGTTGACCACATCGGATCTATAGATAGAAGCCCAATCCTCTGGGGCAACCTCAGATAAAACATCATCCTCACCCATGTCATCATCATCCATTATGTCCTTCTCCTTCATCAAATCCTCCTTGGATAGCTCAGGTCCATCATGCTCCATAATAACTCCCAAGTCTCCTACATCAGCCATGTCAGCCTGGGCTGCTTCGAAGGCAGCTGCAAGTGCCTCAACCTCAGCCATAGCATGTGCCAGCTCTACTGCTCCTATCTCATATCCCTGGGGATGTGCAGCCAACTTCACAGCCCACTCTATTGCCAGTTGTGCTATCACGCCACTTGGTAAGACTGGTACCATAGCATCATCGCTTGCATCATCTTCTGCTATAGCCACCTCCTCTATCGGATAACCCTTTGCTACTATAATGTCTACTCCAATGGGCACATCTATACTAGCTGGATCCTCGGGGTCCTCTGGGTCGTCCTCCGGATCATACACCGGCTCTTCGTTGTCAGTGTGCTTGTCCTCCTCATCCTCCATATCCCCGTCGCCATCCTCTGGCTTATCATCGTTGTCGTTCTCACCCTCATCTGGATCATCATCCTCTGGGTCCTCATCTGCTGGGGGTGCATCAACCATGTCCTCCTCTGGTGGGGATGGAGGTGTTTGTGGTGGTGGCTCCATCGGGGGAGGTAGAGGCACTACTCTAACCTTTAAAAGTAGAACCTGGTATGAGAAATGGTCACGCAACATCTGCAGGGAATCCTCCTCATTGAGTTTGAAGGTTTCCTTACGGTAGATCATCTCTTGACGTATCACCTCCGGGTCCTGGGTTCCAAATCTCTGCTGCTCAATCTACATGTCTCGTACTATTTTTGTGATAACTCTCTACCTAGCCTTTCAGGCATAGTACTGTGGATCTGCTGGCTCAATACTGCCCTCATACACATAGTGTCCTCCAAACTCATCTAGAATAAAGTGTAGTGGTGCCATGCTACTTGAAAATGGACTATCTTAAGTTAGAACTAATCTTAATACTCATCTATAGAATCTTAAGGTTTTAGGACCAGATGGTGTGGGCAATCTGTAAGCTAAAAGGTATAAAACCTAGCTCTGATACTCTAGACACCCCAATTTTGACTGACCGTCAAATTTAGGGGATGGTTACCTCTAGACCGATGATGAAAATGACCGGTGGAATTCAAAAACTTTCCAAATGATTCAACTTCTTTAGAAGATTCTTCAAACTAAGTTTTCAAAATTGAGAGAAAGAAGAAAATTAGGTGATTCGGAAAAAATCGGGTATGAAATACGTATGAGAAAGGAACAGTCTGAAAGTCAATTCCCAAATTAATTATATGTATTAGAATTTTGGGAAAAGAAGAAAATAAAAGAAAAGAAAAAATAATTTTAAAGAAAAGAAAAAGAATTTTTAAAAGAAAAGAAAAGAATTTTGAAAGGAAAACGAAAGAAAAAAAAGAAGAAAAGAAGAAGAAAAATATAATAGAAGAATTTATAAAAGTATGTTTTATAGAGTAAAAGTATAATTTATATGTATAAAAGAATATACACTTAGCATATATATTTGAAAATAAAATACAAGGAGATAACACCGTTTGTGCGGCACGCGGCATAAGCGGCGGCACTCGAGTGCCGCTGCGGCATTCGCTGAGTGCCGTAGACAACTCAGTGAGTGCCGCTTGCTTTAACAACCTATTTTCTTTCAAGTACGTATGGAATATTCTTGCACATGGGTTTTCTACCTGAAATTACCCAATTGATCCTTATATTTTGGCCTGTATAAGGAGGCCTTCACCTCCATTACAAGAATCCAATCCTTCTTCTCCCTCAATCCTCTACTTCCATTTTGCAAGATATAGAAAACTAGATAGATTTAAGAGAGAAAAATTAAGAAATTTTGAAGAATTCAAGAGTTCCTTTGAAGAATTTGAAGAAGAAGTTGAAGAAATTGAAAGATCTTCATCAATAAATCAAGAAGTTCTTGAGGTCATAGAGGTAACCCTCTAAGTCTATCTAGAATTAGGCTAGACTCAATCACAAACTCATAGATTTAGGACTTTTATATATTTTCAAAACCTCTCTTCTTACCCCATTTCACTACACACCACATAGTGTTTGTGATTGAGTTTTCATGCATTGTTTTCATAGTTTGAATCCGAATTCATGAAAAGTGCGGTAATTACCCAATCACGTTATCCTTCCTATTCAAAGTTTTTTTTTCTATCTTAGATCCCGAAGTATTCTGGAAAATCACTCTTGCAAGGAAAATCTTTGAAACTCATTTTCTAAAACTAACTGTTGTTTATCAAGAAATGTTTTTATATCAAAGAAAAGATTCAAAATTCACAAGAATTGAAAGAATTCATCATCTAAAGAAATACTTTTCAAATGAGTTTCAAGTAAGATTTCAACTCAATCATCTTTTGCGGAGAAATGTTTTCACCTTCAAAGGAAAACCCAAGGTTTTTGAGACTTTGAAAAATCCCATCAGGCTTTTTCAAATGAATTTTTAATATCTAGTCTTTGGGAGGGTAGCAAGGATCACAATGAAAGGAGAAAGCTCACTTGACATGAATGAGGATTTTATGTGCTTATGTGTTTATGTATTAGGATTAGAATTTTCTTTATTTTGACATATAGAATAGGCACACACACATGCATCGCATCCATATGACATATGAACCATTCATGATCATTCACCACCAAGCATCTCATAGAATTGACTGGAATTATCAAAAAAGGAAATAAAATGAAATAAAAAGTCTTTCTTTCAAAATGAATCAAAATTAATTAGAATATATAGTTGTAGGTAAAAATAGAACCTATTACAAGCATAGTCTGGTACAGAGATTCCACTGCAAGGTTAGTTAGAAGAGAGATGGCACAAGAAGCAAATGCGAGAGAGAAAACAGAATTAAGGGCCATGGTAGACTAGCAGGCAGGGCAAATGACTAGGATGATGACCATGATGGAAACAATGGCAAGCCAGCCTCCCATAGCTAACCCACCCGTTGTCGATCCTCCTTCGCCCACTATGGAAGAGGATTGATTCGATGATCTAGAAATTCAAAGGGCTGAGGTACCAATGGTAGAAAGGGAAAGGGTAGAGAAAGAGAGAGTTGAGAAAGAGAAGATGATGGCCGAGAAAGTAGAAAAGTTGGAAAGAGTAGTACGCAAAGCCCAGGGAATTGATATTTACCTGCTAGAATTGGAAGGTCTATATGACGGGGTTCATGAGATATTACCCATCGGGTTCAAGATGCCAGTGTTTGATAAATTTGATGGAACTAGAAACCCCTAAAGTCATATCCGAATGTGCATAGGGGCTTTCCAGTCGAGTGGCTTAAGCACAACCATGATGGCTATTTTGTTTCAGCGAACATTAACCGGAGCTGCTCTATCATGGTATCTGACATTAGAGCCAAGCAAGACTAGAATCTAGGAGGAAGTTGCCAAATTGTTCATAACCCAATACGAGTATAATCAAGACCTGGATGTTACTATCAGGGATCTAGAGACTACTAGATAGGGGAACAAGGAGTCCTTTGCTGAATACTTGAGTCGCTGGAGAAGGAAGGCAGCTAAGATGGTACAGAGACTAATAGAGAAAGAACAAATTTGAATGCCGATGAAGAACCTCCAACCCATCTACCAAGAAAAGATGAGGTTTCAATTGATCAACAACTTCGTTGAGGTATTTGACATCGGAACTAGGATTAAAGATGCAATACAAGAGGGGGTGATAAAGAGAGAAGAGCTAGTGAATAGGTATATATGTCCTAACTACAGGACATGAGGGGGGCACTTAGGAGGTCATACAAGACATATAGATGTGAATGCGCTAAGTGAACAAGAGAAGAAGTTTGACATCACAAGAAGTTATCTGAAAGAGGGGGGAATAAGCCGTTGAGAAAGATTTCAGATTTGGGGGTATCATTGTCTATAGCTCTCGACAAGCTACTGGAAAAAGATCATCTTCCTTTGTTGGAATCACAGCCAAGACCAAACCCACTTCCCCTGAAATTCAAAGCGGATCTGTATAGCAAGTTCCATCAGGAGCAAGGGCATTCGGCCTATCGATGCCTGAGGCTGAGACACAAAATTCAAGATTTGATTGACAAGAAATTGATATCCGAGCCTCTAGCTAATCCACCAAATGTTACCAAGAATCCGCTACTGAATCACCATATAGTACCACCACCACCAGGCATTTATTTCTTGGGGATAGAGGAAACTTCTTTTGATCCGTCCAATTTGATTACCAAGATTAGGGAACCAAGGGAATTGTATCAATCATCAGAGGATATGTTAATCTGCACAATCGAGAAATAGTCAGGGGAAGATTCTACTTTGGAATGGTGGGCATTAGAGACAGATAACTCATTCTGGTATAAAGAGAATGATGATCAAAGCATCGATCGGGTAGAAGACTTATGGTATGATAGTGACAAAGGTGAGGAGAAAGGTTTGGAGGTAACTAGGGTACAAGATAACTTATGGGTAAAGGAAGGAATCAATCATTTGACTTGGTCAGGAAGACACTTTAAGCCGCATGAGTTAGAAGAGGACCATCCGGGTCAGGATTTAGGAAAAGGTAAAGGCAAGATGGAAGAAGAGGAAGAAGAAGATGGGGTTTTAAAATAAATGAAAAAGACACAGACAAATATCACTATTTGGGAGCTACTGATCGCTACTAAGCGTCACAGACAGGCAGTCCTCAACACCCTCAATCAGTTAGATGTTTCCATTGATATCACTCCTGAGGATCTCATTGGTATGATCAACAAAAGCTTGACTCTCTCTATCTCATTTACCATAACTGATATACCTCTGGGGGGCCTGCCTGCAATAAACCATTGCATATCACGGTTGAATGTCTAGGGAACTCCTTGCCCGCTTATCTCGTTGACAATGGATCTGTGCTAAATGTATGCCCATTTCGAGCAGCTAGGAAGATGGGGCTTAATGAGTCAATATTTATTCCGTCAGAGCAAAAAGTAAGGGCCTATGACAACACTCGGCGAGCGGTTATGGGGATCATCTTTTTAAATCTTTCCATCGGGGCAGTGGAAAAGGAAATAGAATTTCAGATCATTGACATTCCCGCGTCATTTAACTTGCTCTTGGGAAGACCATGGCTAGACAGCTTGGGTGCCATCCCATCAACCGTCCATTAAAAAGTCAAATACATTTGGAAGAACAAAATTTACAAAATTTTGGGGGGACAGTTGGATTTATATGTCTGAAGCATCATCTAGTGCTCCAATTTTGGAAGTGCAGATGCAAGAGGAGGAAGCAAGCTTGGGTGGTTTTGAATTCATTAATATGGTAGAAGGTATCAAACCAAAGGAGTTCTTGCCACTTTATTTTGACCAATATACAAATCCATTGGTAGCTGGAATTATGAGGAAAATGGGGTTCTTCCCGAGGTTGCGTCTGGGAAAGAAGCATCAAGTATTACCAGAATTCCCAAACATTGTCACATAAACCCACACTCGTGGGTTAGGACATCAGCCGTCAATGGCAGGAAGAAATCGACCGATGCACTAGTGGAGCCATATTTGAAAATTCTTAATGGGTATTTCATTAAGGAAGGGGAGGATTTTCCGTTCTGCGGCTTTCCAGAGCCGTGGATATATAACGTAGATAAGCGTGTGAAGTCGAGATTTGAGATATTCTTTACACATGACTTCTCTGACTTTGAGGATCCTTACCTTCAGGTGCCTACAAACTCTGCCATTGTTCAAGACTGGATTGGTGTTCTAGATGGTTTAATAATGAATACTCTATTGGAGGAAGAAGATGAGAAAATTGAAGAGGGTGGTCCTGAGAAGATCATAAATGGGAAAGGTCAGAGTAAGAAGAGCAAAGAGGATAAAGCAGAGGGTGAATGGATAGAGAATAAGGAAGAGCCAAAAAATGGGGAAGAAGTAGAGAATGAGGAAGAGCCAGAAAATTAGGAAGAAGAAGAGCCAGATAATGGGGAAGAGCTAAAGAACGAAGAAGTGACAAAGGGGCTGCCACGCAGCGGTACCATCGAGCTTACACAAGGGTCAACAAAGAGTAGGTGTTTGAGTCTAGTGATAGGTATCCCCCCTCCCTGGAGTCTGTAATGGCCCATACAAGGCTTCTAAACATGAAAATAACTTAAGGACGATAGGTATCTTAATGTCTGTTGTAATCACTCCCAAGAGTTTCAATGAAAAGATGACTAATTCTGCTTACTCGACTGTGCATGAAAATAACTATGATGCATGCAATGAATGTGATGAAATACCAGATGAATTACAAAAATTAATTGAAAAGGAAAATGAATCTACATGTAAAATCATTGAAAGCACTTTAACGATTAATTTAGGAAATGAAGATAATCCGCAAAATGTTTCTATTGGCTCTACACTTAGTAATGAGGAAAGCAAAGAATTAATCAATCTATTACATGAATTCAAAGATGTCTTTGCATGGTCGTATGATAATATGCCAGGAATTAATCCACAGATAGTCCAACATCATACTCCCCTCTTTCCTAAATCAAAGCCCGTAAAACAAAAATTTAGGCGAATATGATGTTGGACTATCTCTGGATCAATTCCTGGCATAATATTCTGAATGGGTGCTTAAAGTGAAAGAGGAAGTTAAAAAGCAATTAGGAGCTGGATTCTTGATTGTCACTGAGTATACAGAATGGGTAGCTAACATCGTACTAGTCCCAAAAAAGGATGGTCGTGTTAGGATTTGTGTTAATTTCTGGGATTTGAATAAAGTCATCCCTAAGGACGATTTTCTTTTACCCCACATTGATGTGCTAGTGGACAATACCGCGGGACACGAACTTTTATCTTTCATGGATGGGTTCTCAGAGTATAATCAGATTTTAATGGCACATGAGGATAGGGAGAAGACTACCTTTGTCATACCCTGGGGGACTTACTGCTATAGGGTTATGCCATTTGGACTTAAGAATGCGGGTATAACTTATCAAAGGGCCTGCCATTACATTACTACATGACATGATCCATAAAGAAGTAGAGGTATAAGTGGATGACATGATAGTGAAGTCCAAGGAAAGGGGAGGACATTTCGAGGGGTTAAGGAAATTCTTTGAGAGGCTAAGAAAGTTTAGAATGAGGTTAAACCTATAAAAGTGCACTTTTTGGGTTACCACAGGAAAGCTATTAGGATTTCTCATTATATAGAGGGGGATTGAGGTAGACCTGACCAAAATTAAAGCCATGACCAAAATGCCATCACCGAAAAATGAAAAGGAGTTGAGGGGATTTTTAGGTAGAGTACAATTCATTAGCCATTTTATATCCAAGCTCACCATGACCTGTGATCCACTGTTTAAATTGTTGAGGAAGGAGAGAAGTTTGAATGAGATAGCTAGTGCCAAAAAGCCTTTGAAAAAAATCAAAACTTACCTTTAAAACCCAACTGTCCTATCACCTTCCAAACCCAAAAAACCTTTATTGCTATACCTATCCGTAACTGAGAACTCGATGGGGGTGTATGTTGGCCCAAGAATAGTAAGAGGGGCGTGTAGAGAGAACGATATACTATTTGAGTAAAAGGATGACCGGATACGAGCTGAACTATTCACCACTAGAAAAAGCATGTTGGGCCCTGGAATGGTGTACCCGCCGCCTCAGACATTAGATGTTAGCCTTTCCTGTGACCTTGATATCCCAAATGGACCCACTCAAATACCCATTCAAAAAACCAGCCTTAACTAGTAGGATCTCCCATTGGACAATGATGTTAGCCGAATTCGATATGAGGTACGTCACTTCCAAATCTGTCAATGGGAATGCCGTTGCTGAATATCTAGCTGACCTTGCCATAGAATCTGAGGAGAAAGGAGAGTTTAAATTCCCTGATGAAGGAGTGATGGAGGTGTAAGAAGATTTATGGAGAATTTATTTCGATGGAGCTGCTATTCAGATAAGTTATAGAGTCGGGATTATCCTTATATCACCTAGTAGAGACCCCACCCCGCTAGCCGTTAAGCTTAAGTACAATTCAACCAACAATACAGCAGAAGATAAAGCGTGTATAATTAGGATGGAAGCAGCCTTGGCCCTAAAAATTGAGAATATCGATGTCTTTGGGGATTCTAACTTCATAATATCACAAATAAGAGGTGATTGGAGAATAACACATGAGAAATTGAGACCTTACCATGAATACTTGGAGAGCTTGAAAGTGCAATTTAGAAAAATCTCATTCTATTACCTTTCCTCTGAGGAAAACCAACTAGCCGATTCTTTAGCAACCTTGGCCTCAATGATCCAAATCCCTATAGGAGTTACCGTGATTCCTCTATCCATAGAAGAGAGAACCAGGCTCTCATTGGAGATGATCATAGCCATCGAGGAAGGAGAGGAGATTGAAGTACCATGGTATGTGGATGCTTGGTGTTTTATTGAAAAGGGAGAATACCTGGAAGGGGCTTCAGAGAAGGATAAAAAGGCGATCCAGAGGTTTTTAGCCCAGTTTGTAATCTATACGGGAAAAAGTCTTATACTGGCTATAACTTGGAATGTCTATATGGGAGAGAAGTAAGAAGGATATGGAAGAAATCCACGGAGGAGTTTGTGGACCCCACATGAGCGGACACATGCTAGCCAAAAAGATAATTCGACAAGGATACTACTGGATGAGTTTGGATAAGGATTGTTGTGAGTATGTTAGGAAATGCCATCAATGGCAAATCCATGCAAATCTAATGCATACCCCACCTTCCAAACTTTATAGCATGACTACCCCTTGGCCGTTCTCCGTATAGGGTATTGATATCATTGGTGAAGTGGCTTCGAAAGTCTCCAACTGACACTGGTACATAATTATGGCGATAGATTATTTTACCAAGTGGGTGGAAGCAACGTTGAAAGCTAAGGAAGTGATGAGTTTTATTGAGAAGAATATAATCTACAGTTATGGGGTTCCAAATGAGTTCATTTCTAATCGTGGTAGCCATTTCCAAGAAGAAGTCATCCCGCTCTTAGAGAAGTATAGGATCACCCGCCATCAATGTTCCCCTACAGACCCAGACAAATGGAGCGGTAGAAGCAGCTAATAAGAATGTTAAGGTGATTTTAGGAAAAATGATAGATACAGATAGGGATTGGCACGAGAAATTACCGTTCATGTTATGGGGATATCAAACTTCTGTAAGAACTTCGACGAGAGCTATATCGTATTTGCTACTATATGGAATGGAAGTTGTCCTCTCGGTTGAAGTTGAAATACCTTCTTTGAGTATTTTAGCAGAATGTGAAGTAATCAAACTTGAATGGCTGCAAAGGAGATATGAAGAGTTGATGTTACTAGATAAAAAGAGGTTAGTGGCAATAAACCACACTCAGGGATATCAGAAAAGAATAGCTCGTTCTTTTAACAAAAAGGTACTCCCAAGGAAGTTTGCTGAGGGTGACATGGTCCTCAAAGAGCTAAAAGCGGACGTTTATGACCCTAAAGGAAAATTCAAACCCAACTGGGTCAGACTGTACATTATTCTAACACTTCTCGCCAGAGGGGCTACCTATCTTATGGACCTAGATGGGGTTGAATTTAAGCAACCGATTAACCTCGATTGCCTCAAGAAATCTTTTTCTTGAAACCTTGTCTTTCAAAATCTCCTACCTTGATGAACTACGCTTGACCTGATTCTTGCTAGGAGATACATAGGCAATCTGCTGGGTTCGGTCATAAAATCTTGCCTGAAAGGCACTTTCCTTCTATCCTTGGCTGAACTACTATGGACCTAATACCCATTCGGGGATAAGTAGGCAGGCTCCCAAGGCCCTCGGTCCAAATAAAACCCAACTCTTGACAAAATCCAAGTCTTGAGTTCCTCTATGCCAAACTAAGGGCAAACTTACGTTTGCCCGAAATCACATCAAAGCCCCAAAACTAGGGTAACCTGAAGAACCCAGATAATATCTAAACCCATCTTTGGATCTACTGGTTATCAAAATATGCATTATACGGAAACAAATGAGGATTCATGGTATAGAATGATTAAAGCTCCAAAGTAAGACTCAAAGTAAAGTAATAAAAGCTAAAAGAGACACTAAGAGGAAGATTTTCATGGCCCAAAAAAGATTAGAAGAATGCAAACTTTGATTCAACATGATTAGAACATTTTCTAAATACAAAGAAAGGTCTTTAAAAAATGAAAGTACATCACATGATTCAAATAAAGCGTAGTAAAAGTGATGATGCCAAAAATTAGAAAGAAGGATTTAGAGAGAGAAAGAGACAAGAACAAGTTGTATGTGGTTCGGTCCCATTAACGAGGTGACCTACGTCCACAGTTGTGTCTGTGCGCGTTCACTAGCAGATCACCGGTGGGCCTGGTGAGCCAACAAAGAGGGGCGACACTACCAGTAATACCGGCCGGGTATGTGCGTACAATGGTGAATTCTCTGTTCTATGCTTGTTAGCTAGAGAGTTATTCAGCTCCCTATAGACAGGGTAGGTGGGCTATTTTATAGGTGCAAGAGTCCACCCATACATGGTAAGTTAGTCAGATTAGGAAGCCTAATCTGATTACAATTGATTTGCATGATTTGGGGAGAGTTTCCTAAGCGGTTTAGGAAACTGCCACATTCCCTCTTGCAGTCTTGCAGCTGGTTTAGGAAACTACTGGTTAGGCTAGATCCACGGGATGCCGCGGTCTTTCATGCCCGGCCTGTTGGTACAATCGCACGATCCTGACGAACACCTCGGGATTGATTGGCTATTGGCACCTTTACCGAAGTAACCAGCACCTCTCGGTGACTTGGCAGATCGACTTTATGGCTAGATAATTTTGGACATATCAGCTGCCCCCCATTTTTGAAACTGACTCGATGCTTCATCGGGTGAGGATCAAAAATCAGTATCACCTTGGAAACCGTCCGGATGTCCTCCGAGAATCCTGCTCGGGATGGGCCCACCTTCTAGACCACCTGGTGGAATAACCGACCGGTACAGGGAAGAACCCGGGCATTGGTGTTGCCACATGTTAGGGAGTAATTGGCCTGGTCAGGATCTATCGAAGTCGGTTCGGATGTAACCGAACAACTACGTGGTAACCGGACCATCACGTCACGCATTTAATGCACGCGCCTTTTGAGGTGACCTTTCACGTGCCCGAGACGACAGCTGTCTGACGGTTCTTGGCAGGAAAACTCCTGAGCCATTCGATCTAATTGATCTGGACTGCCCGTTTTCCTATATAAGGAACACTTACTCATTTCTTCAATTCATGCTTCCAAGTGATAGAGATTACCGAGCGGTTTGAGAGAAAACAAGATCCCGAACAAGATTCCCAATCCCTTTTCTGCAATAAATTTTGTAAGTCTCTCCTTTCTGTCTTCAGTTCTTCACTCTCTTCTTCTTTTCTAAACGAAGCTGGAGGGAGCGAACCCACTTAGGTCAGAACGGGCGTGGGATTTTTTCTTTTTTAGGTTCTATTATTTCTTCCAATTAGGAGGTACTTTAGGGTAGTTGGACCGAACGGGTGTTCCCGGGAGAGTCTTGAGAGAGTGTTACCTTTCATCTAGAGTCTTGTATGACCTGCCCTTCAGGTTGTTAGATTTGCCTCCTTTGTATCTCAGGCTTGGAGTCCATGACCCATTTTTAGGCCGTCGTCTGCCTCCTAAGTCCATCGTAGACTTAGATATGTGCCATTCCGACTTTAACTCGTCATCTCGATTAGAGGACGAACAGTCACGATCGGGAACACTGAGCACAAGCCTAAACCCTCCCTCTTCGGCCCCCTCTGACCAGCACAGTGAGGGAAGGATCCCTGCCCTGGCGTCTCACGAGTAAATGTACCGGGATTCTCTTGTGGCCTCGACATCTCGGGGGTCCGGCGATGAAGGGTCTATACCGAACAGTCTCGATGTCGTCTTCGCATGCGAGTCAATCATTAGCACCTTGTGCGGTCCTCATTTGGGTCGGATCAGGGAGAGATATGATATTACTGGCCCTTTCTCTCAGTCATTCCACGACGGCAGGGCTCACTTCCACGAGTCGGGCTTCGTTACCTTATACGAAGATGCTCTTATGGCAGGCCTTCGCCTACCGCTCCATCCTGTTGCCCGGAAAGCACTCATCTACCTCAGGATCTTCCCCGCGCAGCTCACCCCGAATGGTTGGCGGTATCTGATAAGGTCCATCTCCTTGTGGCCTCAAGTTCTCGGGTACGAGCTCACCCTACAGGAGTTCTTTTGGACCCACCGACCGTTCCAAGTTCACGGGGAGTCTGGTTTCTTCTCGCTCGGGGCCAGGCAAGGGCAAAAGATAATAGTCAACTGCCCGAGCAACAATAAGGGATAGAAGAAGAAATTCTTTTAACTATCAACCCTGGGGCTATGTGAAAAGGCACCGGGTGTGCAGTTGAGGACCTCTTGGGCGGGGAAGTTGAGGAGTAAGCCCAATTACTTTCCTTTCATGATTAGTCTCTTTGCTTATCATGACTAACCCATTTGTATGTTTGCTTTATAGTGGGGTCAATTGACTCGCCCAGTCTTCCCGACGAGTTCAAAGCAAGCATCTTGTCTTTGGTGGAGGACCCGACTGACATCAATAAGGTGCTGACCCGGTTGGGAAGCCCGAAGGTTTCATACGAGCCCCAGCATCACTTTGTAGCTCCCATATTTCCGTCGATCATTCTTGGTAAATTCCATCACTTGACCTTCTGATTATTTTTTATTTGGTACTTTGCTGAGTTCTCATGCGCTCTTCTTTGATTTTACAGAAATGGCTCCCAAGAGCGCAGTGGCTTTGAAGGAAAAAGAGGCGGCCCTGATGGCTCGTGCTGGCCAGAAGAGGAAGAAGCAAGACCCCACCAAGGGCCAGCCCCTCAAAAGGATCTCCCGGGAGATCTCGATTCGGGCAGAGAAGTAGGCTGCTGCGACCTTGATTCCCAGTGTTACCATCGCCGTGCCATCACCTCTTCCTCCTGCCGCCAAATCGTCCGGGGTATCCTTCCCCAACATGGAGGAGATAGCTCGCGCGGGCCACTCCTCAAGGCCGGCGGTCGAGACAGCAGACGACGTCCGCAGAAGGGTCCGGCCCGAGCTACTACAGAGTCAAATCGACAAATGCACTCTGCTAAGTCCCGAGACCATAATCAGTTAGCTCTACAGCATTAGCCACTTGGTGAATCATTTTGTAACATGAACATTAGCAATTCTTCCATGCGCATACTGATGTTGTTTTGATCTTGCAGATTGGCTGCATTGCGCCCGGGGCTAAAGCCACCCTTCCTGGCATTGCCGAGAGGTTGGTCGCTGCGGAGGATGACTTGTCTGTGTAGAGGGCTACCCGGGAGTTCGCGGAGCTTGCTCTCTCCGTGGAGGAGGAAAAATCTCGGGCAGCAGCCCTGGAGCTGGGGGAGACCCGCGACTCTCTTTCAACCGAGCGGGCTGCCCGGAAGGTTGCAGAGATGAAAGCTTCAGCCGTGGAAGCCGGGAGGATCACTGTAGAGAAAGACCTGGCGGCCATGACGGCTACGCTTTTTGAGCTCTCTGCTGCTCGGGATGCTGAAGCCAAAGATGCCGAGGAGGAGTTCGAGACAGGGTTCCTTATTGGCTACGCTGATCTTGCTAAGCGGGCTGCTGCCGACCACCCCGATTGGGACCTGTCTGGCTACTCTTGGGCAGAGTCCAGTTACTGGAAGGAGGGCCAAGCCGACACCGAGTTCGTTGTTGCAGCCGCACTTCTCGGGGACCCTGCTGTGGAAGAGCAGGCCGCTGGGGAGGAAGAGGTGGTATTCGTGGAGAACCCATGACCCTGTTGTTTTTTTTAAATTTTGTTATTGTTTTGGGGGAGGCTACTACAACTGCCCCTCCCCTCCCCCCCGCAGGCTTTGTATAGTTTTTTTATTAATGAAAAGGCCCTCGAGGCCACTTTTCTTTCCATTAACTGCTCACCTTTGTCTATACTTTGCCTGTTTGCGATTGCTAGTATCCACCCAATTTTTAGCCGACCTAAGCCCCAGCCTTAGCAAATGGTTTAGGACCGTAACCAGTAGAACACCTAGTCTTCTTGACCTATTTTAAAGGAAATTGCCCAGTGTGCCATAGGAACTTGTCCTGATTAGCATCTGGGATGTCCCGGTGTATTATAGGAATACCCTGCTTTACCGTCTAGGATGTCCCGGTGTACTATAGGAGTATCCGGTTTTACCGTCCAAGGTATCTATCTCTGATCACTGTAAGTGCTTAGGAACGTCTTCTAAGTTCTTTTAGTGACCGGTGTGATTTCCTGTTCTGGCCTAATATTCCCCTGCCCCCCAAGCATTTTGCTAAGGCGGGAGTGCAGAAGTGAGTGGTCGTAGGAAACTGACCTGGAACATGGGTGGTTGCAGGGTCCTTTGAAGCTTGCCATCGTCGGCCACCTAGGGGTTTGCCCCCGTCGTCGGCTGAACCTAAGCAAAGCTTTATGTAATTTCCTATTTGGGTCTGGTATCCCGTTGCCCCCCGAGCGTGCTGCGAAGACGGGGGCGTGGTGAGGAGTGACCGTAGGAAACCGACCTGGAACATTGGTGGTTGTAGGGTCCTTTTAGGCTTACCATCATCAGCCACCGAGGGGTTTGCCCCCATCATCAGCTGGACTTAGGCGAAGCCAGTGCCGCGGGGATGACCCTGAGGTCTTTTGTGCCTGGGTTCGGAGCCCGAGGTCTTTTGTGGCTGGGTTCGGAGCTCGAGGTCTTTTCTGCCTCTAGGTCAGGCCCGAGGACTTTTCTGCATTGCACGGGATACTGACAGGAGTAAATTTTCAAAGCAAATTATTCAATTTTATTTAAAAACAAAAATTTATAGCGGTTGCTCAATTAGAGCTACAAAAACAAATTTCTCTACCAATACTAAATTCCCGTGGCCAAGTGCTACTGATAGTACTTGCGGAGGTGTCTCACATTTCAAGGATGAGAGAGATCGTGCCCATCCATGCTCTGTAGCCAGTAAGTTCCCGATCGGTTAACCCAGGTTACTTTATACGGGCCTTCCCAGTTTGCCCCCATTTTTGGAACTGACTAGATGCTTCATCAGGTGAGGATCAAAAATCAGTATCACCTTGGAAACCATCCGGATATCCTCCGGGAATGCTGCTTGGGATGGGCCCACCTTCCAGACCACCCGGTGGAATAACCGACCGGTACAAGGAGGAGCCCGGGCGTTGGTGTTGCCACATGTCAGGGAGTAATTGACCTGGTCAGGATCCATCTAAGTGGATTCAGATGTAACCGAACAGCTGCGTGGTAATCGAATTGTCACGTCAAGCATTTAATGTGTGCGCGCCTTTTGAGGCAACCTTTCACGTGCCCGAGGCGACAGCTGTCTGATGGTTCTTGTCGGGAAAACTCTTGAGCCGTTGGATCTGATTGATCTGGACCGCCCGTTATTCCTATGTAAGGAAGACTTACTCATTTCTTCAATTCCTGCTGCCAAGTGATAGAGATTACCGAGTGGTTTGAGATCAAACAAGATTTCGACCAAGATTCCCGATCCCTTTTCTGCGCTAAATTTTGTAAGTCTCTCCTTTCTGTCTTCAATTCTTCACTCTCTTCTTCTTTTCTGAACAAAGCTGGAGGGAGCGAACCCACTTAGGTCAGAACGGGCATGGGATTTTTTCTTTTTTAGGTTCTGTTATTTCTTCCAATCAGGAGGTACTTTAGGGAAGTTGAACCGAACAAATGTTCCCGGGAGAGTCTTGAGAGAGGGTTACCTTTCATCTAGAGTCTTGTACGACCTGCCCTTCAGGTTGTTAGATCTGCCTCCTTTGTATCTCAGGCTTGGAGTCCTTGACCCATTTTAGGTCGTCGTCTGCCTCCTAGGTCCATCGTAGACTTAGATATGTATCATTTTGACTTCAACTCGTCATCCCGATCGGAGCACGAGTAGTCACGATTGGGAACACTGAGCACAAGCCTAAACCCTCCCTCTTTGACCCCCTCTGATTAGCATAGTGAGAGAAGGATCCCGACCCAGGTGTCTCACGAGGAAATGCTCCAGGATTCTCCTGTGGCCTCGACGTCTCGGGGGTCGGGCGATGAAGGGTCTGTACCGAACAGGCCCGGCATCGATTTTGCATGCGAGTCAATCATCAGCACCCTGCGCAGTCCTTATTTGGGTTGGATCAAGGAGAGATACGATATTCCCGGCCCTTTCTCTCTGTTGGTCCACGACGGCGGGGCTCACTTCCACGAGTCGGGCTTCGTTACCTTATAAGAAGATGCTCTTATGGCAGGCCTTTGCCTACCGCTCTATCCTGTTGCCCGGGACGCACTCATCTACCTCAGGATCTCCCCCGAGCAGCTCACCCCGAACAGTTAGCGATATCTGATGGGGTCCATCTCCTTGTGGCCTTAAGTTCTCGGGTACGAGCTCACCCTACAGGATTTCTTTTGGACCCACCGGCCGTTCCAAGTTCACGGGGAGTCTGGTTTCTTCTCGCTCGGGGCCAGGTAGGGGCGGAAGATAATAGTCAACTGCCCGAGCAACAATAAAGGATGGAAGAAGAAATTCTTCCAAGTATCCACCCTGGGGCTATGTGAAAAGGCACCGGGTGTGCAGTTGAGGACCTCCTGGGCGGGAAAGTTAAGGAGTAAGCCCAATTACTTTCCTTTCATGATTAGTCTCTTTGTTTATCATGACTAACCCATTTGTATGTTTGCTTTGCAGTGGGGTCAGTTGACTCGCCCAGTCTTCCAGACGAGTTCCAAGCGAGGATCTTGTCTTTGGTGGAGGACCCGATCGACATCAATAAGGTGCTGACTCGGTCGGGAAGCCCAAAGGTTTCTTATGAGCCCCAGCATCACTTTGTAGCTTCCATATTTTCGTCGATCATTCCTGATAAATTCCATCACATGACCTTTCGGTTATTTTTTATTTGGTACTTTGCTGAGTTCTCATGCGCTCTTCTCTGGTTTTATAGAAATGGCTCCCAAGAGCGCGGCGGCTTTGAAGGAAAAAGAGGCGACCCTGATGGCTCGGGATGGCCAGAAGAGGAAGAAGCAAGACCCCACCGAGGGCTTAAAAGGACATCCTAGGGGATCTCGATTCGGGCAGAGAAGGAGGCTGCTGTAACCTCGACGCCCGGTGTTACAATCGCCGCGCCATCACCTCTTCCTCCCGCTGCCAAACCATCCAGGGTCTCCTTCCCTAGCATAGAAGAGACAGCTCACGCGGGCCCCTCCTCGAGGCCGGCAATCGAGATGGTGGACGACATTCGCGGAAGGGTCCGGCCCGGGCTGCTGTAGAGTCAGATCGATAAATGCACTCTGCTAAGTCCCGAGGCCATAATTGGTTGGCTCTACAGCATCAGCCACATGGTGAGTCATTTTGTAACATGAACATTAGCCATTTTTCCATGCTTATACTGACATTGTTTTGATCTTACAGATTGGCTGCATTGCGGCCGGGGCTTAAGCCACCCTTCCCGGTGTTGCCGAGAGGTTGGCTGCTCCGAAGGCTAATTTGTCTGTGGAGAGGGCTGCCCGGGAGTTCGCGAAGTTTGCTCTCTCTGTAGAGGAGAAAAAATCCCGGGCAACGGCCTTGGAGCTGGGGGAGACCCGCCACTCTCTTTCAACTGAGCGGGCTGCCCGAAATGGTGCAGAGATGAAAGTTACAGCCGCGGAAGCCGGGAGGATCACTGTTGAGAAAGACCTGGCAGCCATGACAACTACGCTTTCGGAGCTCTCTGCCGCTCGAGATGTTGAAGCCAAGGATGCCGAGGAGGAGTTTGAGGCAGGGTTCCTTACTGGCTACACTGATCTGGCTAAGCGGGCTGCTGCCAACCACCCCGACTGGGACCTGTCTGGCTACTCTTGGGCAGTGTCCAGTTAGTGGAAGGGGGGCCAAGTCGACACCGAGATCGTTGCTGAAGCCGCACCACCGCTCGGGGACTCTGCTGTGGAAGAGCAGGCCGCTTGGGAGGAAGAGGTGGTCTTCGTGGAGAACCCATGACCCTGTTGTCTTTTTTTTTTGGGGGGGGAGGCTTCTACAACTGCCCCTTCCAGGCTTTGTACAGTTTTTTTATTGATGAAAAGGCCCTCGAGGCCACTTTTCTTTCCATTAACTCCTCACTTTTGTCTACACTTTGCCTGTTTGTGATTGCTAGTATCCACCCAGTTTTTAGCCGACCTAAGCCCCTGCCTTAGCAAATGGTTTATGACCGTAATCAGTAGAACACCTAGTCTTCTTGACCTATTTTAAAGGAAATTGCCCAGTGTGCCATAGGAACTTGTCCTGTTTAGTGTCCGGGATGTCCTGGTGTATTATAGGAATACCCTGCTTTACCGTCCCGGATGTCCCGGTGTATTATAGGAGTATCTTATTTTACCGTCTGGGGTATCTATCTCTGATCACTGTAAGTGCTTAGGACTATCTTCCAAGTTCTTTTAGTGACCGGTGTGATTTCCTATTTTGGCCTAATATTCCCCTGCCCCTAAGCATTTTGCTAAGGCAGGAGTGCAGGAGTGAGCGATCGTAGGAAACCGACCTGCAACATGGGTGGTTGCAGGGTCCTTTGAATCTTGCCATCGTCGGCCACCTAGGGGTTTGCCCCCGTTGTCGGCTGGACCTAAGCAAAGCTTTATGTAATTTCCTATTTGGGTCTGGTATCCCCTTGCCCCCCCAACGTCCTACGAAGGCGGGGACGTGGTGAGGAGTGACCATAGGAAACTGACCTGGAACATGGGTGGTTGTAGGGTCCTTTTAGGCTTGCCATCATCAGCCACCTAGGGGTTTGCCTCTTCGTCGGCTGGACCTAGGCGAAGCCGGTGCCGCGGGGATGACCCCGAGGTCTTTTGTGCCTGGGTTCGGAGCCCGAGGTCTTTTGTGCTTGGGTTTGGAGCCCGAGGTCTTTTCTGCCTCTGCCCATTTGGTGAAGTAATCAACAGCGATGACAGCAAACTTGACCTGCCCTTTTCCCATCGACAAGGGACCGACAATGTCGATTCCCCACTGGGGGAACGACCAAGGGCTATGGATTGGTGTTTGAAGCTCTCCCGGTTGATTAATCATAGGAGAGTATCTCAGACACTTATCGCACCTTCTGACGTACTCTTGAGAGTCCCGGGCCATGGTTGGCCAATAGTAACCTTGCAATAGGGCCTTCTTGGAGAGTGCCCAGCCTCCGATGTGATTCCCGCACACTCCTTCGTGGATTTCAAACAATATCTCTTGGACCTGTGCGGGGTGGACACAGCGGAGGTATGGGATAGGAAATCTCCTCTTGTAGAGGATGCCATCAACAAGGTAGTATCGGGCTGCCCGGTACTTGACCCGGTGGGCCTCTTCTTTCTCGTCTGGTAGCGCTCCTGTCGTCAAGAATGTCACGAGCGGGTCCATCCAGCTGGGTCCCAGGGTGACCGGATCTACTTCCATGCCTTCTGAGTTCACCACACTGACTCAGAAGATGAGGTAAGGCAAGCTAACCGGTCGGCCCTGGTGTTTTCTTCTCTGGGTATCTGCATGATGGAGAATCCCTGAGCTTCTTGAAAACTGCTCGGACAAGGGCCAAGTAGGCTACCATGTTGTCTTCCCGTGCTTTGTACTCTTGGTTAACCTGGTTGACCACGAGCTGGGAGTCGCTCTATCTCTGGACCTGTTGTGCACTCATAGGAATGGCAATCTGACCAATAGGGCTTCGCATTCGGCCTCGCTGTTGGAGGCACGAAACCCAAACCTTAGTGCATATTCGAGCTGGATACCGTCGGTGGTAGTTATGATAATTCCTGTGCCACTGCCTTACTGATTCGATGAACCGTCCACGTGCAGTACCCAGGTAGGGATGTCAGAGCGTAACCCGGGCGATGGGGCCAGTGGCTCAGACTCTTCAACCGGGTCTTCTGGATACGTAAACTCAACCAAAAAGTCTACTATGGCTTGTTCCTTGATGACCGTCCAGGGTCGGTAGACCACTTCAAATTCTTCCAACTCCAAGGCCCACTTAACGAGCCTCTCGGACGTGTCGGGCCAGCTGAGGATTCTGCGAAGGGGTTGGTCTGTGAGGACCACAATGGCTTGGGCCTGAAAGTACAGACAGAGCCTTCGGGTCTAGGTGATGAAGGCAAATGCCAGTTTTTTGATACGAGAGTATCTGCTCTCTGTGCCTTGTAGTGCCCGGCTGGTATAGTACACTGGGAACTGTATCTTGTGCTCTTCCCTAATGAGTGCTATGCTAACCGCTGATGGTGACACTGCCAAGTATTAAAACCATTCTTCCCTCGGCACGAGTGTTGAGAGTAGAGGAGGGGACGCCAAGTACTTCTTGAGTTCCTGGAATGCCTCTTCACACTCTTCTGACGACTGAAAAGCCTTGCGGAGCATTTTAAAGAATGGCAGGCACCGATTGGTAGCTCGGGAGACAAATCTGTTCAGTGCGACCACCCGTCCGGCTAGGCTCTAAACCTCCTTCGTCGACTTGGGCGACTGCATGTTGATGATGACTTGGATCTTTTCGCAGTTTGCTTTAATCCCCCGTCTGTTGACTAGATGGCCCAGAAATTCCCCGAACGAGACGCCGAAGGTGCATTTGGCCGTGTTCAACCTCATCCTGAATTTTTTCAAAATGCTGAAGGCCCCGGCCATATGCTCAAGGTGGTTAGACTCGTCCCGGCTCTTGACCAGCAGATCATCCACATATACTTCCATAGACCTCCCGATCAGGTCCTTGAACATGTAGTTGACCAGGCGTTGGTAGGTGGCCCCGGCATTCTTGAGACCGAATGGCATAACCTTGTAACAATACGTACCCTGGTCAGTGATGAACGCAGTCTTTTCTTCGTCCCCGGGGTACATGCTGATCTGGTTGTACCCCGAGTAGGCGTCCTTAAATGAGAGGAGTAAGTGACCGGCCGTGGAGTCCACAAGGAGGACTATCCTAGGCAGCGGATAGCAATCCTTGGGGCAGGCTTTATTCAAGTCGGTGAAGTCCACGCACATCCTCCACTTCCCGCTGCTTTTCTTGACAAGTACCACATTGGCTAGCCAGTCGGGGTAGTGGACTTCTCGTATGGAGTGGGCTTTGAGGAGCTTCTCGACCTCCTCACTCACTACTTTCTGTCTCTCGGGGGCTATGCCCCTCCTTTTGTGCTTCACCGGCTGGCAATCTGGGCTGACATTGAGTCGATGGGACATTATCCGGTGGTCAATCCCGGGCATATCCTCATGACTCCAAGCAAAAACGTCCTGATTTTGCCTCAGGAACTGAGTCAGTTTTTCCTTAAGGCCGGGCTCCAGTAGGGTACCAATGTTGACCGTGTAGTCTGGGTACTCGGGACTCAACATCACTCTTTCTAATTCTTCCACCGGACCTATCATGTTACTCTAGTCCCGGGGATCCATCTCCTGGATGTTTAATGTTTCGGTGATAGCCCCCCGGTGCAACGAGCTGACATAGCAACTCCGGGCGGTAGTCTGATCTCCACGCAAACATCCGAGTCCTTGAGTAGTTGGGAATTTCACCGTTAAGCTATAAGTGGAGACGACCGCCCTAGCCTTGTTGAGGGTCGGCCTCCCAAGAATAACATTGTAGGCCGACGGGGCTTCCACGATCATAAAATTGGTCAGCACGGAAGCCTGCTGGGGGTAGGTCCCCATGAGAACTGGAAGCTTTATTATTCTGAGCGATTGTATGGTGGAGATATTAAATCCTACTAGGGGGTAGCAACCGGCCGGAGCCGATCCCTGGACATCCTGAGCTTATCAAATGCCGACGTGAACATGATGTCGGATGTGCTGCTCGTGTCCACCAGCACCCTCTTGATCATATAGTTGGCTATTGATAGCGTCACAACTAGCGGGTCATCATGGGGGCAATGGACACCCTGCAGGTCGTCGGAGGTGAATGTTAGAACATCAGTGGGCGGGGAGCCGGTGGATTGGACCTGCTAGACATTCGCCCGAGATGCCCGAGCATGCCTCTTCCGTGCCGACTATGAGTCCCCGCCGCCTGACGTTCCTCCGGAGATCACGTGGATTTGGCCGAGTGGTGGTGGCTGATCGGGAGCTCGGGTGTCCTGCCGGGGTCGTCTATCTGCTGTGACGAACTTTGCAAGGTGTCCCTGCTCGATTAGCTTCTCTATTGCTATCTTTATCTTAGAGCAATCCTCCGTTTTATGGCCGTGGTTGACACGAAATTTTTTTCTGTGTGCGCTTGTGTGCTATACCCAAGTGTAAGTAATCATGCAAGTAATATAGTACTAGAAGTCCAGGTCAATCCCACAGGGAAGGTTTGGAAATTAATTACTTAGATTAAACTCTAAAAAAGAAAAAAAAAATTAATGCTTAAGGAAACTATAGAACACAGAGTTCTACGATTAACAACTATTAAAATTAAAACAGCTAAATTACTTTAAACTAATAACTAACTAATCAACTAGAGCAATATTTTAAAACTGGTTTTCTTAACAAAAGAGAAGTGTTGGGATCACGCAAATCCACAGTGACCTAGCCATCTACCATGCAATTACATTTAAGCTCATGGGAGTACATCTTCTACAATATTTCGTATTTTTTTAAAGATAGAGAATCCATAGCCCTTTCATGACCGGGACTATATCATCCAAATTAAGTTCAAAATACAGGAAAGCGGTTTAAAACAATAGTTAAGACTCGCACCCACAATGGTGTTAGCATTGAGAGTGGTTTGCAAAAGATATTGAAGAAAAATGCTTTAAGGCTTTAAGTTTAGAGACTGTTATGACAAACTGAGCATTTTGGGACAGTTTGATAACAAATCTGTAAAACAGAAAGTCTAGGAATACTGTATTAAATGTTCTCAAGAATCAGAGGTTTCGATCGATCGATGCACTTTCGATCGATCGATCATCTTCATCTCTCGATCGATAGAAATGTCTTCGATCGATCGAACACAGGCATTATTCTGCTGCATGGTAGAGGCTTGAAATCACAGTTTCATGGTGATTTCCCAACCCCAGGACTACTCAGACATAGTCTGAAGTATCTTAAACTTGTTTTTAACGTAACAATCCATTAGGGATGCGTTTGATTGTGATTTTAACATGAAAACTATGAAAACTATAAGTGTAACACTATTTAACATGCAAGATTATGATTAACTTTACTAATACTACCAGAAATGATAAACAGATTATAAATAAACTGAAATAACAGAACCTGAGATGATGTATTAAGATCAAATCACATGAAAATCCAAGAACAAGCAAGATTGTACTTTGAAACCTACAAAAAACAACATAAACTCTCTAACTCTCTTTATAAAATGATAAAAACTAAAAGTGGGCGTCCTTTTTGACGTGAGTACAACTAGTATATATAGAAAAACCTAAAGCTAGGGTTAAAAATAATGTCTCCGCTGCGTGCGCGTAAGTTCTGATAAAAGCCATGTTCGATCGATCGAACATCTCTCGATCGATTGAACTACTGGGATGTTCGAGCGCTTGAATTGTTTCGATCGATCGAAACCTCGATCGATCGAACCTTGTTTGATCGCTCGAAACTCTCTTTTCATTTTTGACTTGTCTTCATTGAACCCAAGCACTTCCTTTTTATCTTGCTTATTCAATTCTTCATACAGCAACACTAATCTGCATACATAACCACTAAAACAATACCACTTATCATGGATTAATCATATTGTGTAAAAACTGGCATTGTAATTCAATTTGCAGATAAACAGGGGAATTGTAAACTAATTTAGTGTATTTTCTTCTTTTAACGCGGTTGTATTTTACAAATACCCCCGCTTGTCACAACCCCCAACTAGCGATTTGCTAGTCCCTAGCAATAAAGCGAAAATAAAGCAAGCTAAACTAATACTACAATGATTAAAATAAAACACATTAAAACCAAAGCAAACTAATCTAAATAAAAAGAAACTACGTAACTCACTTTCACAGGAATCGCGATTGCATTTAGCAAATGCAACAAGCCGTTAAACCCCTAGGTTCCCCCTAGTGGACGAGTGTTGTCTCGTGAGGGTTTGTAGTGAATATACCCACAAAATTCTCTGATTTTAAGATCAAAAAGATATAGAATAACTTGTAAACACTCTCTTCTATTCAACTATCAATTTAGCTCTACAAAATATATCATCCTCTTTCAAACCATGAAAGAAACACATATGTTTCTCATGTCACCAAGAAAGAATAACATATGCATCACATTCATGTATCCGTGTGTGTATAATTAACAGCTATACATCAAACTTTATTTAGAGTTGTTTAGACTATCATACTCTCAGAACTTGTAGTTTCAACTCAATTCTCACATGGGTTTACACTCAAAAATGAACATCTCTCAGAAACTTGTTTAATAATGATCGCTCAGGGTGTGAAAGCTTTGATATGAGTAATGTTTTGGTTACTAATGCTTTCGCACCTGACTCAATAAAGGACGAACATTAAGAGTGTACATTCTCATGAAAGGAATACTACTAACTAGAGGAGCGAAATACCGTGGATGACTCAATTTACACGTTCGTGTTTTAAACTAAGTTGTTAAGAATCATTAAGGCTTTGACTTTTCGGGTTTTATATATTAAGGTAAAAATGAGAAGGGTAAAAAATCGCACATATTTAGCATTTGATTGAGTGTAGTAATTTCTTTTTTACTTCATTCCGACCATCCTCTATTCTCATAGATGTCTTTTTTTTAACAAAACTTGAACTCCTTCTTCTTTCATATATATATATTTATATATACACAGCCCCTCCCACAACTACTCCCTCCTCATAACATACTTCAACAATTCAATCACATTGGATGCGCAATGGGGTGTATTGAGGTCAAAGTATAAGATTAGGGATTTAGGATTTCATAATAGATTTGGCAGTATTTACTAGGTGTGGGGTTGAGAACAATGCATATTTTGGAATGTTGATATAGGTATATAGAAAGGCAAGGAGCACATAACGATGGCTTAAATCATTTTCTCAACTTCTTAGTTTTAGCACTTCTGTGTTCATTGAGTTTTGTTGGTAAATCCTGAACGTTCTCCTCTACTGAGCAGCCAAAATAAAGAATTAGAGACTATTCTACGAATTTAATATGTATTTTCAAGAAAATGATTCGAATTTAATGTGATAACTCCCTCAGAACTGAAGATTGGATTCAAAAGCTCACTAAGGGTAACTAGTTTCCACTACTTATTCTTAGAGTACAAAAGTCATCTTAACTCTTATTTAGGTTTTCTGCATAGCTACTAACATGTGCATAAGGAATTTGAATACAAGAATGGTTAACACATGCAATCGTCCTAGCGAATTAGAAAAATGTATGAATTTAATTCATAAAAAGATGAGAATAAAATGGTTGTGTCATTGCTTGATAACAGCTAAATAGGAGTGAGTATTGCAAGTCGTTCTACCAATAAAGTTTTGTATTTTCAAGAAAAATCCAATTTTAATTTAACTTAAAATTTGTTCAAAATTTCCAAATTCAACTGAGTGAGATTGTATGACATGTACAATAAATGTATTCAGATTGCTAAGTATAGACATGTGAAGGTGACTATCTATCTACATCCCACCCCCAACTAAAAATTGCGATGTCCTCAGAAGATAATTTTCAAATATAGATAGATAATGTATGTGTATTTAAGTTAGGCGGTTGAGTTCAAATTGAATACACATGTTCATGAGAATGTATGTGTATTTAAGTTAGGGTTTGATTTTCGTGTGCATGTATGTGTGATCAGATATACTCGTATATATATATGTATGGCAACATAAATGTAAGGGTCTAGAAATCCCCCAAATTTATCAACCCTGACTCATATATATGTGGAGATCTATGAGTATCTTCCGTATGAACAACAGGGTTTAAAATATAGGGTTCGGGTTTGTGCGTGTGTGTAACTATATATGTGGACGTATATATGTATATTTATATATATTTACTGAAATCGAACCTGAATTTAAACCATATATTTGTATCAGTTTATATATAGATACATATATATATATGTATCTGCATATATCTGTGTATAGAGAGAAGAAACGGGGAGAAGAAATCGCCACGATTAATGGTGTGCTCGGCAGTGGTGTAGCGGCGGTGGCGGCTTGGTATGGTGGTGGTGCTTCGACGATGGTGGTCGGTGGTGGGGTTGTGGTGGAGAGATGGAGAGAAGGAGAGAAGAGAGAGATAGAGATCGCGAGAGAGAAAGAGGGGGTGAAGAGAGAGAGAGAAAAGAAAATCTGAAAAAATAAGGGCTCAGCTCTATATTTAAATAGAAGGCAACCTCGCGTGAGCAGGCTTCGCGCGCGCGGATCCCTTCTTGAGGAGAAGCTGAGGTTCTGTTTTTAGTTTAAAATATTTTTTTCTTTAAGTGTCAAACTCACTCGAGCGGGCCGCTCCAGCAAGCTCCCCGCGCGCGCAAATTGAGGCGCGAGGGGAAGCTGAGGCTCCATTTTTTGTTTGTTTGGAAAAATTGTCTAAGTTTCAACTTCGCTCGAGCGGGTCGCTCTAGCGATAACCTCGCTCGCGCGATTTGTAGCGCGAGAAAAAGCTGAGGCCTGTTTTCAAAATTTTCAAAATTTTTGTCTAAGGGGATATCTCGCGCGAGCGGACCGTGACACGAGAATAATCTTGTGCGCTCTTGTGCAACACCCAAGTGTAGGTGATCATGCAAGTAGTAACTGATAAGACCAGGTCGATCCCACAGGGAAGGATGAGAACTAAATTACTTAGATTAAACCCTAAAAGAAAAGAAAATTCAATATTTTAGGAGAAGTGTAGAACACAAAGTCCTATAATTAACAACTACTAAACTTAAAAGCAACTAAATTAAATAAACTAATGATTAACTACTTGACTAGAGCAAGATTTGAAAATGGTTTTTCTTAATAAAAGAAAGTGTTGGGATCACGCGAATCCACTATGACTCAGCCATCTACCATGCAAATGCAATTAAGCTCAACGGAGGGCAACTTCTACAGTATCCCGTACTTCTCTAAGGATATAGAATCAATAGTCCTTTCATGACCGGGACTATATCATCACAACTATGTGTGAAATACACAAAGGTGGTTTAATTCAATAGTTAAGACTCTCACCTAGAATGGTATTAACATTGAGGGTGGTTTGCAAAATATATTGAAAGAAAATGCCTTAAGGCTTAACGTTTAAAGACTGTTTTGACAAACTGAGCATTTGGGGACAGTTTGATAACGAATCAGTAAAGTAGAAAGTCTTGGGATACTGTATTAAATGTCCTCAAGAATCAGAGGTCTCGATCGATCGACGCTCTATCGATCGATTGAACTTCTTCATCTCTCGATCGATCGAAATATCTTCAATCAATCGACTATGTCTCTGGTCCGATCGATCGAACGACATTCGATCGATCGAACACAGGAATAAACATACTGCATGGCAGAGGCCTGAAATCACGGTTTCATCGCGATTTCCCAACCCCGGACTACTCAGACATGGTCTGGGAAGTCTCAGATTTATTTTTAACGAAAAAGTTCATTAAAGACATGTTTGGTTGCAAGTTTTCTATAAAAACTATGAAAATCAATGATTTTAACTTAGCTAGCATGCAATACTACGAGATTGAAAGCTAAACTGTGATTAACTAGATGTAGAACATGAACAAAACAATAATACGGAACCTGGAACGAAGAAACTTGTATTAACTATGAAAAAAATCCAAGCTCACAATGGTGAATCTTGATAAAACCTACAAAAACACAAAAAAAACTCTCTACTCTCTATAAAAATTGATGAAAAACAAAGTATCTCCCTTTTGACGTAGACAAAACGATTATATATAGCCTAAACCTAATGCTAGGGTTAACAAAAACCCGTTTCTGCTGCGTGCGCGTATAATCTGATAAAAGGCATGTTCGATCGATCGAACAACTCTCGATCGATTGAACTTCCAGACACGTCGATCGATTGAACTACACTCGATCGATCGAACCGTCGATCGCTCGAAACCTTCTCGATCGCTCGAACTCTGTATTTCAGCTTTGAGTTGTCTTCATCAGGACCAAGCACTTCCTTTTATCAACATTCTTCAATCTTATATACAGCAGCAGTAATCTGCACAAATAATCACTAAAAATAATACCACTTATCATAGTTTAATCAATTTGTGCAAAAACTGGTATTGTAATTCAAACTGCAGATAAACAGGGGAATTGTAGGTTTTTCTAGTATATTTTCCTCTTTTAGCGCGGTTGTATTTTACAAATACCCCTGCTTGTCACAACCCCCAACTAGCGATTTGCTAGTCCCTAGTAATAAAGCGAAAATAAAACAAGCTTACTAATACTACAACGACCAAAATAACAAAAATAAGACTAAAGCAACTAATCTAATAAAATGAAGGAAACTTCCTTATTCACTGTCGCAGGAATCGCGGTTGCATTTAGCAAATACAACAAGCCGTTAAACCCCTAGGTTTCCCTAGTGGACGAATGTTGTCTCGTGAGGGTTTGCAGAGAATCTACCCACAAAATTCTAAATTTTAAGCTTAAAAAGATATAGAAAAACTTATAACCATTCTTTCCCATTCGACTATCAACTTAGCTCCACAAAACATATCAACCTCATACAAATCATGAAGGAATCCACATGTTCCTCATATCACCAAGATAAATATACATATGCTTTACATTCATGTATCCGTGTGTGTGTGAAATCAACAGTTATGCATCCAACTTTATTAAGAATTGTTTAGACTATCATACTCTTGGAACGCGTAGTTTCAACTTCGATTCTCACATGGGTTTACACTCAAAAATGAACATCTCACAGAAACTTGTTTAGAAATGATCGCTCATGGTGTGAAAACTTTAATAAGAGTGATGTTCTGGCTACTAGTGTTTCACACCGAACTCGATAAAGGACGAACATTTAGAGTAATATAGTCTTATGAAAGGAATACCACTTACTAGAGGAACGAAATACCGTGGATAACTCAACTTACACTTTCATATTCAAACTACGTCATCAAGAATCATTAAGGCTTAGACAATTCGGCTTTTATTTAGTGAGATAGAAAGATAAGAGGGGTAAGAAATTGCACATCCTTAGCATTTGATTGCGTTTACTTCTTCTTCATTCCAACCATCCTCTATTTTCATATATATATATATTTATTTAATTTTTTTTTTTTTGACATCTCCTTGCATATTTTCTTTTTACACACTCCCTTCCACAACTGCTCCCTTCTCATCACATTCCTCAACAAACTTTTTTTTTTTTTTTTTTTTATACGGAACCTTAGATGTGCAATCGGGTTTATAACGGCTAAAGTATAAGATGAGGGGTTTTGGGCTTTCATATTGGCAATATTCAATCAGTGTGAGGTTAGAAGGTTCTTGGATGTTGATATCGGTATAAACAAAATGAATAACGATGGCTTAAATCATTTTCTTAACTTCTTAGTTTTAGCACTTCAGTGTTCATTGAGTTTTAATTGGTAAATCCTGAACGTTCTCCTCTAATAAACAGCCAAAATGAAGAATTTTGAGACTATTCAACGAATTTACAGTATATTCAAGAAAAACAATTCGAATTAATGTGACAATTCCCTCAGAATTGAAGATTGGGTTCAAAAGCTAACTAAGGGTCATTAGTCTCCACTATTTATTCTTTGAAGCATAAAAGTCGTATCAACTCTATTTTCAGTTTTCTGCATAGGTATTAACACGTGCAAATGGATTTGGATACAAGAATAGTCAACACATGCATTCCTCTTAGTGAAACTAGAAAAACGCGTGAACTTAAGTAATAAAGGGATGAGATGAATATGAATATGTCATTGCTTGATAACAGCTAAATAGGAGAGACAATTCAAAATTTTTCTACCAATTTTTGTTCCAAAATTTGAATTATAATGGAGATTTGCAATAGATGGAGTGATAGAGATTGCTAAATATAGATATGCACAAGTGATGGTCTATCTACATCCTACCCCCAACTGAAAATTGCGATGACCTCAGAAGTTGATTTTCAAATAGATAGATAGAGTGATATCACTGATAAAGCAACGTAACAACTGCCCACATAACAATCTGTGAAGAAGCAAACAAACTCCAAGCAGACAGGATCAAAAGAAAAATAAACAGATATATAAAGCACAAGATCCATATATAATAACATAACTAATCACTGTGAAGATAAAACAAAGAAACTAAAAGAGCAGTGATTAGGGAAGTACAACCAAATCAAACTACAGTAATCTTGCAGTGTCCAAAAACCTCCAATAAAAACATAACAAACAACAATATCCCAAACTAACCCATAACATCCAAAAATCTACCCAAATAACACCCAATGACTACCCCTCATCGGGAGCATCAGACAAAATCTCTATCAATAAATCGGGAGCATCCATAACTCCACCCTCGACCCCCGTAGTAGCGGTTGCCGGATCGCTCATCGTGGCAACTGTAGTAGTGACTGATGTGTCGGCCATGACAGGAGCAGGTGAAAGTGATGTCTCCAAAGCAGTGGGTGTAGCTGATGTCGATGGGGCAGAAGAATCAACCGGGGGATCAGTGGGAGAGGGATCAGTAGGTGCAGAGGAAGATGGGCCAGTAGTGGGTGGTGGAGGTGCAGATGGTGTGGAAGATGGGGGTATGATAGGGTCAAACCCTAGCTGCACCAGGAGAGTAGTAAGCATCGAGGATATGTGATCAACCTTGCCCTCGAGTCTCATCCGGGCTGCCCTCTCCTCTAAAAGCAAATCATGAATAGTCGGAGGAGGTGCGGATGAAGACTCTCCCTGGGCTGGAGCCTGAGATCTCTGTCTCAGCTCAAAACGTGCTACCTCCTGAACGGGATCGTCCTCCTCGTCTGAATCATGCTTCTCAGCCTCAGTGGGCATCCCAGAAGCGGCTCCCTCTGTGTCCGTCCCGCCCCCACGTCTCCTTTTCACCCTCATTGGCGCCTTACCCTTTGCTTTTCTCTTTTTCTGAGCATCAGAACGGCGTGCCGCTGTCTCCCCAAATCAACTAGAGGCCTGAAGAATGGAATCTGTGGCCAACGGGACTAGTCCGGCCTGCTCAATAACCCTATGTATAGGCCAAGCACCCTTCAGATGGCGCTTGGCGGCAATGTACCGCGTAGGCTGAACGAAAAAGTTGATATACAGGCGAGACAAACAGACACGTTGTCCTGTCCCGATGGAGTACAGAGCACGGGCATACCACGACGCGAACTTCTCGTGGTAGGACGTCATCAGAATACAGTTGACCAATGCCAGGTGGAGGAGGTGGTAATTCTCAGTCAGAAACTTATACTCGATATTTGATTCGCCATTCCAGAACTGAACGGCACCTCCTGTAAGCTCACGGATAATGGTGGTGGACGGGATCTCTGGGGCTCCTGGTAATGAGGGATAGAAACAGTCAGGGACCACAGGAACCTCCAGAGCTGCAGAGACTGTGGCAGGACTGAAAACAATCTCGCGCCCGCGAAAGAATGATCGGTAGGTGAACGGGGCCGCGGGATCCTTGATCATGGAAGAGCACGCTTCACGAACCCATTGAATATTTATCCTCTTGGTCTGGATCAGCATGTCGTACCACAATGGCATGGCTCTGATCCGTGCTAGGAGACATGGAGCGGCAAGCCATACGGACTCCAATGGCCGCTCGAGCATCACCTTGCGCGTCTGAAAAGAGCGGCTAAACCAAACACGCTCTGCGGTACTCCGAAACCCATGATTGGGTATGTGGTCCGGTATAGTGAGATCCAGAGGTTTGGATTTATGGTAGCCCGTGATAGGATTCATCGTGGGTCACTGAAAATAGAAGAAATGCAGAATATAAAGCAAAACAAGAAAGAAAAAAAGAAAAAAAACTGAAACTGCTTGTGTTCGAGCGATCGAACACTGTTCGATCGATTGAGCAAGGACAGAGTTCGATTGCTCGAGACTCTGTCGATCGATTGAAAAAGAGCCGGGTTCGATCGATCGAACCCATCTCGATCGATCGAGCACAGCGAAAATGCGGTGACTACTTTCGAGAACAGAAAGAGCCCACACACACAAAACACGAAGAAAACTAAGAATACGAGTTAAAGAATCAATGGGGGCACCCCCATTTACATATGAAAAGACGAGAACTACGAGGGGTAACGTGGGGCCTCACCTCAATAGACGCGCAAGAGGACAGTTGCCCGCAGTGCCACTACTGACCAGAGGAGCCCGGAGCTTCGTGAATCACGAGATAACGGTACGGGAGGCCAAAACTTGTGGGATGCTTCTCTGTTCTCGAGCGATTGAGGGGGTGTGAGAGAGAAAATGAAATTTAATAAAACTTCAGAACGACGCTTCGTTTTGACACCAGTCTCGATCGATCGAGAGAGTCGATCAATCTAACGTTCAATCGATCGAGGTCTCTTCAAGCGCTCGAATATCTGATGCTGTCGATCGATCGAACTCCCTCGATCGATCGAACCCCCAAATTTTATACTGACCTTGAATTAAGAAATTTAGCACCCCCAACTAGCTACCAATGTTCTGGACAACCAGAAAAATTGAAAAACAATGCATTTGACAGAACATGTAAAATAAAACTCATCCTCATAATTGAAAATTTCCATTAAATCCTTTTAATAGCATCCATATTATAACAATATTCTCCCGAATGGTATTAACACCCTTATTTAACGAAAAAAACAACCAAAAATAAAACTAAAACCAATAAAATTCTATCAAGGATTACACTCCAATTGATAAACGAAAGATGAAATGAATGGAAACAACTGAAATGCAGCACTATTCTTCGAGCATGAAGATTTCCTCTTCCACAATCGCTTCAGGATCCGCCGAATTTTCAAAAGTGGAGTCCAAACTTGATGATTCCCTTTCCCAGAACAATCGGAAAGCATCAAGGATATCATCGAGCAAGTCTGGTATCTCTAAAGAATTGAAAGCCCATGCAAGAGGTGATCCCGATGGAGACACAGATAAAGGAGTGTAATTGCGCAACGGACTGTCCTCTTGCAGCGGAGTGTGTGGGGGCCTGATGTAGGGCCCAAAACCATGAACCAGTTGATGTGGAAGGAATACCGAAATACCATTGAAAAACATAGTGACAATCCTGGACAACAAAAGACAATCAAACTGATATTATGATAACGGAACACAGGAAAACACTGATTAAACACAAATAGAAAACAAGGAACAGAAACAAAATACAAACAAATGTGACTATGTTCCAACCTCACTATTGGCATAGATTCCCAAAATGCACTAGCTGGTAAGGGGCATTGGAGCCTGAATAGTAGAAAACTCAGGTGCACATAGCGGTATGGGACCAACTCGAGAACAAGGAAGTCATCGACAAAAACTAAAACAGCATTGTGGCGTTCTGGGACAACATCCTGGAGGTCATGATCTTCCCATGGCTCCCACATATCATCATTTTCCCATTGCGCCATAAGTGCATCATCCACCACTCTCCCCATGCACATGCCTTCTTCTTCATCCACATCATCGTCATCCTGAAATCCCATATTTTCATATGGATTGATGTCGAGGAGGGCCGGTGGTTATGGAATGTACCCTTGAGCAGCATCAATGAGAGAGTAAGCTTCAGCGTCTTGATGAAACAAGGGGCAGGGTGTTAGTTCACCCTCAGTCCAGGTGCCACAACGACATTCTGAATCAGCCCATGAACCGATAGAATGAACATCATCACCTCGCATCTATGCACCTGCAATAGAGTGGTTTAAGGTATAGCAGATTAGAACAAAATCACAAACACAAAAGAACGAACAAAGACTTAAAAACAAAAGAGAGAAACTAAAATGAAAGGAAAGATAAGGAATACAACAACAAAATGGAACTCCACCTTGGATTTTAAGTGGGAGAATAGTTGGGCTCATCCAGCTGGATGTGCTCAACTTCAGTTAGGAAGTTCTCCAAGAACGATTTCAATCTTTGGCCGTTGACCTTGAAACAATCATCGTTCTTTGGATTGACGAGCTTAACCGCCCCGTGTGGAAAGACAGTTTTTACAATGAAGGGGCCTGTCCAACGGGAACGGAGCTTCCCTGGGAAAAGGTGGAGGAGAGAGTCATACAACAAAACTTTCTGCCCCGGTTCAAATGATTTATGAAAGATCGTACGATCGTGGCGAGCCTTCAACCTTTCCTTATGCAACCTTGCAGAGTCATACGCATCTCGTCGTATCTCCTCTAGTTCTGCAAGTTGGAGCTTGCGTAACTGACCTCCCTCTTTGATATCAAAGTTCAATGAGCGTGTCGCCCAGTAAGCTTTATGTTCAATTTCAACAGGGAGGTGGCAAGCTTTCCCGTAAACCAATCTATACGGGGACATACCTAGATTCGTCTTGTAGGCAGTACGGTACGCCCATAAAGCGTCGGTCAACTTGTATGCCCAGTCTTTTCGGTTGGAGCTAACCGTCTTTTCGAGAATATGCTTGATTTCTCAGTTAGCCAATTCTGCTTGCCCATTCGACTGTGGATGATAGGCAAGAACAATTTTATGGTGGACTCCATATTTTTTGAGAAGTGACTCCAAAGGCCTATTACAGAAATGCTTGCCTTGGTCACTTAGTAAAGCTTTCGGAGTTCCAAAACGAGACAAGATATGCTCTCTTAGGAAGGACAAGACCGTTCTATGGTCATTGCGTCTCGTTGGTATCGCTTCAACCCATTTTGATACATACTCTACAGCAAGGAGTATGTATTCACAGTTATTAGACTTGGGAAATGGGCCCATAAAATCTATGCCCCAACAATCAAATATCTCAATTGTGATGATAGGGGTTAAAGGCATAGAATTCCTTTTAGAAATAGTTCCAAGCTTTTGACAGCATTGGCATGTCTTGCAAAAGGAATATGCATCTTTGAAAACTGTGGGCCAGTAAAAACCGCTTTGTAGAACTTTTTGCGCGGTCTTTTGTGACGCGAAGTGGCCACCGCATGCCTCAGAATGGCATGATGCTAAAATTACGGTTATATCCTCATTGGGGACTCAGCGCCTGATAACCTGATCAGCACAGTATTTGAAAAGATAGGGGTCATCAAAGAAGAAATGACGCGCGAACGAGAGGAACCATTTTTTGTCTTGGTTTGACCAATGATTCGGTGTTTCTCCCGTGACAGGGTAGTTCATGATATCAGTATACCACGACAGACTACTTACTGCCAGTAGCTGCTCATCCGGGAACTCATCCTTAATGGATTGGGATTCAGTATTGTCGACAAAAGTCAACCGTGACAAATGGTCCGCCACCACATTCTCTACTCCTTTCTTATCTTTGATTGTTAGATCAAACTCTTGGAGTAAGAGTATCCAGCGAATGAGCCGTTGTTTAGCGTCTTTCATAGACAACAGATACTTGAGGGCCGAATGATCTGTAAAACAAACTATTGGTGACCCTATCAGATAAGACCTAAACTTATCCAAGGCGAATACTACAGCCAACAGCTCCTTTTCAGTAGTTGTATAATTCATTTGAGCTTCATTCAAAGTTCGGCTGGCATAGTATATCACATATGGCTTCTTGTCCTTTCTCTGGCCTAGGACCGCGCCAATGGCGTAATCACTAGCATCGCACATTAATTCAAAAGGCAAACTCCAGTCGGGTGCCTGTATTATAGGTGCGGAGGTGAGGAGCTCTTTTAGATCCTCGAAGGACTTTTGGCAACTTTCTGACCACTCGAATGGTGCATCTTTGACAAGAAGTTGACAAAGAGGTCGAGAGATTGCACTGAAATTCTGGATAAACCGACGATAAAATCCCGCATGCCCCAAGAATGAACGGATGTCTCTCACTATACGGGGGACAGGTAGATTTGAGATTATGTCAATTTTTGCCTTATCCACTTGGATTCCTTCATCGGAGATTATATGGCCGAGGACTATTCCCTTAGTCACCATAAAGTGACACTTTTCCCAATTCAAAACTAGGTGTTTGTCCTCACATCGCATTAATACCTGCTCGAGATTGCTGAGGCAATCTTCAAAGCTATGGCCAAATACTGAGAAATCATCCATGAAGACTCCGAGGATGGTTTCGACCATGTCACTGAAAATACTTAGCATGCACCGCTGAAAGGTAGCCGGTGCATTACATAAGCCAAAAAGCATTCAACGGTAGGCAAATGTACCAAATGGACAAGTGAATGTGGTTTTCTCCTGATCTTCAGGAGCAATTTCAATTTGATTATATCCACTATATCCATCCAAAAAGCAGTAATACTTGTGACCTGCCACCCGTTCTAGCATTTGGCCCATGAATGGCAAAGAAAAATGGTCTTTTCGGGTCACAGTATTCAACTTTCTGTAGTCAATACACATCCTCCATCCAGTGGGGATACGTGTTGGTACCAATTCACCATCTTTATTTGGGATGACCGCTATGCCTGCTTTCTTTGGAACCACTTGGGTTGGACTGACCCAAGGACTATCAGATATCGGATAAATCATCCCAACATCAAGCAGTTTGAGCACTTCCTTTTTGATTACTTCTTGCATGTTGGGATTCAGACGCCTTTGCATTTGCCTTGAGGGTCTAGCGTCTTCCTCCAGATATATCTTATGAGTGCATATGGATGGGCTTATGCCTTTGAGGTCCGCAATCGTCCATCCCATAGCATCCTTATTCTTGGTCAGCATTAACTAGCTTACCTTCCTGTTCATGAGTTAAAGCAGATGAGATGATCACAGGATAAGTTTTTCCAGTCCCTAGGAATGCGTATTTTAGCTCTTTGGGTAGCTCCTTTAATTCTAACTCCGGAAACTGAAAACTAGAAGGCATTGCCAACTTAGTTTTAGGAGGCAATTGTTCATATGGCATTACCCACATGCATTCTGCTCTATCCTCCTCTATCGTATCCATCATAAGACACGTCTGGTTCAGGTCAGCATCCAATGGAGTTGACTCTGCAGGCTGATAGATATCGCCAAATTCAGTCATCACAACTTCCAAAGGATCTTTGTAGTCGACCAAGTCAACTTCATCTTCAATGACCGTGTCAATGTAATGAATTTCTTCCTCATCATCGTATTCTTAAGGTCGGGGATTAGAAAAAATTTTGACATTCAATGTCATGTTCCCGAATACGATAGTCATGATACCACTTCTAATCTTGATTGTGGCATCAATAGTGTTGAGGAATGGACGTCCAAAGATAACCGATATGTGTGCACCAGGATTAGACACAGGTTTTGTGTCTAATATCACGAAATCTACCAGAAATACAAAAGAGTCTATTTGGACAAGGACGTCCTCTAACACCCCTCTAGGGTACTTCACAGATCTGTCTGCCAATTACAAAGCGACTCGGGTGGGTTTGAGTTCACCCAACCCTAGCTGTTTATAGACTGAATATGGCAGTAGGTTCACGCTTGCTCCTAGATCGAGGAGTGCGTTATCTATCCTTTGATTCCCAATTCTACATGAGAAAGTAGGTGTACCGGGGTCTTTGAGTTTTGGAGGCAACTCATTTTGAATGATTGCACTTGCTTGGCACGCGACATAACCATCTTTCTTCACGCTTTGCCTCCTCTTGACCGTGCATAGATCTTTGAGATACTTCGCATAGGCCGACACTTGCTTGATAGCATCTAGGAGTGTAAGGTTAATTTTTACTTGTTTAAACAATTCCAGAAACTCCTGATTCTTTGTTTCATTCTTGGGTTTCTTCAACCGTTGAGGATAAGGTTCAGGAAAAGGGCATTTTGGTGGTTCGTCTTTCACAGACTCCTTTCCAGGCCTTCACTCAACTTCTTCCTCTACTCTAGGAGCTTCAATGTTTGCCTTTATTGCCTCGTCGTTAGTAGACGGCTCCTCCTCTTGAGTAGATGGTTGCTCAAGCTCATTTTCCACCACTTCCTCCTCTTTGTACACTTCGGGTGTAGACAGAGGCATGCTTTTCTCTATGATTCTCCCACTTCTCAGTGTAGTCACGGCTTTAGCATGTTCTTGATTGTTAGGACCATTATTATGTCCCTTGGGGTTCGGAAGTGGTTGGGCAGGGAATGTTCCTCCTGACCCCTCTTGTCGTACATCTATCCTTTCTAATGTGGCAAACATTCTACTCATCATCTGTATGAGTTGCTGCGTTAGATTGGCATTAGCAAGTGGCTCTTCTTCTTGTACCTTCTTATGCGGTGGCACATAGGCATTGGTCTATGGTGCATTGGAGGATTGAGCTTGGTTGTAGGTATTGGTTCTGTTTTGATTGTATTGATGGGACGGCCTATTGTTTTGCCATTGATATTGATTGTTGTTGTAGGGCTGCTGGTGATATTGATTTTGGGTCCCAGCATTATTTCTCCAATCAAAATCGGGGTGATTCCATCTATTGTTACTTTGAAAGTTATTGTTGGAATTCCCCGCCCCTCGAAAACCTTGCATGGCATTCATCTCCATAGGGGCCTGCTCTTGAAAATACGGCACATTGGGACAATATTGAGTTGTATGTCCCAACATGTTGCATGTGCCGCATGGTTCCTCAGGCATAACTTGCCTAGAGCTCTCTTCTTTTATGCTTAACTCCTCTACCTTCTTTGCTAGTTCTGCATATTTAGTCATGAGGTGATCTTCACTGGTTAGTTGGTATAGGCTTTTCTCTTCTACACAGGATATCTGTGAGCGTGAGATATTGTCAGAATTTGACCATTCATGAGCGTATTCGGCTAACCATTCGAAATGAGCTTCAGCCTCTTCGGTGTTTTTACGCAGAAATGGTCCGGAACTTATAGTTTCTACCAACTTCTTTGTTTTACTATTCAATCATTGATAAAAGATGCTGATAGTTTGCCATTTCTCAAACCCATGGTGTGGGCACGAGAGAAGCAAATCTTTGAAACGCTCCCACGTTTGTGTGAAGGTTTCATTGCTCTTTTATTTATAGGAATTGATTTGACGTTGAAGGTCTGTGGTCATGCGAGTAGGATAGAATTTCTTTAGAAACGCGGTGCTCATCGCATGCCAGGTGAAAATTGAATTAGGTTTGAGGGAGTGGAGCCACGCCTTCGCTTTATCTTTCAAAGTGAAGGGGAATAACATTAGATGCGTCACCTCCCTAGGACAATTTTGCGAGAATGTTTTGCAAACATCCTCAAAATCAGTGACATGTAAGTACGCCTTCTCACTTTCCATTCCATGAAAGGTGGGAAGCAGTTGGATCATCCCATTGCGAAACTGAAATTCGCCATTATGTGGTGGGATTTGGATGCAAGAGGGCGTAGGCGCGTGTTCTGGTTGCATGAGATCGCAAAGAGAACGTAGTGCCTCATCAATTGGTACCACAACATTGTCACCATGTTGACTCTGATTATCATCCATTCATTCAGTTGGAGTGGCTATCGGGTTAATGGAACTATCAGAGTCAGAGCGGTAGAAAGGATTTCCAAAAATTCCTTCAATAGAAGTGTTGGACATGAACTAGGAGAGTCCCTAAGGTGGGTGTTCACCAATAGAACTGAAAGGAAGAGAAACTAAAAACAGAAAGAGATGAAGAGAGACTGAGGTAATCTAAGGAATTGATCGTCGTCTTCCCCGGCAACGGTGCCAAAAACTTTGACACGAGAATAATCTTGTGCGTTCTTGTGCAACACCCAAGTGTAGGTGATCGTGCAAGTAGTAACTGGTAAGACCAGGTCGATCCCATAGGGAAGGATGAGAACTAAATTACTTAGATTAAACCCTAAAAGAAAAGAAAATTCAATATTTTAGGAGAAGTGTAGAACACAAAGTCCTACAATTAACAACTACTAAACTTAAAAGCAACTAAATTAAATAAACTAATGATTAACTACTTGACTAGAGCAAGATTTGAAAATGGTTTTTCTTAATAAAAGAAAGTGTTGGGATCACGCGAATCCACTATGACTCAGCCATCTACCATTCAAATGCAATTAAGCTCAACGGAGGGCAACTTCTACAGTATCCCGTACTTCTCTAAGGATATAGAATCAATAGTCCTTTCATGACCGGGACTATATCATCACAACTATGTGTGAAATACACAAAGGTGGTTTAATTCAATAGTTAAGACTCTCACCTACAATGGTATTAGCATTGAGGGTGGTTTGAAAAATATATTGAAAGAAAATGCCTTAAGGCTTAACGTTTAAAGACTGTTTTGACAAACTGAGCATTTGGGGACAGTTTGATAACGAATCAGTAAAGCAGAAAGTCTTGGGATACTGTATTAAATGTCCTCAAGAATCAGAGGTCTCGATAGATCGTCGCTCTGTAGATCGATCAAACTTCTTCATCTCTCGATCGATCGAAATATCTTCAATCGATCGACTATGTCTCTGGTCCGATCGATCGAACGACATTCGATCGATCGAACACAGGAATAAAAATACTGCATGGCAGAGGCCTGAAATCACGGTTTCATCACGATTTCCCAACCCCGGACTACTCAAACATGGTCTGGGAAGTCTCAGATTTATTTTTAACAAAAAAGTTCATTAAAGACATGTTTGGTTGCAAGTTTTCCATAAAAACTATGAAAATCAATGATTTTAACTTAGCTAGCATGCAATACTACGAGATTGAAAGCTAAACTATGATTAACTAGATGTAGAACATGAACAAAACAATAATACGGAACCTGGAACGAAGAAACTTGTATTAACTATGAAAAAAATCCAAGCTCACAATGGTGAATCTTGATAAAACCTACAAAAACACAAAGAAAACTCTCTACTCTCTATAAAAACTGATGAAAAACAAAGTATCTCCCTTTTGACGTAGACAAAATAATTATATATAGCCTAAACCTAATGCTAGGGTTAACAAAAACCCGTTTCTGCTGCGTGCGCGTATAATCTGATAAAAGGCATGTTCGATCGATCGAACAACACTTGATCGATTGAACTTCCAGACACATCGATCGATTGAACTACACTCGATCGATCGAACCGTCGATCGCTTGAAACCTTCTCGATCGCTCGAACTCTGTATTTCAGCTTTGAGTTGTCTTCATCAGGACCAAGCACTTCCTTTTATCAACATTCTTCAATCTTATATACAGCAGCAGTAATCTGCACAAATAATCACTAAAAACAATACCACTTATCATAGTTTAATCAATTTGTGCAAAAACTGGTATTGTAATTCAAACTGCAGATAAACAGGGGAATTGTAGACTTTTCTAGTATATTTTCCTCCTTTAGCGCGGTTGTATTTTACAAATACCCCCGCTTGTCAGACCGCGCGAGCGGGCCGCGCGCGCGATATGTCCAATTCTTAATTTTCTTTTCTGTTTTCTTGTTTAAATGTTGTAAAAGTTAAAATTTTCATCTTTTGGGCATTCAAAGAGCTAAGACATTGGCCAAAAACTCCTAAAAATGAACAAAACTAAAGAAAATTTAATAAAAGCTTGGGTTGCCTCCCAAGAAGTGCTAAGTTTTACGTCGCTAGCTCGACCGATGCACATGCTCAGTCAAGAATGACCTGGTCAACCAGATCTATTGATTCGATTTCTCTTTCCTCTGTCTTGTCAGACCGGTACGGCTTAAGCAATTGTCCGTTTACTTTAAACGGTGTTCCACCGTTTGCATCTTGAATTTCAATTGCTCCATGCGGGAACACTTGCGTTATTATAAACGGACCATCCCAACGGGAACGTAGCTTACCCGGGAACAACCTTAATTTTGAATTAAACAACCAGACGCGTTGTCCGACCTCAAAATTTTTTCTTATGATCATCTTATTGTGGAATGCTTTCGAACGTTCTTTATAGATTTTTGAATTCTCATATGCCTCGTTTCTCAATTCTTCCAATTCTTGTAATTGAAGTTTACGATGACATCCTGACGCTTTTATATCCTGGTTAAGCATTTTTACGGCCTAATAGGATCGATGTTCAAGTTCCACCGATAGGTGGCACGTTTTTCCAAATAATAGTCGGTAAGGAGACATTCCTATAGGAGTTTTAAAAGCTGTACGATATGCCCAAAGCGCATCGGTCAGTCATTGTGACCAATCTTTACGGTCTGGACGTACCGTTTTTTCTAGTATACTCTTTACTTCTTGATTTGAAACTTCAACTTGGCCTTGGGTTTGTGGATGATACGCGGTTCCAACCTTATGGGTGACAGAATATTTTCGGACAAGGGCTTCAAAGTAACGATTATAGAAATATTTTCCCCCATCGCTTATAATTGCCCATGGCGTACCGAACTGACAAAATATATGATCTTTAATAAAAGAAACCACAACTTTATGGTCGTTGGTTCTCGTTTCCACTGCCTCCACTCACTTAGAAACATAGTTGACCGCGACTAAAATATATTCGAAACCATAATACAAGGGAAACGGACCCATAAAGTCGATGCCCCACACATCAAATATTTCTATAATAAGGATTGGGGTCATGGGCATCGCATCACGACGTGACATGTTACTTGTTTGTTGACAACATACGCAGTTCTGACAGAATTCATATGCGTCTTTAAACTGTGTTGGCCAATATAACCCACTTTGGAGGACTTTAGCAGCCGTACGACGGCCACCAAAGTGTCCTCCGTATTCTAGAGAGTGACAAAAGTTTAATATGGAATTGAACTCACTTTGCGGAACACAACGTCGTATAATTTTATCAGAATAGTGTTTAAATAACAGTGGGTCGTCCCAGTAATAATGTTTAATTTGAGAAAAGAACCGATCTTTGTCTAAACGAGACCACGTATGCGGGATATATCCCATAGCTAAGAAATTGACGATGTCACTGAACCACGGACGATTTACGGTAGATAACAAAAATAATTGCTCATCCGGAAATGAATCCTTTAGAGGGGTAATATCGTTAGATTCTACAAGAATTCGTGACAAGTGGTCAGCTACAACATTTTTAGAACCCTTTTTATCACGTATTTCATAATTAAACTCCTGAAGGAGTAAAATCCATTGGATTAATCAAGGTTTCGTTTCTTTCTTATTCAATATATGACGCAATGCGGCATGATCAGTATAAACAATAACTGTTGACCCTAAAAGATATGATCGGAATTTATCCAGGGCAAACACAACCGCTAATAATTCTTTTTCCGTAGTCGTGTAATTCAATTTTGCGTCATTTAGTGTTTTACTTGCATAATAAATTACGTAAGGAACTTTATTAACTTTTTGTCCCAAAACGGCTCCAACGGCATAGTTGGAAGAATCACACATCAATTCAAACGGTAACGACCAATCAGGGGATTGGATTACCGGAGCCGTAGATAGTAAGGTTCGCAACGTTTCAAAAGCCTTCAGGCATTCGTTGTCAAAGACAAAAGGAACATCCTTTGCAAGCAGGTTGCACAAGGGGCGTGAAATTTTACTAAAGTCTTTGATAAATCGTCTATAGAAGCCGGCATGACCTAGGAAGGAACGGATCTGACGAATGGATGATGGCAGTGAAAGTTTGTCTATTAACTCAATTTTGGCTTTATCAACCTATATACCTCGCTTGGATACAACGTGACCCAAGACTATTCCCTCTTGAACCATGAAATGGCTCTTTTTTCAACTTAATACCAAATTTGCTTCCTCGCAATGGGCGAGGACTTTTGTAAGATTTTGGAGGCATTCATCAAATGTAGGTCCGAACACTAAGAAATCGTCCATAAATACCTCGAGAAATTTCTCAACCATGTTCGAGAAAATTGCCATCATACCCCGTTGAAAGGTTGCCGGTGCATTGCACAACCCAAACGGCATACGACGGTAGGTGAAGGTTCCAAAGGGACATGTGAACGTCGTATTTTCTTGCTCATCGGGATAAATGGGCACCTGGTTATAACCAGAGTATCCATCTAAAAAACAATAATAGCTCTGACCGGACAGACGTTCTAGGATTTGATCGATGAATGGGAGGGGGAAATGATCCTTACGAGTCATCCTATTAAGTTTCCTATAGTCAATACATACCAGCCAACCGGTAGTTTGACAAGTGGGTATCAGGACTCCTTTTTCGTTTGATACAACCGTAATACCTGATTTCTTTGGGACAACCTGAGTTGGGTTGACCCAATTACTATCGGAGATTGGGTAAATAATACCTGCATCTAAGAGTTTTATAACTTCCTTCATGACCACCTCTTTCATGTTAGGGTTGAGACGTCGTTGCATTTCCCTAGATGGTTCAGCATTTTCTTCTAAATTTATTCTATGCATGCAAACTAATGGTCAATTCCTTTTACATCGGTGACCGTCCATCCAATCGCCTTCTTATGATTGCCTAGAACCTATATCAGCTGTACTTCCTGAATTTCAGTTAAATTTGACGCGATTATAACTGGGAGGGTTGCGTTAGATCCTAGGAATGCATATTTCAGAGAATCCGACAATGGTTTGAGTTCGAGCGTCGGGGGACATTCAATGGATGGTAATGCCGGTTCATGTGCAAGAGGTGGTAAAGCCTCTATTTTAGGTTTCCATGGACGCGCATAAGGCGTGTTTACCGATTCCAATAAAGTGTTCACATCTTCAATATTTGTGTTAATGTTGAACTCATTGAAATTGAAATGAGATAGGCATGCTTCCAAAGCTTCCTTAGTCAACATAAAAGGCGCTGCCTCTTTGACCAATTCGTCAATTAAGTCTATGGCATAGCAGTCTGCCTCTTCATCATCTCTATATGGTTGATTAGATGCATTAAAGACGTTAAGACGCACGATCATGTTACCAAAAGTGATATCCATCACTCCAGTCCTACAATTAATAATAGAATTATCCGTGGCTAGGAAAGGGCGTCCTAGAATGACTGGGACTTGTTTACTAGCATCTAGGACTGGTTCGGTGTCTAGTACGATAAAATCGACCGGATAATAGCATCTATCAACTTTGACCAATACATCTTCTACTACTCCCTGTAGAACTTTAATTGACCTATCGGCTAATTATAAGGTGGCCGCAGTCGGTTTTAATTCTCCTAAACCCAAATGTTCATATACTGAATAGGGTAGTAGATTCACATTCGCTCCTAAATCAAGAAGGGCCCGGTGAATGTATTTATCACCAATGTGACAAGCGATGGTTGGAGTACCTGGATCCTTGTATTTTAGAGTGTTGTGAATAAACATGGAGCTAACCTTTTCCGTTAGAAAGACTTTCTTAGATAAGTGGTTTCTAGATTTTCTCTTTTGAGTGCATAAGTCTCTTAAAAGTTTAGCGTATGGAGGTATTTGCTTAATAGCATCAAGTAATGGAATATTAATCTTTACCTCTTTAAATGTCTCAAGAATATCCTCCGGACGTGTTCCCTTTTTCGAGAAGTACGCTGGGGCATCCACGCTTGGAGGGAACTGCTAGGTACATGATTTGATGGATTTGTCACTTTAGACGTATTAGGTACTAAAGGAACTGGGTAATTCGTAACTTTCTTGTTATCTCCCTCGTGTTCCTTACTTATGCCTTTACTCTTATCTTTTTGAGATTCGGGAGGAGGTATAATCTCCTCCAGACATTCAGTCGCTCTAGTCGACACCGCGTTCACTTGATCACTCGCCGAACTCACCTCATATTGTCCCTTAAGGTTTTGGACCAGTTGACTTGGTAATTTTCCCTCATTACGATGATTCAAGGTATTAGCAAGTTGTCCCATCTGGGATTTTAATTTAGCTATCGATTGCATGTGAGAGTTAACAAGTTGCGCCTGTGATTACGATTGGGCCTCTATGTTTTTTAATGACGCCAACACGCTCTCTTCAAAAGTTTTATCCCTAGGAGGATTAGCGCGGAAGGGAGGCTGTTGGTATTGATTTTGTTGATTCGGAGGCTGCTTATACTGATTAGATTGTGGCCTATACGCATTAGGGAAATTCGTCGTATCGGGTTTCGAATACGGTTTCTCACTATTAGAGTTCCATGAAAGGTTCGGGTGAGGTCCCCATGTCGAGTCCAGTTTATAACCCGCGGGGTTATAATTGGGTCGTTGGAACTGTTGGACATCATTTATATGTTGTTCGACAAATTTTGGAAACTGGGACGCGGACGGACATGCTAATGTTGAATGCGACGAATCTGAACATAACTGGCATACTTCAGCAGGCAGAGGTGGGCCTTGCATACGAACCATCATCATGAGTTGGTCCATTTTTCTATTTAGTTCTTGGATTTCATAAGAATGATTAGACTCAACTTTAGCCTCTCTCTTTGGGGGTGGTGGAAGGTGTCCCTCAGGTCGTACAGATACAGCTTGGTGCATAGAGTTTTCACTTAATGTTTTAAATATATTCCATGCTTCGTTGGCACTCTTGTGGAGGAACGTCCCCGCACAAATAGCGTTGACGGTATTCCGAACGGCGGGAATTAATCCCTCATAGAAGACTTGTACCAGCCGCCATTTGGGTATCTGATGATGCGGGCAAGAACGTAAGAGTTCTTTAAACTGTTCCCATGTATCATAAAGGGTTTCGCCATCTTGCATTGTGAAATTAGTTATTGATTTCCTAATCTGATTCGTTCTAGTGATGGGGAAAATTTTTTGTAGGAACGCAGTCTGCAACTCATCCCATGTTCTTATTGAATTTGGCTCCAAAGATTGGAGCCGGTACTTTGCTTTGTCTTTAAGTGAAAATGGGAAAAGACGCATTTTAACTCATCATCTGTTAAGTTCTGAATTTTTAAATCGCACAGATGCCCTGAAATTCGCCTAGATGATTATAAGGGTCTTCCTTAACACGACCGTGAAATGACGGAAGGAGCACAATAGTTGACGATTTGATTTAAAAGTGAGCTGCAGTCACTTTCGGTAATGCAATACACGACGGTGGTGTGTAGGCGGTAGGAGTAAAATAATCCTTTAACGGAAGTGGTGAGGGTATGTTATGATTATCCCCATTATTCTGATTATTTCCATTATTCCTGTTATGTCCAAAATCGGCCATTGGAATAGGTTCAATTTTTATCGTTTTAGTTTTTCTTAAATGGTTAAGAGTACTTCGAATTTTCGATTCAAACAGAGATGACGGTTCCGGTGTGGACTCGTCGTCAAACATCAACCGAGTTCTCGAAGCATGTGTTGATGACCTAAGGACTCTGAGTGTGCGTTCAAGTTCGAGATTAAGCGGATTTAATTTCAGTTTATTTGAACGAATACCAAACAAAAACTAAGGACTGACTCAATTGAAGCAAAAATAAGCTACGCTAATAACCAAGCATGCAGGCACACAAAACTATTATGATGCATGAAATTATCATGTAATGCAATGATCGCATCAAGCCCAGCGCCCCGGGTTTCCTAGATAATACAATGCTCACTCCACACCTACCCTAATGCAAGTATTGCGTCTCTACGCCCTGACTTACAGTGGTTCGATGCGAAATTTAAATCACGGATTTACTTGGTGATTTTAAATTGATTGCAATTTTTTTATTTTTCAGGTCCACGTAAGCTCCGTTGACGTGCACAGCTGCTCCACTCGATTGTGCTAGAATTGATAATTTGAAATCTGCAAACAAGGATAATTTTACCGATTCGAAAATAAAATTAGAAACAAAGAAAATAAAATAGAAACTAATATTTACTAACTAAGTAAATTACGATTCTAATAATTAACGGCTAAAATCATTTCAATCCCCGGCAACGGCGCCAAAAATTGATCTCGTCAAAATCAAGATATGAAAAATGTACTTTATTTTTCTAAAGATTTGTAGTAGTGAAAGTAAAGGTCGAACCCACAGAGATTGATTAATTTTTATCCTTTAATTAATAAAATGTAATCTATTTAATTATAAGAAAATCGGAAGTTTGGTTGATTTATAATTTGATTATTGCTACTAATTAAACTATGAATTAAACTACGAAATTATAGAAATAAAGTTTAAAAATAAATCTAAGTAAACTTGTATGCTAAATTGGGAATTGGTTTAAATATGAGTAGATGAGGTCTAGGATTACAAATCCACTACTAACTATGCATCGGGGGTCTAAACTTTCTATTCTAAGTTCTATGTTTGGATAGTTATGATCTATCATAGCTACAAGCCCAATAGTATCGTCAAGAGGATATTGTTAGTTCCATCTAAGCATAATCCATCTATGGTTTACATGAATTATCTACCTATAACTAGGGTGTAGCATAACTCATCTTTCTTAAGCATGAATTATAAAAGATGTAAACATCACAATCACATAAGCACCATTGTATGTAAATACTCCTCTCAATCACAGAAATCAAGGACTATTGAGTTCAATAAGCATAAGGAAAAATCTAAGACAAGAATAGATCCAAAATAATCTTGATTATTAACATTAAAAACCGATTATAAATAATCCACCAACATGTAATCACTATCCAATACATAAACCCTAAAATAGAAAAGCATAGAATCCCCCTTTACATCGCTAGGGTTTCATTGAAACCCTAGATTAGGAGTTTAGTTGCACATGGTGGATGGAAGCATGAAGATTGAGTTGATGGAAGCCATTAGAGACCTTCAAGCTTGCTCTTCTCCTTCCTCTTGCTTTCCAAAGCTCTCTATGAAAGAATGTGTAACCCTTAAAACTTATAATAACTAAACATATATAGAGTTTACAAGGAGTTTTGGAAGCTTTCCTATCCCGAAACTAACTAAAATAGCTGTTAATTACAATCCAGACGTCATTAAGCAGTTTTGTTTGCACAGGACTCTTCAGTATAGCAGAATACGCAACATTGGTTTTCGTACGGATCGCGTAAGCAGGCCACGCGAGCGCGTCATTGGGAAGGTCGCACGTGCGGATCGCGCGAGCGAATTCTGGGATCTCGCGCGAGCGGCCGGCTCGCGCGAAGTGCCTTTTTCAGCTTCTTTCTTCATGCTTTTTCACCTTATTTAACCTGGAATCCATGTTTTCTTCTAAAGCCTGACAGAAAATAGAAAATAAAGTAAAACTACACAAAAATAGGATAAAAATGGCTAACAAATATGAATTAAGGCGTATAATTAGGATTTGTCCTCTCCCGATCATGTATCATCTCTATATGGACCTTACATGGGCTTCTAGTTGAGACTTATATATCTATAGAGGTGTTGTGATTTTAATAAATTGGAAGGAATTCATGATTTTGTCAATTTTCTCCATATTTGTTTGATTTAAGCTAGGAGTTTGATATAATATTCAGGATTTGATATTATATTTTGTTCATGTAGAATAACCTTTGTTTTGTAGAACTATTGAGGTATGATTTCTTGACTTTTCTCTCATTTGTTTTTCTTGATTTTATTGATTTTTGACTCCATGCACAACACCTTAGATTAGGGTTTGCCTTATATGTATATATGTGTTAGACTCCCTTTTTCTTGAATTTTTATTTATTTGTATGCATTGCACGTTTCCTTTCGCAGTTGGATCCTGGGTAAGTTCTCTTGTTCTCTATTGCATATCATGCACTTGCTTTTCGTACTATGTGGTTTTGTATGCTGTTTTATCATTAGCAATCTTATACCCTTTCCAACATGCTTTTGTAATGTATATTTATATCTATATATTAGTTAAGGGCATGCTTAGATTAATAATTCGATTAAAAAAGATGTTGAGTAGAGGCCTTTCACAAGATAGGATGAGAGGGGGTGTTTTAGTCAATCGGGCTCCTTCCCCTCTCATTTTATAATCTCCAGACCTAGAAATTTCTAGTTTCCAAAAGATTAGTTTGCTTTTAAAATGGTTTCTTAATTTTCCTTTAAAAATTAAGCGGTGGTTCGTATTTGATTTGAAAAAGTTAAAACGTGGCTAGCCTGCGCTATCCACAGTGACGGTCACTTATTGAGACCCGACTGATGGAAAAACCGGTTTAAGTTAAAAGTTTTAAACACGCAGCGGAAAAATCAAGTTATAAAACTTAATGGTAGCCCAGGATCTACTACTCGTCAATTCCATAGATGCGTACCAGAGGAGACAAGAATTTATACCTTAGTGTCTTGAACCCAATTCTGAAATCTTCAACTTCCAGCAGCCTCCACTAGATGGCCTTCACTCTTATGACTCCTATGGATGCTCGCAGGAAGGACTAGGGTTGGTGGGAACCCTAATGGAGAGCAAGGAGAAGGTTTGAGACTCTAAAATTGTTTTTGCAGCTTCTAACGTTCAAAACGACGAACTACTTTTCCAGAACGCAGCTGCCCTATTTATAGATTCCCAGAACCGACCTAGACTTCGACCGATCGAAGTGACTTCGATGGATCGAACCTTCGATCGATCGAACCATTCTCGATCGATCCAACATGCCATGACTTCAATCGATCGAACATACTTCAATCGATCGAACTTGTCTTGACAGCTTCCTCAAGTATCTTTCCAAGTATCCTGGTGGAGCTAAGAGTGGGACCTCCTAGGCTCTTTATTGTTGGCTCAGATCAGTTGATTAATTCCCATGACCAAACTCTTTGATCAGCAAATTAATCGACTGATCAGTTAACGTTTACTCCACTATAAAACGATAACTGAACTCCAATGCAAAAGAACATATCCGAAGCGATAACTAGACTTGTATGGTGCACTAATGTCCCTCTACCGTTAGCATTCGTAATCATATTCAGGTAGTCGGATAACTGTTACTGTCAACCTGAATCATGATTACTTCTTGTATTCCTTGAGTTCCATTCACCTCTCATGATTACCAAACATGTTGATAACTCTTATCAACAAGACTGCAGTACTCAGTAATCGACTTGGTGACATTCTCAAGGGAATGCTTACTCTGAAACAGAGGGTAGATAATGTCTTGACAATTTATGTTCACAACCCTATGAATATGACATACCCAAGATACCCAGGTGTTGATCTTCTATAGACCTCATTGATTGGTAAATCAAAGCAGCCATATCCACAGTCTGTGTTCATAAATGTCTCAAGATTAAGAACACGTACCTTATACAAGTTATGAGTTCCTATCGACTGATTGACAGCCTTGAGTGTCAATAGGAAAGCTCAGGTCCGTCAATGCACTATAAGCACTAGCATGTTAACTAAGAGTTAAACTCTAGTGATTGAGATTAATCACTCCATCCAATGGTAGTTAATCATGCTACAGTGTAAACCTGATGAGATATCCAGTTTCATCATCCACTGTGACACATTCTAAGTAACAAACAATAGTAATTCGTATCTCACTTGTATGTATCTCATACATGCACGAATTACTTACTATGATACTTAAGGATAAACAATCATCTCATGAAAGAAACATACATAATGAAATGTAAAGCTGATATCCATATATTAAAAAGTCAATGTCTCATACATAAAGTAATGGTTTGAGGGCACAAACCCAACAAACTCCCACTTGCACTCACAACCATACAGGATTACATCTGAGACCTAGACTATCTAGATGACGATCAAAGACCTTCTGTGGCAAGGCCTTTGTAAACGGATCAGCAAGATTGTCAGCGGTGGCAATCTTGGTGACAGTCACATCTCCACATTGAACAATATCTCGGATAAGATGATATTTCCGCTCTACGTGCTTTCCCTTTCCGTGGTTCCTTGGCTCCTTGGACTGAGCCACTGCCCCACTATTATCACAATAAAGCGTAATAGGTGACAATGACGCTGGTACCACCTCGAGCTCCATAAGGAACTTCTTGAGCCGAACAGCTTCCTTTGCGACTTCACAAGCAGCCACATACTCAGCTTCTGTAGTTGAGTCTGCAATGCATTTCTGCTTAATGCTCCTCCAACTAACAGCACCACCTCCCAAGGTAAAGAGATGTCCGGATGTTGACTTCCTCGAATCTTTATCTGACATAAAGTCCGAGTCAGTATATCCAACTGGAATTAACTCACTTCCACCGTACATAAGCATATAATCTTTAGTTCTTCTCAAGTACTTAAGAATGTTCTTAACGGCTGTCCAGTGCTCTGGACATGGATTCGATTGATATCTGCTAACCATGCCAACGGCAAAACAGATATCTGGTCTAGTGCATAACATCGCATACATGAGACTTCCAACTGCCGAAGCATATGGAATTCCTGCCATGCGATTCCTCTCCTCCTGTGTCTTGGGACACTGGTCCTTGGAGAACACTAAACCATGCCTGAAAGGTAACAAACCTTTCTTCGAATTATCCATAGAAAACCTAGTTAGCACCTTATCAATATAACCAGCTTGAGATAATCCCATTATCTTTCGCTTGAGATCCCGAAAGAGCTTTATCCCAAGAATATAGCTCGCCTCTCCTAGATCCTTCATATCGAAAGTACTAGCTAGCCAAATCTTGATTGTTGACAATGCCGCTACATCATTTCCAATGAGTAGAATGTCATCAACATAAAGCACAAGAAAAGCCACCACTTTTCCTTTACTCTTCTTGTATACACAAGGTTCATCCAGATTCGGTATGAAACCAAACGACTTGACTGCTTGGTCAAATCGAATGTTCCAACTCCTAGATGCCTGCTTAAGTCCATAAATGGACTTTTGCAACTTGCATACCAAGTTACCTTTCCGACCAGCTATGAACCCTTCTGGTTGTTGCATATAGATGTCCTCTTCAAGATTGCCATTCAAGAATGCAGTCTTGACGTCCATCTGCCAGATCTCATAATCTAGGCATGCAGCAATGGATAAGAGTATCCTAATGGACTTGAGCATGGCCACCGGCGAGAAGGTTTCCTCATAGTCAATGCCCTCCCTCTGAGTATAACCTTTCGCTACAAGCCTAGCCTTAAAGGTCTCAACCTTTCCATCAGATCCTCTTTTCCTCTTGTAGACCCACTTACAGCCAATGGGTTTAATATTGGCTGGAAGTTCTACAAGATCCCAGACCTGATTGGAATCCACAGATTCCAATTCAGCCTTCATAGCTTTAACCCAATGAGCTGAATCAACATCAGCCATTGCCTCTTCGTATGTGGCAGGATCAGATTCAGATTCTATGGAGACAGCTTCAAAAACTTCTCCTAAGAACATGTATCTATCAGGCTGGCTGATCATCCTGCCACTACGACGAGGTACTGGTGCGGAAATAGGTGAAGAAGTGGTGTTTTCTTGATTTACATCGTTATTAACTGCGGGTTGGACTGAGGGCTCTCCTTCTATCTCTCTAAGATCTATCCTTCCCTTAGGTTTATGGTTCATGATATAATCATCCTCTAAGAAAACAGCATTTGTACTAACAAACACTTTCTGTTCCCTTGGATCATAAAAATACTATCCATAAGTACCCTTTGGATAACCCACAAAGTAACATACTTCCGATCTAGAATCCAATTTGCTTATCTTTCCTTTCAGCACATGTGCCGGACACCCCCATATCCGGAGATGTTGCAAAGAAGGCTTGTGCCCAATCCACATCTCTCGTGGTGTCCTTGGAACAGATTCGCTTGGTACTAGATTTAGTATGTAAGCAGCGGTTTCCAAAGCATAACCCCAAAGGAATAATGGCAACTCAGAATAACTCATCATCGACCTAGTCATGTCTAAAAGAGTCCGATTCCTTCTCTCCGCTACACCATTCTGCTGAGGCGTGTCAGGTGCAGTCAACTGTGACAGAATCCCATTCTGTACGAGGTGATCAATAAACTCATTAGAGAGGTACTCGCCACCTCGATAAGATCGAATGGCCTTGATATGTGAGCCCAATTGCTTCTCCACTTCAGCCCTAAACTCTTTGAACTTTTCAAAGGCTTCAGACTTGTGCTGCATTAGGTACACATATCCATACCTAGAGTGGTCATCAGTAAATGTTATGAAATACTCATAACCACCCCTTGTTCTAATATTTATTGGTCCACACACATCAGTATGAACTAATTCCAACAATGCATTGGTTCTATTGCCCTTGGCAGGAAAGGGCCTTTTGGTCATCTTACCCTCTAAACAAGACTCGCAGACTTCCATTGGTTCGAGAACCAAATCGCCTAAGACCCCTTCTTTGACTAGTCTGCCAATCCTATTTAGATTGATATGGCCAAGCCTCATATGCCAAAGCCTTGTTGGATTAGTGGAAGGTCTCTTTCTTTTAGATGGTACAATTACCACTGAGTTATTAAGTTCCATGCAAGAGTCTTTAGAAATATTAGGAGTAATCACATACAAACCATTTGATTTAACACCAGAACATATAAAAGAACTATTTCTTTTAATAACAACTTCAGTTCCAAAATGAAAAGAATAACCATTATTCGATAAATTAGAAACTGAAATTAAATTACGTCTCATTGAAAGGACGTAAAGAACATCTGATAAAATCAAAACTTTACTGTCTAGAAATTCTAAAACTACGACTCCTATAGCAACCGCAGAAACGGTTGCGCTAGAACCTAGAGTAAGTACGATTTCCCCATCACTGCACCTCCTGGTTGATCTGAACCCCTGCAATGAATTACAGATATGGTTAGTCGCACCAGAATCAATGCACCAAGTGTTTGAAGTATCCGTTATAAAACTTACTTCAATCACATGTGATTCAATCATACCTTGAACTCTTGTAGCTAAGAATTCTGGACAGTTCCTCTTCCAGTGGCCCTTCTCACCGCATTGGAAACACTTTCCTTTGCCTTAGCCACCCACCTTCCCTTTGCCCTTACCTTTTCCCTTAGATTTTGCAATCTTAGGGACTGGTCCAACACTTGAACCACCAGTGCTAGCTTTCTTCTTCACTTTCTTTCTTTTCGGCACAGATCGGGAGGAGGAAGCGCTTTTCTCAACGTTCAAAACGTTGACCCCAGGTTTGATCACCCCTTCCGCTGCCAAAAGAGAACTCATCAATTCGCTCATTGAAAAATTCATTTGATTCATATTATAGTTAAGTTTAAATTGAGCTAATGAAGGCGACAGCGAATTGAGGATCATATCAACTTGGGTCTGTGCATCGATGTTGGCACCTAGGGTCTCCAGCTCATTTAAATAACCAATCATTTTTAAAACATGTTCCTTGACTGGAGTCCCTTCCGACATCTTTGCACTCATTATCTTTTGCATGGCTACCTGTCTAGCATGCCTGCCATGCTCCCCAAACATCTTTTTCAGGGATGTGATAATGTCACTGGCAGAATCATTCGATTGGAATTGGTGTTGCAACACACCAGCCATTGAGGCCAGAATATAGCAACGAGCCATTCCATTCGACTTCTTCCATTTGTCGAACTCGCGTCTGGCAGCTGCCGTAGCATTTGCCGCGGGTTCTTCAGGGCTTGGGGTGGTGAGGACATATATGTGATCCTCCGCAGTTAACACGATGTCAAGGTTACGTTTCCATTCAGTGTAGTTGTTTCCAGTTAACTTGTTTTGAGTGAGTATGGTGGCAAGTGGACTAAATGCAGATCCAGACATTATGATTAACTGTAAAAATCAAAAGACAAAATAAATATGGATATCAGAATTTGACATTTTGAAATAAAAGAATCCTTAAAACTCTTATTTTAAAACAAAGTCGCCGGAATATCGAAACAAAAGAATAAAGCCTCCGTGTGGTGGTCAATTTTCGATTTTTCGATTAATCAAGACTTGTCCGCTATGCAACTCTTGCAAAACAAGTTATGACTCCCGAACCTTTTTGATCTCTAAGTTTCTGAATAATGCCCCGTGTAGGATCCCTTATCCATAGCTTAGCTAGTGTGTACCATTAACTAGGATCCAATCACAACCGTCTCAAGAAGCGCCTCCGTGTGGTGGTCACCCTCTAAGACGTCTGATTGATCCTATCAAAGGAAGTTCACATCTAGTAACCAATGAGTAATGCACCCTCCGTATGGAATGATCACCCCTGGCGAGGTGACACAGAATGCACCACTCATCTTACAGTGAACCGTTAATGGAAGATCGTGGGTGTTTATTAATAAGACCCTCTCCCACTAGATTTAGTAAATAAGGATTTTGCTTTTGAAAAAATATTTCCACACATTACCCATAAACATCCAATGTTTACTAATGTGTTGAAATGGTTTTTGAATTTTATTTTAGAAAACTTGTTTTACGTGCATGCAAGTAGTAACAATATATTTAAATGTCAATCACAACCAAGCACATAAAACAAAAACTAAAATAGAAAATAAAGACATCCAAACGATGTCTCTATCTCCCATGGCTCTATCTCCATAGAACCTTCTTTTTGGTTTGATCGCCTCCAGCTCCATCTTCATGGACAATGGCTCCTTACTCCATCTTCATGGATTTTCTAATTCTATTACATTTGTCCTATGCTTCTTTCGAAGCTTACAATTTATCTAGAAATAGAAATAGCAACAACAAAATAAAAGGCTAGGGAAACCGGTGCAGCTTTCCTTTTCGTAGGATTAAAGTCGCAGCGCCCTTTACATATGCCTTAAAACCAAACCAAACTTAAATTACAACATGCACCAATCTCGAGCAGTTTAAATACAAAATTTAAAAGTCTTGGTGCCATGGGAGATAGTGACTAAACTAGCTGCAAAAGGGTTAGTCGTACACGCATCCACACATACATAACAAATATATGTAACTATTGGAATACTTAATTGATTCACATAGTATGTAAACTCTTTACATACTTAAAACAACATCTTACTTCTCTGTCACAGTTCGATCGATCGAAGACCGTTCGATCGCTCGAACCTTCGATCGATTGAACTCTGTTCAATCGCTTGAACTTTCTATTTCACAGAATGATTTTAAAAAAAATAACAGAATACTTTAAAATTAAAGCTTTTCATTTCAAAACACTTTAAAACTGTGAAACAGAGAACCTGACAAAGAATCTGTCTCGATCGATCGAATGTCATTCGATCGATCGAATGCAGAGGATGTTCGATCGATCGAAACATGTTCGATCGATCGAACCGGCCTTGCATCCCATGCATTCATAGATTTGTACTCTGCTGCGATAACACTGCAGAAATAGATCTGTGACAATGCCGTTTCGAAAACAGTTCTAAAATCAACATGCAAATCAATATAGTGTTCCAAAACGCATCTATAGATCCAAACGAGAGTGGCTCTGATACCAATTGATGGAAAAACCGGTTTAAGTTAAAAGTTTTAAACACGCAGCGGAAAAGTCAAGTTATAAAACTTAATGGTAGCCCAGGATCTACTACTCGTCAATTCCATAGATGCGTACAAGAGGAGACAAGAATTTATACCTTAGTGTCTTGAACCCAATTCTGAAATCTTCAACTTCCAGCAGCCTCCACTAGATGGCCTTCACTCTTATGACTCCTATGGATGCTCGCAGGAAGGACTAGGGTTGGTGGGAACCCTAATGGAGAGGAAGGAGAAGGTTTGGGACTCTAAAATAGTTTCTGCAGCTTCTGACGTTCAAAACGACGAACTACTTTTCCAGAACGCAGCTGCCCTATTTATATATTCCCAGAACCGACCTAGACTTCGACCGATCAAAGTGACTTCGATCGATCGAACCTTCGATCGATCGAACCATTCTCGATCGATCCAACCTGCCATGACTTCAATCGATCGAACATACTTCAATCGATCGAACTTGTCTTGACAGCTTCCTCAAGTATCTTTCCAAGTATCCTGGTGGAGCTAAGAGTGGGACCTCCTAGGCTCTTTATTGTTGGCTCAGATCAGTTGATTAATTCCCATGACCAAACTCTTTGATCAGCAAATTAATCGGCTGATTAGTTAACGTTTACTCCACTATAAAACGATAACTGAACTCCAACGCAAAAGAACATATCCGAAGCGATAACTAGACTTGTATGGTGTACTAATGTCCCTCTACCGTTAGCATTCGTAATCATATTCAGGTAGTCGGATAACTGTTACTGTCAACCTGAATCATGATTACTTCTTGTATTCCTTGAGTCCCATTCACCTCTCATGATTACCAAACATGTTGATAACTCTTATCAACAAGACTGCAGTACTCAGTAATCGACTTGGTGACATTCTCAAGGGAATGCTTACTCTGAAACAGAGGGTAGATTCTGTCTTGACAATTTATGTTCACAACCCTATGAATATGACATACCCAAGATACCCAGGTGTTGATCTTCTATAGACCTCATGATTGCCCACAACAATAAAGAACCGATACAATAAATAACAAGCAGCAGTAATAAACATGGTGGTCTAGGCATAATTATATATTAAACATCATCAGAGTCTTAAATCTTATTATTACAGAACCAATGCAAAAAGAGAGAAAAGAAGATTGTCTTGGGCATAAGCCCATCAACAAATATAAACATGGTTGGCATCTAGTGCCTCCAAATACTAACAAAAAAAGTAATAAATAAAAGCCTTCAGCTTCTGCTTCTGCTTCCTAGCTCGCGTAGCCATAGCCTTCTTCGGTGTATTCCACTTTCGGGTATTCGACCTTTGTAAGATCTGGACATTTGATTGTCCATGACATAAAAGTTGTCAGCTTTACTACAAGCTGAGTGAGTGAACCTACTACACTCGATAGCCTCCAAAAAGTCTTGTCAATTCTCATTGATAAGTAAAACTGTTCCCTTTTTATACTTTAGAAAACCTCAACATTAAGTCTTAGTATTATCAGTCTTGACGAATTATGTTAGTCCGCAGACTTTAACAACAATGCTCAAACTTGGAAACTCAACTGACACTAACCGACTAAACTCTTTGGACTACTGGTCCAATCGATACTAACTCGAAAAAATGCATTGAACCAACTGTTCAATATTTCACAAACTCGACATACTTTAGATCATTGATCCAATCTTTACAGACTTGACTCTTTGCATGTAATCCGGCAGAAAATGCCATTAGGCTTGGAACATCGTCGCCTTACGGCCGTTAGGTTACCTTTCATCTATGCCCAACTTCGCCTTTTAACTATGCCCCACATTGCGTTTGGTAATCCCATCTTATTCCATTCAGTCCTAGGAATATCATCGCCTTACGGTCGTTAGGTTACCTTTTAACTATGCCCAACTTGGCCTTAGGTAACCCCATCTTGTCCTGACAGACGTAACTAACTCACCCATACTACCTAAATGGCTGAGTACTCTTTTTACAACCGCACTGATAAGGTACTACCACGTCACTTGTCCAACTTGACCTTTTATCTGACATACATGCCTAACATGGCCTTCGGTAATACTCGCTTGATAGAATGGTACTCATTACTCTTTTACAAACAAAGCACAAGAACCTCACCAACAAACACGATCATCTTGTTAATAGCTTTCATTATAACCACATTGTTATTGGTCTCGCGATCAGAGTTAGCCTAACTTATGTAACCATGACTAACAAGCATGGTATAAGTTGTTAATGCACATTATTACTGGGATATCATATTCTCTACTTATCACGTTATCATTATCAAGGCTTACGTACTCCGCACGTAAAATTCTTACCATTTTAATTCAATATTTACTCACTATAGAAAACATGTTCATACCAAAATTAGTAGGCTCGAAGGCTCGGGAGAGCTCAAGCCGAGCTCAAGCGCTGGCCTTTGTAAACTTTAGGATTCTATCTTCTTTACATTATATAAGATGTATAATTAGAAACTACCACATGAATCACATAAAGTATAGCTTCATTTAGGCATATGCAAACATGATTAACAAGTATATCTCAAGGTACAACTAACTGAGCTTATAGTACCATCGTACATAGCATGGATCCTCATAAAACTAACATGCAACAAACTAATATTTAAAATTATACTAAGCTTGAGCTCTCAGGCTTCTCGAGCACTCAAGCCTGGCCTATTCATTGGGCGCAAGTGCTCGCACTTGGTGTGAGCACTTGGGATTAGCTGTTTCTCGCCAATTTGGTTATTTTCTAATAGAATTTTGTTTTAATTTCAATACATGTGACATACAAGCTATGAAGTCATCAATTAACCTTAGAAAACATGGTTTAAGAGTAAGTATGAGTACTCCCTATGATCTAGATGATCAATATGTGCTTAGATGATGAAAATAGTGAGGAAATGTGCAATGATCTTCAAGAACTCCACATGTAAGTTCAAATGATGGCTTGATCAACTTGCTTCATTTTTCTCCTTGATCCTCAACTCCAGAACTTCATGGTAGTTGTAATGTATGTGTATAAAGATGTGGATAATGACTTGATAACATGTAAGATGAATTTGATGTGAATTTGTGTGTAGAGCATGAACTCTCAAGAACTCCCTCTCATGAACACTCTCTATTAACCAGAGTTTATAAACGTAAAAATGTTGGAGGAACTCAGGTATTTATAGAGTTTTCCAAGACCAATGGCGAAATAGTCTTTTCACATGTTTTTAGCTCGAGCACTCATACTTCTCAAGCGCTCCTGTCTTCAGCGCTCCGACGCCTCAAGCACTCGGGGATCCTACTTCAGCTATCCTTCTATTGTTTTAAGAGTTCAAAGGTTAAGGAATAAGCATGCATATTAACTATCATCAAAACTCATTCATAAACAATCATAACTTACATATATGAATCCAGGAATACGGGAATACACTCATATATAGATAAATACATGTATATGGGCCAGTGTTGCGTCTCTCTACCGCCTAAAAAAAGATTTTATCCCCAAAATCAGAGCTAAGACTCACTAAACAACTCCGGGTACTTCTCATACATGATGGACTCCATCTCCCATGATGCTTCGCGCTCATCATGATGCTTCCATTGCACATTTACCAGCATGATCTCCTTGCTTCTCAATTTCTTAATCTCCCTCCCCAAGATTCGCACTAGTCTCTTGGTGTACAACACTCGAATGTCCACTTCAATATCTTTGAAGTCAATCTTGTGCGTCGATCCGTGCACGTACTTCCTCAGCATGCTAATATGGAACACATTATGAACTCTAGGCATCTTTAGTGGCAGTGTTAATCTTTAGGTGACCATAAATATGCACTCCAGAATTGCAAAAGGTCTAATGTTGCGAGGTAAAAGCTTTTCCCTTTTCTGTCTGAATGTCACCACTCCTTTTATCGGAGAAACTTTTAATAGAACAAGGTCTCCTACACAGAATTCCAAGTCCTTATGACGCTTACCTGGATAGTGCTTGGCGGCAATGTAATGCGTCGGTTGGACTAGGAAGTCAATGTATAGGCGTGGCAGATAAACTCGCCGATCAGTCCCCACAGCAAAGAGAACACGAGAGTACTACGATGCTAATTTCTTATGAGAGGATGTCATGAGAATACAATTACAAATGACGAGGTGTAGGTGGAGGGACTATAATGTCGTTCTACCTGGGAATGGACCCACCGGTAATCTTCTAGGATATGAGGGAAGGTGAGGTCTCTGGGGCTCCTGGTAGCTGGGAAGAAAAATAGTCGGGCACCTCAAAAACCCATAAAGCAACTACGACGGTGGAGGGACTAAAGATGACCTCGCGCTCGTGGAAGAAAGATCGATATGTGAACGAAGGGATCAAGTCCTTGATCATGGTCGTGCAGGCCTCTCGCACCCAAAAAATGTTGATCCATTTGGCCTAAATCAACATATCATACCACAGTGGAATGTCTCGGATCCGTGCCAGAAACCACAAGGCAGATAGCCATGTCGACTCAAGGGGCCTCTCGAGCATCACCTTTCTGGTGTAGAAATATCAGTTGAACCATACTTCATACTCCGTGTTTCAAAACCCGTGGGAGGGTACCTATGATAGAATTCACGGCGAGGGTCCAAAAATCAAAAAATAGAAGAAATGACAAATTAAAATAGGAAAATAAAAACAAAAGAATAAACTATCACTGCATAAGTTTGATCGATCGAATATTTCTCGATCGATTGAACAAGGGTCAGGCTCAATCGCTTGAGCCCAGCTCGATCAGCCGAGAATAGCAAATAACGCAGAGATAGGAAATAAAGCAAAAATGAAAAGAAAACACAAAATCAATGACCAAGACGTTAATTAATTTATCTTCAAACCAATGTGGGGCACCCCCTCTTGGTTTTAACAAGAATGAATAAAAGGGGTCATGTAGACCTTACCTCGGTCAAAACGCAGTGGAGAGGGAGATGAGGTGAGGATGAGGAAGACTTGGGGATGATCAGGCACCTCCAAATGAAGTGTGTGAGTGTGGGAAACAAAAAATTGCCCCGAGCTCTCTCTCTATCTTAAACGATTGAGAGCATGAGTGTGAGAGAGAGACTGAAGAAGTGTCTAAACGACGCTTCAATTAAAAACAAGTCTTGAGCGATTGAGCTTGTTTGATTGATCGAACGTACGATCTCTTGAGACTTATTCAAGCGCATGAGGAGCTGAAGACTTCGATCGATCGAGAAGTGGTTGATCGATTGAACAAAATATTCTAGGTACCCTTTAGACAGAATGTTGATATACCCCCAACTGACAAAAATTGATCTGGACATACAGAAATACCATAGAGCGTGTACGCCAAAAATAGTCATCATCATGATATATAATTGCAAATTTTATAAATATAAATTTGTATAGCATTTATTTGCAAAATTATTCCCCCAAAATTGGTGCTTAGACCTTATTACAACGAAAAGCTAAAATTAAAACTAAAAATAACAATGCTTTGTCTAGGATTACACTTTAATTGCTAAAAGATGGACAAATGAATAAACACAACTGAAGTGGACCACTATTCTTCGAACAAGAAAACTCCTTCTTCCACATATGTTTCATAATCCACCGCATCTTCTAAATTAGAGTCCAAACTTGTGAATTCACGTTCCCAGAATAATCATAACGCTTCTAGGATATCATCGAGCATGTCCAGAATCTCCAAGGAATTGATTGAGCTCATGAGAGGTGATTGTGATGGAGATATGGTTAATGGAGAATAGCTCCGTAGTGGTTCCCCCTCTCGTGGCGGAGTGCCAGGAGACCTCAAGGGAGGCCCATGAAATAGTAGGTGTAGAAGGAACAGCGGTCGTAGATTCTGATTCATAGTGATATTCCTAGACAAGGACACAAAGACAACAAGGACAAAAATTAATATAGAATAAAATACAAAAGGAAATAAACGAAAGAAATCAAATGAAAGGAACAAACAAAGACAAATGGAAATAAAATGAAATGTGACAAGGATTTAATGTCACTATTGGCATGACGGAACCATGTACACTAGCAATCAGGAGGCACTGAAGCCAGAACAACAAATAGCTTATGTGTACATAGATGCATGGAACCAATTCAATGATGATGAAGTCATCCACAAATGTGAAGATAACATTATGGCACTTAGGGACAACATCTTGCAACTCATTCTCATCCCACAGTTCACACATTGAGTCATTCTCCCACTATTGTAGGAGTTTGGCATCTACCTCACCAACAAAATACCCTTCATCTTCTCCTTCCACGTCAACAGGGAAGTCCATATTTTCAAAAGGATTGATGGCAAGAAGAGCTAGTAGGGAAGGGATGTACCCTTGGGATAAGTCAATTAAATCATCCACCCTTGGCCCTTGATAGGGTGAGAGGAAGAATTCAATCTCATCAACAGTCCACGGAGGGTTCTAGTATTTAGAATCAGCCCTTGAGCCAATCGAATACACTGATGTTGTATCATCATGGTCGCGACCCTTAAAGGGAACGCCCCCACTTTTGGGGCAGAGATGGGGGTGGTCCCTTTGAGGATCGCGGCCATCATCATCTCTCATTTTGTAACAGGATACAGGGGAGTATACAATATGGAATAATGGATTAAAATCAAATTCACACTCACAAAGATAAAACAGAGGAGAAGATTGGAGCGAAGAAGAGGATAGAATGAGGCATTAATACAGAGGGAGCCACTTTTGGGATGCCTTATAAGGTTGAGGAGCACAATTTTGATGACGAGGATGATCCCATCATCGCGGTACAGCAGTTCGAGTGGAGACAGCGGTCTTAGGCTTAAGCCCAGGGAGAGTCCTCCTTCGTGTTCTCTAGACTCTTCATACTTTGTTTCTCGAGGAGAGGGAGGCCCGGATAAAACTTGAGGGCAAGATCGATCATTAGCTTATATTTAATATTGCTTTAGCATGCATAATCATGAGTTAATGTTAAATTGATGTGTTATGTGACACTTATTGGAGGTGGGATTAACCCACTAAGTTGCTTATGGGTGTCCAGTTAGGAACCCAGTTGTGGCCAATATGGCTATCCCAAGTTGGGATATGTGTTGATGGGTCCCAGTTGAGATGGGGCAGCAATATGTGGAACACCCTATGTGCCTAAATGTTTATTAAGGCTTAAATGATTTATTATTTTATTGTTGATAATATCATGTTAGTAGGTAGTGACCACTTTTGGGGCCAATTAGGGGTACCTTTGTGAGCACGAATGGAACACGTTACATAATGAGTAAGCTAATTAGCAACTTCATATAATTATATGGGACCACTTATGGGACCCATGCGAGACATGGACAAATACTCATTTAGGTTTGCGATAGCTTAATAAGTTTTATAATTAGTAGGGGTAAAATTGCAGAATGGGTAAAACTTGGTGGATGGTATAATTAAAAGGAGAAAATTTGCTAGTGAGACACGTTAAGAGGTGACTCATAATCACCTTCTTCTTCATTTTGGTTACAACAGTGTAGAGATATATGGGATTCGAATATTGACGGAAGTTTTGACGCCAAGCTTTTCAACGTCGATCAATGCGCTTAACGATGTCGGTTTTTAAAATAGGCTATATATTCGGACTCTTGGGGGTGAGTCTAATCTATTGGTACTAATTTTATTGAGTTCTGTGATAGTTTTTCCGTGACCCATTTTGGGGTTTTAGCTCATAACTTGTACTCCCTCCGTCCCATTTTGAGAGTCCATCTTTGGGAACTCAACTTATTAAGGGGACAAAAAGAATCTACACCCACTTTCCACAATTGCCCCTAATCATTACAACAACTTTTTTTGTTTTGTCTTGGTGTAGATTTCAAGGAGGGATAGTTTTGGAAAGTAAGTAAAAATTGTACATCAATTTTAGGAAAGTGGACACTATTTTGGGACATCCCAAAATGGAATAATGGACTCTCAAAATGGGACGGAGGGAGTAATTTTTATATAGGGTTTGCACCAGGATCATAATAGGACTCTAATCTTGTGATTAGGAGCGAAACCCAAGAGGTGAGTGATGTTAATTTTGATATTTCGATGATTTTTATATTGAGTTCAATTGTAATGCCAAAGCATGTCTAAATAGCGTGATTTAATTTATTAGCTTATTATTGGGCAAAACTCATGTGGTTAAATTAGGCCCAATTTATTTGTGAAAGCATGGTGTAATGATTAAATGAGCATGTTGAGTTGCCTATTTGGGTCAATGGAAATCACTAGTTCTATACCACCATGGGGTAATCTTTGTGGTGGCGACCACGGCCGCCAGAGGCCTATGGGACCACACGTGTGAGGGCGTGGGTCATGACTAGTCACGTGGGCTTGGAGAGTGGAGCCGCGGGCTAGCCGGTAGTGGTGGGAGTGAACTAGTAATTGCCAGAGACTATAGCTATTTGTAATATGTTGAATTGAGCATGTTTATTACCCAAGATCATGATTGGCATTGCTCACTAAGCATATAACTTATATATTGTAATGGTTATTGAATAACCATCGTAGGTGTTCGTGGTGAGGAATCAGGGAAGTAAGCTGGGAAGTGGCTTGGCTAGGGTTGGGAAGTTGTTTTAAATTTGTTAATAATTACCTGCTTTTTAATTTAAAGCTTGCAATATAGTTGTAATTAATCGGTTTAATCTGGATTATAGTACGAGTCATATTTTGGTTGGTTTAAGACTTATGTAATATTTCTAGGCACACATCATATTTTAGTTGGGCCATAATCTCATGTAGTAATCTGCTTGTATAATTTGGACACTTGCTTTATAAGAGTGGTAAGTATTCCAGGTGTTGGGTACGGTTGATTGTAAATGGTTATTTTTAGTATTTTTATTTAAAGTATTTAAAACTCTTGCTTGTACTTGGGAGCTCATGTTTATGACTTTGGTTTAACTTTAAATGGTTTAAATCGTTAGTGCTGGTTTTAACTTTTGATTTGGTAATATTATTTGTGAATTTACTATTTGGTAAAATAGGGTTTTAGGCTAATTGCAAAGACAGGATTTTGCTTTTTTTTTATTATTGTTGAGCTTCTTTGGTTTAAGTTATTTTAAACTTATTTTGGAACTTTAATGATTAGGGTTAAGCCTTGGTGGCGTGCCACGTGTCCTAGGATCACCTAAGTGGTTCCGGGGTGTGACATTTAGTGGTATCAGAGCATTCGGCTAAGAGCCTTGGGTACGAGAGACGACGATTGAGAGTACGCATAGATGACGAGCATGTAAATACATTTCATGAATGCATATGAATAATTGTTGCTATGTTTTTATATAACATATTGGCATAGCATGCAATATATTTATGTCAATTGACTGAGAGGTAAGGAAATGGATCATAATCGGGAACGTTCACCTCATTCGAGGATGGACCACCTAGAAGATGTGGTAAGGAATTTTGTAAGGGCAGTAAGTGATCAGATGGGACGTGATAGACCTGCAAACCCACAACCACGGGCCGAGCGAGGAGTCATTGAACAATTTTATAAAAAAAAAAACCAAGTCAGTTTGATGGAGGCCTAGATCCATCACAAGCCGACCATTGGGTGAAGGATATGAACCGTATCTTTCGGGTAGTAGAGTGTACAGATGAGGAAAAGATAATGTGTGCTACCGACACTTTGAAGGGCGAAGCTCAAAACTGGTGGACAAATGTGATTGATCAAGGGGTACCAGAGACATGGGACAGATTCGTGAAAATTTTTATAAGCGGTACTTTCCAGCATCTGTCAAGACACAGTTGGGCCGTGAGTTTGCAAATCTACAACAAGGGGATATGACAGTAAATGAGTACGCAGCTAAGTACAACAGTTTACTTCGATTTGCACATCGAACAGTACCAAGAGAGGTGGATAGAGCACGAAAATTTAAAGGACTACGGGATAATATTAGAAGCCGAGTGGATACACATCAACTTAGAAAGGTGGCCAATGTGCAAGATGTTGCTTTGATCGCAGAAAGGGATATTGACAAGTATAAACAGAGCCAACAGAATAAGCGGCCAGCTGAGGGAAAAAGTAAAGGACAAAGTTTCTTTAAGAACCCGTTCTCGCGAGGTTCTAGTTCTAGCTCAGGAGTTCAAAGAGGAAGTTCCTTATCTGGGGAGAGTCGCCCATTATGTCCAACGTGCAATCGTCAGCATTGGGGAGTATGCCACTTGACACTATTGTGCAATATTTGCAGGCAAAAGGGCCATATAGCGAGAAATTGCCCATAAGCTCAAACCCAGAATACGGGGAGTATTAATCTAGATATGAGGGGAAAATGCTTTAAATGTGGACAGCCAGGACATCAAGCTAAAGATTGCCCAACAAGACGACAATGAGGGACAGGTTCTGTGGCTTCAACTAGGGCAAAACCAGGGACAATTGTGGATAAGGAAAAAGGGTCAGAAGAAAGACAAGGAAGGTATTATCGACTAATGCTAGGGGATGCTGCAGCAGCCGATTCTATCGTGTCAGGTACATTACTCATTTGTTCACACCCGCCGTATGTTTTAATAGATTCAGGTTCAACACATTCTCTTGTTGCATATGAATTTGTTAAACACTTAGACAGCATGTTAGAACCTTTAGGGTATAATTTGTCGATATCGTTACCCTTAAGTAAACCCAGGGTGACCTCATCAATATTTAAAGCATGTGAAATCAGGATAAATGATAGAGTTTTGACAGTGAATTTAATTCCGTTGGCCATTAATTATTTTGATGCAATTTTGGGTATGGATTGGTTATCCGTGAACCAAGCTACAATCGACTGTGAACAGAAAATAGTTACTTTTTGGCCAACGGGACAAGGGGAGTTTGGATTTCAGGGAACTGGTGTTGTAGCACCACCATATTTGGTTTCAGTAATACGGGCAGGCAAATTGTTGAAACAAGGTTATCGGGGCTTCTTATGTTCAATAATTGAGACACGAGTCACAGGGACTAAAGTAGAAGATATTTCAATTGTATGAGAGTTCCCAGATGTCTTTCCTGAAGATCTACCTGATGTACTAGTTGAGCGAGAAATTGAATTTACTATTGAAGTAGCCTCGGGGTCTCAGCCAGTATCGAAAACACCGTATAGAAAGGCACTGGTGGAGTTGAAAGAATTGAAGATTTAGTTGCAAGAATTTCTAAATAAGGGATTCATTCGACCTAGTGTATCGCCGTGCGCTTGTTTGTCAAGAAGAAAGATGGGACTATGAGGATGTGTATCGATTATCGAGAACTCAACAAGTTAACTATCAAGAGCAAATATCCGTTGCCTAGAATTAATGACTTGTTTGATCAACTTCAAGGAGCCCAAGTCTTTTCCAAGATTGATCTGCGATCGGGTTATCATCAGTTAAAAGTCAAAGAAGAAGATGTGGAGAAAACATCATTCAGGACCCGTTATGGTCACTATGAATTTCTTGTTATGCCTTTTGGGGTTACAAACGTACCGGCAGCATTTATGGATTTGATGAATCGAGTGTTTAAAGACTATTTGGATGAGTTTGTAATTGCATTCATAGATGACATCTTAATATACTCCAAGAGTGTAGAAGATCACGAGAGACATCTACGGTTGGTTCTACAACGACTTCATGAAAAGAAGCTGTTCAGAAAGTTGAAGAAATGTGAATTTTGGTTAACTGAGATAGCATTTTTGGGGCACGTGATATCAAAAGAGGATGTGTCAGTGGATCCACAAAAGGTTGAAGCTGTGGCCAATTATCTAGGAAGTCAAATGATAGTGTATGGGTAATCATTGATGGATTGACCAAGTCGGCACATTTTCTACCAATTAAGACCAATGATCCGAAGAAGTTAGCTGAATTATATTTTCAAGAAATTGTGAGACTTCATGGAGCTCCAGTATCTATAGTCTCTGATCGAGATAGTGCATTTACATCAAGATTTTGGCAAGGGATGCAAAGAGCAATGGGTACTAAATTGAGTTTCAGCACAGTCTTCCATCCTCAAACCGATGGACAATCAGAACGTGTAATTCAGATACTAGAAGATATGCTTTGACTTTGTGTTTTGGATTTCAAAGGGGATTGGGAAGATCATTTGCCATTGGCTGAATTTGCTTATAATAATAGTTATTAATTCATTATTGGGATGGCGCCTTTTGAGGCTTTACATGGGCGTAAGTGTCATTCTCCACTTTGTTGGATCGAGATTGGTTAAAGGAGATTGATAAGGCCCGAAATTGTTCAGCAAACTACAGAAAAGATAAAGACAATACAACAAAGGCTTCAAATGGCCCAAAGTAGGTATAAAAGCTATGCGGACTTGAAAAGAAGACCGATAGAGTATGGAGTTGGGGATTTTGTATTCTTGAAAGTATCACCTTCAAAGGGTATTACGAGGTTTGGGAAACGTGGGATGTTGAATCGAAGGTATGTTGGGCCATTTGAGATCATTGGTAGAGTTGGACCAGTAGCTTATCGGTTAGAATTACCACCAGAATTGGCTAATGTGCATGATGTATTTCACATATCAATGTTAAGGAAATGTGTATCAGATCTGAAGAAAGTGAGTATTCCAGAGCCGTTGGAAGTCAGGGAAGACTTGACTTATATCGAGCAGCAAGTCAAGATTCTTGGCAGAAAAGAACAAATTCTGAGGATAAAGACTATTCCTTTGGTTATGGTGCTATGGCGGAATCACTCTGTTGAGGAAGCCACGTGGGAAAGAGAAGATGAAATGAAAGAGAAGTATCCAATCTTTTTTGAAACTTGAGGTACTACGAGTTTGAGGACAAACTCCTTTTTAAGGGGGGAAGAGATATAACGCCCGCTCCCGCGGTTTATATTTAATATTGCTTTAGCATGCATAATCATGAGTTAATGTTAAATTGATGTGTTATGTGACACTTATTGGAGGTGGGATTAACCCACTAAGTTGCTTATGGGTGTCCAATTAGGAACCCAGTTGTGGCCAATATGGCAATCCCAAGTTGGGATATGTGTTGATGGGTCCCAGTTGATATGGGGCAGCAATGTGTGGAACTCCCTATGTGCCTAAATGCTTATTAAGGCTTAAATGATTAATTATTTTATTGTTGATAATATCATGTTAGTAGGTAGTGGCCACTTTTGGGGTCAATTAGGGGTACCTTTGTGAGCACGAATTGAACACGTTACATAATTAGTAGGCTAATTAGCAACTTCATATAATTATATTGGATCACTTATGGGACCCATGCAAGACATAGACAAATACTCATTTAGGTTTGCTATAGCTTTAATAAGTTTTATAATTACTAGGGGTAAAATTGCAAAATGGGTAAAACTTGGTGGATGGTATAATTAAAAGGAGAAAATTTGCTAGTGAGACACGTTAAGAGGTGACTCATAATCACCTTCTTCTTCATTTTGGTTACAACAGTGTAGAGATATACGGGATTCGAATATCGACGGAAGTTTTGACGCCAAGCTTTTCGATGACGATTGATGCGCTTACCACGTCAGTTTTTAAAATAGGCTACATATTCAGACTCCTGGGGGTGAGTCTAATCTATTGGTACTAATTTTATTGAGTTCTGTGATAGTTTTTCCGCGACCCATTTTGGGGTTTTAGCTCATAACTTGTAATTTTTATATAGGGTTTGTACCTGGATCATAATAGGATTCTAATCTTGTGATTAGGAGCGAAACCCAAGAGGTGAGTGATGTTAATTTTGATATTTGGATGATTTTCATGTTGAGTTCAATTGTAATGCCAAAGCATGTCTAAATAGCGTGATTTAATTTATTAGCTTATTATTGGGCAAAATTCATGTGGTTAAATTAGGCCCAATTTATTTGTGAAAGCATGGTGTAATGATTAAGTGAGCATGTTGAGTTGCCTCTTTGGGTCAATGGAAATTGCTAGTTCTATACCACCATGAAGTAATCTTTGTGGTGACGACCACGGCTGCCAGAGGCCTATGGGGCCGCATGTGTGAGGGCGTGGGTCATGACTAGTCACGTGGGCTTGGGGAGTGGAGCCGCGGGCTAGCCGGTAGTGGTGGGAGTGAACTAGTAATTGCCAGAGACTATATTTATTTGTAATATGTTGAATTGAGCATGTTTATTACCCACGATCATGATTGGCATTGCTCACTAAGCATATAGCTTATATATTGTAATGGTTATTGAATAACCATCGTAGGTGATCGTGGCGAGGAATGGGGGAAGTAAGCTGGGAAGTGGCTTGGCTAGGGTTCGGAAGTTGTTGTAATTTTGTTAATAATTAGCTACTTTTTAATTTAAAGCTTGCAATATAGTTGTAATTAATCGGTGTAATCTGGATTGTAGTACGAGTCATATTTTGGTTGGTTTAAGACTTATGTAATATTTCTAGGCAAACATTATATTTTAGTTGGGCCATAATCTCATGTAGTAATCTGCTTGTATAATTTGGACACTTGCTTTATAAGAGTGGTAAGTATTCCAGGTGTTGGGTACGGTTGATTGTAAATGGTTATTTTTAGTATTTTTGTTTAAAGTATTTAAAAACTCTTGCTTGTACTTGGGAGCTCATGTTTATGACTTTGGTTTAACTTTAAATGGTTTAAATCGTTAGTGGTGGTTTTAACTTGTAATTTGGTAATATTATTTGTGAATTTATTATTTGCTAAAATAGGGTTTTTGGCTAATTGCAAAGACGGGATTTTGTTTTTTTTATTATTGTTGAGCTTCTTTGGTTTAAGTTATTTTAAACTTATTTTGGAACTTTAATGATTGGGGTTAAGCCTTGGTGGCGTGCCACGTGTCCTAGGATCATCTAAGTGGTTCCGGGGCGTGACAAATTGACCACACAGCTCGAGACATTTTTGGTTCAGTTGAGGGTTGCCAGTCCTTGCATACACCTTCACATCCCCCTGCTGCACCACCCACTTTAGTGCCTTCATCATCTGCTCCGCCACCTCTGGTTGTGTCTGTTCCTCCATCAACTATTCCTTCTGACATGACTGTGAGTGACCCGAGTACTGCTCCAGCAGTGGCTGAGGGTGGAGGTGAGGATGCTTTATGCTGCCCTATCGAGATTCCGACCAATGCTGCTGACGATTAGATTATGATAGTTGAGAGAGTGAGAGCTTTTGTTGTATTTATTTTCTTTTGATATCTCTACTCTCTTTTTGGTTATTATTTTTGTATGATTAAACTCAGATCACTATTCTGTCCTAGTATGGTTTTATTTTTCCACTGATTGGTGATATTGCTATGTATGAATTATGTTTTATAATAAATTTGTTTATTGATCCTGGTTGTTTGGAGATTGTATGAACTTTACAGGTTGCTATGCTTGCTGTTATTAGTTTGTTCTACTAGGTGATACCCATCTATTTTAAATTGAAAATCAACTTCTGAGGACATTGCTATTTTCAGTTGGAGGTAGGATGTAGAAAGGTACTCACATGTACATGTTCACACTTAGCACTCTGGATAATTTCATTGCAGGTTTCATACAATATCAGTACAATTTAAAAAAAAAGTTAAATTAATTAATTAGTAAAATAAAGATAAAAATTTTGAAATTTTTTGAGAATTGTGAACTAAATGATAGAATAACTTTGAACTTTCACTCCCGATTAGTTATGCAATTACGCATTTATATTTGTCTCATCCTTTTAGGAATTAAGTTCACGCGTTCTTCTAGTATCCCTAAGATGATTGCATGTGTTGACCTTTCATGAATCCAACATCCATATGCACTAGTTGATAGCTATGTAGAAAATATTAAAATGAGTTGCTACGACTTTTGTGCTAAAAGAATGAGTAGTGAAAATTATTTATCCTTAATGAGTTTCGATCCAATCTTCTTTTCTGATGGAATTGTCAGATAAACTCGAATTGTTTTTCTCGATTATGCTTATTAAATTCGTTGAAATAGCCTTAATTAACTCTTCATTTTGGCTGCTTATTATAGGAGAATGTTCGGGATTTACCAACTAAACCCGATAAACATTGAAGTGCCAAAACTAAGAAATTAAGAAAATGATTTAAGCCATCGATATCCATTTCTTAACCTATACATATCCCTTTACCTACATTCAAGAAACCGTTTCATTTCCAACCCCACCCTAGTTCAATATTGCCATTTCTATTATAAAAATACAAACTCCTAATCTTATACCTTGACCCCAATGGACCCCATTGCGCGCTGTCAAAGTATGTGATTGGAAGAGTGTAGTTGTGGGAGTTGCTTTAAAAAAATCATATGCAAGAATGGAAGGTGCTTATAGATGTGAAAAGGATAAAAATGAGAAGATAGACTCCATCCCTTACTGCGACATGCATTTTCTCTCTTATCATCTCTGTGTGCCATATAAGAAAAAGAAAAGAAAAACCAAAACTCAAAGTCTTAAAGATTCTTAAAGGATTAGTTTGAACATGAACATGTGAATTGAGTTATCCATGGTAGTTCACTCCTCTAGTAAGTATTCTATTCGTCAGACTATACACTCTAAATGCCCGTTTTTTAAAGCGTCGGGTATAAAAACATTAGTAGCCATAATATCACTCCTATCAAAGCTTTCATACAATGTGGGATCATTCTTAAGCATGTTTCTGTGAGACTTTGTTTTATGAGTGTGAACCAATGTGAGAATTGAGTTAAAATTATAGGTTCTAAAGGTACGATAGTCTAAATAACTCTAAACAAGGTTTGATGCATAGCTGTTAACTTAACACACATACGGAAGCATGAATGTGATACATATGTCATATCTATCTTGGTGGCATGAGGAGCATGTGGATTTCTTTCATGGTTTAATGGAGATTAATATGTCTTTGTAGAGCTGAGTTAGCAGTTGAATGGTAGGGAGTGTTCAAAGGTTTTTCTTTATCTTTTTCGACTTAAATTTAAGAATTTTGTGGGTATATTCACTGCAAATCCTCACGAGACAACACTCGTCCGCTAGGGAGAACCTAGGGGTTAAACGGCTTGTTGTATTTGCTAAATGCAACTGCGATTCCTGCGAAAGTGAGTTAGGAATTATCTCTTTCTACTTAGGTTAGCTTGCTTTTAGTTATGTTGTTTTCTTTTCATCGTTGTATTTTAGTTTTGCTTGTTTTTACTATCGCTTTATCGCTAAGGACTAGCAATAAGCTAAATGGGGGTTATGACAAGCGGGGGTATTTGTAAAATACAACCGCGCTAAAATAAGAAAAAATACTGATTTAGTTTACAATTCCCTATTACATTTGCAATATGTGTTAAAATACCAATTTATATACAATGTGACAAATCTACGATGAGTTGGGTTGTTTTAGCTGCTATTTTGTGCAGATTACTATGGTTGCTTTGTGCAGCGATGAATAACAGGTTAAGGGTAAAGCTTAATTACAAGCAAGACAATTCAAGGCTGAAATGTGGAGTTTGAGTGATCGAAGAGGGCTCAAGCGATCGACCTTTCGATCAATCGAAGAATATTCATGCGCTCGAGGATTTTCACAGTTCAAGCGATCGAATGAAGTTCGATCGATCGAACATGCCTTTTATCAAAATTTTACGCGCACACAGCAGAAACAGATTGTTAGTAACCCTAGCTAGGATTTCTCTATATTTATTAGTTGTAAACTTGTCCTCAAGGATGCCCACCTTTTGTTTCACAGCTTTCCATAGAGAGCGAGAGAGTTTTACTTTGGTTTTTGTAGGTTTCATTCTTTGGATATTGAGTTTCTTGATGATTAATACGAGTTTGATTTTGTTTCAGGTTCTATATTGCTATTATTTACTTTCTGCTGGTAGTTTTCATAGTTTAATTAATGGTAATCACAGTGTTGCATATTAGTTTCTTCTTAAACCATAGTTTTGATAATTTTTATGTTAAAAACACAACCTAACAATCCCTTAATGATTTCTTACATCAAAAACCAATCTGTGATACTCCAGACCATGTCTGAGTAGTTCCAGAGTTAGGAAATTACGATGAAACAGTGATCTCCAGCCTCTACCATGCACCAGAATAAAACATGTGTTCAATTGATCGAGGTATTTTGATCAATCAAACCAGAGATATAGTCAAGCGATCGAAGACATTTCGATCGCTCGAGAGATGATGATGCTCGATCGATCAAAGGCGCGTCGAACGATCGAAAACTCAGATTCTTGAGATGATCCTTTTCAGTATTCCTACACTTTATGTTTTCGAGATTCGTTATCAAACTTTCCCCATATGCTCAGTTTGTCAAAATTGTTTTTCTTCAATAACTTTTGCAAACCACTTTGAATGCATACAACATTTAGAGTGCAAGTCTCAACTATTGTTTTAAACCGCCTTCATGTATTTTGAAATCAACTGTGATGATATAGTCTCGGTCATGAAATGGGCTATTAATCCTTTATCCTTAGAAATACGGAATACTGTAAGAGATGTACTCCATAGAGCATTAATAAAACTGCATGGTAGATGGTTCAATCACCGTGAATTCATGTGATCCCAACATTACCCTTTTATAAAGTAAAATCGTTTTAAATATCGCTTTAGTTTAGTTAGTTTTTTTTTGTTTTTAAAAAACGGTAAATAGTTCGTTTAGTTTAGTTGGTTAATTATTAGTTTAATTTAGTTGCTTTATTTCAGTAGTTGTTCATTGTGGAACTTTGTGTTCTACACCTTCTTTAAAGCTTGAATTTTTTTTTCTTTTTGAGTCTAGTCTAAGTAAGTAACCGTAAACCTTCTCTATGGGATCGACCTGGTCTTACCAGAATACTGCTTGCACGTCTGCCTATACTTGGGTATTGCACACAAGAGCACACAAATTAATTCCATGACAGGTACAGGTAAAAGTTGCAAGAGTCCTAATGGCTTCTAATGCTCCCCTTCAACTTGTTGACAAGTAAAACACTTCAAAATGTGTCTCTTCATTCCTTCCCACCAAAAACTTCTTTTTAACGCATTGTACATCTTTGTAATACCCGGTTGAACTATTAATATTGACATATGTGTGTAGACACCCCGATTTTGACTAAACGTCGAATTAAGGAGAATGTTACCTCTAAGTCTGATGATGACAACGTTGGAACAAACCTAGTACTTCCAAAGATGACTCAAGCTCTTCGAAAGACTCTCTAACCTAAACAAAAAGCAAAAAAGGGAAAAGAAAAGGAAGATGGAGGCCGAACGACACTCGAGTCCTTTTGCAGCAGTCACGGGCTGCCATTGCGGCAGTCTCTGGACCGTCGTACGACATTCTGTGACTGCCGCGAATTTCATCAAGTGTCGTAAAAAATGGATTTTTACTAAAAGAAAACGGCAGTCCATGGAGTTGTCTGCGGTATTCAATGAATGTCGTTCCGGTATTCACTAAATGGCGCAACGGCATTTATTGAGTGCCGCTTCCAACTCCAGTAACTGCCGCATTTTTGCAACAGACAGCTAGTATACATCACGTTTTGTATTATCAAAAGGACGCCTGAATTATGGTTTTTGCCCCAAAAATGACTTAAATACCCCCTTTAACTTGCCTATAAATAGTTGATGAATATCCTCTTGCATGTGGTTGACAAATCTAGCTTAATCCTAGAGGATATACTCCCACTTACTCTTGAAAAAGCTTTATTAAACACAATTAGAAGTAGGTTTTGAGAAGGTTAAGGGGAGCATTTAAGTAGAATTATAGTGGAAGAGCTTGATTAATCTTTGGAAGTTCTCCAAAAATCACCAACTTGAGGAAACTTTGGAGGTAAAGCTTTAAATCAATTAGTCTTGATTACATTCTAATCACCAAAATGCTTAGAGTCTTTGAATTTTATTCTTCTTTTCTTTCTAATCTTTGAGATTCTTAAGACCCTCAATGTCTTACCTGAATCCTTAGACCTAAAAATCCTTTCATTCTTTTGTAAGTTCATGGTTTACAAAAAAGATTGAGGTTTAGGTTTGTTACTTGTGTCTATCCATATTTCTTTGAGACTTACAAGACATGAACATCTTTAGTCTCCAATGACCACCAAATGGTAGGAGAGCTAGCTTTAGACAAGCCCAACTCCATGGCCTATTTGTCTAAGTTGACAAGAATAAGATGAACTCACCAAATGTGCAGTGAGTTTACAATATGTTTTTGATCATAGATTTTTAGTTGAACATCAAACCGTTGGAATGGAGTAAAACCAACGAGAAAATGTTTATAACCGTTGGATTTTTAGTTTCATGTTTTGAGTGGTTTGATCAAGGATTTTATGGAACAACTATAATATGTCCAGAGTATTAGAATAGTAACACTCTTTTGAAATAAGCAAATCAGAACCTTAATCAAGCACTTTTTACCCAAAATACATTTTTCTAAGTGGTTTAATGTATTAGGAAGCTACCCTAAAAAGAACAAAGCATTTATGATTTGTTTACTATTTTTAGAAAATCTTTCAAGAACTCTGGACAGAGGGTTGTAGAATCCTTAGTGATGTCTGGTTTTTGTCCAATTCCCGGAGATCTAACCGTTGAAAATTTGATTTGCTTTTTGGGTTAAAAACTAGACACACAAGGGCATCTTGTGTCCAAAATTCATCAAGATCAAACCACGGAAACCATGCTTTTTTATTTCTTTGAAGTTCTGATCTGCTATTAGCAATTTTCAGAATTCTGTAACAATTTTGATCAATCTTATAAATAATGGCTTAGATGATATTTTCATGAGTTAAGGTTCAAACCATATTTCAATAGTGATTATTTAAGCTTGAATATAAAGTTTAAGTGACCTAAATCAATAAGTACTTCACGATTTCTTCTTGTTTGTGTTTACATTCATCCATGTGACTTGACGTTCAAAATTAGGATTTGTTTGCTTTAGGTTAATTACATTTGATAGATTTAGGTTAGAGGCCTAGGATCATTATTCAATTTTACATGCTGTATATCATGTGGACTAACCCTTGTTTTGTAGCATTGATGAGGTACGACTTTTCGACTCTCCCTTAGCTTAACTTTTCTTTGATTTTATCAATTTTATGACCTCATGCGTGACACATTTGAATTAGGATCTTGCCTTATGTGAATACATGTGATTAGAGACTCTTTTCTAGGATTTTCTTTCATTTGTATGCATTGCACGTTTAATATCGCGGCTGGATCCTAGGTAAGTTCTCTTTGTTCCCTATTGCATATCATATTGCTTGCTACTTGAATTATGTGATTTTTTTGAATAATATTTTATCACTTGCAATCTTACACCCTTTAGACATGTTTTTGTAATGTATATTTATACATATGTATTAGTTGAGGGCACATTGAAATTAATACTTCGATTAAAAGGATGTTAAGTAGAGGCCTATAGCGAGATAGGACGAGAAGGGGTGCTTTAGTCCGATGGGCTCCTTCCCTTCTCGCTCCATAATCCCCGGACCTAGTTTAATCTTTGGTTTCGCAAAAAGATCAGTTGCTTTAAAATAGGTTTCTTAATTTTCCTTTTAAAAAATTAAGTGGCGACTCATTTGTTTTGAATTTGAAATTTAAAGGATTTTAAAAGAAAAGCTGTGGGTAAGGATAAAAATTGCGATATCCACAATCTGGCGACTCTGCTAGGGATCGAACCCAAAATCTCTGGTTTCGCAGACCAGAATTCTGATTTTGGGTTCATTTGAGGATTAGACTCGAAAACATCCTTTTAATCAAATTAATTAATCTTTGTGTGCCAGTTGCATTTCACTTGCCTGTCCAGCCAGTCGATTGCACGGAACTATGACCTTGGAGGCTTGGGGCAACCCGGTCAGTCAAGCCATCATGGGACTGCGTGATCACCCTTGATCTCGTACCATGATTTGGTATATGAAGCATCCTATCGGATGTGTGTCAAGGGTCCCTTATTTGACCAAAACCCAGCCTCTTCATGATAGCTTCTATAGAACCTTTTAAATCTTAGGAAATCAATTCTTGATTAGGGTTATGTGCTAGGAAGTCTTGTATGCCCGGAAGGGATTATTTGAGATGATGATGATACTTACTTAATACGAGACATGTAAACTCTTAATCGCTTTTGAGCAATTCCTCTTCATGTCCCATGACATTTGGGAATATGTTAGATTTTGATTATAAGATTACATCTCTTCTATCATGTTTATCTAAGCATCATTGACCTTGTATGTATCCGAATTCATGAAAAGTACGGTGATAATCCGATCGTGTGATCCTTCTACCCAAAGAATTTTAAATCCGTTTTTGAAAGCAAACAAATTTTTACCATCTTTATTCAAAAGTTTTCAATCGTTCTTTCAAAAAAAATCTTTGAAGTTCACTTTTTAATTTCAAGTTAACCCTTGTAGAAGGAAGAACCCAAATTTTTTGGGTGTTTGTTTTTGAAAATTTTCACCAACTAAAGAAAATGCTTTTCAAATGAATTTAAAAAATTTTGAATACCCGACCTTCGAAAAGGGTAGTGAGGATCACAATGAGAGGTGAAATTGGCGCATTTGAGATGAATGAGGATCTTATGTGCTTATGTGTTTATGTGTTAGGATTAGGATTTTCTTTTTCTTTGACATATAGAATAGGCACACACACACATGCATTGCATCTGTGTGACATGTAAAAGAAAGTTTTTACCAAATGTCTTTGTGTGACAAAAGGAAGGTGATAAAAAATTTTAAAAGAAAAATTTTTAAATTTGTTGTAGGGGCGAAAATAGCATCAAGTTCATATCAAGCCTAGTTTAGGGATCCCATGGCGAGGCTGGTAAGAAGAGAAGACGCTGAAATGGCAGAAGAAAGGAACGAGGAAGTAGCCGGGTTGAGAACATTGGTAGAACAACAAGCAGAACAAATGAGGCAGCAAGCCGAAAACATGAACCGAATGATGGGAATGATAGAAGCACTGAATCGCCGACCGCCGCTTGCAGTTTTGCCGGTTGTGGACCCACCTCTAGGGGGAGAAGGAGATTGGTTTGATGATCAGGAGGCACAGTGGACTGATGCGCTGCAGACCAACAGGGAAAGGGAGAAAGCTGAGAAAGAGAGGTTATTGACCGAGAAGATCGAGAAGCTGGAAAGGGTGATGCGTAAGGCTCAAGGAGTTGACACTTATGTAATGGAGTTGGAAGGACTGTACAATGGAGTCCATGAGACATTGCCAATCGGCTTTGAGATGCCAGTTTTTTATAAGTTCGACAGAACGGGGAACCCTCGCAGTCATGTACGGATGTGTATCGGAGCTTTCCAACCAAGCGGATTAAGCACCACCATGAAGGTCATTTTGTTCCAACAAACTTTAACCGGAGCTGCCTTATCCTGGTACCTCACTCTCTAACCAAGCAAGACCTGGGTTTGGGAAGAGGTGATCAAAGCATTCGTGGCGCAATATGAGTACAATCAGGACCTGGAAGTTACCGTCAGAGATTTGGAGACTACCAGGCAAGGAAATAGAGAGACTTTCGCTGAATACTTGAGCTGTTGGAGGGGAAAGGCGGCTAAAATGGTACAGAGGCCATCCGAGAAAGACCAGATCTGAATGCTGATGAAAAACCTTCAACCTGTCTATCAAGAGAAAATGAGATTCCAGTCGATCAACACTTTTGCTGAGTTATTTGATGTAGGGACTCGGATCGAAGATGCAATCTAAGAGGGAGTAATAAAAAAGGAGGAACAACCAAATCGGTATAGAAGACCGAACTATGGGTCCAATGGAGGACAGTCGGGGGGTCACTCTGGCCCCACTGATGTTAATGCACTGAACGGCCCGGAGAGGAAATTTGACATAACACCAAGGAAAGGGGGGGACGAAGCACCGAGAAAATTCTCAGATCTGGGAGTAACACTGTCAACCGCTCTTGATAGGCTGTTAGCGAAAGGACATCTCTGTCTGTTAGAACCTCGACCTCTACCAAGTCCACTTCTGCCAAGTTTTCAAGGAGATCTCTTTTGTAAATTCCACCAACAGAAGGGCCACTCAACAGATCGGTGCATGAGGTTAAGGCACTAAATCCAAGATCTAATCGATAACAAGGTGATATTAGAACTGCCCGTCAGAGCTCCAAATGTCACAAGGAATCTGCTACCAAATCTCCATGATGTACCACCACCGCAAGGCCTGTATTTCTTAGGGATAGAAGAAATCATCTTCGATCCGTCTAGGCTAATCACTAGGGCTGGGACACCAAGGAGGCCTTATTAGCTGATGGAGAATCCGACAATCTATACCTTGGAGGATGTTCCGAAGGGATGTGAAGAGGAAAAAGCAGAACAAATGGATTGGTGGGTTCAGGAAATAGGCAATGTAGATCAGATGGAGGATGATTTGTGGTACAAGAGTGATGAAGAGGTGGGAATCAAAAATGAGAATTCGAGAAGGGTTTCGGAGGCCGACAATCTATGGAAGAGGGAAGAAGTCAGTCATCTGACCCGATCAGGCAGACACTTCAAGCCGTACAAAATGGAAGAAGACCACCCGGGCAGGGATCTAGACAAGGGAAAGGAAAAAATAGATGAAGAAGCAGCGGAAGACAGGGTCCTGAAGCAATTGAAGAAAACTCAGGCTAACATCACTATTTAGGGCTTACTGATCGCTTTAAAATGTCACAGGAAGGCAATCTTGGATGCTTTAAATCAATCTGACGTTTCAATCGATGCAACACCAGAAGACCTCGTGGGAATGATCAGTAGGATTCCAACTCTGGCTATTACCTTCTCATCAGACGACCTACCTCTGGGAGGGCTCGCTCACAATAAGCCATTCTATGTCATTGTTGAATGCCTGGGGAATACTATACCTGCCTATGTTATTGATAATGGATCTTCTCTAAACGTGTGTCCGTTCTGAACAGCCAAGCGCATGGGTTTAGATAAAACAACGTTTGTGGCATCCGAGCAAAAAGTAAGGGCGTATGACAACACTCAAAGAACGGTCATGGGAATAATTCTCCTCCATTTAGTTATCGGGCCCATGGAAAAGGAAGCCGAATTTCAAGTCATCGACATACATGCTTCTTTCAATTTACTGCTGGGAAGGCCGTGGCTAGACAGTTTGGGCGCCATACCATCTATGGTTCATCCGAAAGTCAAGTGTGTTTGGAAGAGCAAGGTCTGCGATATTCTCGGGGATAGTTAGGTTCGTTCGTTTGAAACTTCATCAAGCGCACTAGTTTTAGAGGTACAATTCCAAGAAGGAGAGACAGGACTGGGAGGGTTCGAATTCCTTAATATGTTGGAAGGGGAGAAACCAAGAGAGTTCCTGCCACTTTACTTCGATCAGTATGCAAGCCCGTTGATCGCAGGGATCATGAAGAAGATGGGTTTCTTTCTAGGCATGGGATTGGGTAAGAATCGTCAAGGTCTGCCAAAATTTTCGAATGTCGCCACTCAGACTCACACTCATGGTCTGGGGTATCAACCATCAGAGAAAGAGCTGAGAGAGAAGAAGAAAGCGACTAATGCATCGTTGGACCCTTATCTGAAAACGCTCAACGGATACTTTGTGAAGGAAGAAGAAGATTTCCCCATTTGCGGCTTCTCAGAACCATGGATGGATCAGAAAGATAAGTGTTTGAAGCCGGGGTTTGAGATCTTCTTCCCCCATGAGTTCTCTGCGTATGAAGATCCATACTTGCAGATGCCTGTTAAGTCAGTTACTGCCAAAGATTGGGTTGGAGCGCTAGATGGCTCGGTCATGAAGGACTTGCTGGGCGAATGAAGTAAAGAAATTATGGAAGCAGGTCATGAAAAGGCAAAGGAATAATACGTCGAGGGTATGGTTGAGGAGACAGCTAAAAGTGAGGAAAATTTGGAAGATCAAGAGAAGACCGACAAAGGAGCACCTGGGAAAGAAGAGATGGAGGAAATTACCAAGATAGGGGATCTGGAAGAATGCTTCATCACCGATCTAGGAGGAGAAAGCAAGAAAGAGTGGGTTTTTGAGTCTAGTGATAGGTATCCCCCACACACAGAGTCTGTAATGGCCCAAATGAGGCGTCTTTCAATTTCCATGTCTGTTGTAATCACTCTAAAGAAAATCAATGAAAGCATGACTAATTCTGCCTACTCGAATGCGCTTAATGAATGTGATGATCATGAAATACCCATTGAATTGCAAAAATTAATTGAAAAAGAAAAAGAATCTGCATGTAAAATCATCGAGGACACTCTAACAATTAATCTAGGAAATGAAAATGATCCTCAAAATGTCTTCATCGGCTCTACACTTAGCAAAGAAGAAAGCAAAGAACTAATCAAACTATTAAGTGAATTCAAAGATGTTTTTGCATGGTCTTATAATGATATACCAGGCATTGATCCAGAAATAGTCCAACACCACATCCCCAGCTTTCCCAATTCCAAACCTGTAAAACAAAAATTGAGGCGAATGAGGCCTGAATGGGCACTCAAAGTCAAAGAGAAAGTTGAAAAGCAGTTAAGAGCCAGATTCTGAATGGTCACCGAGTATCCGGAATGGATCGCCAACATAGTGCCTGTCACGAAAAAGGATGGTCGTGTTAGGGTCTGTGTCGACTTTCGAGATCTAAACAAAGCCAGCCCTAAAGACAATTTCCCATTACCACATATCGACGTCCTCGTTGATAACACCGCCAGGCATAAACTTCTGTCCTTCATGGACAGATTCTCAGGGTACAACCAAATTCTAATGGCACCCGAGGATAGGGAGAAAACCACTTTCATCACACCAAGGGGGACTTATTGCTATAGGGTGATGCCATTCGGGCTTAAGAATGCAGGGGCGACATATCAGCGGGCCGCTACTATATTGTTGCACGACATGATCCATAAAGAGGTAGAGGTGTACATGGATGATATGATTATAAAATCTAAGGAGAGAGAAGGACATTTAGAGGCGTTGAGGAAATTCTTCAAAAGATTGAGGGAATATAGAATGAGGCTAAACCCCCAAAAATGCACCTTCGGGGTCACCACCGGAAAGCTGTTAGGATTCCTCATCATTCAGAGAGGGATAGAGGTGGATCCGACCAAGATAAAGGCCATAGTCGAAATGAAGCCGCCCAAGAATGAAAAAGAGCTAAGGGGATTTCTCGGTAGAATACAGTTCATAAGCCGCTATCTCGAAACTCACCTTAACCTGCGACCCGTTGTTCATGTTAGTCAAAAAGGGAGAAAAGTTTGAATGGGATACCCTGTGTCAACAAGCTTTTGATAAGATCAAGACCTACCTCCAAAACTCACCTGTCCTGTCACCACCCTCACCCGGGAGGCCTTTATTGCTGTACCTTTCAGTGTCCGAGGATTTAATGGGATGTATGTTGGCCCAAGAAAAGGAAGAAGGGTGTGCAGAAAAAGCCATTTATTATTTGAGCAAGACGATGACCGGATATGAACTAAAATACTCACCTTTAGAAAAAGCCTGTTGGGCCCTAGTCTGGTGTACCCGTCGTTTAGGCACTACATTTTAGCCTTCCTTATTGTCCTAATCTACTGAATACCTGCTCAAAAAGTTTATCTTGACTAGTAGAATTTCCCGTTGGACCATGATACTGGCCGAATTCGATATCATATACCACTTCCAAATCTGTTAAAGGAAGGGCCATTGCTGAATACCTAACCGACCTTGCTGTAGAATTTGAGGAGAAAGGGGAGTTCAAGTTTCCCGATGAAGGGATAATGGAGTTAAAGGAGGATCTGTGGAAGATGTATTTCAATAGATCCACCAGCCAATTAGGTTATGGGGTTGGAATCATCCTCATGGCACCCGATGGAACACCTACCCCGTTAGCCGTCAAGCTTAAGTATTATTCAACCAACATCATGGCCGAATACGAGGCTTGAATAATTGGGATGGAAGCAGCCTTAGCTAAAAAAGTATGAAGGATCGATGTCTTCGTAGACTCTAACCTGATCATTTCCCAAATGCGAGGTGATTGGAGGGTAACGCATAAGAAGTTTAGGCCTTACCATGACTACCTAGAAAGCCTAAAAGTACAGCTCAAAGAAATATCATTCCACTACCTTCCCCGTGAAGAAAACCAGTTAGCCAATTCCCTAGCTACCTTGGCCTCAATGATACAAATCCCTTCGGGAGTCACCATGATACCATTATCCATAGAAATCAGGAACCAACCTTCATTCGAGATGATCGCAATGGTGGAGGAAGGAGGTGAGTTGCCTTGGTACACGGATGTTTGGAATTTCATTGAGAAAGGAGAATACCCCGAGGGAGCCTCAGAGAAGGGCAGAAAGGCGATCTAAAGGTTCTCTGCCGAGTTTGTGACCTATGCGAATAAGTTGTGGAAGAAATTGTATACCAGGTTCAATCTGGAGTGTCTATATGGAAGAGAGGCTAGGAGGATGATGAAAGAGACACACGAAGGAGTCTATGGGCCCCACATGAACGGACATATGCTGGCCAAAAAGATAATTCGTCCGGGGTTATACTGGACCACTTTGGACAAAGACTGTTGTGAGTACGTCAGAATGTGCCATAAGTGTCAGATCCATGCACATCTAATGCATACTTCACCTTCCCAGCTCTATAGCATGACCACGTCGTGGCCTTTCTCAGTTTGGGGCGTTAATATTATTGGTGAGATAGTTCCAAAGGCATCCAATGCACATCGATACATAATCGTGGCAATAGATTATTTCACCCAATGGGTAGAGGCAGTGTCATACGCCACTTTGAAGGCCAAGGATTTTGTGAGCTTCATAGAAAAGAGCATAATTTGTAGATATGGGGTCCCGAATGAGTTCATTTCAGACCATGATAGCCATTTCCAAGGAGAATTTATCCCACTCCTAGAAAAGTACAAGATCACCCGCCACCAGTCTTCCCCCTACAGGCCCCAAATGAACGGAGCAATAGAAGCAGCAAATAAGAATATTAAAGCAATCTTAGGGAAAATGACCGATACATACAAAGATTGGCACGAGAAGTTACCATTTGCATTATGGGGATACCGCACCTCCGTGAGAACTTCCACGGGAGCTACACCGTACTCATTGGTTTATGGGATGGAAGCCGTTCTCCCAATTGAAGTAGAAATACCTTCTTTGAGAATCTTGGCAGAGTGTGAAGTGACTGAGTTGGAATGGATGCGAGGGAGGTATGAGGAACTAATGTTGCTTGATGAGAAAAGTTTGGCTATAATAAACCACACTCGAGGATACCAAAAGAGGATAGCTTGTGCTTTCAACAAGAAGGTCCGCCCAAGGAAGCTTGCTGAGGGTGACCTGGTCCTCAAAGAACTGAAAGTGCCCATTTATGACCCCAGAGGAAAATTCAAACCCAACTGGGTTGGGCCGTACATCATTAAGACTCTCCTCTCTGGACGAGTGGCCTATCTCATGGACCTAGACGAGGTTGAGTTTAAACAACCGATCAACCTCAATCGCCTCAAGAAATACTTTGCTTGAAACCACTTCTTTCAAAACCTCCTACTTAGATGAACTATGCTTGACCTGATTTCTGCTAGGAGATACGTAGGTAACTTACTCGGTTTGGTCATTAATAATTTCCTAAAAGGCACTTTCCGTCGAGCCATAAAAAGCTGTACTGCGGACCTGATACCTGTTCGGGGATAAGTAGGCGGGCTCCCCAAAAGCTTTCGGTCCTCCAAAACCCAAAAAGAAGAACCCTGTACTAAACTAGGGGCAAACTAGCATTTTCTCCGAACCACCTCGAAGCCCCAAAACCAGAGGCAAACTTCGTTTCCTCTCCAAAGAACCTATATATTTACCTTAAACCCATCTCTAGATCTCCTGACTATCATAATGAGTACTATAAAGAAGCAAATGTGAATTCATGGCCTAGAATGTGTAAAGCATCAAGCAAGATACAAGGCAAGATAAAGATCCAAGAAAAAACATTAAAAAAAAAAAGAGAGACGAGGAATAATTTTCATAAAAGATTAATCGAAAGAGTGAACACTTTGATTGAACATGTTGAAATTGTTCCTAAAAGCGTGAAAGCACTTTTTGAAAAGGGAAATAAGAAAGTCACATTCAAAAGCGTAAAAAGATGGGTAGGACTTGTCTAAAATTTTGCAAAATAAAGCTCTATCCTGTGGTTTTATTTTCGTCCACGAATGTCTACAAAGTCCGTCCCGGAACCAGGGTCTGGATTTGAAGAAGGTACTTAGTAGTAGGCACAGTTGATGCAAGGATCCTCTGGAAAGGGGCTGACACTCTTTCATGCCAAGCTTCAATGAAAGCCTTCACAGTGGAAGGACGTATGACCGAACCTCTAGTAAAATCAACAGCAAGAACCTCAGTAATATCCTGCAAGAGTCCAAATTGACGGACCACTCGATCAGGAATGTAGAAAGTAGTGGTGTGCAAACCAGACAACCCAATACCAGGCTTCCCGGGAAGCCGCACTACAACAGAGTGATAAGACCAATCTGGGTAAAACTAGCGAATATCACCAGGAGAGGGGTTTTTGAGCCAATTAAGCCATGCGTCATCTGAACAAGACAAATGGTGAACCTCAAAGCGATCGTAGGGAAGCGACCCACGAAGGTGTGAAGGATGAACAAAGAGATCCAAGCGCTTCATGAGCCAAAGTTGTAGGATGAAGGGGGCTCCCACAGATAACATGGCCCCGATGGCATGAGCTCGACCCAAACCTATCAAGGTTTCACCGAGAACTAGCATGACTACACTCTTCATCTCTCGTAGACCACAGGCAATAGTTATGAGAATGTCTGAAGACGACTGGAAGAGGAAGTAAGAAAGCATGGTAATCGATAATGCACAACGCCGGATAATCTGATATTCGCTGTCATAAGGATCCCCCATGGGGGCATACACGGAAGAAAGTTGCTCAAAGTCAATCTGCCGGTCACATATGAAAGAGCTCGCAGCATTACGAGATGTGTGGAGTAGAATGGCCAAATCTTGAACATACCCTGCCTGCACCGCAGGAACTATCAGATTCGCAACGGGGTCTGTGTGGAGGATAACGTTGAACTCCTCGAATAAAGGGTAGACCTCATAGGAACCAAAGCGAAAGACATGAAAAGAGGGATCCCAACACTGAATCGCAGCTCGAAGCAAGCCTTCATTCAAAATCATTTAACGGAAAGAGAAGAGATCATTTAGTCTGAAACACTCGAAGTTGAGCCTGTCGATGCCAGAGAGGGGTATCCATCCATGGGAAGAGTATTTGGGAACCAATAGGGGCCATTGGAGAAGAAGTGAAAAGGAGAGAAGAATGTTTTCGTGGAATATTGGGGGAAGAAAGGGGTATAAATAAGGGAATAAAGCTGCCTACCTACCAGCGGTACTCAATAAAGCAAGACGACACTCAACTAAGTGCTGCACGGCAGTCCGTGAATGCCGTTGCGGCATTCAATGACTACCGCAGCGGCAATCATTAAGTGCCACTGAGACCTAATCGAGTGTCGTTCTGAGTTTTATTTTGGCTAGGGTCTGTTTGAAACATTTTTAGCCCACTTGCAAACAAGAAAACTAAATACAGAATAATAAAATGTACGCGTCATGCATCACGTACCAGCAAGACCAGGCCATGGTCACATACATTCATCCATTCATTCATTCATTTCAAAGTAAATAAATAAGAATAGAAGCATTCAAATAAAGGGGGAACCAAGCTTTGGTCCCACATACGGCAAGAGTTCAGTAAAAATAAACGGACCAAGCTATGGTCACACAGATGGTGAGCAACAATAAAGTGATAAAGTACAGGGCCAAGCTATGGCCGCATGCAGGAAATAAAGTAATGCAGATGCCCATCCTAGCTCGGCTATCCAGAAGCCGTCATCAGAAATAAAAAACATAAATATACAAATAAATGTGTACAGTTATCCAAGGTATGTTTGACCTCCCCAAAACGCTCAAAAATAAAAAGAAAAGTGATCAGCCCCGGCCCCAGCCTCGAGTCTGGCGAGTGATGCGTTTAAGGTGCTCCTCCTCTGACTTTGTGCTGCTCTCGCCACGACCACCTCTTCCTCTGCCTCTGCCTCTACCGCTACTAGTGCCCACACCACCTCCTCCACCACGTCCAGCGCCGCTACCTCCAGGGGCATCGCTGAGAGGGATGGCAAACTGCTGAAGCTACTGCTGGAGCACTCCCACCTACCGGGACAGAGCCCCAACCTGTTCCTCCTAAATGGAGGTAATAAATCAAATTACCTGGTTGTAATAGAATTGATTGGAAAGCTAAAAGCAAAATAAAAGGAGCATTTATTTTACCAGAGCTCTCGAGTGAACCTCAGCAGCTGCCCGCGCCCCGTCAGCCTAAGTCAAAGGGAAAAAGGTTAGAATATCTGGATAAAATTACGGTTTTAAAACCAAAAAAAGCAAAGGTTAGGAAATACCCTCCACTTCCTGCCATAAATCCACTCTCTTACACTGTGAGTATAGAGCAAGCCCTTGTCAGCATAGTCCCGTGGGACATGATCTTACTAGAGCAGAATGGTAGGAGCACCTGCCTGATATCTGGAGACCATAGTAGTGGTCTGCTCACCGTAAGAGACTGTCCTGAGGCTCCAATCCCAAGGCGGTAAAGTCAGAGCCCGAGTTGCAGTAGGAACGGGATGCAAAGGAGAATGAATCCAATGAAGAGATAAACACGCATGTTTTAAAAAAATTAAGATAAAGTTTGAGGAGACTGAAAGAAGCTCACTCGGGTCACCTCCATCAGAGGGAAGTTCTCCATCAGCTTCGCAGCACGGAAAGCTACGTATCCCACTAGAGGCTCCACGAAACCCTGAAGAGACAAACCGACTAGGGTAACCATGAGCGCGGAGCCCTGGAAGATATTCGCAACTCTCATGGACTCCAGTGAAGGCTATGGCACGAAGAAGGACTCAGCCACCAACGACTGTCTGGTCACCCTCTCTCCCAGGTACCACACCCGAGCCTCTGGTCCATCCAACAAGATCTTCTACCGGTCATACCCAACCGACTCCCATATCCCCTGGGAGACCTCAAGAAGCATGTCGATCCAGGGCTGCCACCACACGTGCTGCTCTCATAAGTTCGTCAGAAAGTTCCTGAACAAGATGAAATCGTGAGCCTCGGTCTTCTGCCCGACCCGATCCTTCGCCCACTTCAGCCCCTAGTTCATGATGAGGGCTTCTGCTGGCCGCATATCTGGCGACATCATATGTAAGTACTTGTGGGACCAAATCTGCAAGAAAGAGAGAGGAGCATAAGTTTTGAGGAGCATGAATAAAGAAATTTGAAATAAGAATGCAAAGTTTAATTCAGGGTCAGGAAATTAATAAAAGAAGATAAGTATACCTCCCAAGCCCTCCAGAAGCCGCCAGTCCAGGCTGGGTGATCCCGGGATATCTCTCCCATATGCTGATACAGGTTGGCTAGTCCTACACCTGCCTAGTCGAACTGATACATCTGATCCATACGCTTCAAGAACCCTAGCAGCATTACAGAGATCCGGTCTCCCTTGGTGCTAAGCAGAGAGCACCCCAACATATACATAATAAAGCCTCAAGCCACCTGCTCGTCTGTAAAGCCCTGCTGGCCTCTGAAGGTGTCCATAAACCACTTGGCCGTGAGCAAGGGCTCCTCTGGGATGACTCCCAGCAGTGGCTCGACTCAGTCCCACTCCTTCACCGCGTCTAGGTAGCGTAGGAGCTCTTCGCCAAATGGGATTCCCGTAATTATGCTGAAGTCGAGGGAAGTCATCGTCATCTCCCCAAAAGCAAAGTGGAAGGTGTTGGTGGTATCCCACCACCGCTCTGCCAAAGCGTGAATCTGCCTCAAGTCGTTGGAGCTCTTCATCAAAAGTTTGACGAAGTCCCCGAAACCGGCAGCCCTAACGAATCCCTGCATAGCCTCGCTAAACTCCCCATACAAAGCAAACCCGTGAGCCAAGCTGCCGTGCCCCTTCAGCAAGTCCTTCGGCAGCTGCAAAAGTTAAAAGATTCAAGATTAGTAAATGAACCAAGAAAGAAAAAGCTGAAAAGAATAATAATAATAATGAAAGACAATGGCAAAAATGAATGATAAAAGAGAGAAAAAGGGAGAATCTGGAAGACTCATGAGAATTCCACAAGTATGGCACTCGTGTAAAGATTGGCAACCGTTTATAGAATAATAAAAAGGGGAACGAGTGATGAGGGAATTCAAATACTAGAGAGATTCCAAAGAAGAAAAGAAAAGGGAGAGAAAAGAGTATTCACATTTTTGAAAAATAATAATAAAAAGTGAAGGGTCAAAAGGGATTTAGGTTCAAAAGTATTCGAATCAAATTTGAATGAATAAAAAGGGGGGGGGGTGGAGTTTGGAACACTCAAAAAAGTTCATAAGCATAGTGGTTGTATTCACGAGGAAATATGAAAAACTTCAGTTAAAATGGTTTGCGTTCATGAGTTTTGAAAAGATATATAAAAATAATAAAAAAAAAAAGTTCAAGGGACGATCTAATTAAACAAATGAGTAAGCAGAGATGCGATTGAAACACCCAGAAACCCTACAATTGTATTGATTGTGCATAGCATTCATGAAGTTCTAAAAAGGAGAGAAGAAAAGAATTGAAAGAGAGAAAAGAAAAAGGGTGTTTGCCTCGCGCTTGAACGCGCGGGCGGATAGATGCTCGTCTGGGTCCCAAAGCAGGAATGTAGTGTTAGGATGAGGAGTGGCACGATACTTGGCCTTCTTCTGACTGCCAGAGCTGCTTGCCATGATCTATCAAATAAAAGGGAATTCGCGCGTTAGATTCATGAAAAATTCAAAAAAATAACAAAATAATGAGAAAAATTTGAGTTTTGATCGAGTAGAACTAACTTGATAAGTCCTGGCTAGATCAATACAAGCAAAAGAGGAAGAGAGAAAAATTTCACCAGAGAGATTTCGGGTTAGAGAGAGATGCGAAAGTGAAATGAAATGAAATGAAGTTCTCGGTATAAGCTTCTGCCACTCAAACGCGGCACTCGGTATTCGTGCGCGACAGTCAGTGAACTACTGTGCGGCACTCACTGAATGCCGCAGCGGTACTCCGTGAGTGCCGCACGGCAGTCATGGACTGCCGCAAAAATCCGCCTGTGCCGCGATTAAGGCGGTTACTAGACCATTCATTTTCCCCCAAAAATTCAAAATTAGGTCCCAAAAATTGAATTTGAACCCCCAAATTTTGCCCCCGTTGTGCTTTTAACCCCCAGAGTTGGTTTTTAGGATCAAATTGGTCCTCAATTTTGTGATGTTGAAATAAATTTGAGTGTGTGGACTCCAAATTTTGAAGATTGGAATAAATTTGGGTCTAAGGGGCTCCGAATTTCGCAATTTGAAATAAAATTGAGTGTGTTAACTCCAAAATTTTGAAAATTGAAATGATTTTGAGTCTGTGGGCTCCAAAATTTTGAAGATTGAAATAATTTCGAGTCTGTGGGCTCCAAAATTTTGAAAATTGAAATGATTTTGAGCCCATGGGCGGAATTACACAGCAGATTTACATTAACCCTCGTTCTGGGAATATAACGGATTTATATTCTCGATCCTCATAACAGACTTACGTTGATCCATTGTTTAAGAGGGTAATGGATTTGCACTCTCGGTTCTCACAACAGATTTGTGTTAACCCTGTTCTGAGAATATAACAGATTTATATCCTCGATCCTCGTAACAGATTTACGTCGATCCTTTGATTGAGAGTGTAACAGATTTGCATTCTTGGTTCTCGCAAATAGATTTGCGTTAACCCTCGTTGAGAGAATATAACAGATTTATATTCTCGATCCTCGTAATAGATTTACATTAATCCATTGTTTGAGAGTATAATGGGTTGATATTCTCGATTCTCGCAATAGATTTACGTTAACCCTCGTTATGAGAATATAACAGATTTATGTTCACGATCCTCATAACAGATTTACGTTGATCTATTGTTTGAGAGTGTAACGGATTTACATTCTCGCTTCTCGCAACAGATTTGCGTTAACCCTCATTCTGAGAATATAACAAATTTATGTTCTCGATCCTCGTAACAGATTTACGTCGATCTATTGTTTGAGAGTATAACAGATTTGCATTCTCGGTTCTCACAACAGATTTGCTTTAACCCTCGTTCTGAGAATATAATAGATTTATGTTCTCGATCCTTGTAACAGATTTATGTTGATCCTTTTATTAGGGAGTGTAACAGATTTGTATTCTCGATTTTCACAACAGATTTACATTAACCATCAATTTTCAAAATTAGGAATGCGTTCCCTCGACCCATGCAATGAATCTTTGCATCGGTCAACATTTGGTAATCTTCTTTGGCTAACGCATCGCAAAATGTGCGTCACATATAGGGAAGACATGATGACGGTTTCTTGGTCGAGTTTATTTAAAGAATGCCATTGCATGAGCACGTGCATCACGACAGGATAGATGCATTCATTCGTATGACTGCTTGCGCTTGTATGTGTTTGACTCGTGCCTGAACTACGCTTTGGTCTGATTCTTGATGGGATACGTAGACAGCTCATCATGGAGCACGACCAATTAGAATTTTGTTGCGCGCTTGCTTCCTTTTGCAATGCATTTTATTTTTTCCTAAATTTGATGGTTTGGTCAAAGGCTTGTCTTCACACAGGCTTCGACGTTGGCTTATGGTTCGCGTTGCTCCACAAGCTCCGTCGAAGAGGGGCAAACTGTAGACACCTTGATTTGGACCAAACGTCAAATTAAGGAAAAAACCTAGGACTTCCAAAGATGATTCAAGCTCTTCGAAAGACTCTCTAACCTAAAAAAAAGCAAAAAAGGGAAAAGAAAAGGAAGATAGAGGCAGAACGGCACTTGAGCCCTTTTGCGACAGTCACGGGCTGCCATTGTGGCACTCTCTAGACTGTGGTACGGCATTCTATGACTACCGCAAATTTCATCAAGTGCCCCAAAAAATGAATTGTTACTAAAAAAATAGCAGTCCCTAGAGTTGTCTGCGGCACTCATTGAATGACGCAACAGCATTTACTGAGTGCCGCTTCCATCTACAGTGAGTGCCGCGTTTTTGCAACAGACAGCCGGTATACATCACGTTTTGTACTATCAAAAGGACGCCTGAATTAGGGTTTTTGCCCCTGAAATGACTGAATTACCCTATTTAAACTTGCCTATAAATAGAGGATGAATATCCTCTTGCATGTTGTTGAAAAATCTAGCTTAATCCTAGAGGAGATACTCCCACTTAGTCTTGAAAAAGCTTTCTTAAACACAATTAGAAGTAGGTTTTGAGAAGGTTAAGGGGAGCATTTAAGTAGAATTAGAGTGGAAGAGCTTGATTAGTCTTTGGAAGTTCTCAAAAAATCACCAAGTTGAGGAAACTTGGGAGGTAAAGCTTTAAATCGATTAGTCTTGATTACATTCTATTCACCAAAATGCTTAGAGTCTTTGAATTTTCTTCTTCTTTTCTTTCTAATCTTTGAGATTCATAAGACCCTCAATGTCTTACTTGAATCCTTAGACCTAAAAATTCTTTGATTCTTTTGTAAGTTCATGGTTTACAAAGAAGATTGAGGTTTATATTAGTACACTTGATTAATAAATCTAAACCTATTTCCATGGTTTAGGTTTGTTATATGTAAGTCTTATGGAGTCAGATGATGCCAGATATCCGTAAGAGTAAACTAAAGCAATTTAAGGAGAGAGAGAGAGCGAGAGACTATTTTTTGTATGTGGTTCGGCCCTGTTAATGAAGGTACCTACGTCCACGTGTGTGTCTAAGCACGTTCACTAGCAGATCACTGGCGGGCCTGGTGAACCAACAAAGAGGGGCGGTACTACCAGTAATACCGGCCGGGTGTATGCGTATAATGGTGAATTTTATAGAGGTGCTGTGTAGACTGAGAAGTTGGCGGCCCCTTCAATGGGGGTTGAGAGGTCTCTTTTATAGATGTAAGAGACCTACTCATACATGGATAAGGAAATATAATCCTATTGATATAGATTGGCATTAATTATAAGGATTTCCTAATTAGATTAGGAAATAGTGTGCACTTTCCATTAGTCTTCTAACTTGAGTAGGAAACTGGCCGTAATGCTCGGGATCACACCTGTGATGCTCGGATAAGCTATTCCCGCGGTGGGATGTGAATGTGCGGTTTTCCCGACCTACTGGTTGGGTCGTGAATGAACCGCTCGGGCTGATGCTTCTAAGGAGTTGTACATGATTTGCCCGGGGCATGGACTAGCTACTGATTTTGAACCGCTCGGTCATAAGATAGAGCCAATTTTGGGCGTATCAGCTGCCCCCCATTTCCAAGATTGGCCAGATGCTATATTGGGGCAAGTTTGGAAATCAGTTTGATGTTACTTGTCGCTGTCTGAGTGCTTGGGGAAGCTGCCTCGGGGCTTTTGAGCCTGGTGAGTCCTTGGGAACTGGCTGAGAGTTGGAACCTAGCCTAGCTCGGGACCTTTAGGTGCTCGGGAAATGACCGGAAGTTGAGACCTATCCTAATTCGGAGTCTTTGAATGCTCGAGAAGTGACCGAGAGTTGAGACTCGCCCTACTTCGGAGACTTTTTTGCTTGAGTTAGCTCCTAGGATAGTTATCTTCTGCCCGTAAACCTTCGTCAAGGCTGTGGGTAGAAGGATTTTACCATGTTGGAAAAGCCGACCTAAAGCGTATTGCTCTAGGGTCCTTTTTTATGTTAACTCCCCAGGATGGTTGCCTTTAGCCCGACCAGCCTTCATCAAGGCTGTTGGGAGAAGAGCTTGACCATGTTGGTGGAGCCGACCTAAATCACGATGCTTTAGTGTCCTTTTGATCCTCAATCGTCGGCCAACCTAAGAGATTTTAGTCACCTCTATCGTCGATTTGGACCTAAGTGGAGTTAATGCCTCTGAGTACTGTAGGTGCTCGGGTTGTCCAAGATTTTGACTTGGTTATTCACGAGGCCTGTAGATACCCGGTGTGATTACCTATTTAGTTCACTGCGCCATCTTGCCCCCCAAGCTCTCGCTAAGACGAGGGTCTTACAGAGGCTATGACTGTAGGTAACCGACCTGGAACATGGTGGTTGCAGGGTCTTTTGAAGCTTGCCATCATCAACCACCTAGGGGGTTTGCCCCCATCGTCGGTTGGACCTACGCGAAGCCAGTGCCTCGGGCGCGACCCCAAGGTCTTTAGTGCCTGGGTTCGGAGCCTGAGGTTTTTTGAGTGCCTGGGTTTGGAGCCCGAGGTCTTTTGAGTGCCTGGGTTCGGAGCTTGAGGTGTTTTGAGTGCCTGGGTTCGGAGCCCGAGGTCTTTTTAGATGCCTCGGGGTTAGGCCCGAGGTCTTTGTATGCCTCGGGGTTAGGCCTGAGGTCTTTATATGAGCTCTCTGACAATCGGTGGAGCCTCATGTGGTGATCAAGCAGGTACCACTGTAGTCGGGCTCATCTAGACCGATGGAGGCACGAGGTCGGATCAGGATCGTCGAGCTTCTGACTTCTCTATGCTAGAGGCAAAGTCGGAAGTGCTTGATGCTGACCGATGTGAACTGGAGATCGGGCCAGGGTCGCCGGACTCAGACCACTGCGAACGGGAGGTTGGGTCGGGACTACCGGACCCTGCATGCTGTGAGCTGAAGGAACTGTCAGAACTCCCGGGTTGATCTCGCTTTCGCTTACTTCTGGAAGACTCGTTGGTTTCTTTCCCGGTGTCTTTCGTCTTCAGAAACTCTTCAGTGTCAATGTATTTTCCAACCCTCTCAAAGAGCTCAACCAAAGTTTCCGGTCGGTTTCTGTGGAACGACGCGGCGCACTTGGTGTGTTGAACTCCCGAGCAGAAGGCTATGATAGCGGCAGTTTCATCAAGATCGTAGATGCTGAGCTTCTTATGATTAAACCGGCCAGTGAACTCCTTGAGCGTCTCATTATTCCTTTGTATGACCGTCAGTAGATGTATGTCAGGCTTTGGCCGTTCGTGCATACCGATGAACTGATTGATGAACTGCTTGCTGAGTTGCGTGAAACTGCGGACCGATCAGGGCTCCAACTAGTAGAACCATTGGGCGGCCGGGCCTTTCAAAGTGCTGGGGAAGGCTATGCAGTGTAGTTCATCAGAGTAGGTGGCTAGGGCCATCTGAGCCTTATAGGTCCGGACATGGTCAACCGGACTTCCCGAGCCGTTATAGGGATCTAGGCGAGGCTGCTTAAATTTGTGCGGTATGGAAAACATCGTGATCTGGCTGGAGAATGGTGACTCTGTCTCAGTATTGGCTTAATTCGAAACACGGTTTTGACCAGGTTTCTTGGCCACTCCATCGATCTGCTTCTGCAAGTCCTTGATTCGGGCTTCCACTCCTTCCCGACCGGTACCCAAGGGGTTGGTTGGGTCGGTGGAAGAGGCTTCTTCATGGAGGGATGTTGTCCTCTGGGATCGGGATCGGCTATGACTCTGGGTAACCGTGTCCCCAGGGATGACTCAACTCTTGACCGAGTGACCCTGGACTGATTCCCGGGCCATATGCTCCCGCCTTTCTGCTCGGGCAGCACGCCCACTTTTGATGTCTCTGGCATCCTCAACACGGGACAGGTTGGCTCGGGCACGTTGTTTGGTCCAGATTGGTTCCCGACCGTACGCAACGTTCCCGGGTCGTTTCCCGGCCCCTAGAGGATGGCTATGCTGGGCCAGCAGGGCTTCGATATATGGCTGGATTTGATGCTGGCCCTCCAAGAGTTGTGTGAGGGTCGCTGATCTTGTCAAAATCAAGATATAAAAAGTGTTCTTTACTTTTCAAAAGATTTGCAGTGTGGAAGTAAAGGTCGAACCCACAGAGATTGATTAACTACAGCGACTTAATTTTAAAACCTAACTTTAGTTAATTATGAAAACGGATTTTGATTTGGTTTGAATTAAACTAATAACAATAAAAATAAATCTAAACTATGAAATCAATTAAAAGTGTTTTAAATAATGTTTAAGGGAACCTAGGATTGCAAATCCACCACTAGCTTCATAATAGGAATATTTATGAATTACTTTAGCTTATTACACTGGATGATAATGGGGAATTGTAGCTACAAGCCCAATTCCTCCGACAAGAAGATATTCATGGTTCAAGCACCAACATAATCCATCTTCGGTTAGCACGAATTATCACACACTAAACTAGGGTTGTGATCTAATCCGTCTAACCTAGGCATGGACTATTCGGATACTTGATAGCACAAATCAATAAAGCACCATCACATGTAAACAATCTAAACAAGCACAGCAAGAATAGATCGTTGAGCACATCACAATCAAAATAGATCTAAGACAAGAATAAATTCTGAAAGCAATGAGTTAATCACTAGAAGTACGATTTATTTATAAAAATCCTCTAAACATGTGACTGTCATCCATACATAATAAAACTAAAATAAAAACATAAATAAAACCCTATTACTCGTCTAGGGCTTCATTGAAACCCTAGATCTATGATCTAGCCGTCCATGGAAGTGATGGATGGCAAGTAGTTGATGGAGGAGGCCATGGAAACCCTTGGTCTTCTTCTTCTTCTCCTTGCTTCCCTCCCTTCAATGGCTGGAAGTATGTGTGTATAATAATTGCTAATAATGTCTCCCCTTTAATTGTAATAAAATAGGGTATATATAGATTTACAATAAGTTTTGGAAGCCTTCCTAACCCGAAACGAACTGAAACTGATGTAATTTACAGTCTAGACGTCGTTCAGCAGTTTCGTTTGCACAGGAGTCTTCAATATACTGAAATACGCAACTTTGGTTTTTACACATATCGCGTGAGCGGGTCGCGCGAGAGCGACATTTGGTACCTCGCGCGCGCGGATCGCGCGAGCGATTCTTTGTTTTTCGCGCGCGCGGCTCGCGCGCGCGACTTGGCTTTTTCAGCTTTTTTCTTTGTGCTTTTTCATCCTGTTTAGCCTGGTTTAGGTGATTTCTTCCAAAACCTGTCATAAAATAGAAAACGAAGTAAAAATATACAAAAATAGGATAAAAAGTACTAACAAATGTGAATTAAGGCGTATACTTAGGATTAGTTCTCTCCCGATCACACCCCCAAACCTACATTTTGCTAGTCCTCGAGCAAAACTAAAATAAAAACTAACTACTAATAAAATACTACTCCATTTTCGCATGGATCACGATTGCATTTAGCATATGCAACAAGCCTTTTAAACCCCTAGGTGTCCCTAGTCGGACGAGTGAAGTCTCGTGAGGGTTCTCATCAACAAGTCACCCACAACCATCTTTATTAACTTAGAAATTTAAAAAGTTTTATTAAAAAGAAAAACATAACATTCAATACTCCTTATTATAAAACAATGATTCGAAATAGAATAACGAACATAAAGAAACGTAATGAGACATCCACCTAAGTCATGAAAAACAATCTCAAGCACATGCATCGTATAAATCAATAGAGTTTCTCACACAATTGCACGTGTGTGATGTGGTAGTCAAATGAATACGCGCATGACCTGAACTTGGAATATACTTCGGATAACCATTTAACTATGTCTCGACTACGAATCTCACAATGTTAATTACACTCTCAAATGAAACACTCAGAAATAGGTGTAATTTTTCTAAACTATGTGATTAAAGGAAAAATATTTTCAAAACGAGAAATGCTCACATATGACTCGAAAAAGACGCATAACAGAAAAGAGTAGTAGTCTCGTGGATAGGATGCCAACAATCAAGAAAAATTAATCATTACCATGTTTTAATCCCCTCCCATCGTTTACATATCTAAACCATATTTTCTAGGATCAACTAGGACTTTTCAAAGGTTGTAACGTGGCTTAGGCAATGACAAAGGATAGAAAGGATTAATTGGGTAAGTTTACGAATGGCATTGTAAGGCATGTTCGATCTGTTTCATTCTTCTTCTCTACCAACTTTCTCTTCTTTCATTCTCTTCATTCCTTTTCATTCATTTTTCTTCTTTTCTTTCATTTTTTTTTTCAACCTTCTTCTTCTTCTTTATTTTTTTCTTTTCCTTTTTCTTTTCTTGCTTCTCAAATGACTATGCATTGAATACCAAGCAACTACCCCAATAGCATCTTATTTTCTTCTTCTTCTCAATCAACACATCGCCTTAATACTACTAAAAGTTGATCACTCTTCCAGTGGTATACTCCAAGTTGATCAAGTTGGAGCTTTTAAAGAGGATAATGGTGAACAAAGAAAAAGAGGCATTGTAACAGCTCAAAGGGCGAACTAAGGAAATTTTATAATTTATCGGTCAACAGTAAACAAAGAAGGGCCTAAGATCATTTCCTAGGGTTATACGGTTCTTCAATGTTTACAATGGAAGATTATTTAGCATGGTAACAAATATTTTAACTTGACTATCAACCAAAACAAGAATAATGAGACTAAACAACAAAGTAGATGCGCTATTTCAATGAAATTCGACAAACACAAGATGTATTTATAACCCTCTAAAAAGAAAAGATAGGCTCAAAAGCTTACTGGGCTTAGTCTCCACCATGTGTTATCTAGAAATCCTAATCATATTATAGTTCACATCAAACATGTATTCCAATGGCTACGTGCAGTGCATAGGTTTATGTGCAAATCTATGATATAAAACTACGATTCAAACAATACATAACTTAAAACATTACATCATAACTTCAGCAAATGTTCAATCACATCTTCCGTGTTTACCATTCTATAACAATTCAAAGTTCTCTATCAAAAAGTATCAAATTGATATTGCAAAAACGTCGGTAACATCGTTTATTTAAACACACTTATTGAAAAATTTTAAAATTTTGCATAAAATAATGTGCATGTGTGAGTGCATACCCCCAAACCTAAACCTTTCATTGTCCCTAATGAAACAATAAAATTAAAGAAAGGAGAGTACGTAAAGAAAGAACGATAGTACCTCGATCTTGACAAGCATAGAATAGGTGAACACAAAGGAATATGGCTATAAAGTTCAATGTTACCTGTTACTTCTGAACAAAAGAACATAGACAAACAAAATAAAAAACTAACATATAAGGGTTTTTTTTTTTTTTTTTCCGCGTAAGCTCCTTTGACGTGATTAGCTAATCCACTCGAAAACTCGAGAAACTACAAAATAAAAAGAAAAGTTAGTAACTCAAAATAAAACGGAAAATAAGAAAAATAAAAACTAACCTAATATTTACAAATTAACTAAACTAAGATTATAAAACTAAATGTAGTAATGCAATCCCCGGCAACGGCGCCAAAAATTGATCTTGTTAGAATCAAGATATAAAAAGTGTTCTTTACTTTTCAAAAGATTTGCAGTGTGGAAGTAAAGGTCGAACCCACAGAGATTGATTAACTACAGCGACTTAATTTTAAAACCTAACTTTAGTTAATTATGAAAACGGATTTTGATTTGGTTTGAATTAAACTAATAACAATAAAAATAAATCTAAACTATGAAAGCAATTAAAAGTGTTTTAAATAATGTTTAAGGGAACCTAGGATTGCAAATCCACCACTAGCTTCATAATAGGAATATTTATGAATTACTTTAGCTTATTACATTGGATGATAATGGGGAATTGTAGCTACAAGCCCAATTCCTCCGACAAGAAGATATTCATGGTTCAAGCACCGACATAATCCATCTTCGGTTAGCACGAATTATCCCACACTAAACTAGGGTTGTGATCTAATCCGTCTAACCTAGGCATGGACTATTCGGATACTTGATAACACAAATCAATAAAGCACCATCACATGTAAACAATCTAAACAAGCACAACAAGAATAGATCGTTGAGAACATCACAATCAAAATAGATCTAAGACAAGAATAAATTCTGAAAGCAATGATTTAATCACTAGAAGTACGATTTATTTATAAAAATCCTCTAAACATGTGACTATCATCCATACATAATAAAACTAAAATAAAAACATAAATAAAACCCTATTACTCGTCTAGGGCTTCATTGAAACCCTAGATCTATGATCTAGCCGTCCATGGAAGTGATGGATGGCAAGTAGTTGATGGAGGAGGCCATGGAAACCCTTGGTCTTCTTCTTCTTCTCCTTGCTTCCCTCTCTTCAATGGCTGGAAGTATGTGTGTATAATAATTGCTAATAATGTCTCCCCTTTAATTGTAATAAAATAGGGTATATATAGATTTACAACAAGTTTTGGAAGCCTTCCTAACCCGAAACGAACTGAAACTGATGTAATTTACAGTATAGACGTCGTTCAGCAGTTTCGTTTGCACAGGAGTCTTCAGTATACTGAAATACGCAACTTTGGTTTTTACACATATCGCGCGAGCGCGACATTTGGTACCTCGCACGCGCGGATCTCGCGAGCGATTCTCTGTTTTTCGCGCACGCGGCTTGCGCACGCGACTTGGCTTTTTCAGCTTCTTTCTTTGTGCTTTTTCATCCTGTTTAGCCTGGTTTAGGTGATTTCTTCCAAAACCTGTCAGAAAATAGAAAACGAAGTAAAAATATACAAAAACAGGGTAAAAAGTACTAACAAATGTGAATTAAGGCGTATACTTAGGATTAGTTCTCTCCCGATCAGTCGCAGTGATCTGCTTAAATGTCATAGCTGCCGCAGCCAGTGCAGGGGCCGAAGGAACATCCCGGTCGGACTGCTGATCAGCCTTCTTACCCTTCTTCGGTGGCATGACGATCAGTCAAGAGATTTATTGATGAGAAGACCTGTATGTTCCCATATACGGCGCCAAACTGATGATGCCAGAAATTGGTAAGAGTAAAGTAAAGCTATTTAAGGATAGAGGGAGAGTGTGAGAGACTATTTTTTGTATGTGGTTCGGCCCTGTTAATGAAGGTACCTACGTCCATGTGTGTGTCTGAGCATGTTCACTAGCAGATCACCGGCGGGCCTGGTGAGCCAACAAAGAGGGGCGGCACTACCAGTAATACCGGCCAGGTGTATGCGTATAATGGTGAATTTTATAGAGGTGCTGTGTAGACTGAGAAGTTGGCGGCCCCTTCAATGGGGGTTGAGAGGTCTCTTTTATAGATGTAAGAGACCTACTCATACATGGATAAGGAAATATAATCCTAATGATATAGATTGGCATTAATTATGGTGATTTCCTAATTGGATTAGGAAATAGTGTGCACTTTCCATTAATCTTCTAGCTTGAGTAGGAAACTGCCCGTAATGCTCGGGATCACACCTGTGATCCTCGGATGAGCTGTTCCCACGGCAGTATGTGCATGTGCGACTTTCCCGACCTACTGGCTGGGTCGTGAATGAACCGCTCGGGCTGATGCTTCTGAGGAGTTGTGCATGATTTGCCTGGGGCATAGACTAGCTGCTGATTTTGAACCGCTCAGTCATAAGATAGAGCCAATTTTGGGCGTATCAGAGTCTATCCATATTTCTTTGAGACTTACAAGACATGAACATCTTTAGTCTCCAATGACCATCAAATGGTAGGAGAGCTAGCTTTAGACAAGCCCAACTCCATGGCTTATTTGTCTAAGTTGACAAGAATAAGATGAACTCACCAAATGTGCAGTGAGTTTACAATCGGTTTTTGATCGTAGATTTTTAGTTGAACATCGGACCGTTGGAATGGAGTGAAACCAACGGGAAAGTTTTTATAACTCAAAGTTCTACAACTGTAATTTTTGTTTTAAGGTAGTTTCATGTTTTGAGTGGTTTGATCAAGGGTTTTATGGAATAACCATAATTTGTCTAGAGTTTCAGAACAGCAACACTCTATTGAAATAAGCAAATCAGAACCTTAATCAAGAACTTATGACCCAAAATACATTTTTCTAAGTAGGTTAATGTATTAGGAAGCTACCCTAAAAAGAACAAAGCATTTCTGATTTTTTTAATATTTTTAAAAAATCGTGCAAGAACTTTGGACAGAGGATTGTAGAATCCTGAGTGATGTCTGGTTGTTGTCCAATTCCCGGAGATCTAACCGTTGAAAATTTGATTTTCCTTTTGGGTTCAAAAACTAGACACACAGAGGCATCTTGTGTCCAAAATTCATCAACATCAAACCACCGGAACCATTCTTTTTATTTCTTTGAAGTTCTGATCTGCTCTCAATAATTTTCAGAATTCTGTAACAATTTTGATCAATCTTATAAATAATGGCTTAGATGATATTTTCATGAGTTAAGGTTCAAACCATATTTCAATAGTGATTAGTTAAGCTTGAATCTAAAGTTTAAGTGACCTAAATCAATAAGTACTTAATGATTTCTTCTTGTTTATGTTTACATTCGTCCATGTGACTTGACGTTCATAATTAGGATTCGTTTGCTTTAGGTTAATTACATTTGATAGATCTAGGTTAGAGGCCTAGGATCATTATTCAATTTTACATGCTACATATCATGTGGACTAACCCTTGTTTTGTAGCGCTGATGCGGTATGACTTTTTGACTCTCCTTTAGCTTAACTTTTCTTTTATTTTATCGATTTTTTATGACCTCATGTGCGACACATTTGAATTAGGATCTTGCCTTATGTGAATGCATGTGATTAGAGACTCTTTCTAGGATTTTATTTCATTTTTATGCATTGCACGTTTAATTTCGCAGCTGGATCCCGGGTAAGTTCTCTTTGTTCCCTATTGCCTATCATATTGTTTGCTACTTGAATTATGTGGTTTTTTTGAATGATTTTTTATCACTTGCAATCTTACACCCTTTCAACATGCTTTTGTAATGTATATTTACATATATGCATTAGTTGAGGGCACATTTAAATTAATACTTTGATTAAAAGGATGTTAATTAGAGGCCTATCGCGAGATAGGACGAGAAGGGGTGTTTTAGTCCGATGGGCTCCTTCCCTTCTCGTTCCATAATCCCCGGACCTAGTTTAATCTTTGGTTTCGCAAAAAGATCAGTTGCTTTAAAGTAGGTTTCTTAATTTTCATTTTAAAAAATTAAGTGGCGACTCATTTGTTTTGAATTTGAAATTTAAAAGGATTTTAAAAGAAAAGTTGTGGGTAAGGATAAAAATTGCGATATCCACAGTGTGCTTCATTCATCACTTCTTCTCTTAGTCCATCGTCCTTAGGCACATAAAGTCAGTCTCGACATAGGAGACTTCTGTCTTGTCCAATTTTGCATTCCTCTGGATCCTTCACTGCTGCTTTATCAAAACCATTGCCACAGTTATTCATTCTTCTTCTGAGCTTCGATAATGCAACTTATAAGATTTGGTTCAATAACATGACATCCAATATGCTTCCCCTCTTCCGAATCCATACCCTGAATATCAAATTCTGCCAAGGTTTATAATTCTTGCCACTCTCTTATCATCAAAGAAGTGAGTTTGTTATGGGGTTTCCTACTCAAAGCATCCGTGACTACATTTACTTTACTGGGGTGGTATTGCAAAGTAAAGTCATAGTCTTTAAGCAACTCCATCCAGTGTCGCTGGCTCATATTCAGTTCCTTTTGAGAGAATAGGTACTTAAGACTCTTATGATCAGAGAACAAATCAAACTTCTCTCTGAATAGATAATGCCTCTAGATCTTGAAAGCAAAAACAAAGGCTGCTAACTCCAGGTCGTGCATTGGGTAATTCACCTCATGCAGTTTCAGTTGTCACAATCCATAAGTGATTACCTTACCTTCTTACATAAGCATACATCCGAGTCCTTGACAAGAAGTGTCGCTATAGATAGTAAATCTTTCTCCACTAGTCGGTATGGTAAGCACTGGCGCTAAAGTTAACCTTTCCTTCAACTCTTGAAAGACGTGTTCATGCTTACTTAACCATTCATACTTAGAATCCTTCTTAGTCAAGTTATTAATGGTGCTGCTATCCTCGAGAATCCTTCCACAAATCTCCAATAGTACCCTACGAATCCAAGTAAACTTCTTACTTCCAACGTATTAGACGGCCTGCTCTAACTCAGAACAACATCAGTCTTAGACGAGTCAACTAAAATTCCTTCTGAGGAAACTACATGACACAAGAAATTTACTTCTTCTATCCAGAACTCGTATTTAGTAAACTTAGTATATAACTGATGACCTCTGAGCATTTGTAATGCAATCTGAACATGCTTCTCGTGCTCTTCTTTTGTCTTTCAATAAATCAATATATTAGTGATAAACATGACCACGAACTGATCTGATCATGGTCAAAATACCTATTCATCAAATCCATGAATATTGTAGGGGCATTAGTGAGTCCAAATGACATCACCAGGAACTTATAGTGACCATACTTGGTTCTAAAGGCAGTCTTCGATATGTCTTCTGGTCGAACGAGTAGTTGATGGTATCCCGATCGAAGGTCTATCTTCGAAAAGATTGTTGATCCCTGCAACTGATCATTGTCTCGAGCGACATTGATTTTTATACTAAAATTTGGAATCATTCAATCCAGTGCGATTTTAATTCTTAAAAAACATTGAGTCTGAAGCGACTCCGAATCCTACCAAATCGATAAATAGTATAAGGCGTGAAGCACATTTGTAACAATCATCTCATTAAAAATGCAACCTTTCCAGAATGGGACAATGCTAGAAAAGAAAGATGTAAGGTGTGGAACGTATTCTTATCACTAGAGACAGCATGACTGTGAATCATTGCATGTGCATCACATGAAAGCATGAAGCATGAAATTGCATTAGCAATGGAGTTTGCCCCCTTAGTTGCAAATATGAATCCAAATGTCTTTATAGGGCCTTAAGGCTTGAAACATGCTTTGATTTTGAATAATTGGACCTAAATCCCGATATCTAATGCTCCAATTCAAGTGACTCATGTCATGTCAATTATCATGAATCTTGGTTATCATGTTCTAGGAATGTTAGAATAAATTGTGATAGTGAGTTTTGATGTGTTAATTTAGTTTAGAATTCTTACCGATCATATTGAGGTCATGTCACTCATATGTGGACATTACGTTGGCTCTAGGTTAAGGTTTACTTTAGTCTTCCCTTCAAGACTCTATAGGAATGTTGTGATTTCCTTGATGGAAAAGGGTCCAAGACTTTTTTTATTTTCCCTCTTGGTAGAATCTAGGTGAAATCCTCTTTTTATCATTTTTATCAATGTGGACTAACCTTTGTTTTATAGCGCTATCGAGGTATGAATTCTCATGTTCCCTTCTATTTTATTCAGCCTAAGTTATTTCATTGACTTTACGACTTTATGTGCAACACATTAGAATAGGGTTTTGCATTATGTGTTTATCTGGATTAGAGACCATTTTCCTAGGTTTTCTATTTTGTGCTTACACTGCACCTTTCCCTATCCCAGCTAGATCCCGGTGAGTTTTCTTTTTCCTTATCTCATCAGATATCGTGTTGTCACACCCCGGAGCAGCAAATATAGAAAAAAAATAAATTTCCTTTTTGGGTCCATAAGGAATGACAAGTGAAAGTCACTAATATCCACACCACACAGTAAACAACTGAAATATAATAACAATATCACTATTACAAACATCAGAGTGTGGTCCTTAGGATCACAACAGGTCTGGAGACAACATATGCCCAAGTACCCATTAAAAATAGAAACAACAGAAATGTGAACTAGATATAACTATCTTCAGATCTTTAGCTAGTGTAAGTATAGTCATCAGCATAATACTCCTCTCCCGTATAACCGGCATCAGTGGGGCCACCCTCTGCATAATCCAACTCCGGGTAGTATCCATCACCGTAAGTTCTAGCACCTGCATTGTTAGGGATAGGGTAGTCTGGACGGGGAATGTCTAGGCAATAAAGGCCGTCAGATTGCTGAAAGCTGAGTGAGAACCAACCAACACAGTCTCATAGAAATAACGTAATCACCAGTCATGCACGATAATAAGTAGTGATATTAATAATATCTTTCCTCTTTTATTCAGACACATCATTAACTGGTTCTCATTGACTTCCAACTCTAAGACTGACTGTACCAATACCAACTGACTGCACCAAATTGGTTATATCATCACGACATACTAGTGCTCCTGTTCACCTCTTTTAAGAACTCTTACTGTTCACCGCTTTTAAGAATTCTTATGAGCACCATACATCATTCTCATATAACCACTAGTCTATGGACGCACCAATACTTATGTTCACCGCTCTTAAGAACTCTTATTGTTCATCGCTTTTAAGAATGCTTGCGAGTATCATCCGTTCATATTCAATATGCACCAGTACTTCTTGCTAGCACTACACATAACGCTCACATCCCACGCAGATATGTTCACGACCAACTCATGATACTAATATACTTGTGCTGACGGTCAGCAATGCCCCACTGACTCAAATACTCGGATTAACTAATATTATCCACCAACATAACTCAAACCTTATCTCGTTATCACATCCTATTAATACTAACGTTCTGAACCCTATTAAGTTTCTCACCACATTATCTGAATCTCATTATCTCATCCCACTACCTCCGTAATCCATAAAATCGCATAATAGAACATGAAACATGACTAAACAGCTAAGCATTATGGATTAAAAACTAAACGAACCAACTAAGTTCTGTTAAGGTTCGATCAATTAAAGTCCTCTAGATTGTTTGAAGAAAGTGATGTTCGATCGATCGAAGTGTTGTCGATCAATTGAAGTCAAGGCAGTCTTGATCGATTGAATTCACTTCGATCGATTTAAAATCAGGGTTGTTCGATCGATTGAACTCACTTCGATCGCTTGAACTTCATCTTCTCCAGATTCTGGCAGTGAACTTCCAGAATCTGTTAAGGGGTGTTTGGATCCTTATTAAACGTACAAAAAAACTTGTAAAACATCACAACTAAGCTACTGAGTAAGTTTGGAACTAACCGAACGTTGTAAGGGTGCATTTGGCAAAGCTTTAGCTCCTCTAAGCTTTGATGGTGGCTCTCTCTCCTCCTCTATGTCCCTGTCTCTTCCGTCTCTCTCTGCCTTCTCTTGTTCATCTTCTTCTTGACAGAAAGTATATATATCTATATGAGTGTATGTATGTATATATATGAAGGTATGTGTATAATATATATGACACAAGCACAGAAATCTCTCTCTCTAGCTCTCTTAAGTTTAGCAACTCAAAAACTTACGAGTACAACACATATATAGAAGAAATGAAGGGTAGGTGGCTGTCTTTGCGGGAAACCTGGAATTCAAATGATTACACTTTCGATCGATCGAACTTCCTTCGATTGCTCAAACTCAGATCGGCTAGTTAGATCGATTGAAAAAGGGCTTTGATCGATTAAAGTAGGGTCCACAATTAAATTCAGGTCGGTAGGGTTTCGATCGATCGAGAAAGGTTCGATCGCTAAAACTTTAGAAATGCTCGATCGCTCGAACAAACTTCGATTGATTGAAAGTGAAACATCATGTATTGTTAAGGGAAGTATATAGAATCTCTCTGCATGAAATAATTATTAAAAATACAGGGTACTACATCATGTACCACTTAACAAAAGATTTTATCCTCGAAATTAGAACCATATAGAGTTAAAACAAAAATGGAAACTTCTTACGCGTCTCTGACTCTAACTCCCACGAAGCATCTCCTTCATCATGATGCTTCCACTGAATCTTGAATAACGAAATCTCCTTATTCCTGAGCTTCTTGATTCCACAGTCCATGATGTGAACTAGTCCTTCGTTGAACGTAACATTGTCGTTGAACACGATATCTTCAAAGTTGATCTCGTGTGCTGGGTTATGAACACACTTCCTCACTATACTAATGTGGAAAACGTTGTGCACTCTTGACATCTGCGATAACAATGCAAGTTGATAAGCAACCTTCTGTCCAAATCTGATGATGCCCCAAATAGGTGAAACCTTAAGTAGCACATATTCTCCAACTACAAACTCTAAGTCTTTGTGTCGCTTGTCAGCATAACTATTTTGTTGGGTCTGAGCTGTCTTCATCTTCTCAAGTACTATCTGAATCTTCTCACTGGTTTCTCATACAATCTCTAGCCCAAGAAGATGAGTATCTCCGACTTTAGCCTAACAAAGCGGCGATCGATAAGGTCTTCCGTACAAAGCTTCAAAAGGTGCCATCCGTATGCTCGAATGATAACTGTTATTGTAGGCAAACTCGATTAACAGAAGGTGTGTCTCCCAAGAACTCTCAAAATTGATAACGCAAGCGTGTAGCATGTCTTCTGTCACTTGATTGACTTGTTTAGTCTGACCATCGGTCTGTGGATGAAAAGTTGAACTCAAGTTTAGTGTTGCTCCCATCGCTGTCTAGAGACTCTTCTAAAATGCTGCAGTAAAGTGTGAATCTTGATCTGACATGATTGACACAAGTACTCCGTGTAATCGTACAATGTGTTGTAGATACATTCGGCTCAAACGTTCTACTGGATACATCATGTTGTAGGCGATAATATATTCTATCTTTATAAGTCGATCAACGATTACCCAAATAGCGTCGTGGTTTTGCTGTGACTTCGACAATCCTACCACAAAATCCATGGTTGCGTGTTCCCATTTCGATTGAGAAATCGATAATGGCTGTCGAAGTCCCAGTGGTTTCTGATGTTCTACCTTTACTTGTTTACAAGTAAGACATTAGGCTACATACTCAGCCACTTCTCTCTTCATTCCTTTCCACCAAAAATTCCTCTTCAAATCCTTGTACATCTTCGTACATCCAGGATGTATAATCATCCGCGAGTTATGTGCTTCATCCAATAATTATTTTCAGAGATTTTCTTCGTTGGGTACACAGAGTCTACCTTTACATTGTAAGGCTCCGTCTGTACTGATACTCCAGATCTCTGGCTCCTTTGCTGACATCTTGGCGAACCATAACCTCAAATCTTCTGTAGTCTATTGAGCTTCTATGATATGGCTGATCAAAGTTGGTTGTACCATCAAACATCCAAAATGTAGTCCTTCCATAGGTTCCACTAGCTAAAGCATGAATTTAGCTAACACTTCCAATGCTTTCTATTCTCAAATTAGTAATACCGCGATCACTAGTCGAGGTTTATGACTCAAAGCATCTGCTACGACATTTAATTTACCTAGATGGCATTGCAATGAAAAGTCATAATCTTTTAGTAATTCCATCCATCTTCGTTGTCACATGTTCAATTCCCTCTGAGAGAACAAATACTTCAAGCTCTTATGATCGAAAAATAGATCAAACTTTTCTCCATAGAAATAGTGTCTCCAAATCTTCAGTGCAAACACTATTGCTGCCAATTCCAGATCATGCGTCAAATAATTTTTCTCATATACCTTTAATTGTCTTAATCCGTATGCAATGACATTCCCGTCTTGCATAAGCACACAACCAAGTCCTTGGAGAGATGCATCACTGTAGATCACATACCTTTTTCCACTCTTAGGTATCGCGAGTACTGGTGCAGGAGTTAATCTTTCCTTTAACTCCTAAAATGCACCCTCTTGCTTATCTGTCCATTCGTACTTCATCTCCTTTCTCGTCAAATTTTTCAAAGGTCCTACTGTCTTGGAAAATCCTTCTACGAATCTCCTGCAATGTGCTGCTAGACCAAGAAAACTTATAACTTCTGTAGCATTAGTCGGTCTATTCCAGCTTAAGACTACATCAATCTTAGATGAGTCCACAGAGATACTATCTTAAGATATAACATGTCCCAAGAATTTGATCTCCTGTAGCCAAAACCCACATTTACTGAACTTAGCATACAACTTACTGTCTTGAAGCATCTGCAAAGCAATCTTTAAGTATTCCTTGTGATCTTGCTCTGTCTTTGAGTAGATCAAGATGTCGTCGATGAATACTATAATAAATTTATCCAGATATGATCTGAATACTCTATTCATTAAGTCCATGAACACTGCTGGCACATTCATTAACCCAAAAGGCATAACCAGAAACTCGTAATACCCGTATCTTGTACAAAATGCAGTCCTTGATACATCCTTCGGTCGAACTAATAACTGATGATATCCATATCGTAGGTCGATCTTAGAGAAAATCTTTGATCCTTTCAACTAATTGAATAGGTTATCTATCCAGGGTAATGGATATCTATTCTTGATCGTAACCTTGTTCAACTCCCTATTGATCTGAATTCGATATCAAGTATGTGACAAGCAAATCGGTAAAAGGGAGAACTATAGCTGAGCATCTTGAGGAACACGCTATTGATTCCAAAGAAAATGGAGGCTTCCTATTCGCGCACAAGAATATCATGGAAATCAAAGAAAAATAGTGGAAGTTGTACTTTGATGGGGCAGCCAACATGAAAGGATACAGAGTAGGTATGATCCTGGTGTCGCCAAATGGGGACCACACCAAATGGGGACCGCACCCCACTGGCAATCAAGCTCAATTATAATGCCACTAACAAAACTGTTGAATACGAGGCATGCATTCTGGGGATGGAAGTGACTATAGAATTGAGAGTTCAGAAATTGGATGTCTTTGGAGATTCAAATCTCATTGTGTCATAAGCCAGACGAGAATGGAAGGTGAAAGAAGAGAGGTTAAAGCCCTACCATGACCATCTCGATGGACTCAAGAAATAGTTCAAGAGCATAACATTCTTTTACCTACCCAGAGAAGAGAACCAGTTAGCATATTCATTTGATACCCTAACCTCTATGATCAAAATCCCTATAGGGGTAAAAATGATGCCTCTGGTAATAGAGCAAAGATACGAACCGTCATTTAGCATGATCGCTGCAATCGAAGAATAAGAGAATGAAACACCATGGTATCAAGATGTCTGGAACTTTATAGAAAAGGAACATACTCCCAAGAGTCTACTGAGAAAGATAAAAGAGCAATTCAAAGGTTCGTAGCACAGTTCATCATTTGCGGCAAAATATTATTAAAGAAAGGGTACAATGGTCACAACCTGACTTTCTTATTCGGTAAGTGCGCCAGAAGGATGATGGAAGAAATACACGAAGGGGTATGCATTCCACACATGAACGGTCACATGTTGGCAAAAAAGATCGTAACACAAGGGTACTATTGGACAACGTTGGAAAAAGATTGTTGCGAAGACGTGAGAAGGTGCCACAAGTCCCAGATCCATGCAAACATGATGCATGTACTGCCATCTCTACTCTATAGTATGACCTCCCCGTGGCCATTTTCGACTTGGGGAATCGATATCATTGGCAAAATTGTTCCAAAGGCCTCAAATCAGAACTGACACATTTTAGTGGCCATCGACTACTTCACAAAGTGGGTAGAAGCTGCGTCATACATCAAGTTGGGGACCAAAGAAGTGGCCAAGTTCATCAAGAGGAACCTCATCTACCGCTATGGAGTCCCCCATGAGATCATTTCAGACAATGGAAGTCATTTAAAAGCAAAGGTCAGGTATTTGTTCGAGGAATACCAAATCACTTATCACAAGTCGTCACCATACAGGTCGTAAACTAATGGGGCAGTCGAAGTTGCAAACAAGAATGTCAAGACCATACTGCAGAATTCGGCCAGTACTTACAAAGACTGGCATGAGAAACTACCATTTGCCCTTTGGGGATACAAAACATCAATAAGGGGATCTACGGGAGTGACTCCCTATTCATTGGTATATGGCATGGAAGCAGTACTTCCAGTTGAGATGGAACTACCGTCCCTGTGTGTGGTGGCAGAATGTGAAATTTCAGAATCCGACTAGTTAAGGGAAATGTACGAAGAATTGGCTATCATAGATGAAAAGCGCCTAGCTACAGTCGACCACGTCTGAATCTATCAAAAGCGGATAGCCCATGCTTTTAACAAGAAAGTTCATCCGAGGAAAATTGTTAAGGGTGACCTTGTCCTGAAGGAGAAGGAACTACAAGCTCCGATCTTTGACCCGCGTGGGAAGTTCAAACCCAAATGGATTTGCCCTTAATTACATCGTCAAAACTATCCTCTCTGGAGGAGCGACCTATCTCATGGACCTCGACGGTGTCGAATTCAAAGAACTAATCAACATGGATCACCTCAAAAAGTACTATGCTTGACCCAATTCCTTTTGAGCCTCGCCCTGAACTATGCTCGACCTGATTCCCACTCGGGAATACGTAGGCAACCACATCGGTTTGATCGCTCCACCCACAAAAATAACCCAATTCCTCTCAAGCCTCGCCTTGAACTACGCTCGACCTGATCCTACTCAGGGATACGTAGGCAACCGCATCGGTTCGGTCACTCCACCCATGAAAATAGCCCATTTCTTTCAGGCCTTGTCTTGAACTACGCTCGACCTGATTCCCACTCGGGAATACGTAGGCAACCGCATCAGTTCGGTCACTCTACCCACAAAAATAGCCCAATTCCTCTCAAGCCTCGCCCTGAACTATGCTCGACCTGATTCCCACTCGAGGATACGTAGGCAACCGCATCGGTTCGGTCGACACCATCATAATCAACCCCTATTCTTTCAAGACTTTGGCCCAAACTACGTTGGACCTGATCCCCGCTCTGGGGTATGTAGGCAGACTTTCAGAAGAGAAAAGAAGGATGGCTCGCTAGGTCAAAAATTCGAAAGGATGCCTAGGCAAAAATTAGAGTTAAATCCATAGTGAGCAATAACAAAAGAGAGAAAAGAGCTTGCTAGGTCACCTAACAAGTGCCTAGGCAAAATTTTGAGCGTATGAGAGAAATAAAGTCACAGTCCTTACCATAATCCAGAAATCACCCTTCACACTAGCCACCCGCCTCGTTTGCCTATGCCTCTCCTAAACTAGGGGCAAACTTCGGTCATCTACCTCGTTTGCCTCACAAACTCCCATATCCCAAACTAGGGGCAAACTTTGGCTACCCGCCTTGTTTGCCTCTAATCGTCCTAGCGTATCCAAACAAGCACCAAAAGCAAACATCTGATCAAAATCATGCTACAAATGTTTTCAGAAGGCCAAATGCATAAAATAAGGTTCTCTAAGTAATCAAGGTTCGCCGATAAACAAACTTCGAATATTACATAAGCAGGGATAAATGAAAACACAAAAAGTTCTTTCATAAAGAAATCACAAATATCAAAGACACTTAGATGAAAGAAGCAGAATCAGCCAAGTCTAGTTTTATTTTGTGTCTTTTGTTTCTTCAAAGGTCTTTAGAAGTAGGCTTTTACTCGGCAAGCCCATCCACTAATGAAAGCAGCAATAGTAATAGTGAGAATGAAGCACGACCCTGCAGAAGTAAACTGGCGACACACTACCAGTCCATAACCGAAGGTGCTCGTAGAGCCAAGCTTGTAACACCAAAGGCGCCCTAGAAAGATGGAGAGTTCCTTGATTAGAAGCGCGATACAAACCATTCAGAGTTTTGGCCAGAACCATGGCCATGGGGTTCTTACTCAATTTTAGCCCGAAGCACACGTGCACCAAGTCAATGGAAGTACTCGAGAATAGAAAGTCCGAAGTCATGCATAATATCAGAGCGGCCCTACGGGTGGCGTCATATACGCTAGGATTCCCAGGACTAGCATATCGGGCAATGATGGAAGCAATGTCAAGAACCTCACCATGAATTAGTCGACGAGAGATAACAGTGGAACAATTCAAGTTTTCGGCCAAGCCTCGCGTAGGACTGGGAGTATCAGTAGAAGGAAGAATCAGATCAAAGTCCGGATCGAAGCCGAGGATAGCACAAAACTCCTCAAACAGGGGGCATATTTTCAAGCCATTAAAATTGAAGACATGATTTATCGGGTCCCAATGGGCAATGGCAGCAAGCATGAACTCTTTGTTCAAAGCCATCTGGCAAAGAGAGAACGGCTTGGTCAAGCCGTAGCTAAAAAGATTGATCCGTTCCATGCCATCTGTAATGTTCAACCAAACCATGAGTTGAGCAAGATCGTACAGTGACATGTTTTATGTCGCGGCTCTGGCAAAATTCAAAATTTTGACAGCACCTCCACATTTCAGGGACTATCCCACCTGCAAGGCAAACACACTCACTATCACAAAGTTGCTCATCGTAGTAACATCAACAATCACAGAACCACAGTTCACATATATCGTCACACAATCCCCAACTAAAACAAGCACATAACCGCACCTTCAGACTGGAAGATATATTAGCCTCTCATTCCATTTTTGGCAAAAACATCATAATAATCTATCAAAGGGTAACAAATCATCCTACACATCATCCTACACACAGAATACGCTGATACAACCCAATTGAAGACATAAAATGGAGATAAAATAAAAATCCCCGCTCAGAAGGCCTCAGACCTCCACCTCTTCATCCTCTGTCGGACCACCCAGAGTGTACGTTGACAATGGCCTCCTCCCGCCACCCCTGCACCTTGGCCTGGTTCTCGACGATCCAACACCACCTCCTCGACACTACACATGCAAAATAAAAGCAATCAGTTGAGAAACAACAAAAGTACCAAATAAAAGGGAACAAAAAAAACAGAGTCGAGTCAGAAACTTACCAATGACACCATTTGACTGGTGGCGAACTGCCGCATACCGTCCATCTGCCAAGGGTAAAATATAGGGTTAGAACCTCGTAACCTTAAGGGACGCAAAATTAGAGACATACCCGATGGTCCTGCTTGAGGACCAAATATCGTAAGCTAGCTGTCAAAGCGTGACCCTCCTCGCATAACTCCAAGGGATGTTGAGGACGCCTGCTGGCTGGGTGGGATAACTGCACATGACTCGCAGCACCTCCATGACCTACGGAGAGCCATCGGCATCCAAAACATTAACTATCCAATCCCAAGGGGGGATAGGATTAGAAGTTGGGGGAGCCTGTCTCCTATACATCTCGTGAAGCTGTAGGCACAAGATAGGTTAGGAAAAAATAAGTCCAAAAACATAAGTGACGAATAGAGACAAAAACGTAAAAGAATCTCACATCCAAGAGTGGAAAGTGTGGCATCACAAATCGGTCACGGTAGGTCTCATATCCTGTCTCAAAGCAAAAATGATCCCAGGCATCAGTACCAGCCAAAGTTGTCAGTAAAGCAGCACCAGAGAGGTCATCAGCATCCATTACAAGAGGGGTATGAGGAACACGGTACCTCGGACCACCAACCACTTGCCGAGATACCCGCTCACCAAGGTACCACTACCTATGCTCGGTACTCTCCATCAGAAGTCGGCAAGAAGGAAGAGGTCTCACCACTTGTATCCCCTCCGGGGCAGCATAGGAAACATGCTCCCAGGGTGTCCAATCAACGCTAGTGATCGTCAACTCGGATAAGAAATTTCTCAGAAGGACGATCCGGTGGGCCTCGCTCCAGCCTCGAGGGAACAACGGCACAGGAGCCATACCATCCTCATCTTTACCCAACTCATCGGCAGGGGTAGGATCCAACATTTTCAGGTACTCAAAGCCCCAGAGCTGCATGGAAAAGTGAAAGTCAGAAAATAAAAATAAGAAAGGACCAAAAGAAAAGGAAAAGTCACGAGTCATACCTCCCAAGCTCGCCAGAATCCTCCAGTGGATTTAATGCCGCCACGGGAAACCTAGCCCATATGCTGTAAAGGTGGGCCAGGGCAGCATCGCCCCAGTCATAAGAAGGAATCTCGTCAATGGTCACCAAGCAAGAAAGGAGCCGCAAGCTCACCTGGTCATTTCGTGTCATAAAAACTAAACAGTCGAGAAAATACAGGAGAAAGACCCGTAGCAGCTACTGGTCAGTCAGAGTGTGTCCCCCCTACCGTAAGCCTGATAAAGCCAGCCGCAAGAGAATCGAGGCCCCTCTAAACTCGGAGGAACAGCCCCAATCAGCATCTCAATGGCCACAGGATCAATCTTGTAGAAATAATCTAAGATCAATCGCTTCTTGCCAACTCTCAAGCCGGTGATCATTGAAAAATCGAAGGGCGTCATCGTCATTTCACTGAACGGTAGGTAGAAAGTATTCGTTGTATCCCACCATCTCTCCACAAGAGCATAAAGTGGGTTAAGTCATTAGTTCTCTTTGAAACAAGGCAGATAAAGCTGCCAAACCCAGCATCGTCTACCATTTTCTTAACAGCAGGCAAAAGTTGGGTGTACCACAAAAAAGCGTGGGCAAACTACCGTGGCCCTTCAAGACCACCTCTGGCACCTACACACTTCAAAAATAACAAAAATGAGCACAAAATCAATATTCATGACCTGAAGTCCAACTTCACAAAATCAACAAACGAGCACCAAATGGACTTCCCAACGACCTCTAGGTGCACACTACAGTTCACTAAACTAGCACAATGCACCTAATGGCCAAAATTTTTACATACCTGACTCGCTAAAGCCATGGCTGAAAGATGACATTGAGGGTCATGTAAAATCAACTCCAGGGGTTAACTCTCGGCTCTCACCCGTTCCTTGGCCTTCCTGGATAGCCTCCTCGAGCTTGAAGCCATGGATCTACAAAAAAAATGGAAGTGAAAACCAAAATTTCTTCTTGAAAATTAGAGGAAACTAAAACACCAATCAAAATTCCAATCATGGGGAAAGATTACTCACCTGAGCATGCACAAGCTGCGCTTTAAAGGATTTTGGCTCCAAAAACACCCCAAAATGGAAAAAAATGAGCATTTGGAGCTCAAAAACTCAAGATATACAAACATGGAGTCCGACCACCCAGCGCCGCCGCGGCACTAGCCAACTACTTCCGTAGTAGTGGCCCAGTGTCGCCCGACGCTACTCCCCGCGGGCCCCGCTTTGCTCTGTTTCAGCCCATTTTGGCTCATTTAGCCTTTTTCAGCCCATATTTGGCCCCAATTAGCCCCAGTGGCCCATTTCAGTTCAGATTTACAAGGTTTTATCCCTAGTAGATCCAACTTATCCCCAGGGGATAGTTATAGAGGAAAAACGCCTCCTAGAGGCTCGAACAGGATTTTTTAGAATAACCGTCGTAAACGTTGACCGATTGTGAGAGATTCTAATCTGAGTCCTAGTTTTCGATCGACAGTCAAGAAAGACTCTCAGAAAAATCCCCTAATATCCCCAGAGGACAGTTGCAAAGGGAAATTGGCTCTTTTGGATTAAGCATCACAAGAAATTTGATCAACCGTGAGAGATTCAACTATACATCCTGGTTCTCGGTCTACAGTCAAAAAAGACTCTCAGAGAGTCCAAAACCACCCCCAACGGACAGATACAAACATATCAGCTCCCGAAGTTCGTAACCAGCCCTCTTGGATTGAGCATTGCAAGATCTGATCAACTATGAGAGATTCAGAGATGGATCCTAGTTCTCGGCCAAAAGTCGTGAGGGGTTCTCAGAAAGAATTCCCCAATATCCCCAGCAGAAAATAAATAGAAAACCATAACCGACTTTTACGGCCCTGCGCCTGTTGATAAGCTTCCTCATCTATCATGTCGCCGTGAGCTTCCTCAGTTGTCAACTATCGTGAGCTTTTTCACCTGTCGGTTATCGTGAACTTCCTCACTTATCGAGAGATTCCTCACTCTGTTTATCTCACCTGTCAGTGAGCCTCCTTACTTACCATAAACTTTCTCACCAAATTGGTCACCATGAGCTTTCTCATTTGTTGTGAGCATACTCACTTCGGTTATCATAAATTCCCCCGATTATCGATCTTTGTGAGCCTTCTCACCTCTCATCTGTTATCCTCAAGTGCCCTATGTCTGATCCACTCACCAACAAGTTTGCCAAAATTCAAGGAGTTTGCCCCAAGACCTAGAGTCTTCTAAACTTTGATGTCCTTATCTGAGTCAGCCACCACATCATAGTCGTAAATGCTAGCATAACACCAGCCCACTCTAGGATCAGAACACTAGACGTTATAGGACTCAATACACAGTTTATGTCACATCCATACATTGCATCCTCATAGCATAGCATTCGCCTGTCTTGTTATGATTTGTTCTTTTGTATCCTGAACTACGTCCTGGTATGATTTTCCTTGGGATACGTAGGCAGCTCACGCAGAGCGCGACCAGCACTGACCTTAACATCACATTTTTCATCCTTTGCAACACTTTAATCCTAAATCTATAGCTTCAAAAAAGACTTGTCTCTTCGAAGCTTTGGCACTCGCTTGCGACATGCGTTGCCTCGCAAGTTCATGCCAAAGAGGGGCAAACTGTAGACACCCCATTTTTGTCGGCTACCATATTTAGAAGACCCATAGCTTGGTGGTTCACAATGATCAAAACGACTCATAAAGGGACGCTTGGAAGTTAATTCTATCTCTTGAAATGCTCAAAAAGTGGTACAAATGACCAAAATGCCCTTGAAAGCCCAAAACACTCCCAGATTTGGACCGAAAGTTCTAAAAACATGCTATGTCATAAGGAAAGTCAGAAAATGATTTTTTAAGCAAAATTCGATGAAATTGTCAGCTCCCAGACACCCCCGAAAGTCCCAGAAGTTCTCAGAAAGTCCCCGTTCACCAAATTGACCAAACCGAAATCGTCCAAATTTGCCAAAAAAGTTCTAAGATAATTCTAGATCATGTGGAAAGTAATAAAATGAGTTTTAAAAGAAAATCGAACGAAAACGTCAGATCCAGAGAGCTACCGGTTCCCGAAACTTCCCGGGAATCCCAGGTTTGACCGATATGACCTAAAAGTTGACTTTAAAACCAGAGCACCGTATCATTTTTCAAATATTTTTCATGAATACTAGAGGTTAATACCTTTCCAATGATATATCGCACATAATTCCTAGATTTAAGACGAATTTATTATAAATTTCTGAAGGTAAAAAAGGCGATCAAATCGACTTTTATCACGAATACCGCAAAACTTTTTAAAGTGACCTATCTCTGAACTATTTTTTATGTATAGTAGACTCTATTACCTTTCCAATAGTATATCACAACCTCAGTTTGGAGTTCATACGCATTTGTTGTGAATTTCGGACGAAATAGGTCCATTTTGCAAATAATGAAACCTCTGGGGGCCTAAATAGCATTATTTGGATAAAGGAGGAGCAGTGTCACCGTAACACTGGCCCACTGCCGCTGCAGCGCTCTCTCCCAGAATAGACCATTTTTGTAAATTGTTTTGAGGGTCCATTTTGATTAATTAGAAACCGAAATGACGTAATTCCTTGTTCACAGACATTTGGAGCCAATGGGAGCACTGTTTAAATCCCAAAACCACCCCAAATTGGCCTATATAAACCCCTCTTGACTTCTCATTTAGGGGGTGCAAATACAAATCTTGGAGAAGTTATAGAGAGAAAAGTTGTAGAAGATAAGGATAGGAGAGTGAAAGTGAGATTCTTCCTTTGATTTTCAACTAAAAAGTAAGTTCTAAACTTTGTTTTCTACTTCATTACTCCCATTTACTTCACATTCAATACACCCAACAACCATTTTAGTGAGCATTTGTGAGATAGGAAGCTTCTTCTATGTCTAAAGTCACCATATATGAGTGAAACACCAAGCTACAAGTCCAAAATTATCATGCATATCATCTATTGATTACTTACTTGCTTGTTGACATATTATGCTTATCCCTCATTAATCCCATTTCTTTTTTATTTTCTTTATTTACTTACTAGTCTATCATCATATAGATGATGACATGAAGTTTGAGGTGAGTGATTTCTTATGGATAGTAGCTCTTGACCTCAAAAACATGTTTGAAAGATGATGACTTCAACATCAATGCATTCCTATGTATTCTTGAAGTTGTCTTCAAAAATGAAAACAATGTCTCCAACAATCTTGGAGGTTCTTGATATGGGTTCAAATGTTGATATTTCAAGTGGTCATAATCTCCATTTAAGTGCTGAAAATATACTTTTAAAACCTCTATTTCAAAACCCCTCTTAAACCCCTCATTTTGATTTCAAAGAATAAAACCCTAGTTCATCCCAAAATCTTCAAAATAGTGAACAATCTGAGTTCAAAGATTTTTCTAGGACTCAATACTCAAAGTATTAGCATGAGTCAAATTGGAAAGTCTTCTTAACTCATTATAGAACTCCCATGATTTTTGGTTTGACTTGGAAATACTTATAAGTTGTCCATTTGGACCCAAACATTCTCTCCAGATATTCTATTTTTCTGTCACAGCAGCTTGGTTAATTTTCAACTTGTTTTACAGAAAACGTTTCCAAAAGGAGTGGTCCCAACTCATTTTTCCCTTGAACTTCAGTGTTTTAGGAAATGTTCTGTATCAAATGGGCCTCTATATCCTTAGTTTTCATTTTCTAAGATTTTTCAACATTTCAGTCAATAGTTCGGACTCTATTTTTGAGTAACCTCTATTGTTTATATAATTTCTCTCAATCTGTAATAGTTATTGAGGATTGGATTTTTGATTTATGTTCTAAACACACTAAGGATGATCTCCATAAAAAAGTATGCATTAAAAACGTTCCTAACCCTACTTTTAATTTTTGACAAGATCAAGTCACTGTACTATTCACTATTCACAGCAGAGCATTCTTTTACTTTCATTCTTTGATATGATGCTTGCATGCGCTCCAAAGTTGTTCATATCTTAGGAAGTAGTTCATACAACATTTGTACATATCCCATGATGATTTCCTCTATGCATTCATTCATCTTTTTAGACTTCTAAGTCACTTTAAAAAATCCATGTACACAAACTCACAACAACCTTTGCACATTCTAGGATCATACATTGCATCCATGCAAGATTTGGGGCTTTTGTGACTCCTAATCTAAGAAGATTATAAGGAATGAACTTGATCACATGTTCATGCTCCCCGTCGATCTAGTCGTCCTTTTTCATCCGTCCCGGGGATCGAGAAATCTTCTTTTCTCAAATATTAACATGCATGATACTAACTTGCTAAGCATATTTGGTTTTTCTTAGGTTATTTGTTTCAAGAAAAATCCATGTCCCTTCTTAGATTAGGAAAACTTGATTACTTGATATATGATTAGACAATTTTTCGTAGGTTTGTTTGTGTGATCTTTAACCTTTGCATTGTGTGATACTTGGCTTAGATCTTTTGAATGATATCTTATATTTTGATCTTCCATCTCAAAATTCTTTTCTGATGTAATATACTATCATAGTATTATTTATCAAACCAAACTTAGTATAAGATGATTATTTGGATGCTAGCTGAGGCCCGTCAAAAGACGGGGCGAGTTGAGGGTGTTTTAGTCGCAACAAAGGCTCCTTCCTCTCTCGTACCAAAACCCCAAGCTAAGTTCTTTAGTTATGAAGGGCCGGTGCCCTTTATTCGTTTAGGTGAGTCAAAATTAGGTTTCTTAGTTCCTTAAAGACCAAGTGGCGACTCTGTATCTATTTCAACAGACCTTTTCCTTTCATTTTTTAAACAATCTCAATCAAAACAAAGAGGTGGAAATCTGCGTGTCCACAATCGCTCGAATGATCTTCGATCGATCGAAGATAAAATTTCAAGAGTGAACAAAGAAAGTATATAGAATCTCTCTGCTTTAAAAAATTATTGAAATACGGGGTATTACACGAATACTGCCTGGTAGAGGGACATCCGTATCATATTACACAAGACTAGTAATTGCTTATGTATATGTGATTCTATTCTTCTGCACTAGAGTGCAATTATCATTTTATAGTGGCAGTAATGATAATTGATTAGTTATTGATTCCTTAGTTAAAGAGTATTTACTAGATGGAATTATAATTAATCGGAGCCAGTAATTAAGAACCCAGGAGCTCCCACTCTTAGCTCCACAAGAATGCTTGGAAAGGCAAATGAGAATGATGAACCAATGGATTGAAAGAGTTTCAATCAAGTTCGATCGATCGAACGTTCAATCGATTGAAACATATTTGATCGATCGAACCGGTTTGGGAATCTACAAACAGGACAGCTGCGTGCAGAATTAAGGTGAACGTCGTTTTTGTTATTCCACTCCTGCAAAAACTATTATAGGTTTTCCCAAAGCTTTCTTATCCTCTCTATTAGGGTTCCCACCAACCCTAGTCTATTCGGGAGCATTCAAGGAGACATAAGGGTGAAGAACTCTTAGAGGTTATTGTTGCACACTAAAGGGGAAGGACAAAATCAGAATTGTGTTCAAGGCCTAAAGGTAAAACTCTTTTCCCTATTATTTTATGCATCTATGGAATTGAAAAGCAGTAGATCCAGGCATACCAAAAGTTTTTGAACTTTATTTTTCTGCTGTGCAGAAAATAAGTTTCCAAAATCTATTTTCCCTATAATTGCTAACCTATTTTTCCTATAATTGGTATCAGAGCCTCTCTTATTTAGATCTACGGATGCATTTTTGAGCTCTAGTTTTGATTTATATGTAATTTTAGGACTATTTGTTGAAACTGAATCGTCATAGATCTATTTCTGCAGCAGTTTCGTAGTAGAATACAAATCTGTTATTACATTGGATGCATGGCAGTTTCAATCGGTCGAAAGTGTCTCGATCAATTGAAACTATCTTTATTCGATCGATTGAAAGTGTTTCGATTGATCGAAACAATGCAGGTTCAAGTGATCGAACTAGTTTTGAATGATTGAACACTATTTTGTTCGATCGATTGATTTCAGTTCGATCGATCGCAAGTGATTCTCTATCTAGAATTTTTCCACAGTTTTAAAAGTTTTTACAAACTTTGTCTTAATATTTTGTACTATTCTAAAAATTTTAAATCAGTTTATGAAACTTTCTGATTCAATTGATCGACAAGTTTCGATCCATTGAAGGATCAATCGATCTAACCTTCTTCGATCGATCGAAGTTTGATAAAGAACTTATGATGTTGTTTTAAGTGCTATTCACTTCATAAAGTGTTTGTGAGATTTGTGAATCAGTTAGGGGTTCTAATAAAGTTATATTGTTATGTATATATGCATGGATGTGTGTATGTCTAACCCTTTTTTGAAGTGAAGTTAGACTGCTATCTCGCATGGCACCAACAATTTAAATTTTGTATTAAAATTTGTGATTGGTGTATATTTTATTTTGGTTTGGTTTTAAGGCATGTGTAAAGGGCGCTGTGTCTTCAATCCTACGAAAATGAAAGTCACATCGGTTTCCCTATCCTTTTTGTATTTATTATTGTTTTCTATTTCTAGACAAATTGTAAGCTTTAAAAGAAGTATAAGACCAATGTAATAGAATTAGATAGTCCATGAAGATTGAGGTAGAAGCCTTGTTCATGAAGATGGAGCCGGAGGCGATCAAACGAAGAATGAGGTTCTATAGAGATAGAACCATAAGAGATAGTGGCATTGTTGAATGCTTCTATTTCAAATTTTTTTTTATGTGATTAGTTGTGATTGGCATTTTATATATTGTTACTACTTATATGCATGTAAAACAAGTTTTCTAAAATAAAAATCAAAACCTTTTCAACACATTTGTAAATACTGGATGTTTATGGGCAATGTGGAGAAACATTTTCTCTAATTAAAAATTCCTATTAGTTCATTGTAAGTAAGAGAGATACTCTATGCCACTCATTTATGAGTGATCATTACATATGAAGGGTATTTCTTATTGATTACTAGATATGAACTTCTTATAAAAATCTAGTGGGAGAGGGACTTGTTTTTATAACTCCCACGGTCTTCCATAAATGGTTCATTATAAGGTGGATAGTATATTTTGTGTCACCCAGCCATGGGTGATCATTCCATACGAAGGATACACTGTTCATTGGTTACTAGATATGAACTTCCTTTGGATAGAATCAATGAGATGTGCTAGAGGGTGACCACTACATTGAGGCACTACTTGAGGCAGTTGTCATTGGATTCTAGTTAATGGTGAACACTAGCTAAGCTATGGGTAAGGGATTCTACATGGAGCATTATCAAGAAACTTAGAGACCAAAAGTTTAGGAGTCATGAGTTGTTTTGTAAGAGTTGCATGACATTCATGATGGGTTTCCCAATCAGTCTATGAGGTTATGATCGCCACACGGGGACTTAATTTCATAGGCTTGACATCCTGTAAACAATTAATGAGTTGTTTAAGGGAATTCCAATGTATTACATAAATTGTCATATTCATGATTTCTATATTGTAATTTTGTTATATTATTTGTATTTTAAATTCATTATGTCTAGCCTACTTGCTGTAACCATGATCCAGAATAAGCTAATTGGAAATAACTATGTTGACTGGAAATTGGAACTGGATGAATTATTAACTGCTAATGGATGTAAATACGTCCTTACCATTCCCTGTCCACCTATTCCATGCCATGACACCCCAACAAATCTTGCGGATTAATATTGGCAGTGGATAAGAGTTGATGGTATAGCTCGCTCTAGCATCTTAGACTCTTTGTCTAATGTGTTGAAGTAGCAACATCAACCTTTTCACACTGCATGTTCTATAATATTGAACCTTGAGGAGAAGTTTGGGGAACTGAGTCAAACTGCAAGGCTTAAAGCCTTGGAGTTAGTCATGAACACCATAATGTTGGAAGGAACTTCAATAAGAGAGCATGTTTTTAAAATGGTTACTTATTTCAAAGTACTAGAAGTTATGGGTTTTGACATTGATGGTGAGAATCAAGTTGACATAATCCTGCATTCGTCGCCTTCATCTTTTACTCAGTTTAAAAGGGTTTTTAAAATGAGTAAAATAATTTTTTTAACAAGTGAGTTAATGATCTCTCTTGAGGTAAGATAGATATAGTCAAAGAGGAGTCAAATGTTCAGAACATTGGAATAGCTTCATCTTCTAGGAATAAGCCTAAAGGCATAAGTTTAGAGAAGGAGAAGCAAGGCTTAAGGATATGTGAACCTAACCCAACTATTGGGAAGAAGGCAATACTTGGAAAAGGAAAGGTTGGTGCTGTGCCAAAAAGAAAGTGTTTCCATTATGGTGTGAGGGGGCATTAGAAAAGGAACTGTGTGGAATACTTGACTGCCAAAAGGCAAGGTATGATCTTGTCACTAGTTTTTGAAGTAAGTTGAAAAGCTGATACTTTAACTACTTGGAGTATTGATTCTAAATTTTTTTAATTATATCTGTAATTGTTGCAAGGGATTGGAAAATAAGAATGTGCAGTAATTAGAAGATCTTGATTGCCTTTGGGGATCTGATGCAAGAGTTGCTATTAGATTAGTAGTTTTATATTGTAATAAAACTTTGAAATTATTTGATGGATTTCAGTTTTGAATTAATGAATGATATTTATTCTTTCGATTTTGTACTGAAATTGCTGATTAAAAGAAAGTGTTCTTTTAATGTGATCTAATAACTTGTCAAGCAAGTATCTCACCTATTTACTCTTCTTTATCATATATCATGTAACGTAGTATTTAAATAACTCATGGGTATTTTACCATCTGAAAGGATAGGACCTTTAGCTAATTCTATAAATCTTTGGTTTAGAGGTTAGATCATATTAATTCTAAATAGGATAAATGGGGAGTAAAGGATTGGATCCTAATTTTTGTTTTTGGTTGCTAAGACCACTACCTGTTTGTTAATCCTATTTAGAGGGTAATATGATCAAGTGGCCTTTCTTTAAAGATCACACAACTAAGGACTTAATAGAATTAGGGCATACTCACATATGAGGGCCAATAAACATTAGAGTTGCAAAGTAGTTTTGGCTACTCTAGATACTGATATAGATTTACCTATTGTACCTTGATCCTCAATTTTTTGAAGAAATTCAAAAGGTTTGGAATGAAGAGTAATAGGTAAAAGAATATCGTTGATTTTCATTTGATCAAAATGGTGAGTATCTGTCTAATGGGTTTATTGTCTATAAGAGATAAGAATGAGATTCATTCTCGATCAACTACACCTAGTGCGCCTCCACGAGATGGTGTAGCAGGTAGATGAAACTATTTTTTAGATGTGACCGGGTCATGTGATGAGTTATTTAGAGTTACTACTATTCCTTGTTTTTCTCGATGGAACTACAATGTATGTAATAGACCTTATTCAAAAGAAAATCTTTCCGATAGACATCCCCAAACTTATGAAAAGGATGTGACTTCTTTCTCATGGTAACTTTGGATATGGTTGTCTAGCACTTTGGTGTAAAGGAAGGATGAGCCTTTTGGAATCTAGATTAGAAGAATAGTACTTTTGTAGTGTTTCTAGAGAAAACGAAGTTGGTTGAAAACTGATTTTTGCAAAGGAAAGATAATATAAAGAGTAAATTTATTTAAATCTCAAAGCTATCTATAAATCATCTAGAACTAAAATCTATTATCTCTTCATCCGTTCCTACATCGATACTTCATTGTAGTGGGAAAATTGTCAGCATTGCTGAAATTTTCTAGTGCATTGAAGTTTTGTGATAAGGAAGCTTAGGAACATGATTCACATAAGTCTACGGACTTAAGCAATCATCTAGAAATAAGGACATCTATTTTAACACGTTGCTCAAAATACTTTAGATTCGTCTAAACTATGGACATGGCTTAAGCAGATTTTAGGATCCTTACGTAAAGGAAGTATGGTGGTGATTGTGGTTCCTCGTATTGATGACATCTTTATCATTACGAGATGTTTAGAAGTGTTATCAATGTTTAAGGTTAAGTTTTTTAAGCATACTTGATATTAGAACATATCATTACAAGATGTTAAGAAGTGTTATCGGAAGTTAAGATAATGAGATTGTCTCAAACTTCTATATCGGAGAGTTACTGACAAGATTCAATGTAGAATATTTCAAAAAGGTTATCCACCTCTTGAACATGACATATTGCTCTTTCAAGAGTTTTATCTTAGGATGCAAGATGAAAGAGATCACGAAAAAGGTATTTCATAAGCCTTCGCTATTGATAAACCTTATAGGTGATGTTAGGTATGGGATATATATTATACCGTTGAGGTTCTTCACATATATTAGTCCAAATGAAAGTTCAGTTCCCTAAACTATCATAAAGTCTATATTCTCTAGGGCTTGAGAAAGAACTAGTAGATATATGCTATGTGATGGTGTTTTGGACAATGTTCGAATTAGCTTTACTAGATATATGTCTAGTGACGTCTTTTTGTCTAGAGATATAGTGTAACATGAATATGTTCTAATATGGATTGTTTCAGTCAACAATCATCAGGGTCCCTATGCAAAACCTTATAGGTTAAGGATTTTCACAAGTCATGTAGACAATGTTGATTTTAGTCCTAACACTGTATGGTTATGAGTGCAAGTGGGAGTTTTTTGGGAATATTCCCTCAAACCAGTTAGTTGGACAATAGAATATCATAATGCATTTATATATGTTAGTTCATGAGATGAATATTAGACTAAAATCCTTAAACATCATTGTATGTGATTCATTTGTATATGTGATTACACATTTGAGATATGAATCACAAATCCTTGTTGTTTCAAATAAGTCCTAGTATGGATACCAGCGTTTGGGCCTACTTCATTTAATTTTTAAAACAATTTTTCAAATACAAAGACAAAGAGTCGCCACTTAATTTTTAAAAGAAAAATTAAGAAACCATTTTAAAAGCAAATCGATCTTTTGTGAAACCAAAGATAAAATGGGTCTGGGGATTATGAAATGAAATGGGAAGGAGTCCGGTGGACTTAAACACCCCCTTTCATCCTATCTCGCGATAGGTCTCTACTCGACATCCTTTTAATCAAATTAATTATCTAAGTGTGCCCTCAACTATTACATATATGTAAATATACGTTACACAAGTATGTTGAAAAGGATGCAAAATTGCTAACGATAAAATATTATTCATAAACCACGTAATTCAAGTAGCAAGCAAGATGATATGCAAATATGGAACTAAAGAACTTACCCATGGTCCCGCTGCAAAATAGAAACGTGTAATGCATACAAGAATAGAAATCCTAAGAAAAGGTCTCTAACACATATATACACATAAGGCAAGACCTAATTCTAAGGTGTTGCGCATGAAGTCAAAAATCAATAAAATCAAAAGGTGGAATAAACTAGAGAAAGGGTTGAGAAAATGTACCTCAAGGCGCTACAAAACAAGGGTTAGTCCACATGCTTTTTAACAACATAATATTGAATTGTGAATAACATATTCAAACTTCTAGCCGAAATCTATCAAACATAGGAAGGGTTGACATAATTATGAATTCTTTATAAGTAGTTGGAAATAAAATACTTCCATAGATATATAAGTCTCAAATAGGAGCCAATACAATGTCCATATGGAGATGGTGTAATCCCAACATGGTCATTAAGAATCCATAATCATGTTCGACTGGATTCAATGCAACCTTAAGCTACATATCAACACATATGGATGGATGCATGGACATGAATGAAGATGAACTATGAATTATTCACTAATTTAGATCATCTAGCCTCTGGATTTAAGTCTATTTAATCATTATTTAGACATGGTTTGAGTCCTAAGGCATTGGGAGACCATTTGGGTTAAGGTCAACAAAGTTGAATAAAAACTTTGAGAGAATTTCAGAAATTACAGAGAGCATACCATCCTTTAAATAAAAAACCATACTTCCAACAGTTGTATATTAATGATATTTAAGTATGTTATGCCTCTGTGAGTCTAGTTTCTAACCCAAAAAGAAAATCAAAGTTTCAACGGTTTGATCTCTGGGAATTGAGTAAAAACTAGATACCACTCAGAAATCTGCAACTCTCTGTCCAGAGTTTTTGTATGATTTTTTAGAAATAGTAGAAAAATCAGAAACCCTTTGATCTTTTTAGGGTATCTTCCTAACACATTTAACTACTTAGAAAAATTTATTTTAGGTCAAGAAAACTTGGTTAAGGTTCTGATCTATTAATTTTAAAACGGATTTAGTATTCTAAAATTTTGGAGAGAAAGTAGTTAATACACAAAACATGAGATCCAAACCGTCTTAAGAATGAAATTTCATCAAGACAAAAATCACAGAGGTGCTCTTATGCACTATGAACATCCTCCAATTGGTCTCATCCAATTTCAAAGGACCATGATTTAATGAAAAATCTTTGATCACAGTAGGTTTGTGGATTCAATGTAACAATGTTGAATTAATATTCATACAAACTAAACTCAATCCATATTTAGTTCCTCTCTCAAATTCATGTTCCGTGAGGGATATCGATCCATTCATCGATTCTCCTACCAAATTGAAGGTCCTTGAAGACCAAATAAGACTCAAATCTACATAAACCTCCATGGAATTATGGAGAGAATTCCATGCGATTTTAAGTTGAAGGGTCTAAGTCATGAATTAAGACTTGAACTCACCAACCATATATAGATATAACCATGATCAACCTTGACTTCCATATGAATCATAGGATCATAGGAAATTAAGGGATCAACCTCAAGGGGAATCAATGAGATATGTAAAGTCTCATGAATCTTAAGAGGAAAATAGAAATGAAGAATCAAAGTTTACTTAGAGAAATTGGAACACAAATTCTTCAAAACCAAACTTATTTTAAACCCAAGACGTCAATTAGATACAAATTAATGAAATACTATGAGATTCAATCACAAATTCAAAGTGGCGTGTGATGAAATAAGGTAGGAAAAGAGGTTTTGAAAATGTGTAAAAGGTCCTAAACTATGAATTTGTGATTTAATTGGCCAAATTTTCTAGGAGATTGGGAGGTTACTGTCACGCCCCAAAGCACCAAAATAGGGAAACGATCATTTTTCCTCTATGGGTTCATCGTCCTTATCCAAAGGCTCTATCTCTGCATCCTTAAATTCATCCTCAACCTCTAGTTCTCTATCCTCCATGACTACTATCGCTCCCACATCACTAGCATCCTTTGTTGGGTCAACATTCTTTGCTAGGTTAATTTTCATATCAACCCCGTTCTCCATATCCACCTGGGACGTAAAAAGGTGCCATGCTAATCACAAAACTATCATAAGGTTTATATCTTCATAGATGGAAAAAGGTCTATCGGTTTATAACTTAAGTGTATAGGACAATCGGTGTACACATCTTAACTTAAATCTTTGATACCAAAAATCCCTATCACACCCCGAAGCACAAAAATAGGGAAAATAAATTTCCTTTATGGGTTCGTAGACACGTGACTTGTTGCATTACCGATTTGTCCATGACCAAAATGCTATTTGTAAACAACACAACCTAAAGGATAAAACCGACGTCTTCTTACATGATTATAATACAATGAAAAGCAACTGTACCAGCTATCTAAGTACATCATGGTAGATACATCAGAGTGTTATGGCTTTAGGGCCTCACAAAAACTTATTACAAAAGATATGATAGGTCTTCTAATAGAGATTACAACCAAAAACATTTACAAAAGACAGCCACTAGTCTCCTCTCTAATTAGCATATCCATAGCCATTTTTGGTGTATTCTTCCTCCACGTCCTCCTCTTATATAGCATCATAACCTATGTACCCGCCACCTGGATAAGCTGGACATGGGAATGTCCAGCAATATGAACGTCATCAGCTTATGAAAGCCGAGTGAGAAAACTAAATCAAATGTAACGTATATAGCCATACACAACAAGAATCCGTTAACTACTTTTAATATGTCTTTTAGGATCTTTGCGTTAACCAAACAATCTATCACCAACCACCTCGACAGGAAGAATCGAAAGGAGTCTCAACTCTACGAAACTTAACCCAGAACTAAATTGACCAATAACATTGACTAAAAGAAGATGTAACTCCAAAGTATTCAGTATTCTGGGTATAACACATCCACGGTTAAAAAAAAAGAACAATACTCGACAAGGAAATTGCTTGATTCCACATCTCACTAACGATCCTCAGGTCAACTGCACGACCGAACACATTATGACGATCCACACATCAAGGATAGAACAACTCTTGACAATACATCGCTTGATAGCACATGTCACTAACGATCCTCAGGTCAACTGCACGACCGAACACATTATGACGATCCATAGATTAAGGATAGAACAACTCTTGACAATAAATCACTTGATAGCACACGTCACTATTGATCCTCAAGTCAACTGCATGACTGAACATGTTATGACGATCCACAGATCAAGGATAGAATAACTCTTGATAATAAATCACTTGATTGCACATGTCACTAGCAATCCTCATGTCAATTGCACGACCTAACACGTTATGACGATCCACAGATCAAGGATAGAACAACTCTTGATAATAAATCGCTTGATTGCACACGTCACTAACGATCCTCAGGTCAACTGTACGACCGAACACATCAACTGCATGACCGAACACGCTATGACGATCCACAGATTAAGGATAGAACAACTCTGGACAATAAACCGCTTGATAGCACACGTCACTAACAATCCTCAAGTCAACTACACTATCGAACACGTTATGACTATCCACAAATTAAGGATAGAACAACTCTTGACAATAAATCGCTTGATAGCACACGTCACTAACGATCCTCAGGTTAACTGCACGACCAAACACGTTGTGACGATCCACAGATCAAGGATAAAACAACTCTTGACAATGAATCGCATGATTGCACACGTCACTAACGATCCTCAGGTCAACTGTATGACCGAACACATTATAACGATCCACAAATCAAGGATACGAATCATAATTCCCCAATCGACCCCACAAGATCAACGAAAGGCTGACTCCGCAAGAAATACCCGAACAAAACACCGAGGTCTACAAATCAACTTTGATCGAGAGTCAAATGACGAGAAACAAAGATTAACGTCCCCCATTCCCATGAAATTCATTATTGAAGGGTTTTCCATTATCTTACGTGTTCATACATTTCGTAGTTTAGTTCATTAATAACTTCCAATTATAACCGTCAAGATTTTGCTATATGTCCGACATTTCATTTTACCCCTTAATATACTTAGGATGAAAACTTTCCCAATCACTCTTAACGTAATAATCATGCCATGCAGCATACTTATAACTTGAGTATGGATTCTCAATGGTCATCACTCTATACTCATAACAACAAGAGCATAGCGTATAGCTCATAGATCTATAAACGTAGATTTGATAGCAACAATTATATAGATAAAACCCTTAACATGCTCATCTATGCGATAGCACTTACCATGGCACGAATATTCATAGCAACACAGGTACAAGAAAACTAGCATCATCAATCAACACAATGCATAAACATTACCTCATACAAAAAGCATTACAATCTGCCATGATATATTTCACTGTGTTGACTGAATTTATATGATCTATTTGGGCATTATAAATTACTTTATAGATCAAACTCAAAACTAGAAGATTATAGGTATTTTGATTATCTTTATGTACAAAAAAATATAGCTTCATTAACAATTTTTGAGCTGTTCAAAACATTTATTTTACTAAGATATTTCTATATTTTTGGACTGCTCTGTCCTAGAATCATAGCACTGCGTTGTACGTGCATTTCACCTATGAAAAATTCATTTTTAGACTGAGTTATAGAAGAGTTATTTGTAGATAAATGAGTTAGTTTTCTCCATAAAAAACCTAGCTTAATTCAGATTTTTGAGCTACTCAAAACGTTCATTTTACTAAACTACATTCTACTAGAAGTTTCTATTTCTCAGATTTGAAGATTTGTCTTGTATGGCATGAAAACTTCAAAATAACAACATCTAGCACTTACTAAACATTACTACATACTATATATGTTCTAAAGTGAGTTTGTAAACTCACCTAAACTTGAAATTGAGCTTGGTTTTTCGATTTGAGCTTAGGAAGCTTGAACACAAGCTTCAATGGTGGAAGCTTTGTCTTCTTCTTCTAACTTCTTTTATCTCACCACAGAGTTCATCTCCTAGCTCTCTCTGACTCTATATGCAAATTTTAAATGACCAAGAGTGTAATGTATGAATATAGGCATGTTTATATAGAAATGGTGGAGGGATATGTGTCACCATGAATGTGCTAGAGTGTACATGCATGGACAAGTGTCCTAGAGGTGGACAAGTGTCACAAGAGGGGGTGACAAGTGTCTAGGGGGGTTGCATGTGCTACAAGTGGCCGCCCATGGTGGGGCCCACCTCGGGTTTTATGCCACTTCCTTAGTTTACATGCATAAGTCCTCGTTATGCGTGTTGATCTCGATTTACGTGCATACGGGTATTATTTCTAATGTCTGGGTCCAGGTACGGGACTAAGTTAATTCTAATTACGGTCGAGTCGGTGCGGTACTTACAGTCTAATTAGTAATTACATTACACTGATACAGTCACACAAATAAAATAATAATAGACTAGATATGGAAATTCAGAAAAGTGATAATATTATAAGTAGAGGAAAATTATTGGTATTACATCTTCTACTACTTATTACAGGATTTTGTCCTCGAAATCAGGACTATCTAGGCACTAAAAAGAAAAGGAAATTTCTCTCGCATCTCTGACTTCATTTCCCACGAAGCTTCTCTTTTGTCATGATGATTTCACTGAACCTTCACCAATGGAATCTCCTTGTTTCTCAGCTTCTTGGTCTCTTGACCCAAAATCTTGATGGGCCTCTTTGTGTAAGACATGTTGCTATTCACTTTGATGTCCTTGAAGTCGATTACATGTGGCGTCGCACCCTGATGATACTTCTTTAACATACTTATGTAAAAAACATTGTGAATACTCGACAACCCTTGTGGCAGTGCGAGTCTATAAGAAACTTTTCCAATGCGTTCCAAGATTTTGAAAGGTCCAATATATCGTGGTGACAACTTTCCACTTTTCTGTCCAAACCTTACTATTCCTCGGACTGGTGATACCTTGAGTAAGACATGCTCTCCTACCTTGAACTCTTTATCCTTGCGATGCTTGTCTGCAGATCTCTTATATCGATCTCATGCTGCCTTCATCTTCTCTCTAACAATGACTATCTTCTTATTTATCTCCTGAATCATCTCCGGTCCCAGAAGCTTGCCATCTCTAACTTCATCCCAACATAATGGGGAATGACACGGCCTTCCATACAATGCCTCGAATGGTGCCATGCCCAAGCTTGAGTGATAACTATTATTGTAGGAAAACTCAATTAATGGCAGATGTGTTTCCCACGAAATCTCAAAGTCAATCACGCAAGCTCTGAGCATGTCTTCCATTACTTGATTGGTCCTCTTGGTTTGTCCGTCAGTCTGAGGATGAAATGCAAAACTCAATCTCAGTGAACTTCCCAAAGCTCTCTGGAAACTTTCCCAGAATTCTACAGTAAACTGAGAATCGCAATCAGACACTATGCTGACAGGTACTCCATGCAATCGTACGACTTGTTGTATGTAGAACTGACTCAACTTCTCCATAGAGTATGTCATATTGTATGCTATGAAATAAGCTGACTTGGTGAGTCGGTCCACAATCACCCAAATAAAATCATGGGTCTGCTGAGATCGGGGCAGACCTACCACAAAATTCATGGGGATGTATTCCCACTTCCACTGCAGAATTGGCAATGGCTGCAACAGTCCTGATGCCCTTGGATGTTCTGCCTTGACTTGTTGACAAGTAAGATACTTAGAAACATACTCTGCCACTTCTCGTTTCATGCCTTCCCACTAGAAATTTTGCTTGAAGTCTCTATACAACTTTGTGCCTCCTGGATGAATGGTCAAACGGGACTTGTGTGCTTCATCTATAATACGCTTCATCAGATTCCCCATATCGAGAACAAACAATCGATTCCTGCGCCAAAATCCTCCATCTGAGCCTACGCTCCATTGCTCGGGTTCTAAGCCAAAACTCTAGCAAACCACTTCTTCTACTCTTCATCTTTCTGCTGGGCTTCCAAAATACGACTAAAAAGTGTCGGTTGTGCTACCAAACATCGAAAATGGTGTCCATCTTCTGTCTCTGCAGTTTGGAGATCAAATTCTGCTATGGTTTTCAATGCTTTCCATTCTCGAATCATGAGAATAACGACTACCCCACGCGGTTTATGACTCAAAGCATCCGCAACAACGTTTGCTTTACCAGGATGGTACTGTAAAGTGAAATCATAATCCTTGAGTAACTCCATCCATCGTCTCTGCCTCATATTTAGCTCCTTCTGTGAGAATAAAAACTTCAAGGTCTTATGGTCCAAAAATAAATCAAAATGTTTCCCATAGAGGTAATGACTCCAGGTTTTCAGTGCGAACACAATAGCGGCTAACTCTAGATCATGAGTTGGATAATTCATCTCGTGCGACTTCAACTCTCTCGATCCATATGCTATCACCTTCCCACCTTGCATAAGCACACACCCTAATCATTAGTGTGAAGGATCACTGTAGATGGTGTACCTTTCACCGCTTTTGGGTATTGCTAGCACAGGTGCCAAAGTCAACCTCTCCTTCAACTCTTGAAATGCATATTCATGTCAATCCTTCCATTTAAACTTTGACTCCTTCTTCGTAAGAACAGTTAAAGGAGCTACGATTCTAGAGAATCCTTTAACAAATCTCCTATAGTAGCCAGCCAAACCAAGAAAACTTCTAATCTCTGAAGCATTACTCGGTCTTTTCCAATCTAGCACTGCATTAATCTTTGAAGAGTCCACTTATATCCCATTTTGAGAGACAACATGTCCCAAGAACTTGACTTCCTTGAGCCAAAACTTGCATTTGCTGAACTTTACATATAATTGGTTGTCCTGAGTGTCTGTAACGTAACCTGTAAATGTTTTTGTGTTCCTCCTCGATCTTGGTCTTGGAGTAAATCTTTATATCATCTATAAAGACGATAATAAACTGATCTAGGTAGGGCCTAAATACCCTATTCATCAAGTCCATGAACACTGCTGGGGCGTTGGTTAGTCTGAATGGCATCACAAGAAACTTGTAATGTCCATATCTAGTACATAATGTTGTCTTCGATACGTCTGATGGTCGAATTAATAGTTGGTGGTATCCTAATCTTAAAACAATCTTCAAAAATGTCATAGCTCCTTGTAGTTGATCGAATAAGTCATCAATACGCGGTAACATGTACTTATTCTTGATGGTTACCTTATTCAACTCTCTATAGTCTATGCAGAGTCAAAATGATACATCTTTCTTCTTTACGAACAGTACCAGTGCTCCCTATGGTGATGTGCTTAGCCGAACAAATCCCAAATCTTTTAGCTCTTGTACTTGCTTCTTCAACTCTTGCATTTCTGTCAGTGCCATTCTATACGGAGTTTTGGAAATAGGCATGGTTCTGGGAGCCAGTTTTATGCAGCAATCTATCTCTCGCTTTGGCGGCAAACCTAAGATATCCTTAAATACGTCCTCGAATTCTCGTACTAACGAAATCTCTGCGATTGTGATTTCTGAGCTTGTGCCCTTGAGGGCAGCCAAGCGACTAGTGAGAAAACCATCACTCAACGGGTTATACTAAAAGCAAAAGGATTCACTTTCAAGTATCGTGAAGGTAATCGACTTCCTGGTATAATCCAAAATAGCATGGTATTTGGTAAGCCAGTTAATTCCTAAGATGATGTCAAATTCCCTTAGGTGGAACCCAATCCAAGTATGGGTCAAACTCATCGATCATCTCTTCATTGTCCTTATCCAAAGGCTCTATATCTGCATCCTTAAATTCATCCTCAACCTCTTGTTCTCCATCCTACATGACTACCATCGCTCCTACTTCACCAAAATTCTATTTTGGGTTAACATCCTTTACTAGGTTAATTTTCCTATCAACCCCGTTCTCCATATCCATCTGGGATGTAATAAGGTTCCATGCTAATCACAAAACTATCATAAGGTTTATATCTTGATGGATGGAAAAAGGTCTATCAGTTTCTAACTTAAGTGTATAGCACAATTGGTGTACACATCTTAATCTAAAGCTCAAATACCAAAAATCCCTGTCACGCCCCGAAGCACAAAAATAGGGAAAAATAAATTTCCTTTATGGGTTCATAGACATGTCACTGGTTGCATTACATATTTGTCCATGACCAAAATGCTATTAGTAAACAACACAACCTAAAGGATAAAACCGATGTCTGCTTACATGATATTAATACAATGAAAAGCAATAGTACTAGCTAACTAAGTACATCATGGAAGATACATGAGAGTCTTATGCCTCTAGGGCCTCACAAAAACTTATTACAAATGATATGATAAGTCTTCTAATAGAGATTATGACCAAAACATTTACAAAAGGCAGCCACTAGTCTCCTCTCAAACTAGCATATCCATCGCCATCTTTGGTGTATTCTTCATCCACGTCCTCCTCTTGCGTAGCATCATAACCCATGTTCCCGTCACCTGGATAAGCTGGACATGGGAATGTCCAGCGACATGAACGTCGTCAGCTTATGAAAGCCAAGTGAGAAAACTAAATCAAATAAAACATATATAGCCACACACAACAAGAATCTGTTAACTACTTTTAATATGTGTTTTAGGATCTTTGCGTTAGCCAAATAATCATTCACCAACCTCCTCGACACGAAGAATCGAAAGGAGTCTCAAATCTATGAAACTTAACCCAGAACTAAATTAACCAACAACATCGACTAAAAGAATATGTAACTCCAAAGTATTCAATATTCTGGGTATAACGCATTCACTAACGATCCTCAGGTCAACTGCACGACCGAACACGTTATGATGATCCATCGATCAAGGATAGAATAACTCTTGATAATAAATCTCTTGATAGCACACATCACTAATGATCCTCAAGTGAACTGCATGACCGAACATGTTATGACGATCCATAGATCAAGGATAGAATAACTCTTGACAATAAATCGCTAGATTGCACACATCATAAACGATCCTCTGGTCAACTGCACGACCGAACATGTTATGACAATCCATAGATCAAGGATAGAACAACCCTTAACAATAAATCGCTTGATAGCACACATCACTAATGATCCTCAGGTCAACTGCACGACCGAACATGTTATGACAATCCACAGATCAAGGATAGAACAACTCTTGATAATAAATCTCTTGATAGCACACGTCACTAACGATCCTCAGGTCAATTGCATGACCGAACACGTTATGACAATCCACAGATCAAGGTTAGAACAACTCTTGACAATAAATGGCTTGATAACACACGTTACTAATGATCCTCGGGTCAACTATACGAATGAACACGTTATGACGATCCACAGATCAAGGATAGAACAACTCTTGACAATAAATTACTTCGAGGTCAATAAATCAACTTTGATCGAGAGTCAAACGATGAGAAACAAAGATTAACGTCCTATATTCACATAAAATTCATTTTTGAAGATAATTCCATTATCTTACGCATTTATGTATTTCGTAGTTTAGTTCACTAATAACTTCCAATTATAACCGTCAAGATTTTGCTATATGTCCGACATTTTATTTTACCCTTAATATACTCACGATGGAAACTTTCCCAATCACTACTAACGCAATAATCGTGCCATACAACATACATATAACTTGAGTATGGATTCTCAATGGTCATCATACTATACTCATAACAACAGTAGCATAGCACATAGCTCATGGATCTATAAACATGGATTTGAAAGCAACAATTACATAGATAAAACCCTTAACATGCTCATCTATGTGATAGCACTTACTATGGCACGAATATTCATAGCAACACAGGTACTAGAAAACTAGCATCATCAATCAACACAATGCATAAATTACCTCATACAAAATGCAATACAATCTACCAGGATATATTTCACTGTGTTGACTGAATTTATATGATCTATTTGGGCATGAAAAATTACATAATGGATCAAACTTGAAACTATAACTTTATAGGTATTTTGATTATCTTTATGTACAAAAAAATTTAGCTTCATAAAGATTGTTTAGCTGTTCAAAGCATTTATTTTACTAAGACATTTATATATTTTTGGACTGTTCTGTCCCAGATTTATAGCACTGCATTGTACGTGAATTTCACCTATGAAGAATTCATTTTTAGACTGAGCTATAGAAGAGTTATTTGTATATAAATGAGTTAGTTTTCTCCATAAAAAAACCTAGCTTAATTCACTTTTTTTAGCTGCTCAAAACATTCATTTTACTAAACTACATTCTGCTGGAAGTTTCTATTTCTCATATTTGAAGATTTGTCTTGCATGGCATGAAAACTTCAAAATAACAATATCAAGCACTTACTAAACATTACTACATACTATATATATTCTAAAGTGAATTAGTAAACTCAATTAAACCTGAAATTGGGCTTGGGCTTTGGATTTGAGCTTAGGAATCTTGAACACAAGCTTCTATGGTGGAAGCTTCTTCTTCTTCTTCTAACTTCTTTTATCTCACCATGGAGTTCATCTCCTAGCTCTCTCTGACTCTATATGCAGATTGTAAATGACCAAGAGTGTAATGCATGAATATAGGCATGTTTATATAGAGATGGTGGAGGGATATGTGTCACTATGCATGTGCTAGAGTGTACATGCATGGACAAGTGTCACAAGAGGGGGTGACAAGTGTCTAGGGGGGTTGTATGTGCTACAAGTGGCCAGCCATGGTGGGGCCCACCTTGGGTTTTATGCCACTTCCTTAGTTTACGGGCATAAGTCCTCGTTATGCGTATTAGTCTCGATTTACGTGCATATGGGTATTGTTTCTAATTTCCAAGTCCAGGTACGGGACTAAGTTAAGTCTAATTACAGTCGAGTCTGTGCGGTACTTACAGTCTAATTAGTAATTACATTACACTAATACAATCACACAAATAAAATAACAATAGACCAGATAGGGAAATTTAGAAAACTGATAATATTATAAGTAGAGGAAAATTGCAGGTATTACAGTTACCTCCTAGTACAATAGGGAATTCTTGCTTGTTGGATGAAGATCTTCCAATTCTTCAATCTCTTCTTCTAATTCTTCTAATTCTTCAAGAATTTCTTCAAAAATCTTTTTGTTTTCTCTCTCAATTTTCTCTCAGTTATATGTATATCTCTTTTATATATGAAGATGATTCAAGTAAAAGTCTCCAAGTCCCCCCCAATGTGAAGATGAAGATTTGAATTTATAGCCCTTTATCATAGGTCTAAATGAGAAAATTCGGGTGGAAACCCAGGTGTAAAGATTTCTTCTAGAACATATAAGAGAAGCAGTCTGTTACAAACTGTGGCACTCGCTGAGTGCCATTCCGGCACTCAGCGAGTGCCGCCGGCTTCGTTTCGTGCCGCATCTAACAGAATTCTTCTTTGTATTTTATTTATTTCTTTTTCTTCTTCTTTTCTTTTTTTTATTTATAATATATACTTTATACTAATACTAATATATACTAGTATTATTCAAAATGTACTTTTGTACATATACATATTCATGTATTTTGATAGACTACTAGTACATATACTTTGAAAGCTATTATTCTTTTCAAAAGAAACCTTTCAATTTCTTTTTCTTTTATTTTCAAAATTACTTTTTTTCTTATTTTTTTTAAAACCCATATATTCTAAGTTATCTTTGCACATGCCAGCTTTTTCGAATACCCAATTTTCCCCCTTTTTTATTCTAAAAAACTTTTGAAGCTTGAAGAATCTTTCTGAAGAGCTTTGAATTGAGAAATCTTCAAATTTTGTCGGGCAATGTCATCATCAGTCTTCAGAGATAACCAACCCTAGATTCAACGGTTGGTTAAAATTGGGGTGCCTACAATTTGCCCCTCTTCAGCAGAGCTTGTAAAGCAACGCGTATTACAAGTGAATGTCGAAGCCTGTGTCAAAGACAAGCCTTTAACCAAGCTATCGAATCAAGGCGAAAACAAAGTGCGTTGCAAAAACATGTGCGCGGAGTGTCAGGTGTTGGTCGTGCTCAACGGTGAGCCACCTACTTATCCCATTGGGAATCAGACCAGGACGTAGTTCGGGCGAAACATACAAATACACATAGTCACGCTGATGGATGTGTGTATCCTATCGTGATGCACGTGTTTAAGCAAATTTATGCTTTATGCTCTCAAATTAAATGACTTAGAACAATGTTATCCCTTTTAATAGTCAAAATCTTCTATGCCGATGACGTCCTATCCTGGGAAAGTCATGACTATCATTTTTATGAGTTATTTAATTGAATATAGATCAGTTGAGATGCGCTTGCGTCTTATACTTGGGTGCCGAATCAGGAAATATGCCGAAAGACTACGATGCTCTTTGCGTCTTATACTCTGGTGTCTTTTGAGGATCATCTGATCGACTAAGATGTGCTTTGCGTCTTATACTTCGGTGCCGAATCATGAAATGCACCGAAAGACTGAGATGCACTTTACGTCTTATACTCTGGTGTCTTTTAAGGATCATCTGATCGACTGAGATGCGCTTTGCGTCTTATACTCCGGTGCCGAGTCAGGAAGTGTGTTGAAAGACCGAGTTGCACTTTATGTCTTATACTCCAGTGTCTTTTAAGGATCATCTGATCGACTGAGATGTACTTTGCATCTTATACTACGATGCCGAATCAGGAAGTGTGCTAAAAGACTAAGATGTGCTTTGCATCTTATACTTTGATTTCTTTTGAGGATCATCTAATCGACCGAGATGCGCTTTGCATCTTATACTCTGGTGCTGAATCAGGAAGTGTGCTGAAAGATTGGGATGTGCTTTGCGTCTTATACTCCAGTGTCTTTTGAGGATCATCTGATCGACTGAGATGCACTTTACATTTTATACTCTAATGCCGAATCAGGAAGTGTGCTGAAAGACTGAGATGTGCTTTGCACCTTATACTCCGGTTTCTTTTGAGGATCATCTGATGGACCGAGATGCACTTTGTGTCTTAAACTCTAGTGTCGAATCAAGAAGTGTGCTAAAAGATTGAGATGCGCTTTGCGTCTCATACTCTAGTGTCTTTTGAGAATCATTTGATCAACTGAGATGCGCTTTGCGTCTTATACGCCAGTATCGAATTAGGAAGTATGCTGAAAGATTGAGATGTGCTTTGCATCTTATACTCTAATGTCTTTTGAGGATCATCTGATTGACTGAACTTTGCATCTTATACTCCGGTGCCAAATCAGGAAGTGTGCTGAAAGACTGGGATGCGCTTTGCATCTTATACTATAGTGTCTTTTGAGGATTATCTTATCAACGAGATGCGCTTTGCGTCTTATACTCCAGTACTGAATTAGGAAGTGTGTTGAAAGACTAAGATGCGCTTAGTGTCTTATACTCTGGTATCTTTTGATGATCATCTGATCGACTGAGATGCACATTGCGTCTTATACTCTGGTGCCAAATTAGGAAGTGTCCTGAAAGACAAAGATGGGCTTTGCGTCTTGTACTTTGGTGTCTTTTGACGGTCATCTGATCGACTAAGATGCGCTTTGCGTCTTATACTCTGGTGCCGAATCAGGAAGTGTGCTGACAGATTGAGATACGCTTTACGTCTTATATTCCAGTTTCTTTTGAGGATCATCTGATCGACCAAGATGCGCTTTGCGTCTTATACTCTGGTGCTGAATCAGGAAGTGTGCAAAAAGACTGAGATACATTTTGCGTCTTATACTCCGGTGTCTTTTGAGGATCATCTGATCAACTGAGATGCTCTTTGTTTCTTATACTTCAGTGCCGAATCAGGAATTGCACTGAAAGATTGAGATGGTCTTTGCGTCTTGTACTCCAGTGTCTTTTGAGGATCATCTGTTCGACTGAGATGCGCTTTGCATCTTATACGCTAATGTCGAATCAGGAAGTGTGCTGACAGACTGAGATGCGTTTTGTGTCTTATACTCTGATTTCTTTTGAGGATCATCTGATCGACCGAGATGTGCTTTGCATCTTATACTCCAGTGTTAAATTAGGAAGTGTGCTAAAAGACTAAGATGCGCTTTGCGTCTTATACTCTGGTGTCTTTTGAGAATCATTTGATTGACTAAGATACGGTTTGCGTCTTATACGACAGTGTCAAATTAGGAAGTATGTTGAAAGATTGAGATGTGCTTTGCGTCTTATACTCCAATGTCTTTTTACGATTATCTGATAGACCGAGATGCACATTGCGTCTTAAACTCCAGTGCCAAATCAGGAAGTGTGCTGAAAGACTGAGATGCGCTTTGCGTCTTATACTCCGGTGTCTGTTGAGGATCATCTGATCGACTGAGATGCGCTTTGTGTCTTATACTCCAGTGCCGAATTAGGATGTGTGCTGAAAGACTGAGATGGGCTTTACATCTTATACTTCGGTGTCTTTTGAGGATCATCTGATCGACTGAGATGCGCTTTGCATCTTATACTCTGGTGTTAAATTAGGAAGTGTGCTGACAGACTGAGATGCGCTTTGCGTCTTATATTCCAGTGTCTTTTGAGGATCATCTGATTGACTGAGATGCACATTGCGTCTTATACTCTGGTGTCGGATCAGGTAAAATGCTTTTTGAAAGACATAAAATACGCCTTGCGTCTTAGACTCCGATGTCTTTTGAGGATGTTCTGATCGACTGAGATGCTCTTTGCGTCATATACTCTAGTGTCGGATCAGGTATTATGCTTTTGAAAGACATGAGATGCGCCTTGCATCTTAAAATCCGGTGTCTTTTGAGGATCATCTGATTGACTGAGATGTGCTTTGTGTCTTACACTCTGGTGCCGAATCAGGAAGTGGGACTTGTGAATCCATCACATCTTTGTAGCAAAATTAACACTGGTTTAATCAAATTTTAAGATTCCTAAGGCTTAGGAGTCCGTTCGATTTAATTTCAAATTAATTTTTAAGAGACATTCATACTCGACTTTAATTCATTTTTTTTAAATTTGACACAAATCAAATCAATTTCAAATCAATTTTGAGAATCAGGAGTCAAATGGACTCGAATCAATCAATTTCTTAAAAATCTGAGTCAAATGGACTCAAATCAAATCAATTTCTTAAAAATCGGAGTCAAATGGACTCGAATCAAATTAATTTCTTAAAAATCGGAGTCAATTAGACTCAAATCAAATCAATTTCAAATCAATTTTAAGAATCAGGAGTCAATTGGACTTGAATCAACCAATTTCTTAAAAATCGGAGTCAAATGGACTCAAATTAAATCAATGTTAGATCATTTTTCTAAATCACGAGTCAAATTAAACTCAATTTAAAATCAATTTTAAGAATCAGGAGTCAATTGGACTTGAATCAACCAATTCTTAAAAATCGGAGTCAACTGGACTCAAATCAAATCAACTTCATTGCCAATGGGGCCAATTTTTACTCATGATTAGGATTAAAAGTTTCCTTTTCAAACTTTGGCTGTCCTTTCGAAATGAGGGAAAATCTCAAAGGACATATAAGCAAAAATTCAGTGGTCCTTATTATAAATATGAAAATTTTGGGGGGAAAAGGACACCTGCCACACGCAGCGGCACTTGGTAAAAGCCGTGTGGCATTCAGTAAGTGTCGGTGTCTTTTCACCGCCTGCTAGTTTTACTACCAATGTTTAAAAGAACCCAAAATTTTTTATTCTCTTCATTCTCTCTCTCTTCTTTATTCAGATTTTCTCTCCAAGAATTGCATCACTCTTGCTTTCAACTCAAGATTCTCTCAACCAAAGGTATGTTTACTACTTTTCATCATCATGATTGCATTTTTCTTGCTTCAAAGATTAAAATCTTTGTTAGTTTATATATCCTTTGTGTTTCTCCCCCCAATTTTTCACATGAATTTTGATTTCCTCTATTTTGCTTGTAGATTCTACAATGGCTAGTGGCTTTGGCTCCCATGGACCCTCTAGGAAGAAATACAAACCTTCCCCTGGCCACGACTCATCGCTCCTTCTTGCCGATCCTGACAAACACCTCTCGGCACGAGCCTTTAATGAACTGGTATAAAACTCAAATCTCTTGCTCTCTTATGACAATGAATGTAATGCCATGCAATATATGACGATTGATGCATGTATAAATGTGCCTTTGATTGTATGCCTTTTGATATGCCCAAACTCATTGTTATGCCTCCTTTTAGTTGATTTTGGATGGAATCTTTGATATGCTCTTTCTCATGCTTCTAAAATTGAGACCAAGCCCAAAATTCTATTCCATTCTTTCATCACAACGGGAGATCGCACCGACACTGTTCGGTGCTCAGGTTCCAAGATATATAGGCGGTGGAGTGGCTGAAACTCGAGATTCTCGAATCTCGAAAGAAATTTACGAAAAGCATTGAGTCGCTTAGACTGAAAAGAATTTAATTTTAGAAAAAACTTTGATTTGCTAAGACTCGGAAGAAATTTTATTTTACAAAAAGCATTGAGTCACTTAGACTCAAAAGAATTTTATTTTATAAAAGACATTGAGTTGCTTAGAGTCACAAGAATTTTATTTTACAAAAAGCATTGAGTCGCTATGACTCGGAAGAAATTTTATTTTTCAAAAAGCATTGAGTCACTAAGACTCGGAAGAAATTTTATTTTACAAAAAGTATTGAGTAACTTAGACTCAAAAGAATTTTATTTTATAAAAGACATTGAGTCACTTAGACCCAAGAGAATTTTATTTTACAAAAAGCATTGAATCAATAAGACTCACAAGAAATTTTATTTTACAAAAACCATTGAGTCACTTAGACTCAAAAGATTTTTTCAAAAATCACTGAGTCACTAGCACTCAAAAGAATTCTTTTTTTTTTATTAATTTTTTTTTTTGAGATCATGGAGTCGCTAGGACTCCAGAATTTTATTTTCAAAGCAATTATTGATATTATTCCCTTTTATTGTCTTATCTTTCCTTGCTTTTCTTATTCCCATCTTTTTTTTTTTTTTTTGCAGGTGCATGAGGCCCCTCTCAAGGGCCATGGGAGTCTGGCTCATGCATGGACTCCGGTGGTTGTAGACACCCCAATTTTGACCTAACGTCGAATTTAGGAGAGTGTCACCTCCGTGTCCAATGATGACAAGGACCGAAAAATTGAAGTATTCCAAGCTCTTCAGAAAATCTCCAAAACGCGATAAAATTTCACAGAAAGAGAAAAATACCAGGTATTCAGGAGAATTCAGGGAAAAGACATGATTTTTGGAAAGGATCTTCAAAAATAATTTGTTTCAAAAGGAGAAAAGACCTAAAAAGGGGAATCTCACCAAGAAACGGCACACGGCAGATTCCGCGGCACTCTACGAGTGCCGCGCGGCAGTCAGAAAGTGCCGCCGCGGCATTCTCCGAGTGCCGCCACAGGTTTCTGACTGCCGTTCACTTTTTAAGTCTGTATTTTGCAGTGCAATACGTATGCGCATGCAGATAAGAACAAAAAACTGATAAAGTAAGACTGACAAAAACGCGGCAATTAATTAAATGCCGCGGCAATTGATGAGAGCCGCGCGGCACTCACGGAGTGCCGCAACGGCAGATGTTGAGTGCCGCAACGGCATTCACGGACTGCCGCGGCAGGTTTCTGACTGCCGCGCTGGACAGCAGTCTGTGTAATTTCAGAAAGTACACATTGTACCACCAAATGAGAGAATTACACCTGTTTTTTTGCTCCGAAATTCACCAAAAATACCTGGTGTTTTTGCCTATAAAAGAGAAGGGATCTTGTTTGTAAAAGGGGACCAAGAAGAAAAAGGCATTTGGGGGGGAAAACATATACAAAAACACTTCTATTACACCCACATTTGAAAGAAAGAGAGAGTTTTGGGGAGATCTTGAAGGGGAGTTTGGATAATCTTCAAAAGAAAACTTTGAGGATAATTAGGAGGTGATCCTCTAAACCTAGATTATTAGCTTACTCTTCCTTCCCTTGAAATCTTTAAATCTTAGAATGTTTCATCATCTTTCTTTGTTTTAAACTTAGTAGCCTTTTTTTTATTCCCAATACTTCTTTCTATTTTTTTGTCTATCTTCTTCTCTTAAAGGTCTAGGAGATCTTCAATATCTCTATTGATCTCTTGAGCATGATCCTTTGAATCTCATGTAAGCTCATGCTCTACATGGAAGTCAAAACTTGATCATCACTTTATTTCACATAGATAGGACCCAAGTCCATATTCATGACTTGGATCCTCTAAGCTTGGTGCCTCATGGAATCATTTCCATATTCCTTTGAAAACTACCAAGTATTAGTTGCACTTTCATCTCCAATGACCATTAAATGGTAGGAGAATATAGTTTTGAATCTAAATCCATCTCCATGATTTAGATTTCCCTATCCTTTAGATTTCATGAAGTCAATCCATGTTTCATTTGAAATCTATGAAGAACAAAGGTTTGTAGTCTCCAATGACCATCAAATGGTAGGAGAAGTGGTTTAGGTTAAACCCAACTTCATGGTTTAATAGTTGGAGTTACCAAATAAAAGTTGAACTAGCAAAATAAAAACAGTGAATCCACAAACTGTTTTTGATCAAAGATTTTTAGTTCGAAATCTAACCGTTGAAATCAAGTGAAACCAACGGGAAAGTGTCAATAACACATTGTTCTACCACTGTAATTTTTGTTTTGAGGTGGTTTCATGTTTAGAATGGTTTGATCATGGTTTTTGTGAAGCAACAACAATCTGTCCAGAATTTCAGAATAGTTTCAGAACAGCAACACTCTTTTGAAATAATTAAATCAGAGTTCTAACAAAGTTTCTATGACCCAAAATAATTTTTTCCAAGTAGATTAATGTGTTAGGAAGTCACCCTAAAAAGAACAAAGCAATTCAGATTTTTTTACTATTTTTAATAAATCGTGCAAGAATTCTGGACAGGAGGTTGTAAGATGCTGAGTGATGTCTAGTGTTTTCCATATTCCCGGAGATCTAACCGTTGAAACCTTGATTTTCTTTTTGATTTGGAAACTAGACTGACAGAGGCATCTTGTGTCCATATTTCATCAACATCAAACCATAAGAGACGTGTTTTTTATTTCTTTTAAGTTCTGGTATGCTCTCTGCAATTTTTAGAGTTTTTATGACACATTTGACTTACTTTGTAAATAAGGGCCTAAATGACTTTCTTATGATCTAAGGCTTAAACCATGCTTTAATAATGATTAGTTGAGCTTGAATTCAGGGTTTAAAAGTATCTCATAGTTTATCCTTGTCCATGTACATATTCATCCATATGGTTTGACACTTATAATTAAGACTTATTTGCTTTAGATTTAATTACATTAGATAGATGTAAGCTAGAAATTTAGGATCGTTATTTCTAACATCGTGTTTTACAGATCATGTGAACTAACCCTTTGTTTTGTAGCGCTATTAAGGTACGATTTCTCAATCCCTCTCTAGTTTATCAAATTCCTTAATTTTTATTTGATTTTCGACCTTATGCGCGACACCTTAGAGTTAAGATTTGCCTTATGTGTATATATGGATTAGAGACTCTTTTCCTAGGTTTTATTTAATCGCATGCATTGCACGTTTATTATCGCTGCTGGACCTCGGGTAAGTTCACTTGTTCCCTATTGCATATCATATCGCTTGTTACCTGAATTATGTGGCTTTTTGAATGATATTTTGTCAATTGCAATTTTACACCCTTTGGACATGCTTTTGTGATGTATATGTATATATGTATTAGTTGAGGGCATGCTTAGATTAATAAATTTGATTAAAAGGATGTTGAGTAGAGGCCTATTGCAAGATAGGATGAGAGAGGGTGTTTTAGTCCGATGGGCTCCTTCCTCTCTCATTCCATAATCCCCGGACCTAGTTAATCTTTGGTTTCGCGAACGATCAGTTTGCTTTTAAAATGGTTTCTTAATTTTCCTTTTAAAAATTAAGTGGCGACTCATTTTGTTTTAAGAAATAGATTTTTGAAAAGCTGTGGGTAAGTCAACCTGCGATATCCACAATCTGGCGACTCTGCTGGGGACCGAACCCAGAATCTCTGGTTTCGCAGACCAGAATTCTGATTTTGGGTTCACTTGAGGATTAGACTTGAAAATGTCCTTTTAATCAAATTAATTAATCTTTGTGTGCCTGTTGCATTTCACTTGCATGTCCAGCCAGTCGATTGCACGGAACTATGACCTTGGAGGCTCGGGGCAACCCGGTCGGTCAAGTCATCATGGGACTGTGTGATCACCCTTGATCTCGTACCATGATTTGGTATATGAAGCATCCTATCGGGTGTGTGTCAAGGGTCCCTTATTTGACCAAAACCCAGCCTTTGCATAGTAGTTTCTATAGAACATTTCAAATTTAGGAAATCAATTCTTGATTAGGGTTATGTGCTAGGAAGTTTTGTATGCCCAGAAGGGATTACTTGAGATGATGACGATACTTGCTTGATGAAAGATGAATAATCTTTTAAATCACCTTTTAGCAATTTCTCCACGTGTTACATGACATTTGGAGGACATGCCGAATCTTGATTATAAGGTTATACTTCCTACATCATGTTTAGTTAAGCATCATTGACCTTGTATGCATCCAAATTCATGGAAAGTACGGTGATAATCCTGTCATATGATCCTCCTACCCAAAAGAAAATTTTTTGATTTTCATCCCAAAGTTTTCAATCGCTTTTTTTCGAAAATCTTTGAAGTTCACTTTTGATTCAAGCTCCAAACTAATCTTTGGGAATTGTTTTTGGAAGAAATGCTTTTCAAATGAATTTCAAAACAAAATTTTAATCATCGCCATTGAGAAACATTTTTCACTTGAGAGTTGTTTTGAAGAATCTCATCATTTAAAGAAACGCTTTTCAAAGTGAATTTCAAAAATATTTCGCCCGACCTTTGAAGGGGTAGTAAGGATCACAATGATAGGTGAAGTCGGCACATTTGACATGAATGAAGATTCTATGTGCTTATGTGCTTTTGTGTTAGGACTAGAATTTTCCTTTCTTTTGCATATAAAGTAGGCACACACACACACACGCATTTGCATCCGCATGACTTACAAAATAAAGGTTTTGCTAAAATAAAGAAAAAAAGGGTTTTTCTAAAAAGAAATTTCCAAAATTTATTGTAGGAGCAAAAATAGCAAACCAAGGGTGGTTTAGAGGTCCTACGGCAAGGTTAGTGAGAAGAGGATACGTCGACATGGCTGAAGAGAGAAACAATGAAGAGATGACCGGGCTGAGGGTACTAGTTGAGCAGCAAGCAGAACAGATGAGAAGACAAGCCGAGAATATGAACCGAATGATGGGAATGATAGAAGAGCTGAATCGCCGACCGCCGCCGCATGTAATTCCACCCATTATAGACCCGCCTATGGGAGGAGGAGACGGAGATTGGTTCGACGACCAAGAGGCACATTGGAATGATGCGCTTAGAGCCAACAGGGACAGGGAGAAAGATGAGAAGGAGAAGCTGCTGACCGAGAAGATAGAAAAGTTGGAGAGGGTAATGCGCAAAGCTCAAGGGGTGGATACTTATCTAATGGAACTGGAAGGGTTGTACGACGGAGTCCATGAGACGCTGCCGGCCGGTTTTAAAATGCCCGTCTTTGATAAATTTGATGGCACAGGCAACCCCCGCAGTCATGTCCGAATGTGCATAGGGGCTTTTCAGCCTAGTGGGCTGAGCACTACCATGATGGCTGTCCTTTTCCAACAAACCTTAACAGGAGCCGCTTTATCGTGGTATCTTACACTTGAGCCAAGCAAAACCAGAGTATGGGAAGAAGTGATTAAGGCATTTGTGGCACAGTACGAATACAATCAGGACTTGGATGTTACTATCCGAGATTTGGAAACAACCAGGCAGGGGAACAAAGAATCATTTGCCGAGTATTTAAGCCGATGGAGAGGGAAAGCTGCGAAAATGGTGCAAAGGCCATCCGAGAAGGACCAGATCCGAATGTTGATGAAAAATCTACAGCCAGTTTATCAGGAAAAGATGAGGTTCCAGTCAATCAATACCTTTGCTGAGGTATTCGATGTAGGGACGAGAATCGAAGATGCAATCCAAGAAGGAACAATCAAGAAGGAAGAACCACAGAACCGATATCGAAGGCCTAGTTATGGGTCGAATGGAGGGCATTCGGGGGGTCACTCTGGCCCCACCGATGTCAATGCACTTAGCGAGCCGGAGAAGAAATTCGATATCACCAGAAGTCATCCAAGGGGAGGGGAAGACAAGCCAATGAGGAAGTTTTCAGATTTGGGAGTATCATTATCAACCGCCCTCGACAGGCTGTTAGCAAAAGGGCATCTCCGCCAGCTGGAACCTCGACCCCCGCCGAGTCCACTCCCGCCATACTTCAAAGGAGATCTCTACTGCAAATATCACCAACAAAAGGGCCACTCGACCGATCGATGCATGAGGTTAAGGCATGACATACAAGACCTCATTGACAACAAAGTGATATCCGAGCCACCTGTCAAGGCTCCCAATGTCACCAAAAATCCACTGCCAAACCATCGTGCCGTACCGCCGCCGCGGGGTCTTTACTCCTTGGGAGTAGAAGAAGTGACATTCGATCCGTCCAAGCTAATCACCAAGGTCGGGGAACCAAGGAAGTTCTATCAGTTACCAGAAAATCCGGAAATCTGTATGATTGGAAGCCAGCCAGGGATATGGGAGAATGAAGCAACGGAGCAGTCAGATTGGTGGGTCCAAGAAAGCAATGATCGGAACATAGGCCTGGTAGGGGAAGATGATCTATGGTACCAAAGCGACGAAGAGGTAGAAGAGGGCCCAAAGACCGTTTCAGAAACCGACGATATTTGGGCAAAAGAAGAAATTGACCACTTGACTCGGTCTGGTAGGCACTTCAAGCCACATGAATTAGAGGAAGATCACCCGGGGAGGGAGCTGGAGAAAGGGAAAGGAAAGATGAACGAGGAAGAAGAAGAGGATAGAGTCCTCAAGCAGATGAAGAAGACTCAGGCTAACATTACTGTTTGGGGATTGCTGATTGCCTCCAAACGTCATAGGCAGGCGGTCCTAGACGCCCTTAATCAGTCTGACGTGTCTATCGACACCACCTCGGAAGACCTTGTAGGGCTGATCAATAAAATTCCGACTTTGGCTATTGCTTTCTCATCAAATGACTTACCACCGGGAGGGCCCATGCTCAATAAGCCTTTGTACATCACTGTTGAAAGTTTGGGGAACACCGTACCCGCTTGTCTCGTTGACAACGGGTCTGCTCTTAATGTGTGTCCTTTCCGCACAGCCAAACAAATGGGCTTGGATGAATCTTCTTTTGTGCCGTCTCAACAAAAGGTCCGGGCATATGATAACACCCAAAGGACAGTCATGGGCATCATCTTTCTTAACCTTGCTATCGGATCAATGGACAAGGAAGCTGAGTTCCAAATCATCGATATCCCCGCTTCTTTCAATCTGCTGCTGGGAAGACCTTGGTTGGACAGTTTGGGCGCTATCCCATCGACAATTCATCAAAAAGTTAAGTATGTCTGGGAAAACAAAGTCTGTGATATCCTCGGAGACAGTTGGGTTCGATCATCTGAAGCATCGTCAAGTGCACCGGTCCTAGAGCTACAGCTACAAGAAGAAGAAGCAAAAATGGGAGGATTCGAGTTCATCGGCGCGATAGAAGAAGGAAAGTCGGGAGAGTCCCTACCGCCCCATTTTGATCAATATGCTAGTCCAGTCGTCGCCGGAATCATGAAGAAGATGGGTTTCTTTCCAGGATTGGGGTTGGGGAAGAACCTTCAAGGCCTGCCGGAGGCCCCTAGAATCCCTACTCAAACTCACACTCACGGTCTCGGGTATCAACCAACAAAGAAGGAGCTGAGAACCAAGAAGAGGGCCGTCAACGCACCGATGGATCCTTACTTGAAGACCCTCAACGGGTATTTTGTGAAGGAAGGAGAAGATTTCCCCTTCTGTGGTTTCCCAGAACCATGGATGGATCAAAAAGACAAATGCATGAAGCCGGGGTTCGAGATCTTCTTCTCCCATGAATTTTCTGGGTACAAAGACCCATTTTTGCAAGTACCTGAAAAATCTGTTGCTGCCAAGGACTGGGTTGGTATGCTGGATGGTTCTGCCATGAAAGATCTGTTAGGCGAAGGAAACGCAGAAGTCACGAAGGAGGATCCTGGGAAGACCAAAGGTGAATACGTCGAGGGCATAGTGGAGGAAGCCGCCGAAAGTGAAGAAGGTGAGGAAGGAAAGGCTGAGGAAGAAGAGATGGAGAAAATGACCAAGACAGGAGGTCCGGAAGAATACTTTATTACTGGCCTGGGAGGAGAGCACAAGAAGGAGTGGGTTCTTGAGTCTAGTGATAGGTTCCCCCCACACCCAGAGTCTGTAATGGCCCAAATGAGGCGTCTTTCAATTTCCATGTCTGTTGTAATCACTCCAAAGAAAATCAATGAAAGTATGACTGATTCTGCCTACTCGAACGCGCTTAATGAATGTGATGAATGTGATGATCATGAAATACCTATTGAACTGCAAAAACTAATTGAAAAAGAAAAAGAATCTGCATGTAAAATCATTGAGGACACCCTAACAATTAATCTTGGAAATGAGAATAATCCTCAAAATGTCTTCATCGGCTCTACACTTAGCAATAAAGAAAGTACAGAACTAATCAGTCTATTAAATGAATTCAAAGATGTTTTTGCATGGTCTTACAATGATATGCCAGGTATCGATCCAAAAATAGTCCAACACCACGTCCCCCTCTTTCCTAATTCCAAACCCGTAAAACAAAAATTGAGGCGAATGAGGCCAGAATGGGCACTCAAAGTAAAAGAGGAAGTTGAAAAGCAATTAAGAGCTGGATTCTTGATGGTCACCGAGTATCCCGAGTGGATTGCCAACATTGTGCCTGTCCCAAAAAAGGATGGTCGTGTTAGGGTTTGCGTGGATTTTCGGGATTTGAACAAAGCAAGCCCTAAAGACGACTTCCCATTACCCCACATCGACGTGCTGGTTGATAACACCGCGGGACATGAACTTCTATCTTTCATGGATGGGTTCTCCGGGTATAATCAAATCCTCATGGCTCCCGAGGATAGAGAGAAAACCACGTTCATCACTCCGTGGGGAACATATTGCTATAGGGTCATGCCATTCGGACTCAAGAACGCGGGCGCAACCTATCAAAGGGCTGCCACCACATTACTGCACGATATGATCCACAAAGAGGTAGAGGTGTATGTGGATGATATGATTGTGAAATCCAAAAAGAGGAGAGGGCACCTTGAGGCTTTGAGAAAATTCTTTGAGAGATTGAGGGAGTTCAAAATGAGGCTAAACCCGCAAAAGTGCACATTTGGAGTCACCACCGGGAAGTTATTAGGTTTCCTTATTACTCAGAGGGGAATAGAGGTGGATCCTACCAAGATAAAAGCAATAACCGAAATGCAGCCACCAAAAAACGAGAAAGAACTGAGGGGATTCTTGGGGAGAATACAGTTCATCAGTCGTTTCATTTCAAAGCTCACCATGACCTGCGACCCGCTGTTTAAGCTACTCAGAAAGGGAGAGAGATTCAATTGGGACACCCCATGTCAACAAGCCTTCGACAAAATCAAAACCTATCTCCAGAATCCACCTGTCTTGTCACCACCTTCACCCGGGAGACCTCTGTTACTTTATCTCTCTGTATCCGAAGATTCGATGGGATGTATGCTGGCCCAAGAAGGAGAAGAGGGGCACGTGGAGAAGGCCATTTACTACTTAAGCAAGAGAATGGTAGGATATGAGTTAAAGTATTCGCCCTTGGAGAAGGCCTGTTGGGCTTTGGTTTGGTGTACCCGTCGCCTCCGCCACTATATGTTAGCCTTCCCCGTGATCCTAATTTCCCGGATGGATCCGTTAAAATACCTGTTCGAAAAACCCGTCTTGACCAGTAGGATTTCCCGTTGGACCATGATGCTGGCTGAGTTCGATATCAGATATGTCACCTCCAAGTCTGTAAAAGGAAGGGCCGTCGCCGAATTTCTAGCCGACCTTGCTGTAGAATCTGAGGATAAGGGAGATTTCAAGTTCCCAGATGAAGGAATAATGGAAGTGAAGGAAGAGTTGTGGAAAATGTACTTTGATGGAGCAGCCAACCAGTTAGGTTACGGGGTCGGAATCATTCTCATGGCACCAGACGGGGTCCCTACCCCATTGGCTGTCAAACTTAAATACGACTCAACCAACAATACCGCAGAATACGAAGCCTGCATAATTGGAATGGAAGCGGCCTTGGCTTTGAAAGTCGGACGGATTGATGTCTTCGGAGATTCCAACTTGATCATATCCCAGGTCCGAGGAGATTGGAGGGTAAAACATGAGAAGTTGAGACCTTACCATGACTATCTAGAAAGTCTGAAAGCGCAATTCCAAAAGATTTCCTTCTACTACCTCCCTCGTGAAGAAAACCAACTAGCCGATTCTCTGGCTACCTTAGCCTCGATGATCCAAATCCCTTCCAAAATTGTCATGATTCCGCTGTCCATAGAAGTAAGGAATCAACCGTCATTTGAAATGATCGCAGCCATAGAGAGAGAAGATGAAATGCCTTGGTATGTGGACGTATGGAAGTTCATTAAAGAAGGAGAATACCCCGAAGGAGCCTCAGAAAAGGACAAGAAGGCGATACGACGATTTGCCGCTCAATTCGTGATCTACGCAGATAAACTATGGAAGAAGTCCTACACCGGGTATAATTTGGAGTGTTTATATGGGAGAGAAGCTAAGAGAATGATGGAGGAAATACATGAGGGAGTATGCGGGCCCCACATGAACGGGCACATGCTGGCGAAGAAGATCATCCGACAAGGGTACTATTGGACGACCTTGGACAAAGACTGTTGTGAATATGTTAGAAGGTGTCACAAGTGTCAGATCCATGCAAATTTGATGCACACCCCACCGTCGCAGCTCTATAGCATGACCACCCCTTGGCCATTTTCTGTATGGGGGATTGATATCATTGGTGAGATAGTCCCAAAGGCTTCCAATGGGCACCGGTATATAATCGTGGCGATCGATTATTTCACAAAATGGGTAGAAGCAGCCTCGTATGCGACCTTGAAAGCCAAAGATGTGGTGAGTTTTATTGAGAAGAACATAATCTGCAGATATGGAGTCCCGAACGAGTTTATCTCCGATCATGGTAGCCATTTCCAGGGGGAAGTTATCCCGCTCTTAGAGAAATATAAAATCACTCGCCATCAGTCATCCCCGTATAGGCCCCAGACGAATGGAGCAGTAGAGGCAGCAAATAAGAATGTTAAAGCAATCTTGGGGAAGACGACAGATACATATAAGGATTGGCATGAGAAGCTGCCATTTGCCTTATGGGGGTACCGGACATCAGTAAGGACTTCAACGGGCGCTACGCCATACTCGTTGGTCTACGGGATGGAAGCAGTCCTTCCAGTCGAGGTGGAAATACCCTCTCTCAGAGTCTTGACAGAATGTGAAGTGACGGAGTCAGAATGGATACAAGGAAGATATGAGGAATTGATGCTGCTTGATGAAAAGAGGTTGACCGCAATAAACCATACTCGGGGATACCAGAAGAGGATAGCTCGTGCTTTCAACAAAAAGGTTCGCCCAAGGAAGCTTGCTGAGGGTGACCTGGTCCTCAAAGAACTAAAAGTGCCCGTTTATGACCCCAGAGGAAAATTCAAACCCAACTGGGTCGGACCATACATCATTAAGACCCTCCTTTCGGGAGGAGCGGCTTATCTCATGGACCTGGACGGGGTTGAATTTAAACAGCCAATTAACCTCGATCGCCTCAAGAAATACTTTGCTTGAAACCATTTCTTTCAAAGCCTCCTACCTTGATGAACTACGCTTGACCTGATTCCCGCTAGGGGATACGTAGGCAACCAACTTGGTTCGGTCATTTCAAAAAAAAAAAAAAGGAGAGTGCTAAACTAGGGGCAAACTGGCGTTTGCCCGGAATCGCTTCAAAGCCCTAAAACCAGGGGCAAACTTCGTTTGCTAGCCGAAGAACCCAGAAATAAAACCATCCTTCAGGTCACCTGGCTGTCAGAATAAGTACTATAAAGAAACAAATAAGAATTCATGGAAAAGGATGAGTAGAAAACAAAAAGCGAAGTACGGAGCCGAATAAAGACATTAAAAGGAGAATTCTTCATAAAAGATTAATCGAAAGGTTAAGCACTTTGATTAAGCATGCTAGAAATTTCCCTAAAGATAACAACATCAGTCAATCACATTCGAAAAGCGTAAAAGAGTAGGCAGGGTCCGTCAGAAAATTTTGTGAAAGGGACAACTTTTCTCTGTTTTCGTCTGTTTTATTATGCACGCATCTCATCAAGTCTGTCTCACAACCAAGGCCTGGATCTCCAGAAGATACTGGGCAGTGGGCACAATCGAAGCAGGGACCCTCGAGCACGGAGCAGCCATCCTACTTGACCAAGCCTCTATGAAAGCCTTCACAATGGGAGGACGCAGAGTAGAACCCCTGGTGAAATCGGCAGCCACAGATTCAGTAGTATCTTGCAATAGTCCGAACTGACGGACAACTCGGTCAGGAATGTAGAAAGTCGTAGCGTTTAAACCCGGAAGCCAGATGCCAGGACGCCCAGGGAGGCGTACAGCAACAGAACGATGAGTCCACTGAGGGCAGATCCAGCAAATGTCGCCAGAAGAGAGGCCTTAGAGCCAACCGAGCCATGCATCGGCAGATTGGAATAAGCAATGGATTTCCATGCGGTCGTAAGAAAACGGCCCACGAAGATGCGAGGGGTGAATGAAGAGATCAAGGCGTTCCATGAGCCAAACTTGCAGAACAAAAGGTGCCCCGGCAGATAACATAACCCCAGTAGCATGAGCATGGCCCAGCCCGATCAGAGTTTCACCAAGGACTAGCATAACAGCACTCTTCATCTCCCGCAAACCGCAGGCAATGGATATGAGAATGTCAGAAGATGACTGGAAGAGAAAGTAAGAGAGCATAGCAACCGACAAGGCACTACGCCGGATGATCTGATGCTCACCATCATAAGGGTCCCCTATAGGAGCATAAACGGAAGAAAGGCGTTCGAAGTCGATCTGCCCATCATGAACAAAAGAACTTGCCGCATTTTGAGATATGTGGAGAAGAGTGGCTAAGTCGCGGACATACCCAGCCTGAATCTGAGGAACCGCCAGTTCAGTAAAAGGATCAGTGTGGAGAATAGCGCTAAATTCCTCAAACAAAGGACAAATCTCCTGAAAGCCGAAACGAAAGACGTTGAGAGCAGGGTCCCAACACTGAATAGCAGCTCGTAGTAAGCCCTCGTTCAAGTTCATGTGCCGGAAAGAGAAGAGATCATTCAATCTGAAGCATTCAAAATTGAGCCTTTCAATACCTGAGAGAGTATCCATCCATGGGAAGAGAGTTTGGGAGCTAATGGGGGCCATTTGAAAGGAGGGTGGAAAGAGAGAGAGATGTTTTGCGGAATGTTAGAAGAGGAGGGGTATAAGTAGGGAAAAAGAGCTGCCCACTAGATCGCGGCACTCGATAAAGTGCAGCGGCACCCCATGAAGTGCCGCGCGGCAGTTCGTGAGTGCCGCACGGCATTCACTGACTGCCGTTGCGGCATTCGTTGAGTGCCGCGGAGGCTTAACCGAGTGCCGTTCTGAGTTTCTTATTGGCCAGAATCTGTTTGTAACACAATCAGCCCACCTGCAAACAGAAAATTAATTGAGAAGCAATAAAACGTGCGCATCATGCAGCACGTGTAAATACATACATTCATTCATTCATTTCATTCATTTGTATATATCAAATAAGTAAAAGAAGCAGAAGCATTCAAAGATAGAAATAAAATCGGGACCAAGCCATGGTCCCACATACGGCAGAATTTGGACCAAGCTATGGTCACACATACGGTGAATAAAGCAGAAAGCATAATAAAAGGAAGCAACCATCAAAATAAAGCATATTTGTATATTTATACAGTCATCCACCCAAATATGTACAATAAAAAAAAAAAAAAATCCTCTCAAAAGAAAGCAAAATATAAGCAGGATCAACTCCGACCCCGACCCCGGCCGCGAGTCTGGCGAGTCGTGCGTCTGAGAGGCTCCTCCTCTGACTCAGTCCCGCTGCCTCCTCCACTCTCTCCACGCCCGCTGCCTCGGCCCCTGCCGCCACTAGTGCCCTCGCCAACGCCTCCGCCACGCCCAGCACCGCTACCTCCGGGGGCATCGCTGAAAGAGATGCCAAACTGCTGAAGCCGATGCTGGAGCTGCCCCACCTGCTGAGATAAGACTCTGTTCTCCTCCATCTGGAAGAGAAGGGATGAGTCCATGAAAATCATTGAAAAGGAATTCGGGATGCTAAGAATATGGAAAGGGTAGAGATCATACCAGGGCCCTCGACTGAACCGCGGCGGTCGCTCGAGCTCCCTCGGCCTGAAAACAAGGAACAGAAATAAAGATCAGTAAAAAAGAGATACAATTCCAGTCAAAGATAGGGGTGAGAATGAATTTCTTACCATCCACTCGCGCCCAAGAACCCACTGTCGCACGCTGTGGGCATACGCCAGGCCCTCCTCCGCGTAAGCACGAGGAACGGCATCATAATGTATAGGAATGGTAGGGACGCCCTGGGAGAGTCGGGGGACCGTCGTCACATGGGGCTCTCCAAATGAGACGGTAGACATAGTCCAGTCCCACTCAGGTAGGCCAGGGGGGCGGGGCGCAGCAGGGACATGCTGCCAACAAAAGTAATAAAACATGGGTTAAGAGTAAAAGGAAGAACTCACAAAAATAATAAAGGAATCATTTACTCACCCGAGTCACTTCCATCAGCGGGAAGTCCGGCATCAGCTTGGCGGCACGGAAGGCCGCATAACCGTCAGGGCCGTCCAAGAAGCCGTGGATACCAAAGCCGGCTAGAGCAGCCGAGTAGTCGCCGCCCTGAAGAGTGTCTGTAGCTCTCATAGACTCGGGAGGAGGGAACGGCACAAAGAATCTGGGAGCCGCTATAGACTGTCTGGTTACCCTCTCTCCCAAGTACCACGCCATGCCCTCTGACCTACCATCGAGTAGCAGTCTCATCGGGTCATACCCGGCCGACGCCTGAATCCCCGCGCTAGCCTCGGGTAGCGCCCTGAGCCACGGCTGCCACTGTACATGCTCCTCCCGTAGGTTCGTCAGGAAGTTCCTGAACGAAACAAAGTCGTGGGCCCCGGTCTTCCGCCCGACCCTGTCCTTCGCCCACTTCAGCCCCTGGGGCATGACGAGGGCGTCCGCAGCACGTGTCTCAGGAGACATCATGCGGAGATACTCATGGGACCAAATCTGTAATCAAAAGAGAGAAAGAAAGGAGAAATTAGTATCGCAATGCAAATAAATTTCTGAGAGTAAATAAGCGATGGAATGTGAAAAATAAATAAAATATATATGTACCTCCCACGCTCTCCAATACCCGCCGGTAGCTGTCGACTTGCCCCGGGAGATGACGCTCATGTGACTGTACAGGATAGCTAAACCTGTACCAGCCCAATCAAACTCGGTGACCCGATCCAGATGCTCCAGCGACGCCACCAGGGGAGCAGAAATCCGGTCGCCCTTGGTGCTCAACAGAGAGCACCCCAGCACGTACATCAAAAAGCCGCGGGCCATCTGCTCGTCCGAAAAGCCGGGTTTTCCCCGGAAGGTATCCATGAACCACCGAGCTGTAACCAGGGTCTCCTCCGGGACCACTCCTAGCAGCGGCTCCATCTGATCCCACTCCTGGTCCGTGAGATGCCGCAGGGGCTCTCCCCCGAATGGAATCCCCGTAATCATCGAGAAGTCCAGCGGGGTCAACGTCATCTCGCCGAAAGAGAAGTGGAAGGTACTCGTAGTATCCCACCATCGCTCAGCCAGTGCGTGTATCTGCTGAAGGTCATTGGAGCTCTTCGTCAAAAGCTTGACGAAGTCTCCAAACCCTGCGGCATCCACCAAAGCCCTCACAGTCGGGCTCAGCTCTTTATACCACTCATGGCCGTGGGCGAGGCTGTCGTGCCCCTTCAGCACCTTTGGCTGCAGCTGCAAGGAAAGAATAAAAGTTCGTTGTTAGGGGATATATAAAGAAGAGAACAACAACAGCGAATAAAAGTCTAGAAGTGTTCATATAGGATTTCACAAGTAAGGCACCCGTTTGCATTCAAGAGAAAATGAATAAAAGAAAACGCTCAAAATTTTAGCAAGGTTTCGAAAAGAAAAGAAAAGAGAAAGAGTAGTTTTTGTCCACCTTCTTTGAAAACATGCATATATAAGTTTTAAAAAAAAAATAAATAAATAAATAAAAAAATAATAATAATAAAAATAATAATAATAATAATAAAAAAAAAGGATTTTGGGCCCGAAAAGAGTTTGGTTGCAAAAGGGAACGCGTAATTGCAAACATTCGAGAATCAATTTTTTAAAATGGCATTAGAAATGCTCAAGGAAAACTCGCCAGAGCAGTAAATACAGGAAAAGGTTCATGATTTCATTTCCACGAGCATTGGATTTCTTTATTCACAAGCAATGTTTGAGATTCCGATTAAACGGCTTTCAAAAGCTTTTGAAAACAGTCGAAGGAGAGAATAAGGATAAGTGTTCGGAAAATTCAAGCGTTACATGAGAAATAAAAATAAAAATAAAATTTCTTTACAAAGAGCATGTAATAAAGCATCCAAGACGCACGAGGGCGCCACGAGCATGTCATTCAGAACAGGGTATCTAAAAGATGCGGCAATCCTATGTTACATTCACAAGGAAGATATACGGGAAAGAAATACGAGAAATAGACAAAAGGGAAGCGTTTACCTCGCGCTTGAACGCGCAGACCGACAGATGCTCGTCAGGATCCCTCAGTAAAAGCGTGGCGTCTGGGTGATGTGTGGCAGTATACCTGGCCCTCTTCTTGTGCCCTGAACCACTCGCCATAATCTGTCAGAGGAAAAGAGAGAATCCACGCGTAGATTAGTAAAAAATTTGAAAAAACAGTGAAATAAACAAGTTTAATCAAGCTCTGATCTAGCAAAACTAACCTGTGAATGTCGTGGATCGATATAGAGGCAAAGAAAGAATGAGAAAAAAAATTCTCCAGAGAGATCTCGAGATGAAGAGAATGAGAGAATGAGAGAAAAGGAGGAGAACCCCGGCGGTTCAAAGCCACTACCCCTCAACGCGGCACTCGTTTTTCCGTGCGCGGCAGTCAGTCAACTGCCGCGCGGCACTCGCCGAGTGCCGCAACGGCACTCCGTGACTGCCGTGCGGCAGTCACGGACTGCCGCAGAAAGCCGCATGTGCCGCGATTATGGCGGTTCAAAGATATTTACATTCCCCCCAAAAATTCAAATCAAGTCCCAAAAATTGAATTTGAGGCCCCAAAATTGCCCCCATTGCGCTTTTGGCCCTCAGGGTCGTTTCATAGGTACACTTTGACTACAAATTTTGAAATTCAAAAATATTCGAGCCCACGGCCCCCCCATTTTTTTGAAAATTGGAGATATTTGAGCTCGTGGGCTCTCGATTTATGAAAATTGAAAATTTCTGAGCCTGTGGGCCCAGATTTATATTCCCGGTTTTCGCAACGGACTTGCGATTAACCCTCGTTTTGAGAATATAACGGATTTATATTCCCAGTTCTCGCGACGGATTTGCGTTAACCCTCGTTTTGAGAATATAACGGATTTATATTCCCGGTTCTCGCAACGGACTTGCGTTAACCCTCGTTTTGAGAATATAACGGATTTATATTCCCGGTTCTCGCAACGGACTTGCGTTAACCCTCGTTTTGAGAATATAACGGATTTATATTCCCGGTTCTCGCAACGGATTTGCGTTAACCCTCGTTTTTTGAGAATATAACGGATTTATATTCCCGGTTCTCGCAACGGATTTGCGTTAACCCTCGTTTTGAGAATATAACGGATTTATATTCCCGGTTCTCGCAACGGACTTGCGTTAACCCTCGTTTTGAGAATATAACGGATTTACATTCCCGGTTCTCGCAACGGACTTGCGTTAACCCTCGTTTTGAGAATATAACGGATTTATATTCCCGGTTCTCGCAACGGATTTGCGCTAACCCTCGTTTTTTGAGAATATAACGGATTTATATTCCCGGTTCTCGCAACGGATTTGCGTTAACCCTCGTTTTGAGAATATAACGGATTTATATTCCCGGTTCTCGCAACGGACTTGCGTTAACCCTCGTTTTGAGAATATAACGGATTTATATTCCCGGTTCTCGCAACGGACTTGCGTTAACCCTCGTTTTGAGAATATAACGGATTTATATTCCCGGTTCTCGCAACGGACTTGCGTTAACCCTCGTTTTGAGAATATAACGGATTTATATTCCCGGTTCTCGCAACGGGCTTGCGTTAACCCTCGTTTTGAGAATATAACGGATTTATATTCCCGGTTCTCGCAACGGATTTGCGTTAACCCTCGTTTTTTTGAGAATATAACGGATTTATATTCCCGGTTCTCGCAACGGATTTGCGTTAACCCTCGTTTTTTGAGAATATAACGGATTTATATTCCCGGTTCTCGCAACGGATTTGCGTTAACCCTCTTTTTTTGAGAATATAACGGATTTATATTCCCGGTTCTCGCAGCGGATTTGCGTTGACCTTCGTGATCAAATCAAAAGCGCTCTCATGACTCCTGTGACAGATTCTCGCATAGATAATCTTCCCTGACTAACACGCCATGAAATGCGCGTCATACATAGGGAAAATATGATGAGCATGACATTTACATAACCAGGTTCATTCAGAAAGCACCAGATTGTTTGAGCACGTGCATCACGATAAGATAAGTGCATTCATCCGTATGACTATTTGCGCTTGTGTATGTTTGACCCTTGACCCGAACTACGTCTTGGTCTGATTCCTGAACGGATACGTAGGCAGCTCATCATCGAGCACGACCAGCGTGAACCATTGCCCCGCGCTTGTTCTCTTTTTGCAAAGCATTTTGTTTTTACCTAAATTCGACGGTCTGGTCAAAGGCTTGTCTTCACACAGGCTTCGACATTCACTTGTGGTACGCGTTACTCCACAAGCTCTGCCGAAGAGGGGCAAACTGTAGACACCCCAATTTTGACCTAACGTCGAATTTAGGAGAGTGTCACCTCCGTGTCCGATGATGACAAGGACCGAAAAATTGAAGTATTCCAAGCTCTTCAGAAAATCTCCAAAACGCGATAAAATTTCACAGAAAGAGAAAAATACCAGGTATTCAGGAGAATTCAGGGAAAAGACATGATTTTTGGAAAGGATCTTCAAAAATAATTTGTTTTAAAAGGAGAAAAGACCTAAAAAGGGGAATCTCACCAAGAAACGGCACACGGCAGATTCCGCGGCACTCTACGAGTGCCGCGCGGCAGTCAGAAAGTGCCGCCGCGGCATTCTCCGAGTGTCGCCACAGGTTTCTGACTGCCGTTCACTTTTTAAGTCTGTATTTTGCAGTGCAATACGTATGCGCATGCAGATAAGAACAAAAAACTGATAAAGTAAGACTGACAAAAACGCGGCAATTAATTAAATGCCGCGGCAATTGATGAGAGCCGCGCGGCACTCACGGAGTGCCGCAACGGCAGATGTTGAGTGCCGCAACGGCATTCACGGACTGCCGCGACAGGTTTCTGACTGCCGCGCTGGACAGCAGTCTGTGTAATTTCAGAAAGTACACATTGTACCACCAAATGAGAGAATTACACCTGTTTTTTTGCTCCGAAATTCACCAAAAATACCTGGTGTTTTTGCCTATAAAAGAGAAGGGATCTTGTTTGTAAAAGGGGACCAAGAAGAAAAAGGCATTTGGGGGGGAAAACATATACAAAAACACTTCTATTACACCCACATTTGAAAGAAAGAGAGAGTTTTGGGGAGAGCTTGAAGGGGAGTTTGGATAATCTTCAAAAGAAAACTTTGAGGATAATTAGGAGGTGATCCTCTAAACCTAGATTATTAGCTTACTCTTCCTTCCCTTGAAATCTTTAAATCTTAGAATGTTTCATCATCTTTCTTTGTTTTAAACTTAGTAGCCTTTTTTTATTCCCAATACTTCTTTCTATTTTTTTGTCTATCTTCTTCTCTTAAAGGTCTAGGAGATCTTCAATATCTCTATTGATCTCTTGAGCATGATCCTTTGAATCTCATGTAAGCTCATGCTCTACATGGAAGTCAAAACTTGATCATCACTTTATTTCACATAGATAGGACCCAAGTCCATATTCATGACTTGGATCCTCTAAGCTTGGTGTCTCATGGAATCATTTCCATATTCCTTTGAAAACTACCAAGTATTAGTTGCACTTTCATCTCCAATGACCATTAAATGGTAGGAGAATATAGTTTTGAATCTAAATCCATCTCCATGATTTAGATTTCCCTATCCTTTAGATTTCATGAAGTCAATCCATGTTTCATTTGAAATCTATGAAGAACAAAGGTTTGTAGTCTCCAATGACCATCAAATGGTAGGAGAAGTGGTTTAGGTTAAACCCAACTTCATGGTTTAATAGTTGGAGTTACCAAATAAAAGTTGAACTAGCAAAATAAAAACAGTGAATCCACAAACTGTTTTTGATCAAAGATTTTTAGTTCGAAATCTAACCGTTGAAATCAAGTGAAACCAACGGGAAAGTGTCAATAACACATTGTTCTACCACTGTAATTTTTTTTTTGAGGTGGTTTCATGTTTAGAATGGTTTGATCATGGTTTTTGTGAAGCAACAACAATCTGTCCAGAATTTCAGAATAGTTTCAGAACAGCAACACTCTTTTGAAATAATTAAATCAGAGTTCTAACAAAGTTTCTATGACCCAAAATAATTTTTTCCAAGTAGATTAATGTGTTAGGAAGTCACCCTAAAAAGAACAAAGCAATTCTGATTTTTTTACTATTTTTAATAAATCGTGCAAGAATTCTGGACAGGAGGTTGTAAGATGCTGAGTGATGTCTAGTGTTTTCTATATTCCCGGAGATCTAACCGTTGAAACCTTGATTTTCTTTTTGATTTGGAAACTAGACTGACAGAGGCATCTTGTGTCCAAATTTCATCAACATCAAACCATAAGAGACGTGTTTTTTATTTCTTTTAAGTTCTGGTATGCTCTCTGCAATTTTTAGAGTTTTTATGACACATTTGACTTACTTTGTAAATAAGGGCCTAAATGACTTTCTTATGATCTAAGGCTTAAACCATGCTTTAATAATGATTAGTTGAGCTTGAATTCAGGGTTTAAAAGTATCTCATAGTTTATCCTTGTCCATGTACATATTCATCCATATGGTTTGACACTTATAATTAAGACTTATTTGCTTTAGATTTAATTACATTAGATAGATGTAAGCTAGAAATTTAGGATCGTTATTTCTAACATCGTGTTTTACAGATCATGTGAACTAACCCTTTGTTTTGTAGCGCTATTAAGGTACGATTTCTCAATCCCTCTCTAGTTTATCAAATTCCTTAATTTTTATTTGATTTTCGACCTTATGCGCGACACCTTAGAGTTAAGATTTGCCTTATGTGTATATATGGATTAGAGACTCTTTTCCTAGGTTTTATTTAATCGCATGCATTGCACGTTTATTATCGCTGCTGGACCCCGGGTAAGTTCACTTGTTCCCTATTGCATATCATATCGCTTGTTACCTGAATTATGTGGCTTTTTGAATGATATTTTGTCAATTGCAATTTTACACCCTTTGGACATGCTTTTGTGATGTATATGTATATATGTATTAGTTGAGGGCATGCTTAGATTAATAAATTTGATTAAAAGGATGTTGAGTAGAGGCCTATTGCAAGATAGGATGAGAGAGGGTGTTTTAGTCCGATGGGCTCCTTCCTCTCTCATTCCATAATCCCCGGACCTAGTTAATCTTTGGTTTCGCGAACGATCAGTTTGCTTTTAAAATGGTTTCTTAATTTTCCTTTTAAAAATTAAGTGGCGACTCATTTTGTTTTAAGAAATAGATTTTTGAAAAGCTGTGGGTAAGTCAACCTGCGATATCCACAGTGGTACAATGAGCTTTCTGATGAAGTTAGAACCAAAGTTAATAATGTCGGCTTTGGGCTTTTTGCACTGTTCTTAGAGAAAAGCTCCAACGACATGACCTATATCCAGGCCCAGGCTGAAAGATGGTGGGATACTACGAACACTTTCCATATGCCATTTGGGAAAATGATGATGACCTCTCTGGACTTCTCTATGATTATGGGCATTCCGTTCGGCGGTCTCCCAGTGACCTCCTATGATGATCTTTCGAACCGTCACAAGCAAATTATTGATTTACTCGGGGTCCATCCTGGGGAATTCATAGTACCTGCCAAGTGGCTCCTGGACACATTTACAGGCCAAGTCTTGACAGATAACCAAATGACGAGGGCCTTCATTATGTATGTGTTGGGTTGCTCTCTGATGAGTACGAGAGGGGTTTAGCCTCCGATTGTGCATTTCTGTGGGTTTAGCCTCTTTTGAAACTTCCTTAACCTCTCAAAGAATTTCCTTAATGCTTCCAGATGCCCTTTTCTCTCTTTAGACTTTCCTATCATGTCATCCACGTACACTTCCACTTCTTTATGGATCATGTCATGTAATGGCGTGGTCGCAGCCCTTTGATAAGTTGCACCAGCATTCTTAAGCCCAACTGGCATAACCCTATAGCAGTAAGTTCCCCAGGGTGTGATGAAAGAAGTCTTCTCCCTAACCTCAGGCGCCATGAGAATTTGATTGTACCCTGAGAACCCGTCCATGAAAGATAGGACATCGTGTCCTGCGGTATTGTCAACTAACACGTCAATGTGGGGTAGAGGGAAATCGTCCTTAGGGCTGGCTTTGTTCAAATCCCAAAAATTGACACAAACCCTAACGTGATCATCTTTTTTTGGGACTAGCACAATGTTAGCTACCCATTCTGGATACTCGGTGATAATCAAGAATCCAACTCCTAACTGTTTTTCAACTTCCTCTTTCACTTTTAGCGCCCATTCAGACCTCATTCACCTCAATTTTTGTTGTACAAGTTTTGAATTTAGGAAGAGGGGGATATGATGTTGGACTATTTCTTGATCAATTCATGGCATATCATCATAAGACCATGCAAAGACATCTTTGAATTCATTTAATAAATTGATTATTCTTTTCTTTCCTCATTACTAAGCTTAGATAGAGACATTTTGTGGATTATCTTCATTCCCTAAATTGATTGTTAAAGTGCTTTCAATGATTTCACATGCAGATTCATTTTCTTTTCCAATTAATTTTTGCAGTTCATCAGGTATTTCATCACATTTATGGCATGAATCACAGTTGTTTTTATGTGCAGTTGAGTAAGTAGAATCAGTCACATTTTTAGAGATTTTCTTGTGAGTGATTTCAACAGACAGAAATTGAAAGACGCCTCATTTGGGCCATTACAGACTCTAGGTGAGGGGAACACCTATCACTAGACTCAAACACCCACTCTTTCTTCCTTTCTCCTCCCAGTTCAGCAATGAAGCAATCTTTTCGATCTTCTGACTTGGTAATCTCTTCCATTTCTTCTTTCTCTGGCTCTTCTTCATTTTCTGTCAAAACCCCTTTTGCTTTATCCTCATCGATCTTTTCTTCGTTCTCACCTTTCCCATCTTTATTCACAATCTCCTCAAGCTTACCCTTTTCGATTCCCCTGTGCTCTTCTTCTAATAGATATTTCATTGACGAGCCATCCAAAGTACAAACCCAATCTTGGATAACAACAAGTTTTGTAGGTGCCCAAAGGTAAGGATCTTCATAGTCAGAGAAGTCATGTGCAAAGAATATCTCAAATCCTGGCTTCACACACTTGTCTACATTATCTATCCATGGTTCTGGGAAGCCATAGAACAGAAAATCCTTCCCTTCTTTAACAAAGTATCCATTGAGAGTCTTTAAGTACGGCTCTATTGGCGCATCGGCCGCTTTCTTCTTTTTCCTCATTTCCTCCTTTGTTGGCTAATATCCCAAACCCATGGGTATGTGTTTTGGTGACAATGTTCAGAAACTTTGGCAATCCTTGGTACCTCTTGCCTAGACCCATCCCTGAGAAAAATCCCATCTTTCTCATAATCCCAGCCACCAAAGGGCTGGAGTATTGGTCAAAGTATAGTGGCAGGAACTCCTTTGGTTTGCTACCTTCTATTGCATTAATGAATTTGAAACCACTCAAGCATGATTCTTCCTTTTGGACTTGGACTTCCAAAACTGGAGCACTAGATGATGCCATGGACAAATGAATCCAACTTTCCCCTAGAACCTCACAGATTTCATTCCCCCAGATGTACTTAACCATTTGATGGATGGTTGACGGGATGGCACCCAAGTTGTCTAGCCATGGTCTCCCTAAAACCAAATTAAATGAGGTAGGGATATCGATGACCTAAAATTCTGTCCCTTTTTCCAATTTCCCGATAGAGAGATTCAAAAAGAGGATCCCCATAACTGCTTGCTGAGTGTTGTCATAATCCCTTACTTTTTGTTCTGATGGAATTAACGTTGACTCATCAAGCCCCATCATTCTGGCTATTCGAAATGGAATACATTTAGTGTAGACCCATTGTCAACAAGACAAGCGGGCCAGGAGTTCCCAAGACATTCAACCGTGATATGTAATGGTTTATTTTAGGCAGGCCCTCTGGCAGGTAGATCAGCTACAGTAAATGAGACGGCGAGAGCTGGGCTCTTGTTGATCATGCCAGCGAGATTTTTAGGGGTTGTGTTAATAGAAACATCTGACTGATTAAGAGCATCGAGGACCGCCTACTTGTGTCACTTGGAAGCGATTAGCAACCCCCAAATGGTGATATTTGCTTGTGTCTTTTTCATCTGTTTCAAGACCCTATCTTCTTCCTCTTCTTCTTCCAACTTTCCTTTTCCCTTTCCCAAATCCTGACTCGAATGGTCTTCTTCCAACTCATGTGGCTTGAAGTGTCTTCCTGACCGTGTTAGATGATTGATTCCTTCTTTTACCCACAAATTGTCTTGTACCCCAGTCATCTCCAAATCATTCACTTCACCCTTGTCACTATCATACCACAAGTCTTCCACTTCCCTGTCATTTTGTCCACTTTCTTCATACCATATCGAAATATTCGTCTTTGAGGCCCACCATTCCAAAATAGAATCTTCCCCTGACTCTCTCCCGATCATGCTCAGATTTCAAGATTTATAGGCGGTGGAGTTGCTTAAACTCGAGATTCAAAAATCTTGAAAGAAATTTACAAAAAGCATTGAGTCGTTTAGACTCAATAGAATTTTATTGAGTTGCTAAGACTCGAAAGAAATTTTATTTTACAAAAAGCATTGAGTCACTTAGACTCAAAAGAATTTTATTTTATAAAAGACGTTGAGTTGCTTAGACTCACAAGAATTTTATTTTACAAAAAGCATTGAGTCACTTAGACTCAAAAGAATTTTATTTTATAAAAGGCATTGAGTCTCTAAGATTCGGAAGAAATTTTATTTTACAAAAAGCATTGAGTCACTAAGACTCGGAAGAAATTTTATTTTATAAAAAGTATTGAGTCACTTAGACTCAAAAGAATTTTATTTTATAAAAGACATTGAGTCACTTAGACTCAAAAGAATTTTATTTTACAAAAAGCATGGAGTCACTAAGACTCGGAAGAAATTTTATTTTACAAAAAGCATTGAGTCACTTAGACTCAAAAGAATTTTTCAAAAATCACGGAGTCACTAGCACTCAAAAGAATTCTTTTTTTATTTATTATATATATTTTTTTGAGATCATGGAGTTGTTAGGAGTCCAGAAATTTATTTTCAAAGCAATTATTGATATTTTTCCCTTTTGTTGTCTTATCCTTCCTTGCTTTTCTTATTTCCATCTTTTTGTGTTGTTTTTTTTTTGCAGGTGCTTGAGGCCCCTCTCAAGGGTCATGGGAGTCTGGCTCACGGACTATGGTGGTACAATGAGCTTTCTGACGAGGTTAGAACCGAAGTTAATAATGTCGGCTTTGGGCTTTTTGCACTGCTCTTAGAGAAAAGCTCCAATGACATGACCCATATACAGGCCCTGGCTGAAAGATGGTGGGATACTATGAACACTCTCCACAAGCCATTTGGGGAAATGACGATGATCCCTCTGGACTTCTCTATGATTACGGGCATTCCATTCGGCGGTCTCCCAGTGACCTCCTATGATGATCTTCCAAACCATCACAAGCAGATTATTGATCTACTCGGGGCCCATCCTAGGGAATTCATAGTACGTGCAAAGTGGTTCCTAGACACGTTTAGAGGCCAGGTCTTTACAGATGACCAAATGACAAGGGCCTTCATTATTTACGTGATGGGTTGCTCTCTGATGAGTACGAGAGGGGACAGGATCAACCTGGGGTACTTGGCCTCTTTAGAGGACATTGATTGCATATCCCAATACAATTGGGGTGGGGTAGGGCTGGCTACCTATTATCATGACATGAGCGACGTCTCCAGGGGAAATTACCCTTCTACTAGCGGGTACTGCAGGGCTTGGGAGGTAATACCTCATCTTTTATTCTCTTCTTATTATTTATTATTATTAATTTTTCATATTCATCCATCTATTCATTTGGATTCCTCAAAAATCTTCTTCTCTTTTTTATTCTTCCTTTTTTTTTTTCTTTTTTAGAATATTAAATTAAAACTTTAAAACTTTCCTTGCAGGTATGGTCCCATGAGTACCTGCGCATGAGGGCTCCTAGTACTAGGGAGGGTGAGGCTGCTATCATGTCTCAAGGCTTAAAGTGGAAGAAGGGGGCGACGGGCCGTAAAGTGGGGCCCCACGACTTTGTTGGGTATAGGAATCTTCTCCTAAATCTGAGGAAGGTTCACATGATATGGAACACATGGGAAGCAGCCCTCCCAGAGGCTAACACAGAGATTCAGGTAGCTGTGGACTTTTCCAGGATGAGGATCCTGATGGTGGGCGAGGCATGCCGAGTTGGTGAGAGTGTGACCAGGCAGTCTCTTTCTGCTCCCACCTTCTATGTGCCGAGGGCTCCACCAGCTACTATGAGGAGCACCGAGACCTTGGACCACGAGGTCCTTGTCGCCACTTTGGGCGGGAAAAATATTGCAAATCATGTGGATGGTACAGACGGCTATCCTAATTTCAGGCTGAATTCTCTCATACGCAATTTCCCTCTTATGGATATTACCCGGGTAACAAAAACTTTTTTTTTTATAATTTTGGCTTTGCGACATTTCATACATTTATTTAAATTTTCTTGTAGCCAGTCCCTGCGGCAGCTGAGCCTCTAGCCCTCCCACAGTGGAATTGGAATGTGCCAATGGTCCATATAGGCTAGCAGACCATGTACAAGTTGACCCCCTATGCTCAAAATGTCTCGATTATCCCTTTGCAGTATGATATGGTTCCCAAGGGTTATGCTGAGGAGGGACTATCATATGCACATACCATTCAGCATTGGATTCACGGTCGCGAGTGGAGGGTGAGTCTCAATACTACTATATTAATTTATTTTTTTCAATTGCTTTACTCATTAATGCTTAACAAATCTCAATTTTTAGGCTGATGGAGCACGAGCCAATGCGGATCTCCAATTCAGAGCTATGGTACATCTTTTGTCCCTTTTTCTTTTATTTAAGTTTTAAAATTTTAAAAGAACATTCATTTATCTATTTTCCTTTAAAAAAGGAATTAACTCCACAAAATTTAGAGTTTGGAGAAGTTTTAAAAGAATTGAAACCTGGAGATTTAGAAAAATAATTTATCATCTTTCTTCTATGTAGGAAGAGGAGCTCAACGCTATGAGGATGCAAATGCAAGGGCTCTTAATGGGTCAGGGGGCGTTTATCCTGGAGGTGCTTGCAGCAACGGTCAAGGTGGTGGTGATGGTGGTGACGGTGGAGATGGTGGAGATGGCAGAGCCGGGGGAAGTCAAACAGCTCCACGGGCGCCCAAATGGATTCCCCGTCGCTGACAACCTCTCTTTCTCTTATTTTGTTTCATGGAGTTCCTTCATGGACGAAACAATAGAAACACCTATATACATTTTTATTCTTTCCCTTTATCTTTCATGGATTTAGGCGGATGGTACAGATAGATGGCAATCATTCATGGTGGCCTGCGGGCTGATTTTGAATTTTTATTTCTATGCTCATGCTTGACAATGCTTATGGGATCCAATTTATTTACTTTGCCAACTTAAAAATGTGAATGCTTTTATTGCTTATGATTGAATGGTGGAAAGAGAATTGGTGTTTGAATGCTCAAAATTATATTCTGGTCATTTTTCATGCAGCATCTGGGCTGGTTAAGGTTGCAAACTGCTCCATGATTTATTCAAACTCTGGCGGCACTTAGTGGGGATGACCGGCATGCACTGAACATCGCACGGCGCCGCTTTTTATCGGGTGCCAGTTTGTCCCATTTTCCTTATATAAAATGTCATTTTCTCCTTTTGTGCTTATTTTGAATTTTCCAAGGATTCTTTTCCCTCTTCTCACTTAACCCTCAAACATATTCATTTTCTCCCTGTCTCTTATGGCTCCCATCAGTTCTGACATTCTCTTCTCTTGGATGGATAGCCTCTCAGGTATTGACACACTCAACTTTGAGTCCCACAGATTGACGGACCTCTTTGCTTTTTGCCATCTGGTTCTAGATGAGGACTTTTTCCGGGCTACTATCAGATGTTGGAATCGCTCTTTGCATGTCTTCCAGTTCAGTCACGAGGAAGTCTGTCCACTCATCGAGGAATTCAGTGCCATTCTCCAAACCAATCCTTGTACGTTCAAGACCTAGCGACTCTTCTTCCTATTTCTCATGGTGCAACCAGCTCTTTTATTCGAGACTGTTATCTTGATTTTGACCGCTTCTCCTCTGTTTATGCCCCCATTGGAGATCCGGATGATGGAGTGTATCAGATCGTTTGACGCAGTGCTCTTTCTCTGGCTATGCTATCCCATTTCCTATTTCAGTTTTCCTCTAATATCCTTATCCCCATTGTCTGCGGCCTCCGAGAGATGAGGAGCGCAGTCATATTAGTTCTTGGGGAGAATCTGCTGGGTCTCAACAATGCTCATGCTACCGGGGCCATGCTTTCACATGGGGCTACCCATGTCCTTTAGGTTTGGCTTTTAGAGCATCTAGGTCTATTTATTCACCGTTCTTACCTCAGAAGGCAACTACCTTACGATCACTTGGAGGTCCGTTACCCATCTCATATAGTCGACGACTGGCTTGTTTGGCCTCGGAGCCTTTATTAAGAGGATATCTGCTGAGTCTGCCCTCGATGGACTTACTGTTCCGTTACTGTACGGCTCCCTGGTCATCTTGGGATTTGGCTACCAGGCTTGCATGGTACCACTTTTTATGTGTTGGAAAAAATAACGATTTAATTTCTAAGTTTAAATGCGCAACGGAAAAAATCAAGTTATAAAACTTAATTGGCATGCCCGGATCTACTACCCATTAACTCTATAGATGCGCACAAGAGGAGACAAGAATTATACCTTACTGTCTTGAACCCAATTCTGAAATCTCTGACTTCCAACAGCCTCCACTAGATGGTCTTCACTCTTATGACTCCTATGGATGCTCGCAGGAAGGGCTAGGGTTGGTGGGAACCCTAATGGAGAGGATATAGAAGGTTTTGGGGCTCCAAAACAGTTTCTGCAGCTTCTGACGTTCAAAACAACGAACCACTTCTTTTTTAGAACGCAGCTGCCCTATTTATAGATTCCCAGAACCGAGCTAGCTCTCGAACGATCGAAGTGGCTTCGATCGATCGAACATTCGATCGATCGAACCATCTTCAATCGATCGAACCTGTCTAGACTTCAATCGATCGAGACAACTTCGATCGATCGAACCTGTCTTGACATCATCCTCATTTGCCTTTCCAAGCATCCTAGCGGAGCTAAGAGTGGGACCTCCTAGGCTCTTTATTGTTGGCTCAGATCAGTTGATTAACTCCCATGACCAAACTCTTTGATCAGCAAATTAATCGACTGATCAGTTAACGTTTACTCCACTATAAAACGATAACTGAACTCCAACGCAAAAGAACATATCCGAAGCGATAACTAGACTTGTATGTTGTACTAATGTCCCTCTAACGTCAGCATTCGTAATCATATTCAGGTAATCGGATAAACAATTACTGTCAACCTAAATCATGATTACTTCTTATAATCCTTGAGTCCCATTCACCTCTAATGATTACCAAACATGTTGATAACTCTTATCAACAAGACTGCAGTACTCAGTAATCGACTTGGTGACATTCTCAAGAGAATGCTTACTCTGAATCAGAGGGTAGATTCTATCTTGACAATATATGTTCACAACCCTATGAACATGACATACCAAAGATACCCAGGTGTTGATCTTCTATAGACCTCACTGATTGGTAAGTCAAAGCAGTCATATCCACAGTCTGTGTTCATAATCGTCTCAAGATTGAGAACACGTACCTTACACAAGTTATGAGTTCCTATCGACTGATTGACAGCCTTGAGCGTCAAAAGGAAACTCAGGTCCGTCAATACACTATAAGCACTAGCATATTAACTAAGAGTTACACTCTAGTGATTTGAGATTGATCACTCCATCCAATGGTAGGTAATCATGCTACAGTGTAAACCTGATGAGATATCCTAGTCTCAACATCCACTGTGATATGTTCTAAGTAACAAAGAATAGCAATTCGTATCTCACTTGTATGTATCTCATACATACATGAATTACTTACTATGATACTTAAGGATAACAATCATCTCATGAAAGAAACATACATAACAAAATGTAAAGCTGATATCCATATATTAAAATGTCAATGTCTCCTATATAAAGTAATGGTTTGAGGGCACAAACCCAACAAACTCCCACTTGCACTCATAACCATACAGGATTACATCTGAGACTTAGACTATCTAGATGACGATCAAAGACCTTCTGTGGCAAGGCCTTTGTAAACAAATCAGCAAGATTGTCAGCGGTGGCAATCTTGGTGACAGTCACATCTCCACGCTGAACAATATCTCGGATAAGATGATATTTCCGCTCTACGTGCTTTCCCTTTCCGTGGTTCCTTGGCTCCTTGGACTGAGCCACTGCCCCACTATTATCACAATAAAGCGTAATAGGTGACACTGACGCTGGTACCACCTCGAGCTCCATAAGGAACTTCTTGAGCCAAACAGCTTCCTTTGCGGCTTCACAAGCAGCCACATACTCAGCTTCTGTAGTTGAGTCTGCAATGCATTTCTGCTTAATGCTCCTCCAACTAACAGCACCACCTCCCAAGGTAAAGAGATGACCGGACGTCGACTTCCTCGAATCTTTTATCTGACATAAAGTCCGAGTCAGTGTATCCTACTGGAATTAACTTACTACCACCGTACATAAGCATGTAATCTTTAGTCCTTCTCAAGTACTTAAGAATGTGCTTGACGGCTGTCCAGTGCTCTGGACCTGGATTCGACTCATATCTGCTAACCATGCCAACGGCAAAGCAAATATCTGGTCTAGTGCATAACATCGCATACATAAGACTTCCCACTGCTGAAGCATAGGGAACTCCTATCATGCGATTCCTCTCCTCCTGTGTCTTTGGACACTGGTCCTTGGAGAACGCTAAACCATGCCTGAAAGGTAACAATCCTTTCTTTGAATTATCAATTGAAAACTTAGTTAGCACCTTATCGATATAACCAGCTTGAGACAATCCCATTATCTTTCGCTTGCGATCCTGAAAGAGCTTTATCCCAAGAATATAGATCGCCTCTCCTAGATCCTTCATATCAAAAGTACTAGCTAGCCAAACCTTGACCGTTGACAATGCCGCTACATCATTCCCAATGAGTAGAATATCGTCAACGTAAAGCACAAGAAAGGCCATCACTTTCCCTTCACACTTCTTGTATACACAAGGTTCATCCAGATTCTGTATGAAACCAAACGACTTGACCACTTGGTCAAATCGGATGTTCCAACTCCTGGATGCCTGCTTAAGCCCATAAATGGACTTTTGCAGCTTGCATACCAAGTTACCTTTCCGACCAGCTATGAACCCTTCTGGTTGTTGCATATAGATGTCCTCCTCAAGATTGCCATTCAAGAATGTAGTCTTGACGTCCATCTGCCAGATCTCATAATCTAGGCAAGCAGCAATGGATAAGAGTATTTTGATGGACTTGAGCATGGCTACCGGCGAGAAGGTTTCCTCATAGTGAATGCCCTCCCTCTGAGTATAACCTTTCGCTACAAGCCTAGCCTTAAAGGTCTCAACCTTTCCATCAGATGCTCTTTTCCTCTTGTAGACCCACTTACAACCAATGGGTTTAATATTGGCTGGAAGTTCTACAAGATCCCAGACCTGATTAGAATCCATAGATTCTAATTCAGCCTTCATAGCTTTAACCCAATGTTCTGAATCAACATCAGCCATTACCTCTTCGTATGTGGCAGGATCAGATTCAGATTCTAAAGAGACAGCTTCAAAAACTTCTCCTAAGAACATGTATCTATCAGGCTGGCTGATAATCCTCCCACTACGATGAGGTACCGGTGCGGAAATGGGTGAAGAAGTGGTATTTTCTTGATTTATATCGTTATCAACTACGGGTTGGGCTGAGGGCTCTCCTTCTATCTCTCTAAGATCTATTCTTCCCTTAGGTTTATGGTTCATGATATAGTCATCCTCCAAGAAAACAGCATTCGTACTAACAAACACTTTCTGCTCTCTTGGATCATAAAAATACCATCCATAAGTACCCTTTGGATACCCTACGAAGTAACATACTTCCGATCTAGAATCCAACTTGCTCATCTTTCCTTTTAGCACATGTGCCAGACACCCCCATATCCGGAGATGTTGCAAAGAAGGCTTGCGCCCAATCCACATCTCTCGTGGTGTCCTGGGAACAGATTTGCTTGGTACTAGATTTAGTATGTACGCAGCGGTTTCCAAAGCATAACCCCAAAGGAATAATGGCAACTCTGAATAACTCATCATTGACCTAGTCATGTCTAAAAGAGTCTGGTTCCTTCTCTCAGCTACACCATTCTGTTGAGGCGTGCCAGGTGCAATCAACTGTGACAGAATCCCATTCTGTACGAGGTGATCAATAAACTCATTAGAGAGGTACTCGCCACCTCGATCAGATCGAATGGCCTTGATATGTGTGCCCAATTGCTTCTCCACTTCAGCCCTAAACTCTTTGAACTTTTCAAAGGCTTCAGACTTGTGCTGCATTAGGTACACATATCCATACCTGGAGTGGTCATCAGTAAATGTTATGAAATACTCATAACCACGCCTTGCTCTAATATTTATTGGTCCACACACATCAGTATGAACTAATTCCAACAATGCATTGGTTCTATTTCCCTATGTAGGAAAGGGCCTTTTGGTCTTCTTACCCTCTAAACAAGACTCGCAGACTTCCATTGGTTCTAGAACCAAATCGTCTAAGATCCCTTCTTTGACTAGTCTGCCAATCCTATTTAGATTGATATGGCCAAGCCTCATATGCCAAAGCCTTGTTGGATTAGTGGAAGGTCTCTTTCTTTTAGATGGTACAGTAACCACTGAGTTATTAAGTTCCATGCAAGAGTCTTTAGAAATATTGGGAGTAATCACATACAAACCATTTGATTTAACACCAGAACATATAAAAGAACTATTTCTTTTAATCACAACTTCAGTTCCAAAATGAAAAGAATAACCATTATTCGATAAATTAGAAACTGAAATTAAATTACGTCTCATTGAAGGGACGTAAAGTACATCTGATAAAATCAAAATTTTATTGTCTAGAAATTCTAAAACTACGACTCCTATAGCAACCGCAGAAACGGTTGCGCTAGAACCTAGAGTAAGTACGATTTCCCCATCACTGCACCTCCTGGTTGATCTGAACCCCTGCAATGAATTACAGATATGGTTAGTCGCACCAGAATCAATGCACCAAGTGTTTGAAGTATCCGTTATAAAACTTACTTCAATCACATGTGATTCAATCATACCTTGAACTCTTGTAGCTAAGAATTCTGGACAGTTCCTCTTCTAGTGGCCCTTCTCACCGCATTGGAAACACTTTCCTTTGCCTTGGCCACCCACCTTCCCTTTACCCTTACCTTTTCCCTTAGATTTTGCAATCTTAGGGACTGGTCCAACACTTGAACTACCAGTGCTAGCTTTCTTCTTCCCTTTCTTTCTTTTCGGCACAGATCGGGAGGAGGAAGCACTTTTCTCAACGTTCAAAACGTTGACCCCAGGTTTGATCACCCCTTCCGCTGCCAAAAGAGAACTCATCAATTCGCTCATTGAAAAATTCATTTGATTCATATTATAGTTAAGTTTAAATTGAGCGAATGAAGGCGACAGCGAATTAAGGATCATATCAACTTGGGTCTGTGCATCGATGTTGGCACCTAGGGTCTCCAGCTCGTTTAAATAACCAATCATTTTTAAAACATGTTCCTTGACTGGAGTCCCTTGCGACATCTTTGCACTCATTATCTTTTGCATGGCTACCTGTCTGGCAGGCCTGCCATGCTCCCCAAACATCTTTTTTAGGGATGTGATAATGTCACTGGCAGAATCATTCGATTAGAATTGGTGTTGCAATACACCAGCCATTGAGGCCAGAATATAGCAACGAGCCATTCCATTCGACTTCTTCCATTTGTCGAACTCGCGTCTGGCAGCTGCCGAAGCATTTGCCGCGGGTTCTTCGGGGCATGGGGTGGTGAGGACATATATGTGATCCTCCGCAGTTAACACGATGTCAAAGTTACGTTTCCATTCAGTGTAGTTGTTTCCAGTTAACTTGTTTTGAGTGAGTATGGTGGCAAGTGGACTAAATGCAGATCCATACATTATGATTACTGAAAATCAAACAAACAAAATAAATATGGATATCAGGATTTGACAGTTTGAAATAAAAGAATCCTTAAAACTCTTATTTTAAAACAAAGTCGCCGGAATATCGAAACAAAAGAATAAAGCCTCCGTGTGGAGGTCAATTTTCTATTTTTCGATTAATCAAGACTTGTCCGCTATGCAACTCTTGCAAAAACAAGTTATGACTCCCGATCCCTTTTGATCTCTAAGTTTCTGAACAATGCCCCGTGTGGGATCCCTTATCCATAGCTTAGCTAGTGTGTACCATTAACTAGGATCCAATCACAACCGTCTCAAGTAGCGCCTCCGTGTGGTGGTCACCCTCTAACACGTCTGATTGATCCTATCATAAGAAGTTCACATCTAGTAACCAATGAGTAATGCACCCTCCGTATGGAATGATCACCCCTGACGAGGTGACACAGAATGCACCACTCATCTTACAGTGAACCGTTAATGGAAGATCTTGGGTGTAATTAATAAGACCCTCTCCCACTAGTTTTAGTAAAAAGGATTTTGCTTTTTGAGAAAATCTGTTTCTACACACTTCCCATAAACATCTAATGTTTACTAATGTGTTGAAAACGGTTTTTGAATTTTATTTTAGAAAACTTGTTTTGCGTGCATGCAACAATGTACTATACGCCAATCACAAACCAAGCACATAAAACAAAAAACTAAAATGAAATATAGGCATTCAAACAATGCCTCTATCTCCCATGGCTCTATCTCTATAGAACCTCCTTTTGGTTTGATCGCCTCTAGCTCCATCTTCATGGATAACGGCTCCTTGCTCCATCTTCATGGATTTTCTAATTCTATTACATTTGTCCTATGCTTCTTTCGAAGTTTACAATTTATCTAGAAATAGAAATAACAACAAAATAAAAGGCTACGGAAACCGGTGCGACTTTCCTTTTCGTAGGATTGAAGTCGCAGCGCCCTTTACATATGCCTTAAAACCAAACCAAACTTAAATTACAACATGCACCAATCTTACTTCTCTGTCACAGTTCGATCGGTCGAAGACCGTTCGATCGCTCGAACCTTCGATCGATTGAACACTGTTCAATCGCTTGAACATTCTGTTTCACAGAATGATTTGAAAATTTTACAGAATACTTTTAAAAATAAAGCTTTTAATTTTAAAACACCTTACAACTGTGAAACAGAGAGTCTGACAAAGAATCTGTCTCGATCGATCTAACTTCATTCGATCGATCGAACACCAGAAGGTTTCGATCGATCGAAGACTGTTCGATCGCTCGAGGACAGAGGATGTTCGATCGCTTGAAACATGTTCGATCGATCGAACCCGCCTTGCATCCCATGCAATCACAGATTTGTATTCTGCTGCGATAACACTGCAGAAACAGATCTGTGACAATGCCGTTTCGAAAACAGTTCTAAATTAACATGCAAATCAATATAGTGTTCCAAAAATGCATCTATAGATCCAAACGAGCGTGGCTCGGATACCAATTGTTGGAAAAAATAACGGTTTAATTTCTAAGTTTAAACGCGCAGCGGAAAAAATCAAGTTATAAAACTTAATTGGCATGCCCAGATCTACTACCCATTAACTCTATAGATACGCACAAGAGGAGACAAGAATTATACCTTACTGTCTTGAACCCAATTCTTAAATCTCTGACTTCCAGCAGCCTCCACTAGATGGTCTTCACTCTTATGACTCCTATGGATGCTCGCAGGAAGGGCTAGGGTTGGTGGGAACCCTAATGGAGAGGATATAGAAGGTTTTGGGGCTCCAAAATAGTTTCTGCAGCTTCTGACGTTCAAAACGACGAACCACTTCTTTTTTAGAACGCAGCTGCCCTATTTATAGATTCCCAGAACCGACCTAGCTCTCGAGCGATCGAAGTGGCTTCGATCGATCGAACATTCGATCGATCGAACCATCTTCAATCGATCGAACCTGTCTAGACTTCAATCGATCGAGACAACTTCGATCGATCGAACCTGTCTTGACATCATCCTCATTTGCCTTTCCAAGCATCCTAGCGGAGCTAAGAGTGGGACCTCCTAGGCTCTTTATTATTGGCTCAGATCAATTGATTAACTCCCATGACCAAACTCTTTGATCAACAAATTAATCGACTGATCAGTTAACGTTTACTCCACTATAAAACGATAACTGAACTCCAACGCAAAAGAACATATCCGAAGCGATAACTAGACTTGTATGTTGTACTAATGTCCCTCTACCGTCAGCATTCGCAATCATATTCAGGTAATCGGATAAACAATTACTGTCAACCTGAATCATGATTACTTCTTATAATCCTTGAGTCCCATTCACCTCTCATGATTACCAAACATGTTGATAACTCTTATCAACAAGACTGCAGTACTCAGTAATCGACTTGGTGACATTCTCAAGAGAATGCTTACTCTGAATCAGAGGGTAGATTCTATTTTGACAATATATGTTCACAACCCTATGAACATGACATACCCAAGATACCCAGGTGTTGATCTTCTATAGACCTCACTGATTGGTAAGTCAAAGCAGTCATATCCACAGTCTGTGTTCATAATCGTCTCAAGATTGAGAACACGTACCTTACACAAGTTATTAGTTCCTATCGACTGATTGACAGCCTTGAGCGTCAAAAGGAAACTCAGGTCCGTCAATGCACTATAAGCACTTGCATATTAACTAAGAGTTACACTCTAGTGATTTGAGATTGATCACTCCATCCAATGGTAGTTAATCATGCTACAGTGTAAACCTGATGAGATATCCTAGTCTCAACATCCACTGTGACATGTTCTAAGTAACAAAGAATAGCAATTCGTATCTCACTTGTATGTATCTCATACATACACGAATTACTTACTATGATACTTAAGGATAACAATCATCTCATGAAAGAAACATACATAACAAAATGTAAAGCTGATATCCATATATTAAAATGTCAATGTCTCCTATATAAAGTAATGGTTTGAGGGCACAAACCCAACATTATGTCCCAGGCCGGGTGGTTTGCCAGTTTGGGTTGCCTCAAGATGTTTCGGATGTTATCACTGCAAATTTCTTGAGGAGTTCTGCCTTACATCCTTCTACCATGAGGCTCTTTACCGAGGCTTGGCATGATAGGGTGTCTGCTCCCTTCCGGAGGGTTCCTGCTTCCATCATTCCCACTACTGAATACCTTTTTGAGAGTCAGATTTGGTCGAGAGATAGCTTTATGACTATATAGACACACATAAAAAGAAAAACAAACAAGATTCCACTAAAGAGCTTCTGACAAATCCTGCTTACTCTCACTGCACGTTTTAAATCATGTGATGTATTTTTTTGTTTTCAAAGAAAAGACTTCTTTTTTTTTCTTTTTTTTAATTTTTTGTATTTTTTTTTTGTTTTCAAAGAAAAGACTTTTTTTAATTATTTAGAAAATGCCCTAATCATGTTAAATCGTAGTTTGCACTTTCCCATTTTTTTTTCAGGTTATGAAAATCTTTCCTCTTAATGTCTCTTTTTAGCTTTATTACTTTGCTTTGAGTTTTGCTTTAGAGCTTTAATCATTCTATACCATTAATCCTCATTTGCTTCCACACAAAACATATTTGATAGCCAACAGATCCAGAAATTGGTTTAGATATGATCTGGGTTCTTCGGTTTAGCAAATGAAGTTTTCCCCTAGTCTAGGGGTTCTAATTTTAGTTTTGGGCAAATGCAAGTTTGCCCCTCGTTCGGTATAGGGAAACTCAGGATGTTGGATTTCATCAAGAGTTGAGTTTTATTTGGACCGAGGGCCTTGTGAGCCCGCCTACTTATCCCCGAATGGGTATCAGGCTTGTAGTAGTTCAGCCAAAGCCAGAAGGAATGTGCCATTTAGGCAAGATTTTTTTTTTTATATATATATATATAACCCAACCAAGCAAGTTTCCTACGTATCCCCTAGAGGGAATCAGGTCAACCGTAGTTTATCAAGGTAGGAAGTTTTGAAAGACAAGGTTTCAAGAAAAATATTTCTTGAGGCGATCAAGGTTGATTGATTGTTTAAATTCAACCCCATCTAGGTCCATAACATAAGAAGCCCCTCCAGAGAGAAGTGTCTTTATGATATATGGTCCGACCTAGTTGAGTTTGAATTTTCCTCTAGAGTCATAAATAGACCCTTTAAGCTCTTTGAGGACCCGGTCGCCCTCGGTAAGCTTCCTTGGGCTAACCTTTTTGTTGAAAGCACGAGCTATCCTTTTCTGATATCCCCGAGTGTGGTTTATTGCTGCCAACCTCTCTTCATCAAGTAACATCAATTCCTCATACCTCCCTCGCAGCAACTCTAGTTCGATTATTTCGCATTCATCCAAAACACTCAAAGAGGGTATTTCTACTTCAACCGGGAGGACAGCCTCCATTCCATAGACCAGCAAGTATGGTGTAGCTCCCATCGAAGTTCTCATAGAAGTTCGATATCCCCATAATACGAATGGTAATTTCTCATGCCAATCACTGTATGTATATGTCATTTTTCCTAAAATTGCCTTAACATTCTTATTAGCTGATTCCACCGATCCATTTGTTTGGGGTCTGTATGGGGAAGATTGATGGTGGGTGATCCTAAACTTCTCTAAGAGCGGGATTACTTCTCCTTGGAAATGGCTACCATGATCGGAAATGAATTCATTTGGAACCCTATATCTGCAGATTATATTATTCTCAATAAAACTCACCACATCTTTAGCTTTCAATGTTGCATACGACGCTGCTTCCACCCACTTGGTGAAATAATCTATTGCTACAATTATGTACCGTGTCCGTTGGAGGCTTTCGAAACCACGTCACTAATGATATCAATACCCTATACGGAGAACAGCCAAGGAGTGGTCATGCTGTAAAGTTGGGAACGTATAGTATGCATAAGCTTTGCATGGATCTGACATTTATGGCATTTCCTAACATAGTCACAACAATCCTTATCCAAAGTTGTCCAAAAATACCCTTGTCGGATTATCTTTTTGGCTAACATATGTCCACTCATGTGCGGTCCACAAACTCCCTTATGTATTTCTTCCATCATCCTTCTTGCTTCCTTCCCATACAAGCATTCCAGGTTATAACCGGTATATGACTTCTTCCACAACCTTCCCGTAAAAATCACAAAATGTGCTAAAAACCTCTAAATTGCCTTTTTATCCCTCACTGAAGCCCCTTCAGGGTACTCTCCCTTTTCAATAAAACTCCAAACATCCACATACCACGGTACTTCTGTCTCCTCTCCTCCTTCAATGGTTGCGATTGTCTCAAATGAGGGCCGGGTCCTCTCTTCTATGGATAGGGGAATCATGCTAACTCCTATAGGGATTTGGATCATCGAGACCAAGGTAGCTAAGGAATTGGCTAGTAGATTCTCCTCACAAGGAAGGTAATAGAACGAGATTTTTCTGAACTGCACTTTTAGGATCTCCAGGTATTCATGGTAAGGTCTCAGTTTCTCATGCTTTATTCTCCAATCCCCTCTCACTTGCGATATTATCAAATTAGAATCCACGACGACATCAATTTTCTCAATTTTTAAGGCTAGTGCTGCTTCCATCGCAATTATGCATGCTTCGTATTCTACCATATCATTGGTTGAATTATACTTGAGCTTGATGGCTAATGGGGTGGGGGCTCCACTTAATGATATAAGGATGATTCTGACTCCATAACCTATTTCATTGGCTGCTCCATCGAAGTATATTCTCCATAACTCTTCCTTCACCTCCACCACTCCTTCATTAGGAAACTTAAATTCTCCCTTCTCTTCGGATTCTATGGAAAGGTCGGCTAAATATTCAGCGACAGCTCTCTCATTGACAGATTTAGAAGTGACATATCTCATATCGAAATCAGCTAGCATCATGGTCCACCGGGAGATCCTACTAGATAGGGCTAGTTTTTCGAATAGGTATTTTAGTGGGTCCATTCGGGATATTAGGTTCACAGGAAATTCTAGCATGTAGTGCCTAAGGCGACGGGTGCACCATACCAAGGCCCAGCATGCTTTTTCTAATGGTGAATAGTTTAGCTCGTACCTAGTCATCCTTTTGCTCAAATAGTATATCGCTCTCCCCAGACGCCCCTCTTCTTCTTCTTGGGCCAACATACACCCCGTTGAGTTCTTGATTATAGATAGGTATAGCAGTAAAGGTTTTTCGTGTTTGGGAGATGATAAGACAGGTGGGTTTTTAAGGTAGGTTTTGATCTTTTCGAAGGCTTTTTGGCACAATCTATCCAATTCAAACTTTTTCCCCTTTCTGAATAATTTGAACAAAGGGTTATAGGTCATGGTAAGCTTGGATATGAAACAGCTAATGAACTATACTCTACCTAGGAATCCCCTCAATTCCTTTTCATTTTTCGGTGATGGCATTTCGGTTATGGCTTTTAATTTTGTCAGGTCTACCTCAATTCCCCTCTGTGTAATGAAAAATCCTAACAGCTTCCCTGTGGTAACTCCAAAAGTGCATTTTTGTGGGTTTAGCCTCTTTCAAAACTTCATTAACCTCTCAAAGAATTTCGTTATTGCTTCAAGATGCCCTTTTCTCTATTTAGACTATACTATCATGTCATCCACAAACACTTCCACTTTTTTATGGATCATGTTATGTAATAGCGTGGTGGCAGCCCTTTGATAAGTTGCACCAGCATTCTTAAGCCCAATTGGCATAACCCTATAGCAGTAAGTTCCCAAGGGTGTGATGAAAGTAGTCTTCTCCCTATCCTCAGGCGCCATTAGAATCTGATTTTACCCCTAAAACCGGTCTATGAAAGATACGAGTTCATGTTCCGCGGTGTTGTCTACTAACACATCAATATGGGGTAGAGGAAAATCATTCTTAAGGCTGGCTTTGTTCAAATCCCAAAAATTGACAGAAACCCTAACGCGAACATCTTTTTTTGGGAATGGCACAATGTTAGCTACGCATTCTGGATACTCGGTGACAATCAAGAATCCAGCTCCTAACTGTTTTTTAACTTCCTCTTTCACTTTTAGCACCCATTCAGACCTCATTCGCCTCAATTTTTGTTTTATAGGTTTTGAATTTGGGAAGAGGGGGATATGATGTTGGACTATTTCTGGATCAATTCCTGGCATATCATCATAAGACCATATAAAGACATCTTTGAATTCATTTAATAAATTGATTAATTCTTTGCTTTCCTCATTACTAAGCGTAGAGCCAATAGAGACATTTTGTAGATTATCCTCATTCCCTAAATTGATTGTTAAAGTGCTTTCAATGAATTTACATGCAGATTCATTTTCTTTTCTAATTAATTTTTGTAGTTCATCAGGTATTTCATCACATTCATGGCATGTATCATAGTTATTTTTATGTGCAGTCGAGTAAGCAGAATCAGTCACATTTTCATTAATTTTCTTGCGAGTGATTACAACAGACATAGAAAGTGAAAGACGCCTCATTTGGGTCATTAAAGACTCTGGGTGAGGGGAATACCTATCACTAGACTCAAACACCCACTCTTTCTTACTTTCTCCTCCCAGTTCAACAATGAAGCAATCTTCCCGATCTTCTATCTTGGTAATCTCTTCCATTTCTTCTTTCTCTGGCTCTTCTTCATTTTCTATCAAAACCCCTTTTGCTTTATCCTTGTCGATCTTTTCTTCGTTCTTACCTTTCCCATCTTTATTCACCCTTTTCGGTTTCCCTGTGCTCTTCTTCTAATAGATATTTCTTTGCCAAGCCATCGAAAGTACAAACTCAATCTTGGATAACAGTAGGTTATGCAGGCGCCCGAAGGTAAGGATCGTCATAGTCAAAGAAGTCATGTGGAAAGAATATCTCAAATCCTAGTTTCACACGCTTGTCTACACTATCTATCCACAATTCTGGGAAGCAACAGAACGACAAATCCATCCCTTCTTTCACAAAGTATCCATTGAGAGTCTTTGAGTACGGCTCTATTGGCGCATCAGCTGCTTTCTTCTTTTTCCTCATTTCCTCCTTTGTTGGCTGATATCCCAACCCATATGGGTATGTGTTTGTATGACAATGTTCAAAAACTCTAGCAATCCTTGGTGCCTCTTGCCTAGACACATCCTTGGGAAAAATCCCATCTTTCTCATAATCCCAGCTACCAATGGGCTGGCGTATTGGTCAAAGTACAGTGGCAGGAACTCCTTTGGTTTTCTACCTTCTGTTGCATTAATGAATTTGAAACCACCAAGCTCGCTTCTTCCTTTTGTACCTGGACTTCCAAAACTGGAGCACTAGATGATGCCACGACCAAATGAATCCAATTATCCCCTAGAACCTCGCAAATTTCATTCCCCCGGATATACTTAACCTCTTAATGGATGGTTGACGGGAAGGCACCCAAGCTGTCTAGCCATGGTCTCCCTAAAAGCAAATTAAATGAGGTAGGGATATGAATAACCTAAAATTCTATCCCTTTTTCCATTTTCCCGATAGAAAGATTCAAAAAGATGATCCCCATAACCGCTCACTGAGTGTTGTCATAAGCCCTTACTTTTTATTCTGATGGAATAAATGTTGACTCATCAAGCCCCATCTTTCTAGCTGTTCGAAATGGGCATACATTTAGCACAGACCCATTGTCAACAAGACAAGCGGGCTAGGAGTTCCCTAGACATTCAACCGTGATATATGGTTTATTGTTGGCAGGCCCTCTGGGAGATAGATCAGCTACAGTAAATGAGACGGCGATAGATGGGCTCTTGTTGATCATGCCAACGAGATCTTTAGGATTGGTGTCAATAGAAACATCTGACTGATTAAGAGCGTCGAGGACTACCTGCTTGTATCGCTTGGAAACGATTAGTAGCCCCCAAATGGTGATATTTGCTTGTGTCTTTTTCAGCTGTTTCATGACCCTATCTTCTTCCTCTTCTTCTTCCAACTTGCCTTTCCCTTTTCCCAAATCCTGACCCGGATGGTCTTCTTCTAACTCATGTGGCTTGAAGTGTCTTCCTGACCGTGTTAGATGATTGATTTCTTCTCTTACCCATAAATCGTCTTGTACTCCAGTCATCTCCAAATCTTTTTCTTCACCCTTGTCACTATCATACCATAAGTCTTCTACTTCCTTGTCATTTTGTCCACTTTTTTTATACCAGATCAAAATATTCGTCTCTGAGGCCCACCATTCTAAAACAGAATCTTCCCCTGACTCTTTCCTGATCATGCAAACAGACACATCTTTTAGCGGTTGATACAATTCCCTTAGTTTCCCAATATTGACAATTAAACTGGATGGGTCGAAAGAAGTTCCCTCTGTCCCTAGAATGTAGATGCCTGGTGGTGGTGGTACTGTACAATGATTTGGTAACTGATTCTTGGTGACATTTGACGGGTTAGTAGGAGGCTCAAATATTCTCTTCTTGTCTATCAAATTCTGAATTTCATGCCTCAACCTCAAGCATCGATCAGTGGAATGTCCTTGGCCTTGATGGAATTTGCAAAATAGATCGGTTTTGAAGATCGGGGGAAGTGGGTTTGGCCTTGGTTGAGGTTCTAACAAGTGGAGATGCCCTTTAGCCATTAGTCTATCGAGGGCTATAGACAGCGAAATGCCCAGATCTGAAAACTTTCTCAATGGCTTATCCCCCCCTCTTTTTGGATAGCTTCTTGTCATATCAAACTTCCTCTCCAGTTCAGCTTGAGCATTTACATCTATAGCCCCTAAATGATTTTCTGAGTGCCCCCTGTCCTATAGTTTGGACGCCTATATCTGTTCACGGGTTCTTCTCTTTTGATCACTCCTTCCTATATCGCGTCTTCAATTGTTGTTCCCACATCGAACACCTCAGCGAAGGTGTTGATTGATTTGAACCTCGTCTTTTCTTGGTAGACAGGCTGAAGATTTTTCACTAGCATTCGAATTTGCTCTTTTTTGATTGGCCTTTGAACCATTTTGGCTGTCTTCCCTCTCTAGTGACTCAGATACTCACCGAAGGACTCTTTGTTCCCCTGTCTAGTAGTTTCCAGATCCCTGATAGTATCATCCAAGTTTTGATTATACTCGTACTGGGCCACGAATGATTTCACAACTTCTTCCCAGATCTTGGTTTTGCTTGGCTCTAATGTAAGGTACCACGACAGAGCGACTCCGGTTAATGTTTGCTGAAACAAAATAGCCATCATTATAGTACTCAATCCACTGGGCTGGAAGGCCCTAATACACATTTTTATATGGCTACGAGGATTTCTGGTTCCATCAAATTCATCAAACACGGGCATCTTGAACCCTACAGGTAATGTCTCCAGACCCCGTCGTATAACCCTTCCAGTTCCAGCAGGTAGGTGTCAACTCCTTGAACTTTACGCATTACCCTCTCTAGATTTTCTACTTTCTCAGCCATCATCCTTTCTCTCTCAGCTTTCTCTTTCTCTACCCTTTCCTTTTCTACTCTTTGCATTTCAGCCCTTTCTGGATCATCAAACTAATCTTCCTCTCTGACAGGTGGTGGATCGACAACTGGTGGGTCAACTAGGGGCGGTTGTCGTGCCATTGTTTTCATCATGGCCATTATCCTAGTCATTTACCCTACCTGTTGTTCCACTACGGCCCTTAATTTTGCTATTTCCCTTGTGTTTGCTTCATGTGCCATTTTCCTTCTGACTAGTCTTGCAGTAGAATATCTGTACCAGACTGTGCTTGTAGCGAGTTCTATTTTTTACCTACAACCAGATGTTTCCTTTGATTAATTTTGATTTTATTTTATTCCTTTCCTTTTTAATTTTCTCAATTGATTTTATTAAAATGAAAGATTCATATATCACACGGATACGATGCATGTGCGTGATGATATCTAGCTTCTAATTTATCAAGTGCACCCAATCTTCTATAGGTTGGCTAGCATATGCTTGTTGATATCTAGTTTCTAATTTATCAAGTGCACTATCTAGCCTTTTCATTTCACTAAGCATTAATTTTAACATGCCATTATCCTCAACTTGGTCATTCTCCTCATTATAACTATGCATACCATTATCCTCAACTTGGTTATTCGCCCCATTCTTATTGATGATAGTCCCCTTCCCATTGCGTTTGTGGATAAGACTCGCCAAAGGGAAAGTCTTTGTACGTTTGGTAATAGTGGGAACTATTACTATTATTTCCCATTGTGGTGGTTGGTAGCACTCGGGTTGATTATGCGCGTCATATGTGGGTGCTTGCCAACTTGAGGGATAATGATTTTGATTACCTAATGTGTACTTATTCGTGGTATTAGTGTTGTATGGAGGATAAAATGGATAAGACATATTCACTCAAAATTTTTAAACAATAGGAACATTATTTAATTTTTTTTTCTTGTGAGAGAAAAAGTCCAAGAGTTTTATTTTATTTTATTTTATTTTATTTATTCATTTATTTTATTTTTTTGGAAAGTAAGAAAATTTGAAAATAACTTAGTAAAATCCTAACCTAGTTACCTTCCCCAGCATCGGTGCCAAAAACATGACAAGACTAAAAAGTTGTGCGCTCTTGTGCAACACCCAAGTTTAGGTGATCGTGCAAGTAATACTGGATAAGTCCATGTCGATCCAACAGGGAAGGAATAGGAAGAATCTGTACTAAGTTATAACCTAAAGAAAAGGAAAATAAAAATGAAGGATTGGAGGTGTACTAACAAATCCTACTTAATTAAATTAAACTAAAAAATAAACTAAAGTATAAAGAAACATAACGAATTAAAAAGATTAATTAAAGGTGTTGGAAATACGAGAATCCACATTAATCCTAACCATCTGCCAAACATACTCATTAACGTTCTATGGAGTTCATTCCTCTTCAGTATTCCGTATTTTTCTAAAGATAAAGAATCAATAGTCCTTTCATGACAGGGACTATATCATCACAAATGATTTAAAATACTTGGAAGACGGTTTAAAACAATGGTTATTTCTTGCACTCTAAATGGTGTTAGCATTCAAAGTGATTTTCAAAAGTCATTATAGAGAATGCCGTCAACAAGGTGGTATCGTGCCGCCCGATATTTGACCCGGCGGGCTTCTTCCTTGTCATCTGGTAGCATCCCTGTTGTCAAGAATGTCACGAGCGGGTCTATCCAGCTGGGTCCCACGGTGACCGGATCTACCTCCATGCCTTCTGAGTTGATCACACTTGGCTCGGGTAAAGATTCTATCCTGATCCCGGGCAAGTCTGACTCAGAAGATGAGGTGAGGCGAGCTAACCGATTCTTCTCTGGGTATCTGCGTGATGGAGAATCCTCGGAGCTTCTTGGAAACCGCTCGGATAAGGGCCAAGTAGGCTACCATGTTGTCTTTCCGCGCTTCGTACTCTTGGTTAACCTGGTTGACCACGAGCTGGGAATCACTGTATCCCTGGACCTGTTGTGCACTCATAGAGAGGGCCAATTATAGTCCAACCAGTAGGGCTTCGTATTCCGCCTCGTTGTTGGAGGCGCAAAACCCAAATCTCAATGCGTATTCAAGCTGGATGCCGTCGGGGTAGTCAGGATGATTTCTGCCCCACTTCCTTGCTAATTGGATGAACCGTCCACATGTAGTACCCAAGTGGGGACATCAGAGTATAACCCAAGCGGTAAGGTCGGTGGCTCGGACTCTTCAACCGGGTCCTCTGGATACGTGAACTCGATTAGAAAGTCTGTCACGGCCTGTCCCTTGATGGCTGTCCAGGGTCGGTATATCACTTTAAACTCTTCCAATTCTAAGGCCCACTTAACGAGCCTCCCTGACGTGTCTGGACAGCTGAGGATTCTGCAGAGAGGTTGGTCTGTGAGGACCACAATGGCATGGGCCTAAAAGTACGGGCGGAGCCTTCGGGCCGAGGTGATAAGGGCGAACGCCAGTTTTTCTATGCTTGAGTATCTACTCTCTGCACCCTGTAACGCCCGGCTGGTGTAGTACACTGGGAACTGTATCCCATGCTCTTCCCGAACAAGAGCCGAGCTAACTGCCGATGGCGACACTGCTAAGTACAAAAGTAATTCTTCCCCGGGCACGGGTGATAAGAGTAGAGGAGGGGAAGTCAGGTACTTCTTGAGTTCCTGGAATGCCTCTTCACACTCTTCTGACCACTGGAATGCCTTGCAGAGGATTTTGAAGAATGACAGGCACCAGTCGGTAGCTCAGGAGACAAATCGGTTCAATGCGGCCACCCGTCCGGCTAAGCTCTGAACCTCCTTTGTTGATTTGGGCGACCGTATGTTGATGATGGCTTTGATCTTTTTGGGGTTTGCCTCAATCCCCCGTCTGCTGACTAGGTGGCCTAGAAATTTCCCGGACGCAACGCCGAAGGTGCATTTGGCCGGGTTCAACCTCATCCTGAATTTTCTCAAAATGCTGAAGGCCCCGGCCAGATGCTTGAGGTGTTCGGGCTCGTCCCGGCTCTTGACCAACAGATCATCCACGTATACTTCCATAGACTTTCCAATGAGGTCTTTGAACATATAGTTGACCAGGCATTGGTAGGTTGCCCCGGCATTCTTGAGACCGAATGGCATAACCTTGTAGCAGTACGTGCCTTGGTCAGTGATGAACACAGTCTTCTCTTCGTCCCCGGGGTACATGCTGATTTGGTTGTAACCCGAGTACGCGTCCATGAATGAGAGGAGTGAGTGGCCTGTCATGGAGTCCACAAGGAGGTCTATCCTAGGTAGTGGATAGCAGTCCTTGGGGCAAGCTTTGTTGAGGTCGGTGAAGTCCATGCACATCCTCCACTTTCCGCTGCTTTTCTTGACAAGTACCACATTGGATAGCTAGTCGGGGTAGTGGACTTCTCGTATGGAATGGGCTTTGAGAAGCTTCTCGACCTCTTCACCCACTGCCTTCTGTCTCTCGGGGGCTATGCCCCTCCTTTTCTGCTTCACCGGCCTGCAATCTGGACTGACATTGAGCCGATGGAACCTTACCCAGGGGTTAATCCCGGGCATATCTTCGTGACTCTAAGCAAAAACATCTTGATTTTGCCTCAGGAACTGAGTCAGTTTTTCCTTCAGGCCGGGCTCCAGTAGTGTGCCAATGCTGACCGTGCGGTCAGGGTACTCAGGATTTAGCACTACACTTTCCAATTCTTTCACCGGACCTACCGAGTTGCTCTGGTCCCAGGGGTCCATCTCTTGAACGTTTAATATTTCGGTGATTGCCCCCCGGCGTAAAGAGTTGACATAGCAACTCCGGGTAGTGGTCTGATCTCCACGCAAGCATCCGGGTCCCTGAGGAGTTGGGAACTTCACTATTAAGCTGTATGTGGAGACGACCGCTTGGGCCCTATTGAGGGTCGGCCTGCCAAGGATGACATTATAGGCCGACGGGGCTTCTACGATCACAAAATTGATCAGCATGGAGGCCTGCTAAGGGTAGGTCCCCATGAGAACTGGAAGCTTGATTGTGCCGAGCGGATATGTCCTGGAGCCGTTGTATCTAACCAGGGGTGTAGCGACCAGCCAGAGCCGATCCTTGGAGATCCTGAGCTGATCGAATGCCGACGTGAACATAATGTCGGAAGAGCTGCCCATATCCACTAGGACCCTCTTGACCATATAGTCGGCTATAGAAAGCGTCACTACTAGCGGGTCATCATGGGGACAGTGGACGCCCTGCAAGTCATCAGATGTGAATGTTAAAACATTGGTTGGGGAGGAGCCGGTGGATTGGACCTACCAGACATCTGCTCGGGATGCCCGAGCATGCCTCTTTCGTGCCGACTATGAATCTCCTCCGCCTGACGTTCCTCCGGAGATCACATGGATGTGGCCAAGTGGTGGCGGCTGATCGGGAGCTCGGGTGTCCTTCCGGGGTCGTCTATCTGCTGTGACGAACTCCGCGAGGTATCCCTACTCGATCAGCTTCTCTATTTCCATTTTTAATTTAAAGCAATCCTCTGTTTCATGGCCGTGAACCCTGTGGTAGCGGCAGAACTTGTCCCGGTTCCTCTTACCGGGCAGGGCTCTAAGTTTAGATGGCTGCTGAAGCAACCTCTGTGCCTCTGCGGCAGCCATAACTTCATGAATGGGCCGGGAAAGGGGTGTGAAAGCGATCGGGAGCTGGCCCCGGGCATCCTTCTGATCTTGCTTTGGCTTCTTTCCCGAGCCCTTCTCGAATCCTTCACGCTTGCGCTTGGCCTTTGAGGATTCATCCCCCGTCTGGCCGGCGCATTTCGCCTTCACGAACTCCTTAGTATCTATGTACTTTCCGACCCTCTCTGAGAGCTTCACCAGGGTTGCCGGTAGGTCACGGTGGAATGACGTGGTGACCTTGGTGTGATGAACTCCCGAGCAGAAGGCCATGATTGCGGCCGTTTCATTAAGATTGCAAATCTGGAGCCTTTGCGCTGCTTGACGGTCAGCAGCTGAGTGTCCGGTTGTGATCGGTCGAGCATCCCGACAAAATGGCTGATGAACAGCTTGCTGAGGGCTTTGAAATCATCGACCATCCGAGGTTTTAAAGCATGGAACCACTGTGCGGCTGGCCCCTTGAGGGTACTGGGAAAGGCCAGGCACAATAGCTCGTTTACCGTGGTGACCAGTGCCATCTGAGCCTTATAGGTGCGGATATGGTCTACCAGACTCCCTGTGCCGTCGTAGGAGCTGAGGTAAGGGGGTTTGAACTTCTGTGGAATAGGAAACCGTGTCACCCGAGCGGTATAGGGTGACTCAGTCTCCGTATTGGTGAGGTCGTGACCAGACTTGCGGTTCAACCTCTCAATTTGCTACTGCAATTCCTCGACCTGGGCCTTTACATCATCCCGCTGAGTTCTCCTCTCTATATCCGAGTGGAAGGTCGGATCGAATGACGAGACCTCTTCCTCAAAGTGCGTCGACCTCAAGGATAGGGCCCAGCTCCAGGTCCGGGAATGCGTGTGCCTAAGATCCCCCTGGCTCAGGACCGGAGGGTCCTCGGCCGATTCCCGGGATCTCCGTCCGGACTCCTCCCCTCTGGCCGCATGTCACCGGTTGATAATAGTCCTAGCATCCTCCACCCGGCGAGAATTAGGCCGAGCTCGTCTCTGCGAGCGCCTGGTTGCCTGGCTGCGCTCTCCATCACCGAGGCGTTCACGGTCCGGTGGGGACACCGGGGCGGAACATGCTTGCCTTCGTACCCGATCGGGCCTTTGAATAGGGGCACTTTTCTCAGGCCGATTTTCTGATGCAGGGCGCTTCTCCTGCCGGGCCAACAGCGCCTCCATCTATTCCTGTGTTCGACGCTGGCCTTCCAAGAGTTGTGCCAGTGCTGCCATTATCTGTTCGGTGGTCATGGAGGCCACCTGCTGCTCAAACTGTGGGTTCTCCTGCCTGGGCGGAACAGCGGCTCTCTTACGCGTCTTCGGCGGCATGTTGATCAGTTAGGAATTCGTTGGCAAAAAGCTGTAATAACCCTAAAATTTCTAAGTGTGAAAATAATAATTTTAATAACCCTAAAATTTCTAAGTGTGTAAATAATTATTTTAATAATTATTTTCAGTTAGCAATATTATATGAGTGTGCCTATGTAAGACACGTGTTTAAAAATTTTAAGTTTGGAGAACCCATGAATTAAATTCCTAGTAAGCAAATTTAATTTGTTACTAATACCAGAAATAATTCCCCGATTGTTTTTGTATTATTAAAATTTCTAATGTTTCATTATTATTAAGACATGACATTTTGAGCTTTAATTAAATTGTATGATAGATTATTTGTATGACTGAGTTACAATTTTTGTAGAATGGCGAGTTTAGTGTCGGGTAGTATTTTTGGGGCCCACAAGTATGTTAATTAGTGAATTTAACATGAAAATTAAGTACCCGGGGTATGAGTACCATTTGGGTTAGCTATTTTAGTGGTTGGATTGCATTCTGGGCTCATGTAGGTCTCTTTTGTGAGCCCACAAGAAGAAAAACGGGATTCTTGTATAGTCAAGTGTTAGTAGTTTTACAAACCTAGTTAGGAGAGTATGATATCCATATATCATTAACCCTAGCCACCCAAAGAGAGAACAGACATGTGTGTGTGTGTGTGTGTGAGAGAGAGAGAGAGAAGAAGAAGAAGAAATGATAAGGGTCTCGAGTTTGTGGGCACGTGTGGAATCGCAGGGCGTTTGTGGTTGTCGATTTTTGATCAACTAGGTGAGTTAAAATTTATATTTGGGTATATGTATATATACACGTATGTATATGTATGTGCAAGAGAATCCAATTATTTCTAATTAAATTTGTGGTTGGTGTTAAATTGTGTGTTGATCCCCATTCGTCATTATTGAAAGATAAATACATATTTTTCTTCATGTGATTTTATGAATGTGAACTTGGTGTATTTGGATAGATTATGTGGATAGTTAATTTGATAAATACACAGAGGGGAATAATTTTGATAATGAATAAATAATAGAAAATTCGTTTTATTTTTTATTTTAATAGTGGCAGAAACTTTTAAAAAACATTATAAAACCATGGCTTAGAATTATGGAATTTCGTATTGGCCTGTAGGAAACGCAATTCTGCACAACTTTCGTCTAATAGAGTTTTTTCCGATTCTGCACCGTTTGGTCAGAAATATACTTTTCGATATGAGAATGTGAAGTTTTATTATGTGTTTCTTGTAGGCTAATATTGAATGTTGGGTTAAAGTTATTCTACCTGAAATAAGTGACCTTATTTTGTGGTCATTTTGATACAAAAAAAAAAAAGTAGTAAATTCAATACATTTAATAGTATATTGGGAATCTTGTAATTTGATTGGAAATTATTGAGGGAAGATTGTTATGAGCTAATTGATAAAACCCTTTTATTGTAAGAAATTGGAATGCATCTAAAGGTTAAAGATGTGATTAGAATATGATGAGACGGAACTATGTGATAAACGTGAAATTCACAATTTTTGGGATAATACAAACGATAAGTGATAATCGCAACATAATTCCTTAGTGTTCACTACTCCCCGTTGTTGCGTTATTGTTTTTGGTAGCTCGCACTCTTTTGCCAGTGGCATCGTGTTCAAGCTGGCTTATGACTTGTTGAGTGTACTTTTGCCAGTGGATTCGTGATCAAGCTGGCCTAAGCCTTATGCTCGACTTATATTGTATAGACGTCTAGGCATATTGACCGGCCTTCCGTTGTGTATACCTAGTTTAGTTGATATCCCAACCAAACAGGCACCGGAGTGGATGTTGTTAGTATGTCCGGGCACACATGGGATATATGTGTGGGCTGTACCATGGAGGGTGGCCAAGTGGTGAAGCTAGGGAATGCAAAGATAAATTTAAGGCTAATAAGTAATGAATATTGATTATTTCATAAGACTGATAAGCGTGGAATAATGAATGCGATGTTTGAGTTAGAATGTGGACGGTTTGTACACGGAATTGTTTGCTTGGTTTGTGATCATTCAATTTGCAGGATGGTGGGACCACTAATGTTTTACAGGTTTGGATCACCATAAGTTGATGGGTAAGTATGAAACCGTAGTGGCTTTGGGTTTTGGGCAAATAACTACTTGCCACCACATAAATGGAAACTACCCATTTGTCCAAATATGTGTGTGGAGCTACCTGTCTTGGCCCAATAGTGTTGTAATGTGGTTTGTAGTCTACGGGTTCAGGTTGGAGCCCTCAGATTTTATTATTTTTGTTTAACTCATACCAGTCATGTGACTGACTCGAGTGTGTTATGCATTCGGGTGCGTTTCTGTTTGAGACGTAGTTGGATGACATGTGCAGGATATCGCTTTTGATGATGTGACCGTTGTGCTTGGCTATGGAGTCTTTGGGCATTGGAACATTGTATTTGCTCTGACCATCGGATGTATAGAATCTATTTTTTTTTTATTCTCGCTGAACTTTGTAAGAAATTTTATTTAATGAACTTTGTATTCTTTTTGTAATTAAAAATTGTATTATATTTGTAATGGAATATTATTTCTTTTATAATGAAATGGAGGATTGGGAATATAAGTTTAATAATTGTGGACACGCGGGATTGCTCAACTATCCACTTGTTTTTGTTTGAAATTGATTTGGATCAAAGAAAGAAAATGGTCTGTTGAAAACAGATACAGAGTCGCCACTTGGTCTTTAAGGAACCAAGAAACCTAATTTTAACTCACCCAAACGGATAAAGGGCACCGGCCCTTCATAACCAAAGAACTTGGCTCGGGGTTTTGGTACGAGAGAGGAAGGAGCCTTTGTCGCGACTAAAACACCCTCAACTCGCCCCGTCTTTCAACGGGCCTCAATTAGCATCCAAATAATCATCTTATACTATGTATGGTTCGACAATTAATACTATGATAGTATTTTACATCACATAAGAAACTTGAAATGGAAGATCTAAAGATAAAATATCATTCATAAGATCTAAGCCAAGTATCACACAATGCAAAGGTGAAAGATCACACAAACAAACCTAGGAAAAAATCATCTAATCACATATCAAGTAATCAAGTTTTCCTAATCTAAAAGGGTACATGAATTGTTCTTGAAACAAATAAATCGAAAGGATCAAAGTATGCTTAGCAAGCTAGAATGATGCATGCTAATCTTTGAGAAGAGAAGATCTCTCAATCCCCGGGATGGATGAGAAAGGATGATTAGATCGAGGGGAATCATGAACGTGTGATCATGATCATTCCTTATAATCTTCTTAGATTAGGAGTTACAAAAACCCCAAATCTTTGCATGGATGCAATGTATGTATCTAAAATGTGTAAAGGTTGTAGTGTGCTTTGTGTTCATGGATTCCTAGAATGACTTAGAAGTCTAGAATGTGTATGAATAAATGAATGAAATCAATATGGGATATGTACAAATGTAGTATGAACTACTTCCTAATATATGAACTAATTTGGAATGCATATAAGCATCAAATCAAAGAATGAAAGTTAAAATGTGCTTGCTGTGAATAGTGGACAGAACAGTAACTAGATATTTTGAAAATTGAAAAGAGGGGTTAACAATGTTTTCAATGCATGATTATTTATGGAGATATTCCTTATTGTGTCTAGAACATAACCCAAAAAGCCAATCTTTAATAACTATCACAGATTGAGAGAAATCATATAGACAATGGAGGTCACTCAGAAACAGAGTCCGTACTGTCGAATGAAATGTTGAAAAATCTTAGAAAATAAAAACAAATGATCTAGAGGCCCATTTCATACAGAAGGTTTCCTAAGACATTTCCGTTTAAGGGAAAAATAAGTTAGGACCACTCCTTTTGGAAATGTTTTCTGAAAAAGAAGCTGGAAGTCAAATAAGCTGTTGTGACAACAGAGGCAGAATGTCTGGAAGGAATGTTTGGGTCCAAATGGACCACTTTCAAGTGCTTCCAAGTCAAGCCAAAAAACATGGATGTTCTATAATGAGTTAGAAAGACTTTCCAAGTGGGCTTGCATTCATACATTGAGTATTGAACTCAAAATAATTCCTTGAAGTTAAGTGACTCACTGTTTTGAGGGTTTTGAGAAAAACAAGGTTTATTTCTTGAAATCAAAATGAGGGGTTTAAGAGGGGGGGTTTTGAAATGGGGGTTTTGAAAGTATACTTCCAGAACTTGGATGAATATTCTAACCACTTGGAATATCAATTCCTAACTCATTTCAAGAACTTCCCAAGTATTTGCAAAACATGGTTATATTTGGAAACTAAACTCAAGAATCTATGGGAGTATGATACATGAGAGGATAGATGATACATGATATGATATAGCATGCTAAAAGTGGTAAAGAACATGTGCATGGGATATGGGTTCATCTAGATACAAGAGAGTGTTGCATCAAAGTGTGAAAGTCAAAAAAGTGAAATGCTGTGAATAGTGGACAGACTGTATGCATTACTTTATAACATTATAATGGGAGGTCAAACATGCCTAGGAAAATGTGGACGAAATCAGAGATCATCCTTATTGTGTCTAGAAAATAACCCAATAAGCCAAACCTCAATAGCTATCACAGATTAAAAGAAATAAATCAGAATGTACACATGACTCAGAAACAAAAGCTGCACTGTTGACTGATTTTGTATGATTTTTCATAAATCAAATAAATGGTTTATGATGACCCATTATATACCAAACGTTTCCTAAGACACCCAAGTTTCATAAAAAAAAATAGACAAGATATATGTACAGTGACGAAAACCTCCAGAATAAGTGCAAAAAGTCAGGTAAACATTCTGTGAGAACAGAGGCAGATTATGAATATGAACTTCTTAAATCCAAAAATAATACTTTCACATTTCTATAATTGATGGGAACAATTGGAGATAAACTATGATGTTTTAGGAAGATTTTCCAAGTGGTTTCATCATCATAACTCAAGTATTTAATTCAAAACAAACCTTTGAATCTGAACAGCTCACTGTTTTGGATCATTCTTGAAGAAAATGGATTTGGGTTTTGAAATAGAGTTTGAGTTCTTGATTGGGGGTTTTGAAATAGATGTTCAAAGCATGAAATTAAACTCTTGAGATGACCATGTGACCACTTAGAACCTCATCCAACCTTGAATCATCAAAGAACTCCCAATATTATTTGCACAAACATAGTTTTGTTTGAGAATATGACTTCAAGAATACATATGAATGTATTGAAGGTAAAATCATCATCCATCAAACATGTCTTTAAGGTCAAGAGCTACTATCCATAAGGATTCACTCTCCTCAAACAACATGTCATCTAGATGATGATGAACAATTAAATAATCAAATAAAAGTCAAAAAGAAATGAGGTTAAGAGAGAGATGAACATCAAAGTAAACAAGCATTCAAATAGCAATCAATAGTTGATAATCATTGAGATATTGGACTTGTAGCTTGGTGTTTCACTCATATATGGAGACATTTGGACATGGAAGTAGCTTCCTATCTCATGAATACTCAAGAATGGTGGTGAAAGAAATGTTTGGATGATTGAAGTTTTGATAGCAAACTCAAGTAAAAAAGAAAACTCACTTTGATGGAGAAAATAGAAGAAGAAGACTACTTATTCTCTTTCTCTCTCTATATTTCTCTAGAATTTCTTCCTAAGCTCTCTCTAAGCTTCCATGTATCTCCCTAAATGGAAGTAAATGGCTTCTTTTATAGGCAAAGGAGGGGTGGTAAATGGAGTTTTAAAAAGTTTAAAATGGTCTCCCATTGGTCCAAAATAAGCTGGGAACCAAAACTACGTCGTTTTGATTTCTAATATATCAAGTTGGACCCCCAAAATAAATTACAAAAGTGGACTATTCTGGGGGAGAGTGCCGCGGCGGCACTGGGCCTGTGCCGTGGCGGCACTGCTCCTCCTTCGTCCAGATAATGCTGTTTAGGCCCCCAGAGGTTCCGGTATTCGCAAAAAAGCCCTATTTCGTCCAAAATTCACAGAAAATGCATACGAACTCCAAATTAAGGTTGTGATATACCGTTGGAAAGGTAATGGAGTCTATTTTACATAAAAAAAAATAGTTTGGAGATAGGTCACTTTGAAAAGTTTTGCGGTATTTGCGATAAAAGCCGATTTAATCGCATTTTTCTCCTTCGGAAATTCATAATAAATCCGTTTTAAATCCAGAAATTATGTGCGATATACCATTGGAAAGCTATTGACCTCTAGTATCTATGAAAAATATTTGAAAAATGATACGGCGCTCCTATTCTAAAGTCAAATTTTGGTCAAGTTGGTCAAACCTGGGATTCCCTGGAAGTTCTAGAAACCTCTAGGAGCTCCCAGGAGCCGACGTTTTCGCTCGATTTTCTTTTAAAACTCATTTTAATACTTTCCACATGATATAGAATGATTTCGGCGAATTTGGATGTTTTCGGTCAAACTTGGTCAACCCGGTCAACGGGGACTTTCCGGGACTTCCGGAGGTCTCTAGGAGCTGACGATTTCATTTGATTTTACTTAATAACTCATCTTTTTTTTACTTTTCTTACAACATAGCATGTTTCCAGAACTTTTGGACCAAATCTGGGAGTTTTCGGGCTTTCACATTCTGAGCATTTTGATAAATATAGCTAACTTCCAGGAGTCCTTTTGAGTCTTTTTCGATCATTGTGAACCACCAAGCTATGGGTCTCCTAAATCTGATAGTCAAAAAAATGGGGTGTCTACAGTTTGCCTCTCTTTGGCATGAACTTGCGAGGCAACGCATGTCGCAAGCGAGTGCCAAAGTTTTGAAGAGACAGGACTTTTTGGAGGCTATAGATTTAGGATAAAAAAAAGTGTTGCAAAAGATGCAATGATGCTGAGGTCTAGTGCTGGTCGTGCTCTGCGTGAGCCACCTACGTATCCCAAGGGGAATCAGACCAGGACGTAGTTCAGGGCACAAAGGAATAAATCACACATGCACATACACAACAATCAGGAGGATGCTATGCTAAAAGAGTGATATGCAATGCATGGATGTGATATGAATTGTGTCATGAGTCCTATCATGTCTAGTGTTATGATCCTAGTATGAGCAGGTGCTGTGGGGTGTGCCACTCCGAGTGGACTTGTGTTGTGCTAGTACTTCTGACTATGATGCAGTGGCCGACCACGGTCTGAAAAGACTCTGGGTTTCGGGGCAAACTTCTCAAATTACGGGAAGTGTGCTTTACAAGCGAATGGGATCAGATGTGGGGTCTTTGAGAATGAGAACTAAGGATAACCCATAGGTGAGGGAGTTCATGATAACCGACAGTTTTATAATAGGAGGCTCATAATAAGTGGGGTAGCTCACGATAATTGACAAGTGAGATAACCGGAGCGAAGAAGCTCACGATAAGTGAGGAAACTCATAATGACTGACATGTGAAAAAGCTCATGATAATTAGGGGACACGGATCCTTAAATTGTGAACAGACAGTGCTTGCCCTGGGAATTGGGGTGATTTGACTGCGAGTGATGTTTTCAATCGTTGGCTGATCCTTATGATGATAAGTCCGGAGAATCAGTTCGGACTTTTGTTATCTTCTGCTGGGGATGGTAGGGGACTCTCTAAGAATCTCTCTTCAATTCTTGACCTAGAACTAGGATCCATCTCTGAATCTCTCGTGGTTGGTCAGATTTTGTAATGCTCAATCCAAAAGAGCCGGTTAGGGCCTTCGCGAGCTGGTGGACTCTTTAAGAATCTCTCTTCAATTCTTGACCTAGAACTAGGATTCATCTCTGAATCTCTCGTGGTTGGTCAGATTTTGTAATGCTCAATCAAAAAGAGTCGGTTAGGGCCTTCGGGAGCTGATGGACTCTCTGAGAATGTCTCTTCAATTCTTGACCTAGAACCAGGATTCATCTCTGAATCTCTCGTGGTTGGTCAGATTTTGTAATGCTCAATCCAAAAGAGCCGGTTAGGGCCTTCGGGAACTGATGGACTCTCTGAGAATCTCTCTTTAATTCTTGACCTAGAACGAGGATCCATCTCTGAATCTCTCATGGTTGGTCAGATTCTGTAATGCTCAATCCAAAAGAGCCGGTTAGGGCCTTCGGGAGCTGATGGACTCTCTGAGAATCTCTCTTCAACTCTTGACCTAGAATTAGGATTCATCTCTGAATCTCTCGTGGTTGGTCAGATTCTGTAATGCTGAATCCAAAAGAGCCGATTAGGGCCTTCGGGAGCTGATGGACTCTCTGAAAATCTCTCTTCAATTCTTGACCTAGAACCAGGATTCATCTCTAAATCTCTTGTGGTTGGTCAGATTTTGTAATGCTCAATCCAAAAGAGCCGGTTAGGGCCTTCGGGAGCTAATGGACTCTCTGAGAATCTCTCTTCAATACTTGACCTAGAACCAGGATTCATCTCTGAATCTCTCGTGGTTGGTCAGATTTTGTAATGCTCAATCCAAAAGAGCATGTTAGGGCCTTCGGGAGCTGATGGACTCTCTGAGAATCTCTCTTCAATTCTTGACCTGGAACCAGGATCCATCTCTGAATCTCTCGTGGTTGGTCAGATTCTGTAATGTTCAATCCAAAAGAGTCGGTTAGGGCCTTTGGGAGCTAAAGGATAATGTACTCTGCTAGGAAAAAGGAAATACGTCTATTAAATGGGAGTCAAGGTATCATTTTGTTTGTGATAGAGATGATTTGCGGTGGTTTGACACTGATGGAGGGTGATAATCAATAGCAACTTATGGACTTATGTTGCTAGGATGAAAGAAGATCATCAACAGCCACTCATGGACTTATGTTGCTAGGATGAAAGAAGATCATCAACAGCCACTCATGGACTTATGTTGCATGAACGAAGAAAGATGGTCAACAACCACTCATGGACTTATGTTGCCAGGATGAAGGAAGATCGTCAACAGCCACTCATGGACTTATGTTGCATGAAAAAAGACGAAAGATCAACAACCACTCATGGACTTATGTTGCTAAGAGAAAGGAAGATCATCAACAGCCACTCATGGACTTATGTTGTATGAAGAAAGATGAAAGATCAACAGCCACTCATGGACTTATGTTGCTAGGAGAAAGGAAGATCATCAACAGCCACTCATGGACTTATGTTACATGAACGAAGATGAGCAACAACCACTTATGGACTTATGTTGCTAGGAGAAAGGAAGATCATCAACAGCCACTCATGGACTTATGTTGCATGAAGAAAGAAAGAACATCAACAGCCACTCATGGACTTATGTTGCATAAAGAAAGATGAAAGATCAACAGCCACTCATGGACTTATGTTGCTAGAAGATGATGGTTAACTTTTGGCGGTTTGGAAAGCGATAAAATTTTCCCCAAGGTTGGACGCTTCTCATACTGACGCCTTGACTGGTGCAGTAATAGTGTTTGGTACTCCTGCTTGCATTGTCCTTGGAACACTCTTAAAAAAAATTTGTAACTTTATTCGGAAAATTCATTATTAGTCACTGTCAACTCACTTATTTGAGACTACGACAAACTTGACAACTAACAGACATCGACACACGAGGACGACACATTCGACTCTGAAATGAAACAAGCTCAACTTGCCAAAACTTAATGTGCTCTTGTCATAAATGATGTACCATTTCTCTTTTGTATTTACTTCTCACCTTAGCGTGGCATCACTTTGATGGTGAATCTTATTTTTGAAAATTCCTCCCTACTGATCTAATAAATTTATTTGCTTCTCCCAAGATGTGCTTTGAATTAGTGCCTTAGCTTATAGAATAAAAGATGCTCCGTTTCCATCTGTTAAAGACAATGTTTGTGACTTGAAGGCTTACCATTGGTGTATAGGGATAGGGTGGCAAACGAAGTTTGCCCCTAGTTTGAAGGGCATGAAGTGGGATCGGTAGGCAAACGAGGTAAATGACCGAAGTTTGCCCCTAGTTTGGAGGAAGGTTCATTGGAGGTTTTGGCCAAACGAGGTAGGTGACCGAAGTTTGCCCCTTGTATGAAGGGTAGATAGTAAAATTTAGGCAAACGAGGCGAGTAGCCAAAGTTTGCCCCTAGTATGGAAGGTGATTTCTGGCTTGAGGCAAGGACCGTGACTTTAATCTCTCAAATGCCCATAACTTTTGCCTAGGCACCAGTGAGGTGACCTAATGAGCTCTTTTCTCTCTTTTGTTATTGCTCACTTTGGATTTAGCTCTAATTTTTTCCTAGGCGTCTTTTTGGATTTTCGACCTAGCGAGCCATCCTTCTTTTTCTTTTTTTTGAAAGTCTGCCTACGTACCCCCAAGTGGGGATCAGGTCCAACGTAGTTCGGGTCAAAGCTTGAAAGAAATTGGGCTATTTTTGTGGGTGGAGCGACCGAACCGATGTGGTTGCCTACGTATCCCCGAGTGGGAATCAGGTCGAGCGTAGTTCGGGCAAGAAAATTGGTTGAGGGTTTTTCAAACCAGTCGTCAAAGAAGTTCAAACTTAGGTCACTTGTGGTAGCCTTGAATAAGAAGATTCAGTTTCAGTTTCCCTTTCTTTTCTTTTCTTTTCTTTTTTTTTTTGTTTTTTTTTTTTTGAGGATTGATCCTTTTCTCTTTCACCTAGCCAGTCAGTTTTGTTTTTCATGTAGTTGATTCTTGCAAGATCTTTCATTCGCAATCTTAGAATTCAGAAATGTGCATGTCAGCTCTCGGAATTCATTTGTGGTTGTTCCGTGCCTTTGGAAATGTGATCTAGGCACGTTCTTATGATGTACCTTGAAGCATACGATTCTCTCATTTGTTTCATAAAAAATTTCTTTCATTTTCTCCATCATTTTGACTGGCGAAGGTCAGATCTTGGAAATCAATACCCTTTTCAGCTCTAACTTTTGCCTAGGTGCCCTTTCGGGTTTTCAACCTAGCAAGCTTTTCTTTTGTTTTTTTTTTTCTTCCTTTTTTTCTCTTTTTTTTTAAAGTGGAGATGAAACTCAATGAAGTATTTGGCTACCATCAAGGACCAAGTCCACACAGATTCGCATGGCTAACAATTGGGTTGGGCCCAAGGCTTTGAAATGGTGGAAAGGGTGTTGGGCAAGCCCCAAATCAGTCTCAAGTATGTCTTTTCGAGATTTGAGCAAAAGTATCTTTAAATTCTTAAAGTAAGACTATTCAATTCCCTGCTCTTCATTGGTGTCAGCGCAAAATTGACTTTGACCTTTCATGATTTTTTTGGTTTCAGTAAAAAAAATAAAATAAAATAACCTTTATTTTAGCACAGCAATTGACAAGCGGGGGTATTTGTAAAATACAACCGCACTAAAAGAGGAAAATACACTAGAAAAGTCTACAATTCCCCTGTTTATCTGCAGTTTGAATTACAATACCAGTTTTTGCACAAATTGATTAAACTATGATAAGTGGTATTGTTTTAGTAGTTATTTGTGCAGATTACTGCTGCTGTATGTAAGATTGAAGAATGTTGATAAAAGGAAGTGCTTGAACCTGATGAAGACAACTCAAAGCTGAAGTACAGGGTTCGAGCGATCGACGTTTCGATCGATCTAGTGTCGTTCAAGCGATCAAAGTTTCTGAAAGTTCAATCGATCGAGAGAAGTTCGATCGATCGAACATGCCTTTTATCAGATTATACACGCACGTAGCAGAAACGGGTTTTTGAACCCTAGCATTAGGTCGAGTCTATATATAATTGTTTTGTTTACGTCCCAAAGGACGCCCAACTTTGTTTCATCAGTTTTTATAGAGAGTAGAGAGTTTCCTTGTGGTTTTTGTAGGTTTTATCAAGATTTACCATTGTAGCTTGGATTCTTGAGGTTTAATAGTAGTTGTTTCCTCCAGGTTACTTCGTTTTATTTCTATTTACATTCTGCACTTATTCGTTCGTAGTTTAACCTTCAATATTGTAGTATTACATGCTAGATAAATTAAAATCCTTGATTTTTTTAGTTTTCATGAAAAACTTGCAAACAAACACGACTTTAATGAACTTTTATGTTAAAAATACATCTGAGACTTCCCAGATCATGTCTTAGTAGTCCGGGGTTGGAAAATCGCGATGAAACCGTGATTTCAGACCTCTGCCATGCAGTATTTTTATTTCTGTATTCGATCGATCGAATGTAGTTCGATCGATCGGACCAGAGACATAGTCGAGCGATCGAAGATATTTTGATCGATCGAGAGATGAAGAAGTTCGATCGATCGAAAGCGCGTCGATCGATCGAGGTCTCAGATTCTTGAGGACATCTAATACAGTATCCCAAGACTTTTTGCTTTACTGATTCGTTATCAAACTGTCCCCAAATGCTCAGTTTGTCAAAACAGTCTTTAAACTTTAAGCCTTAAGGCATTTTCTTTCAATATATTTTGCAGACCACCCTCAATGCTAATACCATTGTAGGTGAGATTCTTAACTATTGAATCAAACCACCTTTGCGTACTTCACACTTAGTTGTGATGATATAGTCCCGGTCATGAAAGGACTATTGATTCTATATCCTTAGAGAAGTACGGGATACTGTAGAAGTTGCCCTCCGTTGAGCTTAATTGCATTTGCATGGTAGATGGCTGAATCATAGTGGATTCGCGTGATCCCAACGCTTTCTGTTATTAAGAAAAACCATTTTCAAATCTCGCTTTAGTTAAATAGTTAACCATTAGTTTATTTAATTTAGTTGCTTTTAAGTTAGTAGTTGTTAATTGTAGAATTTTGTGTTCTACACTTCCCTTTAAATATTGAATTTTCTTTTCTTTTAGATTCTAATCTAAGTAATTTAATTCTCATCCTTCCCTGTGGGATCGACCTGGTCTTACCAGTTACTACTTGCACGCCCACCTACACTTGGGTGTTGCACAAGAGCGCACAAGATTATTCTCGTGTCAAGTTTTTGGCGCCAATGCCGGGGAAGGCGACGATCAATTCCTTAGATTACCTCAGTCTCTCTTCATCTCTTTCTGTTTTTATTTTCTCTTCTTTTCAGTTCTATTGGTAAACACTCACCTTGGGGACTCTCCTAGTTCATGTCCAATAATTCTATTGAAGGAATTTTTGGAAATCCTTTCTACCGTTCTGACTCTGATAGTACCATTAACCCGATAGCTACTCCAACTGAATCAATGGATGATAATCAGAGTGAACATGGTGACAATGTTGTGGTACCAATTGATGAGGCACTACGTCCTCTTTGCGATCTCATGCAACCAGAACACGCACCTACGCCTGTGAATACCGGCATTTGGGCCCACTTTTGTTTTTTTTAAAACAATTTTTCAAATTTCAAAGAGTCGCCACTTAATTTTTAAAAGGAAAAATTAAGAAACCATTTCAAAAGGAAACTGATCTTTTGCGAAACCAAAGATTAACTGGGTCCGGGGATTATGGAATGAGAGAGGAAGGAGCCCGTCGGACTAAAACACCCTCTCTCATCCTATCTTGCGATAGGCCTCTACTCAACATCCTTTTAATCAAATTTATTAATCTAAGCATGCCCTCAACTAATATATATATATACATATACATCACAAAAGCATGTCCAAAGGGTGTAAAATTACAATTGACAAAATACCATTCAAAAGCCACATAATACAGGTAGCAAGCGATATGATATGCAATAGAGAACAAGTGAACTTACCCGGGATCCAGCAGCGATAGTAAACGTGCAATGCATGCGAACAAAAGAAAATCCTAAAAAAGAGTCTCTAATCACATATACACATAAGGCAAAACCTAATTCTAAGGTGTCGCGCATTAAGTCGAAAAATCAATAAAATCAAGAAATTAAGATAAACTAAAGAGGAGTCCTAGAAATCATACCTTAATAGCGCTACAAAACAAAGGGTTAGTCCACATGCTTCACATAATAATAATAATATCAAACAATCAATCCTAATTCTCTAGCTTATATCTGGCGAGCAATGAAATCCAACTTTATCCAATTACTAATTCTAATTATAAGCATTAATGTACATGAATTCATGAATATGAACAAGAGTAGGCTATTTACTATGAATTTATTCATTGATTTGAATCATTTAGCTTTGAGATTTAAGTCTAATTAATCATTATTAAAATATGGTTTAAGCCCTAAGTCATAAGAGAATCATTTGGGTCATTATTTACAAAGTTGGTCAAATGTGTCATGAAATTCTGAAAATTGCAGAAAGCAGACCAGAACTGTAAGGAAAGAAAAAGCACGTCTCACATGGTTTGATGTCGGTGAAATTTGGATACAAGATGCCTCTGTCCGTCTAGTTTCCAAATCAAAAAGAAAATCAAGGTTTCAACGGTTAGATCTCCGAGTAAAGGACAAGAACCAGACGTCACTCAGAGATGTACAACTTTCTGTCCAGAGATATTGTTTGATTTTTTAAAAATAGCAAAAAGATGAGAAACACTTGGATCTTGTTAGGGGATCTTCCTAACACATTAAGGTACCCAGAAAGAATTATTAGAGACCCCAAAAACTCCATTAGACTTCTGATTTATGAATTTCAAAATGGACTTGCTGTTCTGAAACTATTCTGAAACTCTGGGCAGATTGTAGTTGACTCACAAAACCCATGATCAAACCCTTCTAAACATAAAACCACCTTAAAACAAAAATTACAGTGGTAGAACATTGTGTTATTGACATTTTCCCGTTGGTTTCACTTGATTTCAACGGTTAGATTTTGAACTAAAAATCTTTGATCAAAAACAGTTTGTGAACTCACTGTTTTCATTTGTCAAGTTCAACTTTTATTTGGTAACTCCAACTATTAAACCATGAAGTTGGGTTTAAACCAAACAACTTCTCCTACCATTTGATGGTCATTGGAGGCTAAAGACCTTCATATTTGTAGATTTCAAGTGAAGTATGAGTTGACTTCATGAAATCTCAAGATAAGGAATCTAAACCATTGAGATGGACTTGGACTCAAAACCACTTCCTCCTACCATTTGATGGCCATTGGAGATGAAGACATGACTAAAACTCATGAGTTTTCAAGGAATATAAGGAGACTCCATGAAAACTCAAGCTTAGAGGACCCAAGTCATGAGTATGGACTTGGATCCATCTATTTGTTTATAGAATAAAATGATGATCAAACTTTGACTTCCATATGAAGCATAAGCTTACATGGGATTCAAAAGATCACATTCAAGAGATTTCAAGAGAGATATTGAGGATCTCCAATAGTCTCAAAGAGGGAAGTATGAACAATAAAAGAAATGAAGCAAAGAAAACAAAATAGTTTGAGGATCCAAAGGAAAGAATGCAAATAAAACAACTTATGGTTAGAGGATCACCTCCAACTATCCTCAAAGTTTTTCTTCTTTGAAGATCTTCCAAGCTCTTCTTCCTAGTTTTTTCTAAACTCTCTCTTTTCTCTCTAAAATGTTGGTGTAATGGTAGTGTATTTTTTGTATGTGTTGTTCTCCCCTTTTCAAATTCCCCCCAATATTTTCTCTTGGTTGGTCCCCCCTTTCTCCATGAAGATACCTCTTCTTATATAGACAAAAACTACCAAGTATTTTCAGTGAATTCGGAGTAAAAGACATGTGTAAGCATCTCATTTGGTGGTACAATGTGTACTTTCTGAAATTAGGCAGACTGCTGCCCAGCGCGGCAGTCCAGAAACTGTCGCGGCAGTCCGTGACTGCGGCTGCGGTAGTTCATGAATGCCGTCGCGGCACTCCATGACTGCCGCACGGTATTCATCAAATGCCGCGGCAATTAATGGATTGCCGCATTTTTATCAGTCTTACTTTATCAGTTTTTTGTTCTTATTTGCATACGCATACGTATTGCACTGCAAAATACAGACTTTAAAAGTGAACGACAGTCAGAAATTTGTGGCGGCACTTGGTGAATGCCGGGCCGGCACTCTCTGACTGCCGCGCGGCACTCAGTCACTGCCGTGGCAGTCTGCCGTGTGCCGTTTTAAGCTGAGATTCCCCTTTTTAGGTCTTCCCCCTTTTTGTAACGAATTATTTTTGAAGATCCTTTCCAAAAATCATGTCTTATACCTGAATTCTCCTAAATACCTGGTATTTTTCCTCTTTCTGTGAAATTTTATCGCGTTTTGGAGATTTTCTGAAGAGCTTGGAATACTTTAATTTTTCGGTCCTTGTCATCATCGGATACGGAGGTGACACTCTCCTAAATTCGACGGTTGGTCAAAATTGGGGTGTCTACAGTTTGCCCCTCTTTGACAGAGCATGTGGAGCAACGCGTCCCGTAAGTGAATGTCAAAGCCTGTGTGAAGATAAGCCTTTGACCAGACTGTCGAATTTAGGTGAAAACAAAATGCGTTGCAAAAACAGGCGTGCAGCAAAATTCTAATTGGTCGTGCTCCACGGCGAGCTGCCTACGTATCCCGTCAGGAATCAGACCAAAGCGTAGTTCAGGCATGGGTTGAACATTCACAAACGCAAGTAGTCACACGGATGGATGCACCTATCCTGTCGTGATGTAAGTGTTGGGTTTGTGCCCTCAAACCATTACTTTATGTATGAGACATTAGCATTATAATATATGGATATCAGCTTTACATTTCATTGTGTATGTTTCTTTCATGAGATGATTGTTTTGTCCTTAAGTATCATAGTAAGCAATTCGTGTGTGTATGAGATACACACAAGTGAGATACGAATTACTATTCTTTGATACTTAGAGTATGTCACAGTGGATGATGAGACTGGATACCTCATCAGGTCTACACTGTAGCATAATTAACTACCATTGGATGGAGTGATTAATCTCAATCACTAGAGTGTAGCTCTTAGTTGATATGCTAGTGCTTATAGTGCATTGACGGACCTGAGCTTTCCTATTGACGCTTAAGGCTGTCAACAGTCAATAGGAACTCATAACTTGTATAAGGTACGTGTTCTCAATCTTGAGATGATTATGAACACAGACTATGGATATGACTGCTTTGACTTACCAATCAGTGAGGTCTATAGAAGATCAACACCTGGGTATCTTGGGTATGTCATGTCCATAGGGCTGTGAACATATATTGTCAAGATAGAATCTACCCTCTGATTCAGAGTAAGCATTCCCTTGAGAATGTCACCAAGTTGATTACTGAGTACTGCAGTCTTGTTGATAAGAGTTATCAACATGTTTGGTAATCATGAGTAGTGAATGGGACTCAAGGAATACAAGAAGTAATCATGATTCAGGTTGACAGTAACAGTTATCCGACTACCTGAATATGATTACGAATGCTGACGGTAGAGGGACATTAGTACACCATACCAGTCTAGTTATCGCTTCGGATATGTTCTTTTGCGTTGGAGTTCAGTTATCGTTTTATAGTGGAATAAACGTTAACTGACCAATTAGTTAGTTTGCTGATCAAAGAGTTTGGTCATGGTAATTAACAAACTCGTCTGAGCCAACAATAAAGAGCCTAGGAGGTCCCACTCTTAGCTCCGCTAGGATGCTTGGAAAGACACTTGAGGAAGCTGTTAAGACAGGTTCGATCGATCGAAGTATGTTCGATCGATTGAAGTCAGCAGGTTCGATCGATCGAGAATGGTTCGATCGATCGAAGGTTCGAGCGATCGAAGTCACTTCGATCGATCGAAGTCTAGGTCGGTTCTGGAAATCTATAAATAGGGCAGCTGCGTTCTGGAAGTAAGTGATCGTCGTTTTTATACGCAGAAGCTGCAGAAACTATCATAGTCTTCCGAAAACCTTCCTATCCTCTCTATTAGGGTTCCCACCAACCCTAGTCTTTCCGGCAGGCATCCACAGGAGTCATAAGGGTGAAGATCATCTAGTGCAGGCTGCTGGAAGTTAAAGTTTCAGAATTGGGTTCAAGACACTAAGGTATAATTCTTGCACCCTTGTACGCATCTATGGAATTGACAAGTAGTAGATCCTGGAATACCAAAAGTTTTATAACTTAACCTATTTCCGCTGCGCGTTTAAACTCTAACTTTAAACCACTTTTTCCTTCAATTGGTATCAGAGCCACGCTCGTTTGGATCTATAGATGCGTTTTGGAACCCTAGTTTTGATTTGCATGTTGATTTTAGAACTGTTTTCGAAACTGCATCGTCACAGTTCTGTTTCTGCAGTGTTATCGCAGCAGAATACAAAACTGTGATTGCATAGGATGCAAGGTGGGTTCGATCGATCGAACTTGTTTCGATCGATCAAACATTCTGGGTTCGATCGATCGAACTTGTTTCGATCGATCGAACATTCTGTTCTCAATCGATCGAACTAGTTTCGATCGATCGAAGCCTTCTGGTGTTCGATCGATCGAATAGTGTTCGATCGATCGAGACAGATTCTCTGTCCAGGTGTTCTGTTCACAGTTGTAAAGGTTTTTTAAATTATACTTTAATCTTAAATTATTTCTGTAAAATTTTTAAATCATTCTGTGAAACAGAATGTTCAAGCGATTGAACAGTGTTCAATCGATCGAAGGTTCGAGCGATCGAACGGTCTTCGATCGATCGAACTGTGACAGAGAAGTAAGATGCTATTTTAAGTTCTAATTCAGTATGTAAAGTGTTTATATACTGTGTGAATCAATTAAGTGTTTCAATAGTTACATATAGTTGTTATGTATGTGTGGATGCGTGTACGACTAACCCTTTTGCAGCAAAATAAGTCGCTATCTCCCATGGCACCAAGTCGTTTAAATATTTATATTTAAATTGTTTGAGATTGGTGCATGTTGTAATTTATTAATGGTTTGGTTTTAAGGCGTATGTAAAGGGCGCTGCGGCTTCAATCCTACGAAAAGGTAAGTCGCACCGGTTTCCCTAGCCTTTTATTTCCTTTTTTTGCTATTTCCTTTTTCTAGATAAATTGTAAGCTTCAAAAGAAGCATAGGTCCAATGTAATAGAATTAGAAATTCCATGAGGATGGAGCAAGGAGCCGTTGTCCATAAAAATGGAGCCGGAGGCGACCAAACCAAGAAGGTGGATCTATGGAAATAGAGCCATGGGAGATAGAGGCATTGTTTGAATGCCTGTATTTCATTTTAGTTTTTTGTTTTATGTGCTTGTTTTGTGATTGGCGTATAATACATTGTTGCATGCACTTAAAACAAGTTTTCTAAAATAAAATTCAAAAACCGTTTTCAACACATTAGTAAACATTGGATGTTTATGGGTAGTGTGTGGAAACATTTTTCAAAAGCAAAATCCTTAATTTACTAAATCTAGTGGGAGAGGGTCTTATCAAATAACACCCACGATCTTCCATTAACGGTTCATTGTAAGATGAGTAGTGTATTCTGTGTCACCTCGCCAGGGGTGATCATTCCATACGGAGGGTACGCTGCTCATTGGTTACTAGATGTGAACTTCCTATGGATAGGATCAATCAGACGTGTTAGAGGGTGACCACCACACGGAGGCGCTACTTGAGACGGTTGTGATTGGATCCTAGTTAATGGTACACACTAGCTAAGCTATGGATAAGGGATCCCACACGGGGCATTATTCAGAAACTTAGAGATCAAATAGGTTCGGGAGTCATGGCTATTTTGCAAGAGTTGCATAGCGGATAAGTCATGATAAATCGAAAGATCGAACATTGACCACCATACGGAGGCTTTATTCTTTCGTTTCGATATTCCGGCGACTTTGTTTTTAAATAAGAGTTTTAAGGATTCTTTTATTTCAAACTGTCAATTCTGATATCCATATTTATTTTGTTTGTTTGATTTTCAGTAATCACAATGTCTGGATCTGCATTTAGTCCACTTGCTACCATACTCACTCAAAACAAGTTAACTGGAAATAACTACACTGAATGGAAACGTAACCTTGACATCGTTTTAACTGCGGAGGATCACATATATGTCCTCACCACCCCAAGCCCTGAAGAACCCACGGCAAATGCTTCGGCAGCTGTCAGACGCGAGTTCGACAAATGGAAGAAGTCGAATGGAATGGCCCGTTGTTACATTCTGGCCTCAATGGCTGGTGTGTTACAACACCAATTCCAATCGAACGATTCTGCCAGTGACATTATCACATCCCTGAAAAAGATGTTTGGGGAGCATGGCAGGCCTGCCAGACAGGTAGCCATGCAGAAGATAATGAGTGCAAAGATGTCGGAAGGTACTCCAGTCAAAGAACATGTTTTAAAAATGATTGGTTATTTAAACGAACTGGAGACCTTGGGAGCCAACATCGATGCACAGACCCAAGTTGATATGATCCTCAACTCGCTGTCGCCATCATTCGCTCAATTCAAACTTAACTATAATATGAATCAAATGGATTTTTCAATGAGCGAATTAATGAGTTCTTTACTGGCAGCAGAAGGGGTGATCAAACCTGGGGGCAGCGTTTTAAACGTTGAGAAAAGCGCTTCTTCTTCCCGATCTCAACCGAAAGGTAAGAAAGGAAAGAAGAAGGCTGGCACTGGTGGTTCAAGTGTTGGACCGGTCCCTAAGATTGCAAAATCTAAGGGAAAAGGTAAGGGCAAAGGGAAGGTGGGTGGCCAAGGCAAAGGAAAGTGTTTCCAATGCGGTGAGAAGGGCCACTGGAAGAGGAACTGTCCAGAATTCTTAGCTACAAGAGTTCAAGGTATGATTGAATCACATATGATTGAAGTAAGTTTTATTACGGATACTTCAAACACTTGGTGCATTGATTCTGGTGCGACTAACCATATCTGTAATTCATTGCAGGGGTTCAGATCAACCAGGAAATGCAGTGATGGGGAGATCGTGCTTACTCTAGGTTCTAGCGCAACCGTATCTGCGGTTGCTATAGGAGTCGTAGTTTTAGAATTTTCAGACAATAAAGTTTTGATTTTATCAGATGTACTTTACGTCCCTTTAATGAGACGTAATTTAATTTCAGTTTCTAATTTAACGAATAATGGTTATTCCTTTCATTTTGGAACTGAAGTTGTCATTAAAAGAAGCAGTTCTTTTATATGTTCTGGTGTTAAATTAAATGGTTTGTATGTGATTACTCCCAATATTTCAAAAGATTCTTGTTTGGAACTTAATAACTCAGTGGTAACTTTACCATCTAAAAGAAAGGAACCTTCCACTAATCCAACAAGGCTTTGGCATATGAGGCTTGGCCATATCAATCTGAATAGGATTGGCAGACTAGTCAAAGAAGGGGTCTTAGGCGATTTGGTTCTCGAACCAATGGAAGTCTGCGAATCTTGTTTGGAGGGTAAGATGACCAAAAGGCCCTTTCCTGCAAAGGGCAATAGGACCAATGCATTGTTGGAATTAGTTCATACTGATGTGTGTGGACCAATAAATATTAGAGCAAGGGGTGGTTATGAGTATTTCATAACATTTACCGATGACCACTCTAGGTATGGATATGTATACCTAATGCAGCACAAGTCTGAAGCCTTTGAAAAGTTCAAAGAGTTTAGGGCTGAAGTGGAGAAGCAATCGGGCACACATATCAAGGCCATTCGATCTGATCGAGGTGGCGAGTACCTCTCTAATGAGTTTATTGATCACCTCGTACAGAATGGGATTCTGTCACAGTTGACTGCACCTGGTACGCCTCAGCAGAACGGTGTAGCGGAGAGAAGGAATCGGACTCTTTTAGACATGACTAGGTCAATGATGAGTTATTCAGAGTTGCCATTATTCCTTTGGGGTTATGCTTTGGAAACCGCTGCATACATACTAAATCTAGTACCAAGCAAATCTGTTCCCAGGACACCACGAGAGATGTGGATTGGGCGCAAGCCTTCTTTGCAACATCTCCGGATATGGGGGTGTCCGGCACATGTGCTTAAAGGAAAGATGAGCAAGTTGGATTCTAGATCGGAAGTATGTTACTTTGTAGGGTATCCAAAGGGTACTTATGGATGGTATTTTTATGATCCAAGAGAACAGAAAGTGTTTGTTAGTACAAATGCTGTTTTCTTGGAGGATGATTATATCATGAACCATAAACCTAAGGGAAGGATAGATCTTAGAGAGATAGAAGGAGAGCCCTCAGTCCAACCCGCAGTTGATAACGATGAAAATCAAGAAAATACCACTTCTTCACTCATTTCCGCACCGGTACCTCGTCGTAGTGGGAGGATTATCAGCCAGCCTGATAGATACATGTTCTTAGGAGAAGTTTTTGAAGCTGTCTCCATAGAATCTGAATCTGATCCTACCACTTACAAAGAGGCAATGGCTGATGTTGATTCAGCTCATTGGATTAAAGCTATGAACGCTGAATTGGAATCTATGGATTCCAATCAGTCTGGGATCTTGTAGAACTTCCAGCCAATATTAAACCCATTGGCTGCAAGTGGGTCTATAAGAGGAAAAGAGGATCTGATGGAAAGGTTGAGACCTTTAAGGCAAGGCTTGTGGCGAAAGGCTATACTCAGAGGGAGGGCATTGACTATGAGGAAACCTTCTCGCCGGTAGCCATGCTCAAGTCCATCAGAATACTCTTATCCATTGCTGCATGCCTAGATTATGAAATCTGGCAGATGGACGTCAAGACTGCATTCTTGAATGGCAATCTTGAGGAGGACATCTATATGCAACAACCAGAAGGGTTCATAGCTGGTCGGAAAGGTAACTTGGTATGCAAGTTGCAAAAGTCCATTTATGGGCTTAAGCAGGCATCCAGAAGTTGGAACATCCGATTTGACCAAGCGGTCAAGTCGTTTGGTTTCATACAGAATCTGGATGAGCCGTGTGTATACAAGAAATGTGAAGGGAAAGTAGTGGCTTTTCTTGTGCTTTACGTTGACGACATTCTACTCATTGGGAATGATGTAGCGGCGCTGTCAACGGTCAAGGTTTGGCTAGCTAGTACTTTCGATATGAAGGATCTAGGAGAGGCGAGCTATATTCTTGGGATAAAGCTCTTTCGGGATCGCAAGCGAAAGATAATGGGATTATCTCAAGCTGGTTATATCGAGAAAGTGCTAACTAGGTTTTCAATGGATAATTCGAAGAAATGTTTGTTACCTTTCAGGCATGGTTTAGCGTTCTCCAAGGACCAGTGTCCAAAGACACAAGAGGAGAGGAATCGCATGGCAGGAATTCCCTATGCCTCGGCAGTGGGAAGTCTCATGTATGCGATGTTATGCACTAGACCAGATATCTGCTTTGCCGTTGGCATGGTTAGCAGGTATCAATCGAATCCTGGTCCAGAGCACTGGACAGCCGTTAAGCACATTCTTAAGTACTTGAGAAGAACTAAAGATTACATGTTTATGTACGGCGGTAGTGAGTTAATTCCAGTAGGATACACTGACTCGGACTTTATGTCAGATAAAGATTCAAGAAAGTCGACATCCGGACATCTCTTTACCTTGGGAGGTGGTGTTGTTAGTTGGAGGAGCATTAAGCAGAAATGCATTGCAGACTCAACTACAGAAGCTGAGTATGTGGCTACTTGTAAAGCCGCAAAGGAAGCTGTTTGGCTCAAGAAGTTCCTTATGGAACTCGAGGTGGTACCAGCGTCGCTGTCACCTATTACGCTATACTGCGATAATAGTGGGGCAGTGGCTCAGTCCAAGGAGCCAAGGAACCACGGGAAGGGAAAGCACGTAGAGCGGAAATATCACCTAATCCGAGATATAGTTCAACGTGGAGATGTGACTGTCACCAAGATTGCCACCGCTGACAATCTTGCTGATCCGTTTACAAAGGCCTTACCACAGAAGGTCTTTGATCGTCATCTAGATAGTCTAGGTCTTAGATGTAGTTCTGAATGGTTGTAAGTGCAAGTGGGAGTTTGTTGGGTTTGTGCCCTCAAACCATTACTTTATGTATGAGACATTAGCATTATAATATATGGATATCAGCTTTACATTTCATTGTGTATGTTTCTTTCATGAGATGATTGTTTTGTCCTTAAGTATCATAGTAAGTAATTCGTGTGTGTATGAGATACACACAAGTGAGATACGAATTACTATTCTTTGATACTTAGAGTATGTCACAGTGGATGATGAGACTGGATACCTCATCAGGTCTACACTGTAGCATAATTAACTACCATTGGATGGAGTGATTAATCTCAATCACTAGAGTGTAGCTCTTAGTTGATATGCTAGTGCTTATAGTGCATTGACGGACCTGAGCTTTCCTATTGACGCTTAAGGCTGTCAACAGTCAATAGGAACTCATAACTTGTATAAGGCACGTGTTCTCAATCTTGAGATGATTATGAACACAGACTATGGATATGGCTGCTTTGACTTACCAATCAGTGAGGTCTATAGAAGATCAACACCTGGGTATCTTGGGTATGTCATGTCCATAGGGCTGTGAACATATATTGTCAAGATAGAATCTACCCTCTGATTCAGAGTAAGCATTCCCTTGAGAATGTCACCAAGTTGATTACTGAGTACTGCAGTCTTGTTGATAAGAGTTATCAACATGTTTGGTAATCATGAGTAGTGAATGGGACTCAAGGAATACAAGAAGTAATCATGATTCAGGTTGACAGTAACAGTTATCCGACTACCTGAATATGATTACGAATGCTGACGGTAGAGGGACATTAGTACACCATACAAGTCTAGTTATCGCTTCGGATATGTTCTTTTGCGTTGGAGTTCAGTTATCGTTTTATAGTGGAATAAACGTTAACTGACCAGTGAGTTAGTTTGCTGGTCAAAGAGTTTGGTCATGGTAATTAACAAACTGGTCTGAGCCAACAATAAAGAGCCTAGGAGGTCCCACTCTTAGCTCCGCTAGGATGCTTGGAAAGACACTTGAGGAAGCTGTTAAGACAGGTTCGATCGATCGAAGTATGTTCGATCGATTGAAGTCAGTAGGTTTGATCGATCGAGAATGGTTCGATCGATCGAAGGTTCGAGCGATCGAAGTCACTTCGATCGATCGAAGGTTCGAGTGATCGAAGTCACTTCGATCGATCGAAGTCTAGGTCGGTTCTGGAAATCTATAAATAGGGCAGCTGCGTTCTGGAAGTAAGTGATCGTCGTTTTTATACGCAGAAGCTGCAGAAACTATCATAGTCTTCCCAAAACCTTCCTATCCTCTCTATTAGGGTTCCCACCAACCCTAGTCTTTCCGGCAGGCATTCGCAGGAGTCATAAGGGTGAAGATCATCTAGTGCAGGCTGCTGGAAGTTAAAGTTTCAGAATTGGGTTCAAGACACTAAGGTATAATTCTTGCACCCTTGTACGCATCTATGGAATTGACAAGTAGTAGATCCTGGAATACCAAAAGTTTTATTACTTAACCTATTTCCGTTGCGCGTTTAAACTCTAACTTTAAACCACTTTTTCCTTCATAAGTGCCATGCAATGGTGTTTTCTGAATTGACCTGGTTGTGTAAATGTCATGCTTATCATGTTTTCCCCACGTACGACGCACATTTCGTGACGTGTTAGTCAGGGAAGATTATCTATGCGAAAATCTGTTACGGGAGTCATGAAAGTGCTTTTTGATTTGATTTCGATGTTTGACGCAAATTTGTTGTGGAAACCGAGAATGTAAATTCGTTACATTCTCAAGATAAGGATCAACGTAAATTTGTTACGAGGATCGGGAATATAAATTTGTTATATTCTCAGAACGGGGGTTAACGCAAATTTGTTACAGAAACCGAGAATGTAAATTCGTTACATTCTCAAGATAAGGATCAACGTAAATTTGTTACGAGGATCGGGAATATAAATTTGTTATATTCTCAGAACAGGGGTTAACGCAAATTTGTTGCGGAAACCGAGAATATAAATTTGTTATATTCTCAGGAGAAAGGATCGACGCAAATTTGTTGCGAAAACCGAGAATATAAATTTGTTATATTCGCAGGACAAAGGATCGACGCAAATTTGTTACGGAAACTGAGAATATAAATTTGTTATATTCTCAGGACAAAGGATCGACGCAAATTTGTTGCGAAAACTGAGAATATAAATTTGTTACATTCTCAGGACAAAGGATCGACGCAAATTTGTTACGAAAACCGAGAATATAAATTTGTTATATTCGCAGGACAAAGGATCGACGCAAATTTGTTGCGGAAACTGAGAATATAAATTTGTTATATTCTCAAGACAAAGGATCGACGCAAATTTGTTGCGGAAACTGAGAATATAAATTTGTTACTTTCTCAGGACAAAGGATCGACGCAAATTTGTTGCGAAAACCGAGAATATAAATTTGTTATATTCTCAGGACAAAAGATCGACACAAATATGTTACGAGGATCGAGAATACAAATCCGTTATATTCCCAAAATGATGGTTAGCGCAAATTTGTTGCGGAAACCAAGGATGTAAATTCGTTACATTCTCAAGATCTTTAATTTTCAGGAGTTGGGAGCCCACAGGCTCAAATATTCTTTAATTTTTAGGAATTGGGAGCCCACAGGCTTATACTCCGGTGTCTCCCAGGAATCATCTGATCGACTGAGATGCGCTTCGCGTCTTATACTCCGGTGTCAAATTAGAAACTACGCTTTCCGAAAGACTGAGATGCGCTTTGCGTCTTATACTCCGGTGTCTTTTGAGGATCATCTGATCGACTGAGATGCGCTTTGCGTCTCAAACTCCGATGCCGAGTCAGGAAATGTGCTGAAAAACTGAGATGCGCTTTGCGTCTTATACTCTGGTGTCTTTTGAGGATTACTAACACGAATGATACTGCCATTGAGGACTAATGCAAGGAGAGGCTGCCATTGAGGACTAACGCTTAGAGAAGCTGCCATTGAGGACTAACACTGATAATGCTGCCATTGAGGACTAATGCAAGGTTGCCATTGAGGACTAACACTGATAATGCTGCCATTGAGGACTAATGAAAGGTTGCCATTGAGGACTAACGCTTAGAGAAGCTGCCATTGAGGACTAACACTGATAATGCTGCCATTGAGGACTAATGCAAGTTTGCCATTGAGGACTAACGCTTAGAGAAGCTGCCATTGAGGACTAACACTGATAATGCTGCCATTGAGGACTAATGAAAGGTTGCCATTGAGGACTAACACCCATAATGCTGCCATTGAGGACTAACGCAAGGTTGCCATTGAGGACTAACACTGATAATGCTGCCATTGAGGACTAATGCAAGGTTGCCATTGAGGACTAACACCCATGGTGCTGCCATTGAGGACTAATGCAAGGTTGCCATTGAGGACTAACACCCATAATGCTTCCATTGAGGACTAATGCTAGGTTGCCATTGAGGACTAACACCCATGGTGCTGCCATTGAGGACTAATTCAAGGTTGCCATTGAGGACTAACACCCATAATGCTGCCAGTGAGGACTAATGCTTAGAGAAACTGCCATTGAGGACTAAAGCTTAGAAAAGAACTAAACAACATGGTAAGATATTGGTCAATAGCCACTCAGAGGCTTACAAGCAAGAATGATGGTCAACAGCCTTTCAAGGACTTATGTTGCGAAAGCGACAATCAACAGCCCTTCTGGGGACTTATGTTGCAAAAGCAGAGATCAATGGCCTCGCAAGGACTTATGTTGCAAAAGCAGAGATTAAACGAGAGTCATTCGGACTCAAACAAATTCGATTTCGTCAAATTCGAAGTCATTTTGACTCAAATCAAGTTTGAATTCCACTTATTAGGAGTCAATCAGACTTCATTCGATTTCATTTTCTAAAATCAGGATTCAAAGAATTTGAACGGAGTTGATATAAGAATGATTTTTTGCATTCGTAGACCTTTGGAAAAAAAACACATCGATTCTGTCAAAAGAGGGAAGTCACCTTTGCCCCTAGTCTTGGACTCTTCTTTATTGCCACTTTATGCTGTGATAGTGTTCGAAACCTCTGCTCGTACCGCTCTTGGGATGCTCACGAAGACTTTTCAAATCTTTATTCATCATCTTAAACCCACACATTTGAGACTATTTATTGACTCATCAAAAGAGGACAGACCTGACAAAGCTATTTACTCAAAATGACTGACTCAAACTTTTCATTCATTATGAATCAATGTGCTTTCGTTGTGAGTAACTGTATCATCTCACCTTTAATTTATTCATCATCTTACAAATGGTAGTACTTTGTTGATAAATCTAAACTTTGAAAACTTCCCCTTTTGAATTAGCGAATTCTTTACCCATCTAGAATGTGCTTCAAATTAGTGCTTTAGCTTATAGAATGAAAGGCACTCTATTTCAATCCTTTCAAAATGAACTTGATTACTTGAGAACTTGCTTCTGACATAGAGGGATTTTGGCAAACGAAGTTTGCCCCTAGTTTGAAAGAAACTTAGGGGTTTACTTCTATGATAAAAGGGATTTTCAGCAAAGGAAGTTTGCCCCTGGTTTGGCGATATATATATGTGGCTTCAGGCAGACGTAAGTTTGCCCCTAGTCTGAAGGAATGAAACCAAAGGCGCCAAAGGGTGCTGCTTGCAGTTTAGGGATGGCTATGGACCGAGAACCTTGGGAGGTTCGCCTACTTATCCCCTAGCGGGAATCTGGTCCAAAGTAGTTCGGCCAAGGCCTGAAAGAAGGATAGCATGAGATGATGGGGTGATGACCGAACCGAGCAGGTTGCCTACGTATCCGTTCAGGAATCAGGTCAAAGCGTAGTTCATCAACTCTGGAGGTCTTGAAAGAATAAGGCTTCAAGAATTGGTGGGCTTTTCGAGCCATGTTGCCATTTGGATCTAGGGAGTGTATGTCACTTGTGGTAGCCCTTGTGTAGCATGATGAACTACTTTTTCCATTATTCTCTTTTATCTTTTCTTTTCTTCTTTTTTTTTTTGACGGTTGATTCTTTAACCTTTTCACTAGCCAGTTAATCTTTACAACTCTCATCATGTTTTATTCATATTCTATCATATTCACAAAGCGATATCAGCCCTCCAAATCACTCTTTATTCTTCTCAAAGATATCTTTGCATTGCTTCATGTCCTCTTAGCCATTGCCTCTCACAAAAATGTGAGCTTAATCGATACTTTCAAATCTCTCTTTTCATTTCCAATTTCTTTAGAACAACACAAAGTCTTGAGGTAGTTTATGCGCCAATGATTTATTTTGAAGTGCTCAAGAATTCTCAATCTTGTCTATTCTCTGCCTTTTCTTTTCTTTTTTTCTTTCGCTTCTCTTCCTTACTATCTCTATGATTTTGACTAGCTAGGATTAGGATTTTTGAAATCAACACGCATCTTATTTTTGCTCTAACTTTTGCCTAGGCGCCCTTTCGGGTTTTTCATCCTAGCGAGCTTTTTTTTTTTTTTTTTTTTACTTGGAAGAAAGAGTTCATCCAAAATGTCTGGCTACCATCAAGGACCAAGTTTATGGCTTTAAACTGGTTGGGCTCATCTTTGAGGCTTGGTGTTTGAGAAAAGGGGATGGTGAGCAAGCTTCAAGTTCCAAGTTCATCTTTTCAAGATTGAGCAAGAGCATCTTTAAATTCTTAAAGTAAAGCTAATCAATTCTCTACCTCTCCATGGTTGTGGCACAAAATTTGTTTTGATCAGTTGGGGATCCTTTTCAATGCAAAGATTTATTAACAAAGTATTTTCCATGATCGTTTGAAAAAAGTGACTTTTTCTTCTCTTTTTTTTTTTTTTTTTTTTCTTTTTTTCTTTTTTTTTGGTCTTAATGATCCATACATTCATGACTTAGCACACTGAATCAAAAAAAAATGAGATTTTATTCAACTAGTAGGGAAGGAGGATTACATCACTTGACTCGATAAACTCGACAAAGACTTGCAAACAATCTTGATAATAGACTGACCAGAAGACTCGACTGGACTTGACATTTGACTCCAACCTAACATAACTCGACTACCAGACTTGACTCGACTTGGTCTCAACTGGAGTGTCACAGACGATTTTCAAATTATTGGGTCCCCAGGAGCATCCACATTTGCTTTAGCAGCAGTATTTCAAAACACTATCACCTTACTAGCAACATATGTGCATAAACATCTCTCTTCCTACTATCTGTTCCTTCCCGAATAATCTCGTGTTTGAATCTCTATACCAAACAATGCTTGGCTCGGGCGCTATTTCGCTTACAACAACACTTATCTTTTAATCAACTTTGATTGATTTTCTCAAGATAATCTTATACTTCGATTGATTTTATTAAATTTTTATGCCAAGTGAAATGCTCATGAATGATTCATATGTCACACGGATGCAATGCATGTGTGTGTGTGCGTGTGTGTGTGTGTGCCTATTCTATATGCAAAAGAAAGGAAAATTCTAGTCCTAACACATAAAACACATAAGCACATAAAATCCTCATTCATGTCAAATGCGCCAATTTCACCTATCATTGTGATCCTCACTACCCTTTCAAAGGTCGGGCGAAACATTTTCGAAATTCATTTGAAAAGCATTTCTGATGAAATCTTTAGAAAACAATTTTCAAGAATTTTGGATCACGCTTTTCAAAAAGTGATTGGGTTGAAACTCCTGTTTTGAAAAGTGTCTTAGCTGATGAATAACCTTGGTTTGGCTCTGAAGTTTTAATCAAAAAATGAACTGCCAATTTTTTTGAAAAAGCGATTGAAAACTTTGGAATAAAGATGGCAAAAATCTGTTTGCTTTTAAAGATGGATTTAAAATTCTTTGGGCAGAAGGATCACATGATCGGATTATCACCGTACTTTTCATGAATTTGGATACATACAAGGTCAATGATGCTTAGCTAAACATGATATAAGAAGTATAATCTTATAATCAGGGTTCGGTATGTTCCCCAAATGTCGTGGAACATGAGGAGAAATTGCAAAAAGGTGATTAAAAAATTATACGTCTTTCATCAAGCAAGTATCGTCATCATCTCAAGTAATCCCTTCCGGGTATACAAAACTTCCTAGCACATAATCCTAATCACGAATTGATTTCCTAATATTGAAAGGTTCTATAGAAACTATTATGCAAAGGCTGGGTTTTGGTCGAATAAGGGACCCTTGACACACATCCGATAGGACGCTTAAAATACCAAATCATGGTACGAGATCAAGGGTGATCACACAATCCCATGATGACTTGACCGACCGGGTTGCCCCGAGCCTCCAAGGTCATAGTTCTGTGCAATCGACTGGCTGGACATGCAAGTGAAATGCAACAGGCACACAAAGATTAATTAGTTCAATTAAAAGGATGTTTTCAAGTCTAATCCTCGAGCGAACCCAAAATCAGAATTCTGGTATGCGAAACCAGAGATTCTGGGTTCGATCCCCAGCAGAGTCGCCAGATTGTGGATACCGGCATTTGGGCCCACTTTTGTTTTTTTTAAAACAATTTTTCAAATTTCAAAGAGTCGCCACTTAATTTTTAAAAGGAAAAATTAAGAAACCATTTCAAAAGGAAACTGATCTTTTGCGAAACCAAAGATTAACTGGGTCCGGGGATTATGGAATGAGAGAGGAAGGAGCCCGTCGGACTAAAACACCCTCTCTCATCCTATCTTGCGATAGGCCTCTACTCAACATCCTTTTAATCAAATTTATTAATCTAAGCATGCCCTCAACTAATATATATATACATATACATCACAAAAGCATGTCCAAAGGGTGTAAAATTGCAATTGACAAAATACCATTCAAAAGCCACATAATTCAGGTAGCAAGCGATATGATATGCAATAGAGAACAAGTGGACTTACCCGGGATCCAGCAGCGATAGTAAACGTGCAATGCATGCGAACAAAAGAAAATCCTAAAAAAGAGTCTCTAATCACATATACACATAAGGCAAAACCTAATTCTAAGGTGTCGCGCATTAAGTCGAAAAATCAATAAAATCAAGAAATTAAGATAAACTAAAGAGGAGTCCTAGAAATCATACCTTAATAGCGCTACAAAACAAAGGGTTAGTCCACATGCTTCACATAATAATAATAATATCAAACAATCAATCCTAATTCTCTAGCTTATATCTGGCGAGCAATGAAATCCAACTTTATCCAATTACTAATTCTAATTATAAGCATTAATGTACATGAATTCATGAATATGAACAAGAGTAGGCTATTAACTATGAACTTATTCATTGATTTGAATCATTTAGCTTTGAGATTTAAGTCTAATTAATCATTATTAAGATATGGTTTAAGCCCTAAGTCATAAGAGAATCATTTGGGTCATTATTTACAAAGTTGGTCAAATGTGTCATGAAATTCTGAAAATTGCAGAAAGCAAACCAGAACTTTAAGGAAAGAAAAAGCATGTCTTCCATGGTTTGATGTCGGTGAAATTTGGACACAAGATGCCTCTGTCAGTCTAGTTTCCAAATCAAAAAGAAAATCAAGGTATCAACGGTTAGATCTCCGGGAAAAGGACAAGTACCAGACGTCACTCAGAGATGTACAACTCTCTGTCCAGAGATATTTTTTGATTTTTTAAAAATAGAAAAAAGATGAGAAACACTTGGATCTTTTTAGTGGATCTTCCTAACACATTAAGGTACCCAGAAAAAATATTAGAGACCCCAAAAACTCCATTAGACTTCTAATTTATGAATTTCAAAATGGACTTGCTGTTCTGAAACTATTCTGAAACTCTGGGCAGATTGTAGTTGACTCACAAAACCCATGATCAAACCCTTCTAAACATAAAACCACCTGAAAACAAAAATTACAGTGGTAGAACATTGTGTTATTGACATTTTCCCGTTGGTTTCACTTGATTTCAACGGTTAGATTTCGAACTAAAAATCTTTGATCAAAAACAATTTGTGAACTCACTGTTTTCATTTGTCAAGTTCAACTTTTATTTGGTAACTCCAACTATTAAACCATGAAGTTGGGTTTAAACCAAACAACTTCTCCTACCATTTGATGGTCATTGGAGGCTAAAGACCTTCATATTTGTAGATTTCAAGTGAAGTATGAGTTGACTTCATGAAATCTCAAGATAAGGAATCTAACCATTGAGATGGACTTGGACTCAAAACCACTTCTTCCTACCATTTGATGGCCATTGGAGATGAAGACATGACTAAAACTCATGAGTTTTCAAGGAATATAAGGAGACTCCATGAAAACTCAAGCTTAGAGGACCCAAGTCATGAGTATGGACTTGGATCCATCTATTTGTTTATAGAATAAAATGATGATCAAACTTTGACTTCCATATGAAGCATAAGCTTACATGGGATTCAAAAGATCACATTCAAGAGATTTCAAGAGAGATATTGAGGATCTCCAATAGTCTCAAAGAGGGAAGTATGAACAATAAAAGAAATGAAGCAAAGAAAACAAAATAGTTTGAGGATCCAAAGGAAAGAATGCAAATAAAACAACTTATGGTTAGAGGATCACCTCCAACTATCCTCAAAGTTTTTCTTCTTTGAAGATCTTCCAAGCTCTTCTTCCTAGTTTTTTCTAAACTCTCTCTTTTCTCTCTAAAATGTTGGTGTAATGGTAGTGTATTTTTTGTATGTGTTGTTCTCCCCTTTTCAAATTACCCCAATATTTTCTCTTGGTTGGTCCCCCCTTTCTCCATGAAGATACCTCTTCTTATATAGACAAAAACTACCAAGTATTTTCAGTGAATTCGGAGTAAAAGACATGTGTAAGCATCTCATTTGGTGGTACAATGTATACTTTCTGAAATTAGGCAGACTGCTGCCCAGCGCGGCAGTCCAGAAACTGTCGTGACAGTCCGTGACTGCCGCTGCGGCAGTTCATGAATGCCGTCGCGACACTCCATGACTGCCGCACGACATTCATCAAATGCCGCGGCAATTAATGGATTGCCGTGTTTTTGTCAGTCTTACTTTATCAATTTTTTGTTCTTATTTGCATACGCATACGTATTGCACTGCAAAATACAGACTTTAAAAGTGAACGGCAGTCAGAAATTTGTGGCGGCACTTGGTGAATGCCGGGCCGGCACTCTCTGACTGCCGCGCGGCACTCAGTCAGTGCCGTGGCAGTCTGCCGTGTGCCGTTTTAAGCTGAGATTCCCCTTTTTAGGTCTTCCCCCTTTTTGAAACGAATTATTTTTGAAGATCCTTTCCAAAAATCATGTCTTATACCTGAATTCTCCTAAATACCTGGTATTTTTCCTCTTTCTGTGAAATTTTATCGCGTTTTGGAGATTTTCTGAAGAGCTTGGAATACTTCAATTTTTCGGTCCTTGTCATCATCAGATACGGAGGTGACACTCTCCTAAATTCGACGGTTGGTCAAAATTAGGGTGTCTACAACGCCCTCTTGCATTCAAATCCCACCGCATAATGGCGAATTTCAGTTTCGCAATGGGATGATCCAACTGCTTCCCACCTTTCATGGGATGGAAAGTGAGAAGGCGTACTTACATGTCACTAATTTCGAGGATGTTTGCAAAACATTCTCGCAAAATTATCCTAGGGAGGTGACACATCTAATGTTATTCCCCTTCACTTTGAAAGATAAAGCGAAGGCGTGGCTCCACTCCCTCAAACCTAATTCAATTTTCACCTGGCATGCGATGAGCACCGCGTTTCTAAAGAAATTCTATCCTACTCGCATGACCACAGACCTTCAACGTCAAATCAATTCTTATAAACGAAAGAGCAATGAAACCTTTACACAAACGTGGGAGCGTTTTAAAGATTTGCTTCTCTCGTGCCCACACCATGGGTTTGAGAAATGGCGAACTATCAGTTTCTTTTATCAAGGATTGAATGGTGAAACGAAGAAGTTGGTAGAAACTATGAGTTCCGGACCATTTCTGCATAAAAACACCGAAGAGGCTGAAGCTCATTTCGAATGGTTAGCCGAATACGCTCATGAATGGTCAAATTCTGACAATATCTCACGCTCACAGATATCCTGTGTAGAAGAGAAAAGCCTATACCAACTAACCAGTGAAGATCACCTCTTGACTAAATATGCAGAACTAGCAAAGAAGGTAGAGGAGTTAAGCATGAAAGGAGAGAGCTCTAGGCAAGTTATGCCTGAGGAACCATGCGGCACATGCAACATGTTGGGACATACAACTCAATATTGTCCCAATGTGCCGTATTTTCAAGAGCAGGCCCCTATGGAGATGAATGCCATGCAAGGTTTTCGAGGGGCGGGGAATTCCAACAATAACTTTCAAAGTAACAATAGATGGAATCACCCCAGTTTTGATTGGAGAAATAATGCTGGGACCTAAAATCAATATCAACAGCAGCCCTACAACAACAATCAATATCAAGGGCAAAACAATAGGTTGTCCCATCAATACAATCAAAACAGAACCAATACCTACAACCAAGCTCAACCCTCCAATGCACCACAGACCAATGCCTATGTGCCACCGCACAAGAAGGTACAAGAAGAAGAGCCACTTGCTAATGCCAATCTAACGCAGCAACTCATACAGATGATGAGTAGAATGTCTGCCACATTAGAAAGGATAGATGCACGGCAAGAGGGGTCAGGAGGAACATTCCCTGCCCAACCACTTCCAAACCCCAAGGGACATAATAATGGTCCTAACAATCAAGAACATGCTAAAGCCGTGACTACACTGAGAAGTGGAAGAATCATAGAGAAAAGCATGCCTCTGTCTACACCCGAAGTGTACAAAGAGGAGGAAGTGGTGGAAAATGAGCTTGAGCAATCATCTACTCAAGAGGAGGAGCCGTCTACTAAAGACGGGGCAATAAAGGCAAACATTGAAGCTCCAAGAGTAGAGGAAGAAGTTGAGCGAAGGCCTGGAAAGGAGTCTAAGAAGGATGAACCACCAAAATGCCCTTTTCCTGTACCTTATCCTCAACGATTGAAGAAACCCAAGAATGAGACAAAGAATCAGGAGTTTCCGGAATTGTTTAAACAAGTCAAAATTAACCTTCCACTTCTAGATGCTATCAAGCAAGTGCCGGCCTATGCGAAGTATCTCAAAGATCTATGCACGGTCAAGAGGAGGCAAAGCGTGAAGAAACATGCGTATGTCGCATGCCAAGCAAGTGCGATCATTCAAAATGAGTTGCCTCCAAAACTCAAAGACCCTGGTACACCTACTGTTTCATGTAGAATTGGGGATCAAAGGATAGATAACGCACTCCTCGATCTAGGAGCAAGCGTGAACCTGCTGCCATATTCAGTCTATAAACAGCTAGGGTTGGGTGAACTCAAACCCACCCAAGTCGCTTTGCAATTGGCAGACAGATCTGTGAAGTACCCTAGAGGGGTGTTAGAGGACGTCCTTGTCCAAATAGACTCTTTTGTCTTTCCGGTTGATTTTGTGATATTGGACACAGAACCTGTGTCAAATCCTGGTGCACATATCCCGGTTATCTTTGGACGTCCATTCCTCAACACTATTGATGCCACAATCAAGATTAGAAGTGGTATCATGACTATCGTATACGGGAACATGACATTGAATGTAAAAATTTTTTCTAATCCCCGACCTGAAGAATACGATGATGAGGAAGAAATTCATTACATAGACACGGTCATTGAAGATGAAGTTGACTTGGTCGACTACAAAGACCCGTTGGAAGTTGTAATGACTCAATTTGGCGATATCTATCAGCCTGCGGAGTCAACTCCATTGGATGCCGACCTAAACCAGACGTGTCTTATGATGGATACGATAGAGGAGGTGTGGATATCGCAGGTTTTCAAATTTCACCCACTTTTAAAACAAATATTTTTCAAATTCAAAGAGTCGCCACTTAATTTTAAAAAGAAAAATTAAGAAACCATTTTAAAGCAAACTGATCTTTTGCGAAACCAAAGATAAACTGGGTCCGGGGATTATGGAATGAAAGGGGAAGGAGCCCGGCGGACTAAAACACCCCCTTTCATCCTATCTCACGATAGGCCTTTACTCAACATCCTTTTTAATCAAATTATTAATCTAAGCATGCCCTCAATTAATACATATATACATATACATCACACAAGCATGTTGGGAATGGTGTAAAATTGCTAACGACAAAATATCATTCATAAGCCACGTAATACAAGTAGCAAACAACATGATATGCAATAGAGAACTAGAAAACATACCCGGGATCCAGCCGCGAATATCAAACGTGCAATGCATGCGAGAACAAAATAAACCTAAGAAAGGTCTATAACACATATATACACATAAGGCAAAACCTAGGCTAAGGTATCGCACATGGAGTCGAAAATCAATATAAATCAAAGAATGAAATTAAACTAGAGAAGAGTTGAGGAATTGTACCTCAAATGCGCTACAAAACAAAGGTTAGTACACATGCCTTAGACAAGATATAATATCATAAAGTAATTAATCCTAAGTCATGTTCAATTAAATTCAACTAAGTCGACCTTTATCCAAGAACTAGTTCTAACTATAAGCATCAATGTACATGAATGAATGAATGATTATGAACAAGGATGAGACATGAATTTATTCACTAATTTGGATCACTTAGCCTCTGGGTTTAGTCTAAATTATCATTATTCAAAAACATGGTTTGAGTCCTAAGCCAATAGGAGACCATTTGAGTTGAAATAAATAAGATTAGACAAAAACAGGAGCAGTTTTTTTATAAATTACAGAGAGCAGACCAGACGTTCAAAAATGGAAATAAAATACTTTCAATGGTTGGATCTTACTGATTTTTGGATATGTGATGCCTATGTGAGTCTAGTTTCTAACCCAAAAAGAAAATCAAGATTTCAACGGTTAGATCTCCGGGAATATGACAAATACTAGACCTCACTCAGGATTTTGCAACTCTCTGTCCAGAGATCTTATATGATTTTCTAAAAATAGTAAAAAATGAGAAACATTTAGATCTTTTTAGGGTACCTTTCTAACACATTAAGGTACTTATAAAAAATTATTTAAGACCCCGAAAACTTTATTAGGGTTCTGATTTATTAATTTCAAAACAGACTTATTATTCTGAAAGCATTCTAGAACTCTGGACAGATTGTGATTAGCTCACAAAAATCATGATCAAACCTCTCTAATCACAAAATCTTGCTAAAACAAAAATCACAGTGGTAAAACAATGTGTTATTGATATTTTCCCGTTGGTTTCACTTGATTTCAACGGTTAGATCTTGAACTAAAAATCTTTGATCAAAAACAGTTTGTGAACCCACTGTTTTTGTCTTGCTAGTTCAAGTTTGTTGATTGGCCTCAACTATTAAAACATCAAGTTGGGGCTCAAACCGAACTACTTCTTCTACCATTTGATGGTCATTGAAGACTAAGAGGCATATATACTGATAGATTTTAATGAAGTATAGCATGGATTTCACAAGATCCAAAGAACAATGAATTTAAATCAATGGATAAAAGTTTGGATTCAAATTACTACTCCTATCACTTAATGGTCATTGGAGTTTTAAGACACCTTACACTTATGGATCTTGATGAAGTATTTGAGATGAACTTCACAAAATCCTCAAATAAAGAACTCAAACTTATGGACCCAAGCTTGAATTCAACTTATCACTCCTACCATTTGATGGTCATTGGAGTTAGAGACATACTCATATGTAGGTTTTTGATGAAGTATGAAAGAAACTTCTCAAAACCTAAAGGAAAGATTAGTCTAAGCCATGGGAGTAGACTTGAACTAACACATTTTTCTCCTACCATTTGATGGTCATTGGAGACCAAATGAAGTTAAAATCTACTTAAACCTCATTGGAATATAGTAAGGATTCCATAAGATTTCTTAATGAAGGGGTTCAAGTCATGGATTAAGACATGAATCTCACTAATTATATGTAAATTAAGACTATGATTCATTCTAATCTCCATATAGATCATAAGATCCTAGGAAATTAAGGAATCAAACTCAAAGAGGTTCAATGAGATATGGAAGACCTCATGAACCTTTTGAATGAAATATGAATAAGGAAAATCAAAGATTACAAAAAAAAACTAAGAATACAAACTCTTTAAAGTTAAATTTGTCTTAAATCCAAAGCATTAACTAGATCCAAATTGATGAAATGTCATGAGATTCAATCACAAGTTCTTGGTGGTGTGTGATGAAATGGGATAAGAAGAGAGGTTTTGAAAATGTGAAAAAGTTCCTAGAACTATGAACTTGTGATTGAATGGTCCTAATTCTATTAAAAGTTAAGAGGTTACCTCTATGACCTCAAGTATTTCTTCAACTTCTTGTGAAGATCTCCCAAGATTTCCAAATTTTCTTCAAGGTTCTTCAAGTTCTTCAAGAAATTCTTCTTTTCTCTCTCTCTAAAAATCTATACTACTCTTGTGTATATGTATATCTTGATTTCCAAAATTCAAGTCCCCAAAATGGAAGAGGAGGTTTTGTTTATATAGGCCATTATTCCAGGGATAGATGGGTAAATTCGGGTGGAGACCCATGTGCAAGGTTTTCTTCTAGAACATGTGAGAAGATGCAGTCTGTTACAGCCAGCGGCACTCGCTGGGTGCCGGCGGCACTCACTGGTGCCGGGCGGCACTCGCTGAGTGCCGGGCGGCAAACAGTGAGTACCGGCGCGGCACTCAGTGAGTGCCGCCGCGTTTTCCGCGTGCCGGGGCTAACTGAATTTTGTCCCTCTTTTTGATTTTTCAAAAATATGTTGGTGTAAACAAAATTTTTTTTATTTTATGTATGTATATATTTGCATTAAGATCCCCCATGTGCATGGTATATTTTTTAATATACTATTTCTTTTTTGTATTTTCTCTTTTTCAAAAATCTTTTATTTTGTCCTCCCTTTTTTTCAAGGAAACTCCCTCTTTCTCTCTTTCTTTTTTTGTTTTTGTTTATTAATTCTATTTTCTTTAAAAGAAAATGGATTCCCAGACTGGGTTTCTCACACGTTCTTCGTCGTTCGGGTTTCCCCCCGAATGCCTGAATCCTCTCCCTTTATTATTATTATTATTTTCTAAAATTTTTTCTTGAAGATTTTGAATTTCTTGGAAAATCCTCCAATGTCACGGACATCGTCATCATCGGTCTTTGAGAGGTAACCAATCCCTGGATTTGACGTTTGGTCAAAATTGGGGTGTCTACAGTTTGCCCCTCTTTGACGGAGCTCGTGAAGCAACGCATATCACAAGTGAATGTCAAAGCCTGTGTGAAAGACAAGCCTTTGACCAAGTAGTCGAATCCAGGTAAAAAACAAAAGTACGTTGCAAAATCGGGTGTGCAGATAGCCAAATGCTGGCCGTGCTCAAAGGTGAGCTGCCTACGTATCCCAATGGGAATCAGACCAGGACGTAGTTCGGGCAAAGGACAACAATACACCAACGCAGGTAGTCACACAGATGAATGCACCTATCTTATCGTGATGCATATGCTTAACAATTTACCATCCCGTGCTCTCAAACGTGATGGTTTGGAACCATGCTACTTCCTAGCATCAGGAATGCACTATACTTCGAATTCTCCTATTATGATCTCGTTCTATTCTAAAAAACATCATGATTGATGTATACACATTTCACATGCGTATGAGAATCGTCTGATTGACTGAGATGCGCCTTGCGCCTCACACTCCATAGCCAAGTCAGGTAGCACGCTGAAAGATTGAGCCGATTCACGCCTTACGCTCCAAAATCTCCCAAAATCATCTGATCGACTAAGTCGAATCAGGTAGCACGCTGAAAGATTGAGCCGCTTCACGCCTTACGCTCCAAAATCTCCCAAAATCATCTGATCGACTAAGTCGAATCAGGTAGCACGCTGAAAGATTGAGCTGCTTCACGCCTTACGCTCCAAAATCTCCCAAAATCATCTGATCGACTAAGTCGAATCAGGTAGCACGCTGAAAGATTGAGTCGCTTCACGCCTTACGCTCCAAAATCTCCCAAAATCATCTGATCGACTAAGTCGAATCAGGTAGCACGCTGAAAGATTGAGCCGCTCTAATCCTTACGCTCCTTAATCTCCCAAAATCATCTGATCGACTAAGTCGAATCAGGTAGCACGCTGAAAGATTGAGCCGCTTCACGCCTTACGCTCCAAAATCTCCCAAAATCATCTGATAAGCGCAGATCCATCAGATTATCTTAACTTCTCAAATCAATTCATTCTTCTGAATTTTGGAGTTAATCAGAGTTAAATCAGATCACGTTCTTCAAAATCAGAGTCATCCAAGCTTAGATCAAATTGTCTTTCAAAGAGTTGGAGCCAAAGCAAGCTCAAACCGTATCGACTTTTCGAAATTCGGAGTTGATTAGGCTCATACCAGATACTCCATTAAAAGGATCGGAACCAATCAGGCTCGAACATATCATTTTTCAAAGAATTGGAGCCAATCAAGCGGAAACCAAATTATTTTTTAGAGAAATAGAGCCAATCCCTGCTTATATCAAATCAATTTTCCAAAATTGGGAGTCAATTAGACTCTAATCAAATTCAATTTCAGAGAAATCCGGAGTCTATCAGACTCAATTTTCTTATTATTTTTATTTTTTTTAAAATTTGGAGACAATTAGACTCCAAACAAATTCAATTTCAAAGAAATCTGGAGTTGATTGAACTTTATTAGCTTATTTATTACAAACGGGTGTTCCTTGACAAAATTTTCAACAAGCAGGGGCTAATTCCCATTTACAAAAGGGCTTTAAAACTCATTTTTCAAACCTCGGGGGTCCTTTTGGAACGAGGGAAAATTTATAAGGACGTGGGAGCAAAATTCGGGGGTTCTTTTGTAAATAGTGAAAATCAGGGGTAAAAGGGCCACCTGTCACACGCGGCGGCACTCGGTGAGGGGAACCGGCACTCCACCAAATGCCGGGCGGCATTCAGAGGGTGCCGGCACCTTTTCGCCGAGTGCCGATTTGAGCAGCAGTTTGTTTTTTAAGACTTGGTTTCTTCTTCTCTCTTTTCCATTCTCTCCTCCCTCCTCTCTCGGATTTCCTCTCTACAATCTCACCTTCTGTTGATTCTTTCTTCAAGAACCACTCACAATCAAGGTATGTTTCATAAAGATTACATCTTTGTTTTAATCATTGTGCTTGCAATCATGTTTCTCATGTTATTTGATCTTTCTCCTTCAAAATTTGATATGAACATTGACTTCCCCCTTTTCATGTTTGTAGATTCCCCAATGGCTAGTGGTTCAGGGTCTCATGGTCCCCCCAAGAAGAAGTACAAACCCAATCCGGTCCACAATTCCTCATTCTTACTTGCCGACTCCGGGGCGCATCTCTCGGCACGGGCTTTCAATCGATTGGTATACTCTAAACCCCCTTTATGCTTATGATGAGATAATGCAATGTAATGCTATGAATGATGAGCAAATGCATGCATGAATGCCCTTCCCCCTTTTTATGCTAATGTGATGCCATGTAGTATGATACACAATATATGCATGAATGTTTTTTTTTTTTTTTTTTTTTTTTTTTGTAGCTCTTGCTTATTTGAATATGTTCCATCCCTTTTTGCACTATCCTTCCCTTGTCCGAATTAATTTTCTCGGGTAGAATGCCATGATTGGGGTTCAACACTTGGTTTTGTGCTTTTGATTATTGCTTTTATTAACTTTCCATGCTTACTTATCCAATGCTAATGAGGGATTACGTCAATCCCACGAAGCGCTCGGGTGAACTACGAATCTGAAAATCTATTATTGCATAACCCAAAACTTCACCCCTCTTTTTTTTTTTTTTTGAACCGATGAGTTGCTCAAACCCAAAAGAATTTCTTTTCAAGTTGCTTGGACAAAAAAAAGGATTTTTCTCCCCCTTTTTTTTTTTTAAAAAAAAAACCTTTCAAACGGGTTGTTTGGACTCCAGAGAATTTTCTCAAAACAAATGAGTCACTTAGACTCAAGAACCTTTTTATTTTCAAACAACCGAGTCACTTAGACTCCAAAGAATTCTTCTTTTTTTTCAAAACAATGAGTAACTTAGACTCGAGAACCTTTTATTTTCGAACAACCGAATCACTTAGACTCCAAAGAATTCTTTTTTTCTTTTTTTTTTCAAAACAAATGAGTCACTTAGACTCGAGAACCTTTTTATTTTCAAACAACCGAGTCGCTTAGACTCCAAAGAATTCTTTTTTTTATTTTTCAAAACAAATGAGTCACTTAGACTCGAGAACCTTTTTATTTTCAAACAACCGAGTCGCTTAGACTCCAAAGAATTCTTTTTTTTTTTTTTTTTTTCAAAACAAATGAGTCACTTAGACTCGAGAACCTTTTTATTTTCAAACAACCGAGTCGCTTAGACTCCAAAGAATTCTTTTTTTTTTTCAAAACAATGAGTCACTTAGACTCGAGAACCTTTTATTTTCGAACAACCGAGTCACTTAGACTCCAAAGAATTCTTTTTTTTTTATTTTTCAAAACAAATGAGTCACTTAGACTCGAGAACCTTTTTATTTTCAAACAACCGAGTCACTTAGACTCCAAAGAATTCTTTTTTTTTTTTTTTTTCAAAACAAATGAGTCACTTAGACTCGAGAACCTTTTTATTTTCAAACAACCGAGTCGCTTAGACTCCAAAGAATTCTTTTTTTTTTTTTCAAAACAAATGAGTCACTTAGACTCGAGAACCTTTTTATTTTCAAACAACCGAGTCGCTTAGACTCCAAAGAATTCTTTTTTTTTTCAAAACAATGAGTCACTTAGACTCGAGAACCCTTTTTTTTTTTCGAACAACCGAGTCACTTGGATTCGAGAGTTCTTTTCCTTACTCAATACTAAAAAAAACATTTATTATCTCTGACTTCCTTTTTTTTTTTTTTTTTTTTTTTTTTTTTTTTTTTTTTGCAGATTCCAGAATTTGTTCTCAAGGGTCATGGGAGCATGGCCCATGGCCGAAGGTGGTATGTGGAGCTCTCTGATGATGTGAGAACCTTGGTCAACAATGCTGGATTTGGGCTCTTTGCTTTGCTTCTGGAGAAGAGTACAAATGACCGGACCCATATTCAAGCCTTGGCGGAGAGGTGGTGGGACACGACAAACACCTTCCACATGCCTTTCGGGGAGATGACGATGACTCTTTTAGACTTTGCCATGATCACTGGCGTCCCATTTGGTGGCCTCCCTATTGCTCGCTATGACGATCTTCAGAACTGTCATGAAGAAATTATCGACTTGCTTGGGGCTCATCCAGGGGACTTTATAGTGCCGGCAAAATGGTTCTTGGATACTTTCAAAGGTCAGGCTTTTACGGACGATCAAATGGCCAGGGCTTTCATCATGTATGTGTTGGGTTGCTCGCTGATGAGCACAAAGGGTGACACAATCAATCTTGGATATTTGGCATCTCTCACAGACGTCGGTCGTATCTCCCAATACAACTGGGGAGGGGCGGGGTTGGCCACTCTCTACAATCACATGAGTGAGGTTTCTAGGGGAAATTCCCCCTCCACGGGCGGGTACTGGAGAGCTTGGGAGGTAAAGCTTCAACTTTATTATTTGCTCCTTCATTCATGCCATCCTCATTTATTTCATTTTTATTGCATTCATTTCCTCCAATTTTGAAAACTGAATTTGCCTCCTTATTTTGCCTTGCAGATATGGTCGTATGAATACCTCCAGATGAGAGCTCCCAGTACTCGGGACAGTGAGGCTGCTATCATGCCTCAGGGCTTGAAGTGGAGGAAGGAGGCAACGGGCCGAAAAGTCGGGGCTCATGATTTTATTGGTTACCGGAACCTCCTCATTAATTTGCGTGAGATTCATGTGATATGGAACCCGTGGGCGGCGGCCCTCCCAGAGGCAGGTGAAGCAATTCAGGCGGCGGTGGCTTATTCTAGATTGAGGGTTCTGATGGTGGGTGAGGCGTGCCGGGAGTGGTACCTTGGTGAGAGGGTGACTAGGCAATCTCTCGCTGCCCCAAACTTTTATGTGCCGTGGGCCCCTCCAGCTACTATGAGGAGCACGGAGACCCTGGATCATGACGACCTGGTGGCTGCTCTAGACGGGGAGAACATTGCAAACCTTCTGGACAGCCCAGATGGTTATGCGGTCTTTAGATTGAATTCTCTTATGCACAATTTTCCCTTTATGGATGTCGTCCGGGTAACAAACCTTATTCACATATATATTTTTTATTTCTGCTTTCTATTCCTTTTTCAAAAGGCAAAACTCTTATTTGCAGGCTGTTCCTGGGGTCGCTGAACCCCCAGCCCTTCCGCAGTGAAATTGGAGCGTTCCTATGGTCGACATGGGTCAAGAGACCATGTACCAGCTGACCCCTTACACTCAGAATGTCCCGACTATCCCTCTACAATATGATACAGTCCCCCGGGATTACGCTGAAGAGGGTCTGTTATATGCGCACACCGTCCAGCACTGGATTCATGGACGTGAATGGAGGGTAAATCCCTCTTTTGTTTGAAACAAAATTCTTTTTTTTTTTTTTTTTTTATTTCGAAAATTCAAACAGTCATCATATATATAAAAACTCAAAAGAATTTCTTATTTATCTTCAAAAAGAACTCAAATGATCACCTTTATTCTAATAACTGCATTCTAATTCTCTCTTTTTTTTCTCTTTTTTTTTTCAGGCTGATGGAGCAAGGACCAACGCCGATCTTCAGGCTAGAGCTATGGTATTACACTCCCTTTCTTCTTTCCCCTTCTCCTCTCTCTTTTCTTAATTGCATTACTTATTTCGCCTGTTCTTTCTTACAGGAAGCTGAGATGGCGGCTCTGAGGAGACAAATCCAGGAGTTCCAATTGAGCCAGGGCGGCGGCTATCAGGGAGGTGCTGGCGGTAGTGGCCAAGGCGGCGGCTACCAAGGAGGTGATGGAGATGGGGGCGATGGCGGAGATGGAGGTGATGGCGGAGTTGGGAGAGGTTAGGCAGCTCAGCAAACGCCTAGAAGGAATCCTCGTCGTAGACGAGGATAGCTTATCTCTTTTATGTTATGTTATGTCCCTGCGAGGACAAAGAATATCGAATTCTTTTATTTAGGCAAATTTAGCAATACCCATGCATGGTGGCCTTCGTGCCCATTTTGAATTTGTTTATATTCATGCTTGATTGCTTTACCGGCTTAGTTCTTAAACCTTATTCCCTTTGCTTATTTAGATCATGAATACCCTTTCTCGGCTTTATTGCTTTATTTTGATGAGTGGTGCAAACAATGGTGCTAGAACGATGATTGGCAGCAATTTTTATTCAGATTTCGTGCAGGTTTGGGCTGATTAAAGTTACAAAATGACCTACGTGCCTTTTAAACCTGGGCCGGCACTCGGTGAAGCTGGGCGGCACTCAGTGAATGCCGTGCGACATTCAGTAATTGCCGGCCGGCACTCAGTGAGTGTCGCCGCTTTACATCGAGTGCTGGTCCGGCCCCTTTTTCTATATAAGCTGCCATTTACCCATTCCTAGGTTCATTCGGGATTTCTAGAGCCATTTTGCCTTCTTTGCATTCAAACTTTTTCCTTTTATATCCCCCTCCTTTCTTCATGGCCCCCATTAGTTCCGACATCCTATACCCATGGATGGATTCCCTTTCCGGCATCGACCGACTCAACCTTGAATCCCACAGACTGATGGACCTTTTCGCATTTCGCCACACAGCTCTGGATGAGGACTTGCTTCGAGCAGCTATCATGTGTTGGGACCCTTCTCTTCACGTCTTTCGGTTTGGTCACGAGGAGGTATGTCCTCTCTTTGAGGAGTTTAGCGCCATCCTTCACACCGATCCGTATGCCGATTTGATCATTCCACAGATCCAGGCAGGATATATTCAGGATTTATCGGCCCTTCTTGGTATTTCTCGGGGCGCTGCCAGCTCCTTTGTTCATGATCGTCATATTGATTTCGACCGCCTCTCCTCCACTTATGCACCCATTGGCGATCCTGACGATAGGAGGTATCAGGTCATCAGGCGGAATGGCCTTTCTCTGGCGATGCTTTCACACTTTTTATTTCAGTCTTCCACTGATATCCTGATTCCGATCGTATGTGGCCTCCGAGAGATGCGGAGTGCTGTTATGCTCGTTCTGGGGGAGACTTTTCTAGGTCTGGATTATGCACATACCGCGGGATCGATGCAGCTTTCGGGGTCACCCCACGTTTTACAGACTTGGCTCTTCGAGCGCTTGGGCTTCTTTGCTCACCTTTCCCTCGGGACACTGCTCTCTTATGATCGCATAGGCGTCCATTACCCCTCCCGCACAATTACTAGCTGGCTTGCTTGGTTTCGAGGCTTGAGTTACGAGGACATCTGTTGGATATGCCCTCGCTGGTCTTATTGCTCTGTCGCGGTACGTCTTCCTGGGCTCCCCAGGATTTGGTTGACTGGTCTGCGAGTTACCACCTTTTATATTCCCAGCCAGGTAGCCCTCCAGTTTGGCTTGCTCCAGGATGTCCCCGATGTTATTACTGCTGATTTCTCGAGTAGCTCTGCCCTACGTCCTTCGACCGTGAGGATATTCGCAGAGGCTTGGCATGATAGGGTATCAACTCCCTTTCGGAGAATTCCAGCTTCAGTTGTCCCGACCGCAGAGTATTTGCTTGAGATTCAATCTCTGGTCAGGGGGTAGCTTCCAGATAGACAAAGTAAAAAGGAATGAAGCAAGATTTTAAAAGTTTTGACAAATTCTGCTTAACCTTTGCTATGTTTATTTTCTGTGATGCATTTCTCTTTTTTTTTTTTATGTATTTCGAACATGCCCTGATCATGAAGAATCAAAGTTAGCACTTCTTAAATTTCTTTGGGTTATGAACAGTTTTCCCCTCAATGTCTCCTTCAGCTTTTATTACTCTTTCATGAGTCTTGCTTAGTTTTAATCCCTCTATATAATGAATTCTTGCTTGTTTCCACATGATGCGTATTTTGATAGCCAGTAGATCCAGAAATGGGTTTAAGCTTTGTTTGGGTTCATCGGTTCTAGCAAACAAAGTTTGCCCCTGGTTTTGGGATTTAGATGTGGTTCTCGGGCAGACGCAAGTTTGCCCCTAGTTTGGTATGGTGAAAGCTTGGGACTCTTGAACTTGTTTGGGCTTTGGACCAAGGGCCTTGTGGGCCCGCCTACTTATCCCCGAACGGGTATCAGGTCCGCAGTAGTTCAGCCAAGGCTAGAAAGAACACACATACATCTTTTATTTTGTGACTGAACCGAGCAGGTTGCCTACGTATCCCCTACCGGGAATCAGGTCAAGCGTAGTTCATCAATTCTGGAGGTTTTGAAAGACAAGGTTTCAAGCAAAGTTTTTTTTGAGGCGATCGAGGTTGATTGGTTGTTTAAACTCAACTCCATCTAGGTCCATGAGATAGGCAGCTCCCCCGGAGAGGAGTGTCTTGATGATATATGGTCCGACCCAGTTGGGTTTGAATTTTCCTCGTGGGTCATAAACGGCCGCTTTAAGTTCTTTGAGGACCAGGACGCCCTTAGCAAGCTTCCTTGGGCGTACCTTTTTGTTGAAAGCACGAGCTATCCTTTTCTGATATCCCCGAGTATGGTTTACAGCAGCCAATCTCTTTTCATCGAATAACATCAATTCCTCATATCTCCCCCGCAACCATTCTAGTTCAGTTACCTCGCATTCTGCCAGAACTCTTAGAGATGGTATTTCAACTTCCACCGGTAAAACAGCCTCCATCCCGTAGACCAATGAGTATGGTGTAGCCCCGGTTGAGGTTCTTACGGAAGTTTGATATCCCCACAAAGCGAACGGTAATTTAAGGGGGAGAGTATTATAACACCCACATTTGTGTTATTGCATTGGTATCATATTGTCATGCATGATAATGTGATATGGCGTGTCCTATGACACATGGTTGAGTGAGTTTTGACTCACGAGTTGATTTGGGTGTCTGTATTAGAGAACCCTTTGAAACTGTGGTAATTGAGGATTTATTGTTTGTGAAGTCTCTTCGAGTATGAGACGGTCACTGTGGAATACTTTAAATGGTTATCTGGAAATAAATGTTTACCTGTGTATTTCAATATCTGTATTATTTTCTGTTTTAGAATTTATATCTACTGTTAGTTTCAGTATCCTGGTGAGAACGAATGAACACGCTATTAATTTGGTAGGCTAATTAGCAACATCGGAAACGTCATGTAGAAATTCGCGTTTTAGCGACCAAACGAAACTTAGTCGGAAACTTTTATAATTTTGAAGTTTCACTCGTAAAGCTATGAATAAGTTGTATAGAAAGTTTCAGAGACTAATTAGGAGTTCGGAAACTCGTGGGGAGGTAAACGTAATTCCCGAGAGTTTTGCCTATAAATAGGAAGTGATGACTTCCATATTTTTATAAGTTTAACCTAAAGTTCAAGAAAGGAGGCTAGAGAGAGATTTGTTTTGCTTAGAGCTTTGCGACGCCAAACGACGACTTTCCGTCAGTTTGTTTTCTCCTAGATTTCATATTCGAGCTCCTCGAGGTAAGAGCTTCGTTTTGATATATGTTAGGACTTGTTTGGCCAAGTTTTTCAAAAAGTTGTTTTCTAGAATTTTTCATAAAAGTTGGTAAATGGAATTTTGATCCATAGGAATTGTACTAGACGGACTTCTGCACGTTCTTTGTGCACGGGTTTTCTTCAGATTGAATAATAGGAGCGTAAATCGGAGGTGAGTGATTCAACTATGTTTTTGGAATGGTTTCTTGATATGTATTCATGTTATGTTTGAATAACATGTATTAATCCTTAGAGATATATTGTGTAGTTCATATTGGGCAATTATATTGATAAGTAGGCTCAATAGCACGGTGATATGTTTTTATTACCGCGAGCATGGTGATATGTATTTGAGCATGTTAAGTTGCTTATTTGGGTCAGAAGGAGCACGTGGTCACCGTACCATTTTGTGGAGCCGATAGAGTGGCATTAAGGTCGCACGATTGTTTGTAGAATCGTGGGTCTTACCCTTTCGCGTGGACTTATTGGCGAGGAGTCGCGGATTGGGAATATGGACGGGCACGTGAGTCTCCGGCGACTAGTATGAAATGTAGAGATGTGAATGCGGACATGTTTATCATTCATGTACATATGTTGATTTATTCACTAAGCATTAGCTTAAACAAATCGAAATATGTGTGGTTATTCAAATAACCATTTCAGGTGTTAATGCTGGCGAGGAATCGAAGATATGAGCACGGGGGTTATGGGAGTTCGCTTAGAAGGCAACTCAATGCTTTAATCTCGTGATTTTGTAATCGTATAGTCTATTTCATTTGAGTTGTTAAGGGACTTGTAATAGAATGGAGAGTCGTCTTGTAAACGTTTTATTTTAGTTCCAAATCCTGTATGGAATTACTACGTTTTGTTTTGACTTTGAAAGCATGGTTTGGGTTGTTTAAGTTATCATGTACATGAACCTAGAGTTCACGGTTTGAAATGTTTTACTTGTCGACTTTATATCTTGTATTAATGTTGAGATAGTTTGCGGTCGCAAGGGTCGTTTGACCTTAGGCAATTTCCTTGTGCAAGAAGGATTGCTGTCAGAGGGTCATTCGACCGGTCGAAAGGGACAGCTCGACCGGTCGAAGTACCCTCTGTTGTGAAGGATTATTGCCGAGGGTCATCCGACCGGTCGAAAGGGGAATCTCGACCGGTCGAAATGACCCCTGCATGAAAACTTTTTATATACCTTTCGCAACTTATTTAAATGTTTTGATTGGTTGTTAGGGCACCTTTGGGATCCCTTTGAATATAAATTCATTCGTTTCAAAATATAATTACGTTTTCAAATTTATATGGATTTTACCAACTTCGGGTATATTGTTTCAAAGGAACGACTACTATTTGTTATATTTAAAGTTTATTTTTCCGCTGCTACAACTTTGAAATGAGTAGGAAGAGCCTCGGTGGCGTGCCACGGGCTCCGGTTCCGCTATTGTGGGACTGGGCTGTGACATTTAGTGGTATCAGAGCATAAGTTTAGAGCCTTGGGAACGAGTGACGTTATATCTGTTGAGTGACGTCGAGTGGAGTGTGTAATTGTAAAGATGGTTGTTATCATTGTAGAAATGCTTCATGTGTTAGCATTGTTGATTGTGATGAACGGTGCACATATATCTATATTGTGGCATAGCATGCATGGTCATTATGCATTGAACTCAACAGGGGAATATTTGAAACGCTATGGCTGATCCACCAAGAGAATTGTCACCGCATTCGCGGATGGACCAAATAGTGAATATGGTGGGAAGTTTCATACAAGCGGTAAGTGAAAGGGAACAGATGAACGTTCAGCCTCCACAAGTGGAAATTCGTTATGTCAATGCACCATCGACACCGCGACCTCAACACACGATCGTGGAACAGTTTCATAAGCGAAAGCCGACGTTGTATCATGGGCAAGTTGACATAGACTTGGCCGATCATTGGATGATGGACATGGAAAGACATTTCCGTCAGGTAATATGTACCGATGAGGAGAAAATTTTATGCGCATCCGATACGTTGATGGGCGAAGCATTGGATTGGTGGAACAACGTGATTGAACAAGGGAAGCCGACCACGTGGGAAGCATTTAAAGAAGAATTCAACAAACGTTTCTTCCCGCAATCTGCTTATACTCAGAAACGTCAAGAGTTTGCAAGTTTGGTTCAGGGAGATATGACCGTGGGTGAGTATGTTTCTCGTTTCAATGCTTTGTTACGATTTGGGAAAACTACCGTTCCGACTGATAGGGATAAAGCTCGTAAGTTTGAGGAAGGGCTTAGAGAGAATATCCGTGGCCGTGTGGACATGTTGCAACACCCGACCGTTTCTCTCGTTGAGGAAGCTGCTCGTATTGCTGAGAAAAGTGTCGACAGATATCGACAGGGACAACAAGGGAAGAGAGCAAATGACAGTCGGGGTAAGAGTCAAGGGAATGCGAAGAAACCGTTCACGCAAGGTTCATGATCGAATATGGGTAGTCAAGGAGGAAGTGTGTTTGTTGGAGATTCGAGACCGGTGTGTCCAACATGTAACCTGCGACACAGAGGAACCTGCTATCAATTGACCACTTGATATATTTGTAAACAATTCGGGCATGTGTCTAGAAATTGTCCTTTGAACGCAAATTCGACTACACCAAACACCACCTCGAACGCCAAGAGCTATAACCCAGAAACGAGAGGAAAATGTTTTGAGTGTGGCCAACCGGGGCACATAGCGAAGAATTGCCCAAGTAAGAGACAACCGGGAATGAGTACCGGGGCATCGAGTGTGCCAAGCGGATCAAGGGTAGAACCTCGAGTGGATAAAGGGAAAGGAGTTGCGCAACAACAAGGACGATACTTCCAGCTCAGGCCGGGGAATACGGATGATACCGTCGTATCAGGTATTCTTCCTATTTGTTCGTATCCTGCACGTGTACTTATGGATTCTGGTTCAACGCATTCATTTGTATCACGTGATTTTGTTAAGCATTTAACTGTTAAGTCAGAACCGCTAGGATATGATTTGTGTGTATCATTGCCTAGTAGTGAACCGTTAGTTACTTCTTCGATATTCAAGTCATGTGAGATCAAGATAGGTGATAAAGTCTAGAGCGTTGATTTGATTCCGTTGACGGTGAATTACTTTGATGTTATCTTGGGTATGGATTGGTTGTCGGTTAATCAAGCCAGAATCGATTGTGAACAAAAACGGGTTAGTTTCTATCCGTCAGGGCGAGAAGAGTTTACTTTTCAGGGTAAGGGAGTGATAGTACCGCCGTACTTGATATCGGCGATTCAAGCAAGTAAGATGTTACAGAAGGGTTGTTCGGGTTTCTTATGTTCAATTATCGACACGAGAGTTCTTGGACCACTAATAGAAGACATTTCAGTAGTTCGAGAATTTCCAGATGTTTTTCCCGATGAGTTACCCGACGTATTGATTGAAAGAGAGCTTGAGTTCATAATAGAAGTAGTACCAGGGTCACAACCGGTATCCAAAGCACCGTACCGAATGGCACCGATAGAGTTGAAAGAATTGAAAGTTCAGTTAGAAGAACTGTTGGAGAAGGGTTTTATCCGACCTAGTGTTTCACCATGGGGAGCTCCAGTCTTGTTTGTGAAGAAGAAAGATGGAACAATGCGCATGTGCATCGACTACCGAGAGTTAAATAAGTTGACCGTCAAGAACAAGTATCCGTTGCCGCGAATAGATGACTTGTTTGATCAGTTACAAGGGGCTCAGATATTTTCGAAGATCGACTTGAGATCCGGTTACCACCAGTTGAAAGTCAAAGAGGAAGATGTTGAGAAGACAGCTTTCAGAACTCGATATGGTCACTTTGAATTTTTGGTTATGCCATTTGGAGTGACTAATGCACCAGCTGCTTTCATGGACCTGATGAACCGTGTCTTCAAAGATTATTTAGATGAGTTTGTTATCGTGTTCATAGATGACATCCTAATCTACTCCAAAAGCGTAGAAGATCACGAGCATCATTTGCGATTAGCTTTGCAACGATTGCGTGAAAAGAGATTATTCGGCAAATTGAAGAAGTGTGAGTTTTGGTTGACAGAGATAGCTTTCCTTGGGCATATAGTATCGGCAAAGGGAATTTCTGTAGACCCTCAGAAGATAGAAGCAGTTACTAACTGTGCGAGACCAACGAATGTGACAGACATCAGAAGTTTCCTAGGATTAGCTGGGTATTATCGGAGATTTGTAAAAGATTTTTCGCGTATAGCAATGCCGATGACACAGTTAATGAGGAAAGATATTGCTTTTGTTTGGAGTCCAGAATGTGAAGAAAGTTTTCAAGAGTTGAAAGGTCGACTAGTGAAAGCACCAATTTTAGCCGTTCCATCAGGGACTGAAGGGTTTATCATTTACAGTGATGCTTCATATAGAGGTTTAGGTTGCGTCCTTATGCAAGGTGATAAAGTTATTGCGTATGCGTCGAGACAACTTAGACCGCACGAAAAGAATTATCCAACACATGATCTAGAATTGGCCGCCGTGATTTTTGCATTGAAGATTTGGCGTCATTATCTATACGGAGAGAAATGTGAGATCTATACGGATCATAAAAGTTTGAAGTACTTGTTTACACAACGAGATTTGAATATGAGGCAAAGGAGATGGTTAGAGTTGATGAAGGACTATGACTTGTCAATTCAGTATCATCCGGGCAAGGCGAATGTTGTCGCCGATGCTCTTAGTCGCAAAGTACCAACCAATACCGCATCAGATTTGACTTCTCAGAAGGAATTGATACGAGATATGGAGAATATGGAGCTTGAGGTGATTCCGAGGATTGAAGGTGGATTGATGTCGACGATTGTGGCACAACCACTCTTGATTCACGAGATCACGGAGAAACAACTTCAAGACGTGGCTATGAAGAAGATTTGTGATGAGATTCCAATGGGCAAACAACCGGGATTCACGTTTGAGAACAATGTGTTGAGATTGAGGGGTAGAATTTGTGTACCTAGTGAGAAAGAGTTGAAGCGAAACATCCTAGAGGAAGCACACAATACAAAGTATACCGTTCATCCGGGAAGCACCAAGATGTATAGAGATTTGAGACATGTTTATTGGTGGCCGGGAATGAAGAGGGAAATAGCACGATATGTTTCACATTGTACTAGTTGTCAACAAGTAAAGGCCGAACGCCAAGTACCTTCGGGATTGTTACAACCGTTACCGATAGCTGAGTGGAAATGGGAGCACATAACAATGGATTTTGTTAGTGGGTTTCCGAGGTCGAAGAGATCGAACACTATTATTTGGGTGATTGTTGATCGTTTGACGAAGTCGTCGCACTTCCTACCACTTCGAACAACTAAGCCAATGACGTTAGCTAAGTTGTATATTCGCGAAATTGTGAGACTACATGGTATCCCAGTTTCTATTATTTCGGACAGGGATAGTAGTTTTACATCGAAGTTCTGGAGAGCCTTGCAAGAAGCAATGGGTACCAAATTGCACTTTAGTACAGCTTTTCATCCTCAGACCGATGGTCAATCAGAGAGAGTAATCCAGATTTTGGAAGACATGCTTAGGCTATGTGTACTTGATTTTCAGGGTGATTGGGAAGACCATTTGCCATTGATTGAGTTTGCATATAATAACAGTTTTCAGTCGAGTATTGGGATGGCTCCTTATGAAGCTTTATATGGTCGTGTATGTCGTTCACCGATTAGTTGGACAGAAGTCGGAGAAAGAAAGATTGAAGGTCCGAAAATTGTACAAGAGACGACGGATAAGATAAAGGTAATTAGACAACGGTTACTGACAGCCCAGAGTAGGTATAAGAGTTATGCCGACAAGCGCAGACGACCGTTGGAATTTGATGTAGGAGACTTAGTGTATTTGAAGGTGTCACCTTCAAAGGGGATAACCAGATTTGGTAGATACGGGAAGCTCAATCCGAGGTATGTAGGACCTTTTGAAATCATTGGAAAGGTTGGACCCGTAGCTTATCGTTTGAACTTGCCAAGCGAGTATGCTCAAGTTCATAACGTGTTTCATGTATCATTGTTACGCAAACAATTAGTGGAAGATAGGGATCAAGTAATGACTCCGACATCGAATGAGATTCAGAGTGATTTAACGTATGTCGCATATCCGGTAGAAATCTTAGACAGGAAGGATCAAGTCTTACGAAATAAAGTAATGTCGAAAGTGAAAGTGTTATGGCGTAGTCAAACTACGGAAGAGATGACATGGGAGATAGAAGATGAGATGCGTACTCAGTATCCGCACCTTTTCGAGACATGAGGTATAAGTTTGGGGACAAACTTCTTTTAAGGGGGAGAGTATTATAACACCCACATTTGTGTTATTGCATTGGTATCATATTGTCATGCATGATAATGTGATATGGCGTGTCCTATGACACATGGTTGAGTGAGTTTTGACTCACGAGTTGATTTGGGTGTCTGTATTAGAGAACCCTTTGAAACTGTGGTAATTGAGGATTTATTGTTTGTGAAGTCTCTTCGAGTATGAGACGGTCACTGTGGAATACTTTAAATGGTTATCTGGAAATAAATGTTTACCTGTGTATTTCAATATCTGTATTATTTTCTGTTTTAGAATTTATATCTACTGTTAGTTTCAGTATCCTGGTGAGAACGAATGAACACGCTATTAATTTGGTAGGCTAATTAGCAACATCGGAAACGTCATGTAGAAATTCGCGTTTTAGCGACCAAACGAAACTTAGTCGGAAACTTTTATAATTTTGAAGTTTCACTCGTAAAGCTATGAATAAGTTGTATAGAAAGTTTCAGAGACTAATTAGGAGTTCGGAAACTCGTGGGGAGGTAAACGTAATTCCCGAGAGTTTTGCCTATAAATAGGAAGTGATGACTTCCATATTTTTATAAGTTTAACCTAAAGTTCAAGAAAGGAGGCTAGAGAGAGATTTGTTTTGCTTAGAGCTTTGCGACGCCAAACGACGACTTTCCGTCAGTTTGTTTTCTCCTAGATTTCATATTCGAGCTCCTCGAGGTAAGAGCTTCGTTTTGATATATGTTAGGACTTGTTTGGCCAAGTTTTTCAAAAAGTTGTTTTCTAGAATTTTTCATAAAAGTTGGTAAATGGAATTTTGATCCATAGGAATTGTACTAGACGGACTTCTGCACGTTCTTTGTGCACGGGTTTTCTTCAGATTGAATAATAGGAGCGTAAATCGGAGGTGAGTGATTCAACTATGTTTTTGGAATGGTTTCTTGATATGTATTCATGTTATGTTTGAATAACATGTATTAATCCTTAGAGATATATTGTGTAGTTCATATTGGGCAATTATATTGATAAGTAGGCTCAATAGCACGGTGATATGTTTTTATTACCGCGAGCATGGTGATATGTATTTGAGCATGTTAAGTTGCTTATTTGGGTCAGAAGGAGCACGTGGTCACCGTACCATTTTGTGGAGCCGATAGAGTGGCATTAAGGTCGCACGATTGTTTGTAGAATCGTGGGTCTTACCCTTTCGCGTGGACTTATTGGCGAGGAGTCGCGGATTGGGAATATGGACGGGCACGTGAGTCTCCGGCGACTAGTATGAAATGTAGAGATGTGAATGCGGACATGTTTATCATTCATGTACATATGTTGATTTATTCACTAAGCATTAGCTTAAACAAATCGAAATATGTGTGGTTATTCAAATAACCATTTCAGGTGTTAATGCTGGCGAGGAATCGAAGATATGAGCACGGGGGTTATGGGAGTTCGCTTAGAAGGCAACTCAATGCTTTAATCTCGTGATTTTGTAATCGTATAGTCTATTTCATTTGAGTTGTTAAGGGACTTGTAATAGAATGGAGAGTCGTCTTGTAAACGTTTTATTTTAGTTCCAAATCCTGTATGGAATTACTACGTTTTGTTTTGACTTTGAAAGCATGGTTTGGGTTGTTTAAGTTATCATGTACATGAACCTAGAGTTCACGGTTTGAAATGTTTTACTTGTCGACTTTATATCTTGTATTAATGTTGAGATAGTTTGCGGTCGCAAGGGTCGTTTGACCTTAGGCAATTTCCTTGTGCAAGAAGGATTGCTGTCAGAGGGTCATTCGACCGGTCGAAAGGGACAGCTCGACCGGTCGAAGTACCCTCTGTTGTGAAGGATTATTGCCGAGGGTCATCCGACCGGTCGAAAGGGGAATCTCGACCGGTCGAAATGACCCCTGCATGAAAACTTTTTATATACCTTTCGCAACTTACTTAAATGTTTTGATTGGTTGTTAGGGCACCTTTGGGATCCCTTTGAATATAAATTCATTCGTTTCAAAATATAATTACGTTTTCAAATTTATATGGATTTTACCAACTTCGGGTATATTGTTTCAAAGGAACGACTACTATTTGTTATATTTAAAGTTTATTTTTCCGCTGCTACAACTTTGAAATGAGTAGGAAGAGCCTCGGTGGCGTGCCACGGGCTCCGGTTCCGCTATTGTGGGACCGGGCTGTGACAGAAAAGTCGGGGCTCATGATTTTATTGGTTACCGGAACCTCCTCATTAATTTACGTGAGATTCATGTGATATGGAACCCGTGGGCGGCGGCCCTCCCAGAGGCAGGTGAAGCAATTCAGGCGGCGGTGGCTTATTCTAGATTGAGGGTTCTGATGGTGGGTGAGGCGTGCCGGGAGTGGTACCTTGGTGAGAGGGTGACTAGGCAATCTCTCGCTGCCCCAAACTTTTATGTGTCGTGGGCCCCTCCAGCTACTATGAGGAGCACGGAGACCCTGGATCATGACGACCTGATGGCTGCTCTAGACGGGGAGAACATTGCAAACCTTCTGGACGGCCCAGATGGTTATGCGGTCTTTAGATTGAATTCTCTTATGCACAATTTTCCCTTTATGGATGTCGTCCGGGTAACAAACCTTATTCACATATATATTTTTTATTTCTGCTTTCTATTCCTTTTTCAAAAGGCAAAACTCTTATTTGCAGGCTGTTCCTGGGGTCGCTGAACCCCCAGCCCTTCCGCAGTGAAATTGGAGCGTTCCTATGGTCGACATGGGTCAAGAGACCATGTACCAGCTGACCCCTTACACTCAGAATGTCCCGACTATCCCTCTACAATATGATACAGTCCCCCGGGATTACGCTGAAGAGGGTCTGTTATATGCGCACACCGTCCAGCACTGGATTCATGGACGTGAATGGAGGGTAAATCCCTCTTTTGTTTGAAACAAAATTCTTTTTTTTTTTTTTTTTATTTCGAAAATTCAAACAGTCATCATATATATAAAAACTCAAAAGAATTTCTTATTTATCTTCAAAAAGAACTCAAATGATCACCTTTATTCTAATAACTGCATTCTAATTCTCTCTTTTTTTTCTCTTTTTTTTTTCAGGCTGATGGAGCAAGGACCAACGCCGATCTTCAGGCTAGAGCTATGGTATTACACTCCCTTTCTTCTTTCCCCTTCTCCTCTCTCTTTTCTTAATTGCATTACTTATTTCGCCTGTTCTTTCTTACAGGAAGCTGAGATGGCGGCTCTGAGGAGACAAATCCAGGAGTTCCAATTGAGCCAGGGCGGCGGCTATCAGGGAGGTGCTGGCGGTAGTGGCCAAGGCGGCGGCTACCAAGGAGGTGATGGAGATGGGGGCGATGGCGGAGATGGAGGTGATGGCGGAGTTGGGAGAGGTTAGGCAGCTCAGCAAACGCCTAGAAGGAATCCTCGTCGTAGACGAGGATAGCTTATCTCTTTTATGTTATGTTATGTCCCTGCGAGGACAAAGAATATCGAATTCTTTTATTTAGGCAAATTTAGCAATACCCATGCATGGTGGCCTTCGTGCCCATTTTGAATTTGTTTATATTCATGCTTGATTGCTTTACCGGCTTAGTTCTTAAACCTTATTCCCTTTGCTTATTTAGATCATGAATACCCTTTCTCGGCTTTATTGCTTTATTTTGATGAGTGGTGCAAACAATGGTGCTAGAACGATGATTGGCAGCAATTTTTATTCAGATTTCGTGCAGGTTTGGGCTGATTAAAGTTACAAAATGACCTACGTGCCTTTTAAACCTGGGCCGGCACTCAGTGAAGCTGGGCGGCACTCAGTGAATGCCGTGCGACATTCAGTAATTGCTGGCCGGCACTCAGTGAGTGTCGCCGCTTTACATCGAGTGCCGGTCCGGCCCCTTTTTCTATATAAGCTGCCATTTACCCATTCCTAGGTTCATTCGGGATTTCTAGAGCCATTTTGCCTTCTTTGCATTCAAACTTTTTCCTTTTATATCCCCCTCCTTTCTTCATGGCCCCCATTAGTTCCGACATCCTATACCCATGGATGGATTCCCTTTCCGGCATCGACCGACTCAACCTTGAATCCCACAGACTGATGGACCTTTTCGCATTTCGCCACACAGCTCTGGATGAGGACTTGCTTCGAGCAGCTATCATGTGTTGGGACCCTTCTCTTCACGTCTTTCGGTTTGGTCACGAGGAGGTATGTCCTCTCTTTGAGGAGTTTAGCGCCATCCTTCACACCGATCCGTATGCCGATTTGATCATTCCACAGATCCAGGCAGGATATATTCAGGATTTATCGGCCCTTCTTGGTATTTCTCGGGGCGCTGCCAGCTCCTTTGTTCATGATCGTCATATTGATTTCGACCGCCTCTCCTCCACTTATGCACCCATTGGCGATCCTGACGATAGGAGGTATGAGGTCATCAGGCGGAATGGCCTTTCTCTGGCGATGCTTTCACACTTTTTATTTCAGTCTTCCACTGATATCCTGATTCCGATCGTATGTGGCCTCCGAGAGATGCGGAGTGCTGTTATGCTCGTTCTGGGGGAGACTTTTCTAGGTCTGGATTATGCACATACCGCGGGATCGATGCAGCTTTCGGGGTCACCCCACGTTTTACAGACTTGGCTCTTCGAGCGCTTGGGCTTCTTTGCTCACCTTTCCCTCGGGACACTGCTCTCTTATGATCGCATAGGCGTCCATTACCCCTCCCGCACAATTACTAGCTGGCTTGCTTGGTTTCGAGGCTTGAGTTATGAGGACATCTGTTGGATATGCCCTCGCTGGTCTTATTGCTCTGTCGCGGTACGTCTTCCTGGGCTCCCCAGGATTTGGTTGACTGGTCTGCGAGTTACCACCTTTTATATTCCCAGCCAGGTAGCCCTCCAGTTTGGCTTGCTCCAGGATGTCCCCGATGTTATTACTGCTGATTTCTCGAGTAGCTCTGCCCTACGTCCTTCGACCGTGAGGATATTCGCAGAGGCTTGGCATGATAGGGTATCAGCTCCCTTTCGGAGAATTCCAGCTTCAGTTGTCCCGACCGCAGAGTATTTGCTTGAGATTCAATCTCTGGTCAGGGGGTAGCTTCCAGATAGACAAAGTAAAAAGGAATGAAGCAAGATTTTAAAAGTTTTGACAAATTCTGCTTAACCTTTGCTATGTTTATTTTCTGTGATGCATTTCTCTTTTTTTTTTTTTTTTATGTATTTCGAACATGCCCTGATCATGAAGAATCAAAGTTAGCACTTCTTAAATTTCTTTGGGTTATGAACAGTTTTCCCCTCAATGTCTCCTTCAGCTTTTATTACTCTTTCATGAGTCTTGCTTAGTTTTAATCCCTCTATATAATGAATTCTTGCTTGTTTCCACATGATGCGTATTTTGATAGCCAGTAGATCCAGAAATGGGTTTAAGCTTTGTTTGGGTTCATCGGTTCTAGCAAACAAAGTTTGCCCCTGGTTTTGGGATTTAGATGTGGTTCTCGGGCAGACGCAAGTTTGCCCCTAGTTTGGTATGGTGAAAGCTTGGGACTCTTGAACTTGTTTGGGCTTTGGACCAAGGGCCTTGTGGGCCCGCCTACTTATCCCCGAACGGGTATCAGGTCCGCAGTAGTTCAGCCAAGGCTAGAAAGAACACACATACATCTTTTATTTTGTGACTGAACCGAGCAGGTTGCCTACGTATCCCCTACCGGGAATCAGGTCAAGCGTAGTTCATCAATTCTGGAGGTTTTGAAAGACAAGGTTTCAAGCAAAGTTTTTTTTGAGGCGATCGAGGTTGATTGGTTGTTTAAACTCAACTCCATCTAGGTCCATGAGATAGGCAGCTCCCCCGGAGAGGAGTGTCTTGATGATATATGGTCCGACCCAGTTGGGTTTGAATTTTCCTCGTGGGTCATAAACGGCCGCTTTAAGTTCTTTGAGGACCAGGACGCCCTTAGCAAGCTTCCTTGGGCGTACCTTTTTGTTGAAAGCACGAGCTATCCTTTTCTGATATCCCCGAGTATGGTTTACAGCAGCCAATCTCTTTTCATCGAATAACATCAATTCCTCATATCTCCCCCGCAACCATTCTAGTTCAGTTACCTCGCATTCTGCCAGAACTCTTAGAGATGGTATTTCAACTTCCACCGGTAAAACAGCCTCCATCCCGTAGACCAATGAGTATGGTGTAGCCCCGGTTGAGGTTCTTACGGAAGTTTGATATCCCCACAAAGCGAACGGTAATTTTTCATGCCAATCTCTATATGTATCCGTCATTTTTCCCAGGATGGCTTTTACATTTTTGTTTGCTGCCTCTACTGCTCCATTTGTTTGTGGTTTGTATGGTGAGGACTGGTGGTGGGTGATCCTATACTTCTCTAGGAATGGAATAATCTCTCCCTGAAAATGACTCCCGTGGTCAGAAATAAGCTCATTTGGTACCCCGTATCTGCAGATTATATTCTTCTGGATAAAATTCACCACATCTTTTGCCTTCAAAGTTGCGTATGATGCCGCTTCTACCCATTTGGTAAAATAGTCTATCGCCACAATTATGTACCGGTGCCCATTTGAAGCTTTCGGAATTACTTCCCCGATGATATCAATACCCCACACAGAGAATGGCCAAGGGGTGGTCATGCTATAGAGCCGGGAAGGTGGGGTATGTATTAAATTTGCATGAACCTGACATTTATGGCATCTCTTAACATACTCACAGCAATCCTTATCTAAAGTTGTCCAATAGTATCCCTGCCGAATTATCTTTTTGGCCAACATATGTCCGCTCATGTGGGGCCCACAGACTCCTTCATGCACTTCTCCCATCATTTTCCTTGCTTCCTTTCCATATAGACATTCTAAATTATAACCGGTGTAGGACTTCTTCCATAACTTTCCCGCGTAGATTACAAATTGGGCTGAAAATCTACGAATTGCTTTCTTATCCTTCTCTGAAGCTCCTCCGGGATATTCTCCTTTCTTAATAAAGTTCTAAACATCTATATACCATGGTATCTCAACCTCTCCCTCTTCTTCAATGGCGACGATTATTTCATACGAAGGTCGGGTTCTCTCTTCTATAGACAAAGGAATCATGGAGACTCCTACCGGAATTTGGATCATTGAGGCTAAGGTTGCTAGGGAATCTGCCAATTGGTTCTCCTTACGGGGAAGGTAATAGAACGAAATTCTTTTGAATTGCACCTTCAGGCTCTCTAGGTATTCATGGTAAGGTCTCAACTTCTCATGCTTTATTCTCCAGTCACCCCTGACTTGTGATATTATCAGATTAGAGTCCCCGAAAACATCGATCTTTTCCACTCCCAAATTCAAGGCTGCTTCCATCCCAATTATACAGGCTTCATACTCTGCCGTGTTATTAGTCAAATTATACTTGAACTTAATGGCCAAAGGAGTGGGGACCCCGCTAGGTGATATGAGGATAATCCCTACCCCGTATCCTATTTGATTAGCTGCTCCATCGAAGTACATTTTCCAAAGGTTCTCTTTTACTTCCATTACTTCTTCATCTGGAAACTTAAATTCTCCCCTTTCTTCGAATTCTATGGCGAGGTCGGCTAAATACTCGGCGACAGCTCTCCCCTTGACAGAATTGGAAGTGACATATCTAATATCAAATTCAGCTAGCATCATGGTCCAACGGGATATCCTACTGGTCAGGGCAGGTTTTTCAAAGAGGTATTTGAGTGGGTCCATTCGGGATATCAGGGTGATAGGAAAGGCTAGCATGTAATGCCTAAGGCGACGGGTACACCAAACTAGGGCCCAGCAAGCTTTCTCCAAAGGTGAATAGTTCAACTCATACCCAGTCATCCTCTTACTCAGGTAGTATATGGCTTTTTCCACACGCCCCTCTTCTTCTTCTTGGGCCAACATACACCCCATTGAATTCTCGGTTATGGATAGGTATAGCAATAAAGGTTTCCCGGGCTTAGGAGGTGATAGGACAGGTGGGTTTTGAAGGTAGGTTTTGATGTTTTCAAAGGCTTTTTGGCACTGGTTATCCCATTCGAACTTTTCCCCCTTTCTCAATAATTTGAACAACGGGTCACAGGTCATGGTGAGTTTGGATATGAAGCGGCTGATGAACTGTATTCTTCCTAAGAATCCTCTCAACTCCTTTTCATTCCTAGGTGGCAACATTTCGGCTATAGCTTGGATTTTGGTGGGATCTACCTCAATTCCTCTCTGGGTGATCAGAAACCCTAGTAGTTTCCCAGTGGTGACCCCAAAGGTGCATTTTTGCGGATTTAGCCTCATCCCGAACTTTCTCAGCCTTCCGAAAAACTTTCTTAATGCCTCCAGATGCCCTCCCCTTTCTTTGGATTTTACTATCATGCCATCCACATATACTTCTACTTCTTTATGAATCATGTCATGTAATAATGTGGTGGCAGCTCTCTGGTAAGTTGCACCTGCATTCTTAAGCCCAAACGGCATAACTCTATAACAGTAAGTCCCCCAAGGTGTGACAAAAGTTGTTTTCTCTCTATCCTTTGGTGCCATCAAGATCTGGTTATACCCTGAAAACCCATCCATGAAAGATAGAAGTTCATGCCCTGCGGTATTATCTACTAATACGTCAATGTGGGGTAAAGGGAAATCATCCTTAGGGCTAGCTTTGTTCAAATCTCAGAAATCTACACAAACCCTAACACGACCATCCTTTTTAGGAATTGGTACAATATTGGAAACCCAATCAGGATACTCTGTTACAATCAAGAATCCAGCCTTCAGTTGCTTTTCAACCTCATCTTTCACTTTAAGCGCCCATTCAGGCCTCATTCGCCTCAATTTTTGTTTCACGGGTTTCGAATTTGGAAAAAGGGGAATATGGTGTTGGACAATTTCTGGATCAATTCCTGGCATATCATCATAGGACCATGCAAAGACATCTTTGAATTCTTTTAATAGATTGATTAATTCTTCGCTTTCCTCATTATTAAGTGTGGAGCCAATAGAAACATTTTGTGGATTATCTTCATTTCCCAAATTAATGGTTAAAGTGCTTTCCATGATTTTGCATGCAGGTTCATTTTCTTTTTCAATTAGTTTTTGCAATTCATGAGGTACTTCATCATTTTCATCACATGCATCACAGTTATTATTATGCGCAGTCAAGTAAGCAGAATTAGTCACATTCTCATTAACTTTCTTGGGAGCAATTACAACAGACATAGAAATGGAAAGACGCCTCATTTGGGCCAGTACAGACTCTGGGTAAGGGGGGTACCTATCACTAGACTCAAAGACCCACTTTTTCTTGCTTTCCCCTCCCGTATCAGCTATGAAATGATCTTCCCGTTCCTCTTCCCGAGTAATTTCCTCTATTTCCACTTCCGCTGGCTTCCCTTTGTATTCTGGTTTCTCCCTTTCTTTATTCTCATTACTGTCTTCTTTATCCCGACTCTTCTCACCTTCATCTTTGATCTCTGCAGAGCTCCCTTTTTCGATCTTCTTGTATCCTTCTTCTAGCAGGTTCTTCATTGCTGAGCCATCCATAGTACAGACCCAGTCCTGAGTAATGACAGATTTTTCAGGCTGCTGAAGATAAGGGTCCTCATACTTAGAAAAGTCATGCGCAAAGAAAATCTCGAATCCTGGCTTCATACGCTTCTCTGCTTCATCCAACCATGGCTCTGGAAAACCACAAAACGGAAAATCTTCTCCTTGCTTGACGAAGTACCCATTAAGAGTTTTCAGGTATGGTTCCATCGGTTCATCCGTTGCTTTCTTCTTCTTCTTTAACTCTTCCTTGGTTGGCGAGTATCCTAGCCCATGGGTGTGGGTTTGTGTAACGATATTTGGGAATTCTGACAATCCTTGGTGTTTCTTACCTAAACCCATCCCTGGGAAGAACCCCATTTTTCTGATGATCCCGGCCACCAATGGACTGGCGTATTGATCAAAATACAGTGGCAAAAACTCCTTCGGCTTCCCCTCTTCTATGACGTTAATGAACTCAAACCCACCCAAGCTTGCTTCACCTTCTTGTATCTGTACTTCTAAAATCGGAGCACTTGATGAGGCCCCAGACACATTTATCCAGCTATCCCCCAGAAGATCGCATACCTTGTTTTTCTAAATGTACTTAACTTTCTGATGGATGGTTGATGGAATGGCACCCAAACTATCAAGCCACGGCCTTCCCAAAAGCAGGTTAAATGATGCAGGAATGTCAATGATTTGAAATTCTGTTTCCCTTTCACCAGTCCCGACAGAGATATTCAGAAAGATGATCCCCATCACTGCCCGTAGAGTATTATCATAAGCCCTCACCTTTTGTTCTGATGGTATAAATGTAGATTCATCGAGCCCCATCCTTTTAGCTGTTCGAAAAGGGCATACATTTAATGCATACCCGTTGTCGACGAGGCAAGCAGGTAGAGAATTTCCTAGGCACTCAACGGTGATGTGCAACGGCTTATTGAAAATAGGTCCCCCAGGAGGTAAGTCAGCTTCAGAGAATGATATAGCCAGGGTTGGACTTCTGCCGATCATGCCGATGAGATCTTCTGGAGTAACATCGATGGAAACATCCGACTGATTGAGAGCGTCAAGGACTGCTTGCCTATGACGCTTGGAAGCGATTAGCAACCCCCAAATAGTGATATTTGCCTATGTCTTCTTCATCTGTCTTAAGACTCTGTCCTCCTCTTCTTCCTCATTCAGTTTCCCTTTTCCTTTATTTTCTTGTTCCGGGTGATCCTCTTCAAGTTCGTGTGGTTTAAAATGCCTCCCAGATCGTGTGAGGTGACTAATACCTTCTTTGACCCAAAGTCCATCCTGTGCTTCAACAATTTTCAAACCTTCCTCCTCACTTTCATACCAAAGGTCCTCCTTAACTTTATTAGGATCCTGAATATCGTCCCTTTTGTTCCACAGTGAATTGTCAGCTTCAGGTGCCCACCAATCTGTGTCAACAGTCCTTTCTATTTCCTTCCCTTCATCTACCAACCCTTTTAGAGTGCAGATTTGTGAATCCTCCAACATCTGATAAGCTTTTCTCGGTCTTCCCAACTTAGTGATCAATACTAATGGATCAAAAGAGTTCTCCCTATTTCCCAAGTAGTAAATTCTGGGTGGTGGTACGGCATGATGATCAGGTAGTGGGTTTTTGGTAACGTTTGGCGGGTTGGCGGGTGGTTCAGATATTATTTTCTTGTCAATCAAATCTTGAATCTCATGCCTTAGTCTTAAACACCGGTCAGTTGTGTGCCCCTGCTCCTGATGGAACTTGCAATATAAATCAGATTTGAAATTTGGAGGTGGTGGATTTGGTCTGGGTCGCGGCTCCAGTAGGCGAAGATGTCCTTTTGCTACCAGCCTATCGAGAGCCGTGGACAAGGATACTCCCAACTCTGAAAACCTCCTTAAAGGCTTATCCCCTCCCCTCTTTGGGTAATTTCTGGTTATATCAAACTTTTTCTCGGGTTCGCTCAGTGCGTTCACATCCGTAGATCCTGAATGACCTCCCGAATGTCCTCCTCCTGCTCCATAGTTCGGCCGTCTGTACCTGTTCACTGGCTCCTCTTTTTTGATGACCCCTTCCTATATCGCGTCTTCGATTCTGGTTCCTACATCGAACACCTCGGTGAAGGTATTGAGGGATTGGAACCTCATCTTATCCTGATAGACGGGTTGGAGGTTCTTCATCAGCATTCGGATTTGCTCTTTTTCAGTCGGCCTTTGTATCATCTTAGCAGCCTTTCCTCTCCATCGGCTTAGAAATTCAGCAAAAGATTCTTTGTTCCCCTGTCGGGTAGTCTCCAAATCCCTGATAGTAACATCCAGATCCTGGTTGTATTCGTATTGGGCCACAAACGCTTTTACCACTTCTTCCCAATTTCTAGTCTTCCCTGGTTCCAGAGTGAGATACCAAGACAAAGCAGCCCCAGTTAACGTCTGTTGAAACAAGACTGCCATCATGACCGTGCTTAGACCGCTAGGCTGAAATGCCCCTATACACATTCTAATGTGGCTATGAGGGTTCCCTGTTCCATCAAACTTGTCAAATACAGGCATTTTAAATCCTGCGGGCAATTCCTCACAAACCCCCTCATACAACCCTTCTAACTCCAACAAATAGGTGTCAACTCCATGGGCCTTTCGGACCACCCTTTCCAACTTCTCCATTTTCTCAGTCATCAGCTTGTCTTTCTCAGCCCTTTCCTTTTCTAGTTTCTCCCTTGCTTCAATCCCTTCTGTTTCATCAAACCAATCTTCATCCCTGTGAGGAGGATCATTGCCTGGCTGCTGTCGTGCTAGCGCTTCTATCATGGTCATCATTCTAGTCATTTGACCCGCTTGCTGTTCCACCATTGTCCTTAACTCCGCCATCTCCCTTGCATTAGCCTCTTGTGCCATCTCTTTTCTCACTAGTCTTGCAGTAGAATCTCTGTACCAGGCTATGCTCGTAGTTGATTCTATCTTTTACCTACAATCATATTTGTTTCAATTATTTTAACAACTTTTTCTCCCTTTTTACCATTATTTCTTTCACTTTTATTATTGATTTATATGCTTTCATGAATGATTCATATGCCATACGGATGCAAATGCATGTGTGTGTGTGTGTGTGCCTATTCTATATGCTAAATAAAAGAAAATTCTAATCCTAACACATAAACACATAATCACATAAGATCCTCATCCGTGTTGAGTGTGCCAATTTCTCCTTTCATTGTGATCCTTTTTTTACCCCTTTAAGGTTTTCAAATTTAGAATTTTTGAAATCCATTTAACAAGTATTTCCCCTAGATGATAGGATCTTTTCAAAATTCCTTAAGAAGCTTTCCTTTGAAAACAACAACAGTTCTAAACAAAAGATGATTGGGTTGAAACTTTGCTTTTGAAATTTATTTGAAGTTGATTTCCTTATCAAAAAGGTGATTAGGTCCAAACTTTTCTTTGAAAAAGAAAAAAAAAAAAGCATTCCTTTAGTTGGTAAAACTTTTCAAACTCTTTTAAGAATTTTGGGTTCCAAGAATTTTAGGTTCTTTCTTCAAATATGGTTGATTTGAAATTTTAATCCAAAAGTGAACTCCAAAAAATTTTTGAAAGAGTGATTGAATGCCTTGGAATTAAGATACCAAAAATCTATTTGCTTCCAAAAAAACGTATTTAAAAATTCTTTGGGTAAGAGGATCACATGATCGGATTGTTGTCGCACTTTTCATGAATTCGGATCCATACAAGGTCAATGATGCTTAGCTAACATGATATAAGAAGTATAATCTTATAATCAAGATTCGGCATGTTCTCCAAATGTCGTGGGACATGAGGAGAAATTGCTAAAAGGTGATTAAAAGATTATACATCTTTCATCAAGCAAGTATCGTCATCATCTCAAGTAATCCCTTTCGGGCATACAAAACTCCCTAGCACATAATCCTAATCAAGAATTTATTCCCTAATTTTGAAAGGTTCTATGGAAACTACTATGTAAAGGCCGGGTTTTGGTCAAATAAGGGACCCTTGACACACACCCAATAGGATGCTTCATATACCAAAACATGGTACGAGATCAAGGGTGATCACACGGCCCCATGATGGCTTGACCGACCAGGTTGCCCCGAGCCCCCAAGGTCATAGTTCCGTGCAATCGACTGGCGAGACATGCAAGTGCAATGCAACGGGCATACAAAAATTAATTAACTCGATTAAAAGGACTCTTTCAAGTCTAATCCTCGAGTGAACCCAAAATCAGAAATTTTGGTCTGCGAAACCAGAGATTCTGGGTTCGATCCCCAGCAGAGTCGCCAGATTGTGGATATCGCAGGTTTTCAAATTTCACCCACTTTTAAAACAAATATTTTTCAAATTCAAAGAGTCGCCACTTAATTTTAAAAAGGAAAATTAAGAAACCATTTTAAAGCAAACTGATCTTTTGCGAAACCAAAGATAAACTGGGTCCGGGGATTATGGAATGAAAGGGGAAGGAGCCCGGCGGACTAAAACACCCCCTTTCATCCTATCTCACGATAGGCCTTTACTCAACATCCTTTTTAATCAAATTATTAATCTAAGCATGCCCTCAATTAATACATATATACATATACATCACACAAGCATGTTGGAAATGGTGTAAAATTGCTAACGACAAAATATCATTCATAAGCCACGTAATACAAGTAGCAAACAACATGATATGCAATAGAGAACTAGAAAACATACCCGGGATCCAGCAGCGAATATCAAACGTGCAATGCATGCGAGAACAAAATAAACCTAAGAAAGGTCTATAACACATATATACACATAAGGCAAAACCTAGGCTAAGGTATCGCACATGGAGTCGAAAATCAATATAAATCAAAGAATGAAATTAAACTAGAGAAGAGTTGAGGAATTGTACCTCAAATGCGCTACAAAACAAAGGTTAGTACACATAACTTAGACAAGATATAATATCATAAAGTAATTAATCCTAAGTCATGTTCAATTAAATTCAACTAAGTCCAACTTTATCCAAGAACTAGTTCTAACTATAAGCATCAATGTACATGAATGAATGAATGATTATGAACAAGGATGAGACATGAATTTATTCACTAATTTGGATCACTTAGCCTCTGGGTTTAGTCTAAATTATCATTATTTAAAAACATGGTTTGAGTCCTAAGCCAATAGGAGACCATTTGAGTTGAAATAAATAAGATTAGACAAAAACAGGAGCAGTTTTTTTATAAATTACAGAGAGCAGACCAGACGTTCAAATATGGAAATAAAATACTTTCAATGGTTGGATCTTACTGATTTTTGGATATGTTGTGCCTATGTGAGTCTACTTTCTAACCCAAAAGGAAAATCAAGGTTTCAACGGTTAGATCTCCGGGAATATGAAAAATACTAGACCTCACTCAGGATTTTACAACTCTCTGTCCAGAGATCTTATATGATTTTCTAAAAATAGTAAAAAAATGAGAAACACTTAGATATTTTTAGAGTACCTTCCTAGCACATTAAGGTACTTATAAAAAATTATTTAAGACCCCGAAAACTTAATTAGGGTTCTGATTTATTAATTTCAAAACAGACTTATTATTCTGAAAGCATTCTAGAACTCTGGACAGATTGTGATTAGCTCACAAAAATCATGATCAAACCTCTCTAATCACAAAATCTTACTAAAACAAAAATCACAGTGGTAAAACAATGTGTTATTGATATTTTCCCGTTGGTTTCACTTGATTTCAACGGTTAGATCTTGAACTAAAAATCTTTGATCAAAAATAGTTTGTGAACCCACTGGTTTTGTCTTGCTAGTTCAAGTTTGTTGATTGGCCTCAACTATTGAAACATGAAGTTGGGGCTCAAACCGAACTACTTCTTCTACCATTTGATGGTCATTGAAGACTAAGAGGCATATATACTCATAGATTTTAATGAAGTATAGCATAGATTTCACAAGATCCAAAGAACAATGAATTTAAATCCATGGATAAAAGTTTGGATTCAAATTACTACTCCTATCACTTAATGGTCATTGGAGTTTTAAGACACCTTACACTTATGGATCTTGATGAAGTATTTGAGATGAACTTCACAAAATCCTCAAATAAAGAACTCAAACCTATGGACCCAAGCTTGAATTCAACTTATCACTCCTACCATTTGATGGTCATTGGAGTTAGAGACATACTCATATGTAGGTTTTTGATGAAGTATGAAAGAAACTTCTCAAAACCTAAAGGAAAGATTAGTCTAAGTCATGGGAGTAGACTTGAACTAACACATTTTTTTCCTACCATTTGATGGTCATTGGAGACCAAATGAAGTTAAAATCTACTTAAACCTCATTGGAATATAGTAAGGATTCCATAAGATTTCTTAATGAAGAGGTTCAAGTCATGGATTAAGACTTGAATCTCATTAATTATATGTAAATTAAGACTATGATTCATTCTAATCTCCATATAGATCATAAGATCCTAGGAAATTAAGGAATCAAACTCAAAGAGGTTCAATGAGATATGGAAGACCTCATGAACCTTTTGAATGAAATATAAATAAGGAAAATCAAAGATTACAAAAATAAAACTAAGAATACAAACTCTTTAAAGTTAAATTTGTCTTAAATCCAAAGCATTAACTAGATCCAAATTGATGAAATGTCATGAGATTCAATCACAAGTTCTTGGTGGTGTGTGATGAAATGGGATAAGAAGAGAGGTTTTGAAAATGTGAAAAAGTTCCTAGAACTATGAACTTGTGATTGAATGGTCATAATTCTATTAAAAGTTAAGAGGTTACCTCTATGACCTCAAGTATTTCTTCAACTTCTTGTGAAGATCTCCCAAGATTTCCAAATTTTCTTCAAGGTTCTTCAAGTTCTTCAAGAAATTCTTCTTTTCTCTCTCTCTCTAAAAATCTATACTACCCTTGTGTATATGTATATCTTGATTTCCAAAATTCAAGTCCCCAAAATGGAAGAGGAGGTTTTCTTTATATACGCCATTATTCTAGGGATAGATGGGTAAATTCGGGTGGAGACCCATGTGCAAGGTTTTCTTCTAGAACATGTGAGAAGATACAGTCTGTTACAGCCAGCGGCACTCGCTGGGTGCCGGTGGCACTCACTGAGTGCCGGGCGGCACTCGCTGAGTGCCGGGCGGCAAACAGTGAGTACCGGCGCGGCACTCAGTGAGTGCCGCGGCGTTTTCCGCGTGCCGGGGCTAACTGAATTTTGTCCCTCTTTTTGATTTTTCAAAAATATGTTGGTGTAAACAAATTTTTTTTTATTTTATGTATGTATATATTTGCATTAAGATCCCCCATGTGCATGGTATCAACCATGTGCATGGTATATTTTTGAATATACTATTTCTTTTTTGTATTTTCTCTTTTTCAAAAATCTTTTATTTTGTCCTCCCTTTTTTTCAAGGAAACTCCCTCTTTCTCTCTTTCTTTTTTTGTTTTTGTTTATTAATTCTCTTTTCTTTAAAAGAAAATGGATTCCCGGACTGGGTTGCTCACACGTTCTTCGTCGTTCGGGTTTCCCCCCGAATGCCTGAATCCTCTCCCTTTATTATTATTATTATTTCTAAAATTTTTTCTTGAAGATTTTGAATTTCTTGGAAAATCTTCGAATGTCACGGACATCGTCATCATCGGTCTTTGAGAGGTAACCAATCCCTGGATTTGACGTTTGGTCAAAATTGGGGTGTCTACAGGAGGGTAGAGCAGAATGCATGTGGGTTGACACGACTAAATAGTTGTGCGTTCTTGTGCAACACCCAAGTGCAGGTGATCGTGCAAGTAATATAGTACTGGAAGTCCAGGTCGATCCCACAGGGAAGGAATAGGGAAAATGTCTACTAAGTTAAAACCTAAAGAAAATAAAAGAAAATAAGAATATAGAAGTGGAGTTTCTACGAATCCTAATTAATTAACTTAAACTAAATAACAAACTAAAGTATAAAGAAAAATAACTAATTAAACGAGTAAATTAAAGGTGTTGGAAATACGAGAATCCACATTAATCCTAACCATCTACCATGCATATTCATTAACGCTCTATGGAGTACATCCCTTTTCAGTATTCCGTATTTTTCTAAAGATAAAGAATCAATAGCCCTTTCATGACCGGGACTACATCATCACAGTTGATTTAAAATACTTGAAAGATGGTTTAAAACAATGGTTATTACTTGCACTCTAAATGGTGTTAGCATTCAAAGTGGTTTTCAAAAGTCATTGAAGAAAAGGCCTTAAGGCTTTAAGTTCTAAAAACTGTTTTGACAAACTGAGCTTATTGGGACAATTTGATGACAGATTTCTAAAACAAAAAGTCATGGAATACTTAAAAGAATCATCTCAGGAATTAACATGTTCGATCGATCGAAGCGCTCTCGATCGATCGGACAACATCATCCTTCAATCGATCGAACTGTCTTCGATCGCTTGACTATGGCTGGTTCGATCGATCGAAATATCTTCGATCGATCGAGCTCAGGCTTTCTAAATCATACATGACAGAGGCTAAAAATCAATATTTCATCACATATTTTCAACGTCTAAACTACGGAAACATAATAAAACTAGTGCAGAAACAGTAAAACATAACAATCATTAACATCTAAACTAATAAACAATCAAATAGAGATAAAGGAACATAAAAACCTGGAATAAACCTGAATATAACTCGTAATCAACATCAATCTTGAGTAATCTTCTGTATATTAATGAAAAAGATGAAGAAGAATATGAATCTAACCTAATCTACTCCTAAACTAACCCTAAAACTACCCTAAACTGCTGTTTTCTGCGTTCTGGAGCGTCCTCCCTTCGTCTGGCGTCAAAACGACGTATATATAGGGTTCCCACAGAGTTTACACAACTTTTGGATGATTAAAAAGTTCGATCGATCGAGCTTAGTTCGATCGATCGAAGGTTCGATCGATTGAACTCTTCTTCAATCGCTTGAACTCTCTGATTTTGACAGCTCTGTGCACCGATGGGAGAATGGCCATAACTTTTCACTCGGACCTCGGATTGACCTTCCGTTTGCGGCCACGCGACCGTAACTCAAAGATCTACATTTCATGTCTCTGGGAAAATCTTCCAAATCTGAAGTTTTCATTGTCAAAATTGACGTTTTCTCAGCTGCTTCCGCTATTCTCTTCACCAGAATCACTTTCTATGCAATGTTTGCTTTCCATGACCTGTAAAATAGTGTAAAAACACATGTTTGAGTCTCAACATCATAGAAAACACTTAATCATTGATATGCATCTAAATATAGGGACTTGGGGATAAAAGTATGCATAAAAGACCGTGTAATACACTATAAACATGCACTTTTCACCTCGAATCACACCCCCCAACTAGCTCGTTGCTAGTCCCTAGCAATGAAGCGAACTACAGCAATGTTTAATTAACTCTAAAAATTGAAAACAAAAGAAAACAAAAATCCTAACTCACTTTCGCAGGAATCGCGATTGCATTTAGCATATGCAACAAGCCTTTAAACCCCTAGGTTCCCCCTAGTGGATGAGTGTTGTCTCGTGAGGGTTTGCAGTGAATCTACCCACAAAATTCATGTTTATAGTAATGGTTCTAGTTTAAATGTTTTCAAGAAATTTTCCTCTCATTAACAATGTGGTTAAGCTCAACAGTCTTATGAAACTCTCTAGTATGCCATAGCCATGCAACACACATTATAGTTAATCTACTATCAAAGTCATTAGAATGTTCCATACCTATTAATCTTCAAGTGTGTGTGTGTGAATGGACAACCAAAATACAAAACTTTAATTTCAAAGCTTGCATAACCTAAGACACTATCAAGACGTTCATTTTGACTCAACTCTCACCGGGATTACACTCTTAAGATGAAATCACTCTGAATTAGGTGTAATAATTATCACTCATGATATGGAAGCTGTAAAGAGTAATTGTAAATGGAATCTAATGCTTCTCATATCTAAATAGAAAAATGGACATTTTAGTGCTTAAAGTCTCATGAAAGGATACCTTTCACTAGAAGAGCGAGATACCGTTGATAACTCTCTCATTACCATAACTTCAAAATCCAATTTACTTAAAATCATCAGGACTTTGAAAAAGAGGTATTAGATTAAGAAGAAAAAGGCTCGTGATATTCAATTGGGTCAAAGGATGTGATTGGAATGTCTACTATAACTTTTCAAACTTCCCACATCTCCAGTCTCTCTCTTCTTCTTTTCTTTTATTGATTTTTTTCACACTCTTCTTTTCATTCCTTTTTTTTTCTTTTGTAACAACCATTGGCATTTTTTTTTTCTTTTTCTTCTCATGCTTTTCTTTTTTTCTTTCATTTTTTCTTTGCCAACTTTCCCTTATTCACACTAACATACTTCTTGTTAACGCAACACATCCCAATCACACCTAAATAAAGAACTGATGCTTGAACTCCTAATTTGGAGTTTGGTATAATAAGCTCAAGAGGTGAAGTAAAGGAATAGCATAGAGGTAGGCCAAGGCTGTATTATCCATGTATGGTCAAAAGATGGCCTAAATCATCTTCTAAGTTCATAGGATTATTCATTTCAGTAAATTCAAGAGCTCTAAAGTTGGTAAATCCTGAACGTTTTCTTCTAGTGATCAGTCAAAATGAAGAAGAAAATGAGACTTTCAACGAATTAATACGCTTTTCAAAAAGTAAGAGTAATTTTATAAAACCCTCAAAAACAAAGAATGGCACAAAAGCTCACTTGGGTTATTAGTCTCCACTATAGTCTTTCAAGACACTTAAACTATGCTTACTAATCCATTTTAGCTAAGTACAAGGTTGTCACAACGTGCTCAAAGTATTTGAAGATTAAAAAACATAGAACATACTATAACTAAGATAGTAAAGAAACTAGCATAGTATATCACATACTAATAACATACAGAAAATAACACTAATGTATCATAACTAACTACATTAACTATGAGAGAAATACAAGAACCATTTTATTATCTTAAAAAAAATAAATAAATAAAAATTTTAAAATTTTTGCAGATTTTAATTTACTGAGTTACATGTTGCTAAGCAGGTATATTGACACGAAACCATAAAAAGAAATAAACGAGGCATGCAATGACTCACTCCCCCCAACTAAAACTAAACATTGTCCCCAATGTTCTAAACTAAGCACATGGACATGTAAAGGAAAGCGAGGGAAGGAAAGATTTTACCTCGAGGCATTAATATCCAATTTTTTTTCAAGTTACCTGCAAAATCATTAGTAGCAATAAGGAAAAATAGAGAACATAATATAACAACTCAGTTAATAAATTCGGTTAATCAAGATACTTATCATAAAGTAACAACCGAAATTTTTGAGGATCTTCCCAGTTAAATAATTCAACAGTTTGAAGAATGTTGGGATCCTCATAAAAATGCAACTCCCCCCAACTAATGTCAGGCTCAAGGTCAGAGGAGATGATGCAAAACCTTTGGCTTCCAAATTTTTTTGGGACAGTTATAAAAGGAATACCACACTTTTTAGGAATTATATGCAAGAAACGATCTTTAGTGTTGGTATTTCCTATAACAGCCTCTATTTGAATACTAAAAACAGGGGGAGGCCATGGTTCAATAAAAGGGTCAGGGTCGAAGTGATGTTCTAATGAAGCTTCACCACACTCCGCTTGTCCTAGAACAGAATCTATGGAGATATAATCATAGGAATTGAATTTCTGTTCTATGCACATGGTTTTGGACTGGACTTGGATAAAGCTATCTATTTGGGCCTCAATGTCATAATCACTCAAGAAGGTCAAGCAGTCTAGAAGATTGCTAGCTTCTTGTTGAATTTTAAGATCATCTAAAGTGGGCCCAATATTTTCCAAGTCTTCTCTCAAAGAATTTTGAAATTTAAAATTTTGTGAAGAACATGTGCTTGTATCCTTACCATCCTCTTCCACAACACATTCTGTTTGTTCACGAATGGGGTACACATTACATTCAAGCTCAGGACGAGAGCTTTGATTGATAGCAAGGATAGGTGATGGGCAACTTGGTGACACTGTCTCTTCGGTCGAAAGAGGTGAGGGTTCATGAATATCACAAGAATCTAAATCAGATTTAGATTTTTCAATTATGTCCTCTCTAGGGTCACTTTCAAAAGTAGGGGTAGAGTCAACAGGGGACTCTTCCTTTCCTAATTGCATGCAATCAACTAAACTCTCGTCATCTTTTAAAACTTCTTTCTCATCCTTGTAACTCTCCTCACTATATATGTCATCTATTGAGGTGCTCTGGACAAAGAGATTGTGCAGTTTTATCCAGGCAGTGAAGGAGTTGATGTCTGGGGTTGTATGTTGAGGAGAAGATGGTTCTACAACTTCATGCTCAATGGTTTGGTTTTGGAGTTCTTGTTGGGTTATCACTTTCTCAAATGAGTTGTTAACCTCACTCGGTATGAACCCATCATTGTCCTCTAATTCCATTCCATTGTTAGTGTCTTGAAATTCAGGTTGTAGCATTGAAGGACTGGTATAGTCTTCTAAAGGTTGGCTATCAAATGCTTGTTGATATCTAGCTCCTAATTTATCAATTGCACTCTCTAGCCTTTTCATTTCACTAAGCAGCAATTCAAACATACCATTATCCTCAACTTGGTTATTCTCCTCATTATAACTATATGAAGTTTCACCCCATTGTTGTTGGTAATAGTCCCCTTCCCATTGTGTTTGTGTGCAAGACTCCCCAGAAGGAAAGTCTTGATGCATTTGGTAATCGTGGGAACTACTACTATATCCTACACTATCATTTTGGTTATATCCCCATTGCGATTGATAGAACTCTCCAGGTGGAGGTTCTTGATACGTTTGATAACATGGGGGACTAACAGGATGGTTTTCCCATTGTGGTGATTGGTAGCACTCAGGTTGATAATGTGCATCATATGTGGGTGCTTGCCAACTCGGGGTATAGTTCTCATTACCTAATGTGTACCCATTCGTGGTATTTGTGTTGTATGGAGGGTAATATGGATAAGACATGTTTACCCAAAATATGTAAACAAAAGAAAATTTTTTTTTCTTGTGAGAGAAAAAGTCCAATGATTTTTTATTTTTTATTTTTTAAGTAAAAGAAGAAAAATGGAAATAACTTAGTAAAATCCTAACCTAGTTGCCTTCCCCGGCAACGGCGCCAAAAACTTGACACGACTAAATAGTTGTGCGCTCTTGTGCAACACCCAAGTGCAGGTGATCGTGCAAGTAATATAGTACTGGAAGTCCAGGTCGATCCCACAGGGAAGGAATAGGGAGAATGTCTACTAAGTTAAAACCTAAAGAAAATAAAAGAAAATAAGAATATAGAAGTGGAGTTTCTACGAATCCTAATTAATTAACTTAAACTAAATAACAAACTAAAGTATAAAGAAACATAACTAATTAAACGAGTAAATTAAAGGTGTTGGAAATACGAGAATCCACATTAATCCTAACCATCTACCATGCATATTCATTAACGCTCTATGGAGTACATCCCTTTTCAGTATTCCGTATTTTTCTAAAGATAAAGAATCAATAGCCCTTTCATGACCGGGACTACATCATCACAGTTGATTTAAAATACTTGAAAGATGGTTTAAAACAATGGTTATTTCTTGCACTCTAAATGGTGTTAGCATTCAAAGTGGTTTTCAAAAGTCATTGAAGAAAAGGCCTTAAGGCTTTAAGTTCTAAAAACTGTTTTGACAAACTGAGCTTATTGGGACAATTTGATGACAGATTTCTAAAACAGAAAGTCATGGAATACTTAAAAGAATCATCTCAGGAATTAACATGTTCGATCGATCGAAGCGCTCTCGATCGATCGGACAACATCATCCTTCAATCGATCGAACTGTCTTCGATCGCTTGACTATGGCTGGTTCGATCGATCGAAATATCTTCGATCGATCGAGCTCAGGCTTTCTAAATCATACATGACAGAGGCTAAAAATCAATATTTCATCACATATTTCCAACGTCTAAACTACGGAAACATAATAAAACTAGTGCAGAAACAGTAAAACATAACAATCATTAACATCTAAACTAATAAACAATCAAATAGAGATAAAGGAACATAAAAACCTGGAATAAACCTGAATATAACTCGTAATCAACATCAATCTTGAGTAATCTTCAGTATATTAATGAAAAAGATGAAGAAGAATATGAATCTAACCTAATCTACTCCTAAACTAACCCTAAAACTACCCTAAACTGCTATTTTCTGCGTTCTGGAGCGTCCTCCCTTCGTCTGGCGTCAAAACGAAGTATATATAGGGTTCCCACAGAGTTTACGCAACTTTTGGATGATTAAAAAGTTCAATCGATCGAGCTTAGTTCGATCGATCGAAGGTTCGATCGATTGAACTCTTCTTCAATCGCTTGAACTCTCTGATTTTGACAGCTTTGTGCACCGATGGGAGAATGGCCATAACTTTTCACTCGGAGCTCGGATTGACCTTCCGTTTGCGGCCACGCGACCGTAACTCAAAGATCTACATTTCATGTCTCTGGGAAAATCTTCCAAATCTGAAGTTTTCATTGTCAAAATTGACGTTTTCTCAGCTTCTTCCGCTATTCTCTTCACCAGAATCACTTTCTATGCAATGTTTGCTTTCCATGACCTGTAAAATAGTGTAAAAACACATGTTTGAGTCTCAACATCATAGAAAACACTTAATCATTGATATGCATCTAAATATAGGGACTTGGGGATAAAAGTATGCATAAAAGACCGTGTAATACATTATAAACATGCACTTTTCACCTCGAATCATGGGTAATGCCATATGAACAATTGCCTCCTAAAACCAAGCTGGCAATGCCGTCTAGTTTTCAGTTTCCAGAGTTAGAATTAAAGGAGCTACCCAAAGAGCTAAAATACGCATTCCTAGGGACTGGAAAAACTTATCCTGTGATCATCTCATCTGCTTTAACTCATGAACAGGAAGGTAAGCTAGTGCAAATGCTGACCAAGCTTAAGGATGCTATGGGATGGACAATTGCGGACCTCAAAGGCATAAGCCCATCCATATGCACTCATAAGATATATCTGGAGGAAGACGCTAGACCCTCAAGGCAAATGCAAAGGCGTCTGAATCCCAACATGCAAGAAGTAGTTAAAAAGGAAGTGCTCAAATTACTTGATGTTGGGATGATTTATCCGATATCTGATAGTCCTTGGGTCAGTCCAACCTAAGTGGTTCCAAAGAAAGCAGGCATAACGGTCATCCCAAATAAAGATGGTGAATTGGTACCAACACGTGTTCCCACTGGATGGAGGATGTGTATTGACTACAGAAAGTTGAATACTGTGACCCGAAAGGACCATTTTCCTTTGCCATTCATGGATCGAATGCTAGAATGTGTGGCAGGTCATAAGTATTACTGCTTTTTGGATGGATATAGTGGATACAACCAAATTGAAATTGCTCCTGAAGATCAGGAGAAAACCACATTCACTTGTCCATTTGGTACATTTGCCTACCGTCGAATGCCTTTTGGCTTATGTAATGCACCGGCTACCTTTCAGCGGTGCATGCTAAGCATTTTCAGTGACATGGTCGAAAACATCCTCGAAGTCTTCATGGATGATTTCTCAGTATTTGGCCATAGCTTTGAAGATTGCCTCAACAATCTCGAGCAGGTATTAATGCGATGTGAGGACAAACACATAGTTTTGAATTGGGAAAAGTGTCACTTTATGGTGACAAAGGGAATAGTCCTCGGCCATATAATCTCCGATGAAGGAATCCAAATGGATAAGGCCAAAATCGACATAATCTCAAATCTACCTGTCCCCCGTACAGTGAGAGACATCCGTTCATTCTTGGGGCATGCGGGATTTTATCGTCGGTTTATCCAAAACTTCAGTGCAATCTCTCGACCCCTTTGTCAACTTCTTGTCAAAGATGCACCGTTCTAGTGGTCAGAGAGTTGCCAAAAGTCCTTCGAGGACCTAAAAGAGCTTCTCACCTCCGCACCTATAATACAGGCACCTGATTGGAGTCTGCCTTTCGAATTAATGTGCGATGCTAGTGATTACGCCATTGGCGCGGTCCTAGGCCAGAGAAAGGACAAGAAGCCATATGTGATATACTATGCTAGCCAAACTTTGAATGAAGCTCAAATGAATTATACAGCTACTGAAAAGGAGCTGCTGGCTGCAGTATTCGCTTTGGATAAGTTTAGGTCTTATCTGATAGGGTCACCAATAGTCTGTTTTACAGATCACTCGGCCTTCAAGTATTTGCTGTCTAAGAAAGACGCTAAATAACGGGTCATTCGGTGGATACTCTTACTCCAAGAGTTTGATTTAACAATTAAAGACAAGAAAGGAGTAGAGAATGTGGTTGCAGACCATTTATCGCGGTTGACTTTTGTTGAAAATACTGAATCCCAATCCATTAAGGATGAATTCCCGGACGAACAGCTACTGGCAGTAAGTAGTCTGCCTTGGTATGCGGATATTGTGAACTACCTTGTCACGGGAGAAACACCGAATCATTGGTCAAACCAAGACAGAAAACGGTTCCTCTCATTCGCGCGTCATTTCTTCTTTGATGACCCATATCTTTTCAAGTACTGTGCTGATCAGGTTATCAGGCGCTGCGTCCCCACTGAGGATATAACCGTAATTATAGCATCATGCCATTCTGAGGCATGCGGTGGCCACTTCGCGTCACAGAAGACCGCGCAAAAAGTTCTACAAAGCGGTTTTTACTGGCCCACAATTTTCAAAGATGCATATTCCTTTTGCAAGACATGCCAACGCTGTCAAAAGCTTGGAACTATTTCTAAAAGGAATTATATGCCTTTAACCCCTATCATCACAATTGAGATATTTGATTGCTGGGGCATAGATTTTATGGGCCCATTTCCCAAGTCTAATAACTGTGAATACATACTCCTTGCTGTAGAGTATGTGTCAAAATGGGTTGAAGCAATACCAACGAGATGCAATGACCACAGAACGGTCATGTCCTTTCTAAGAGAGCATATCTTGTCTCGTTTTGGAACTCCGAAAGCTTTACTAAGTGACCAAGGCAAGCATTTCTGCAACAGGCCTTTGGAGTCACTTCTCAAGAAATACGGAGTCCACCATAAAATTGCTCTTGCCTATCATCCACAGTCTAACGGGCAAGCAGAATTGGCTAACCGAGAAATCAAGCATATTCTCGAAAAGACGGATAGCTCCAACCGAAAAGACTGGGCATACAAGCTAACTGACGCTTTATGGGCATACCGTACTGCCTACAAGACGAATCTAGGTATGTCCCCGTATAGATTGGTTTACGGGAAAGCTTGCCACCTTCCTGTTGAAATTGAACATAAAGCTTACTGGGCGACATGCTCATTGAATTTTGATATCCAAGAAGGAGGTCAGTTACGCAAGCTCCAACTTGCAGAACTAGAAGAAATACGACGAGATGCGTATGACTCTGCAAGGTTGCATAAGGAAAGGCTGAAGGCTTGCCATGATCGTACGATCTTTCGTAAATCATTTGAGCCAGGGCAGAAAGTTTTGCTGTATGACTCTCGCCTCCACCTTTTCCCAGGAAAGCTCTGTTCCCGTTGGACAGGCCCGTTCATTATAAAAACTGTCTTTCCACACGGGGCGGTTGAGCTCGTCAATCCAAAGAACGATGATTGTTTCAAGGTCAATGGCCAGAGGTTGAAACCGTTCTTGGAGAACTTCCAAACTGAAGTTGAGCACATCCAGCTGGATGAGCCCAACTACTCTCCCACTTAAATTCCAAAGTGGAATTCCATTTTGTTGTTGATTTCCTTATCTTTTCCTGCATTTTAGTTCTTTCTTTTGTTTTTAAGTCTTTGTTTGTTCTTTTGTGTTTGTGATCTTGTTCTAATCCGTTATACCTTAAACCACTCTATTGCAGGTGCATAGATGCGAGGTGATGATGTTCATTCTATCGGTTCATGGGCTGATTCAGAATGTCGTTGTGGTACCTGGACTGAGGGTGAACTCACACCCTGCCCCTTGCTTCATCAAGACCCTAAAGCTCACGCTCTCATTGATGCTGCTCAAGGGTAAATTCCATACCCACCGGCCCTCCTTGACATCAATCCATATGAAAATATGGGATTTCAGGATGACGATCATGTGGATGAGGAAGAAGACCTGTACATGGGAAGAATGGTAGATGATGCACTCATGGCACAATGGGAAAATGATGATATGTGGGAGCCATGGAAAGATCATGACCTCCAGGATGTCGTCCCAGAACGTCACAATGCTGTCTTTGTTTTTGTTGATGACTTCCTTATTCCCAAGTTGGTCCCATACCGCTATGTGAACCTGAGTTTTCTGCTATTCAGGCTCCAATGCCCCTTACCATCTAGTGCAATTTGGGATTCTATGCCAATAGTGAGGTTGGAACATAGTCACATTTCTTTGTATTTTGTTTCTGTTCTTTGTTTTCTATTTGTGTTTAATCAGTGTTTCCTGTGTTCCGTTATCATAATATCAGTTTGATTGTCTTTTGTTGTCTAGGATTGTCACTATGTTTTTCAATGGTATTCCGGTATTCCTTCCACATCAACTGGTTCATGGTTTTGGGCCCTACATCAGGCCCCCACACACTCCGCCGCAAGAGAACAGTCCGTTGCACAATTACACTCCTTTATCTGTGTCTCCATCCGGATCACCTCTTGCATGGGCTTTCAATTCTTTAGAGACGCCAGACTTGCTCGATGATATCCTTGCTGCTTTCCGATTGTTCTGGGAAAGGGAATCATCTTGTTTGGACTCCACATGCGAAGATTTAGCGGGGAATGAAGCAATGGTGGAAGAAAGAATCTTCTTGTTAGATGATTAGTGTCCCACTTCAATTGTGCTTTGTCTTTTCATTAGTATTTGAGCAATTGAAGTGTAATCCTAGACAATAGTATTTTCAGTTCTAGTTTTATTTTCGTTTTCTTTAGTTACATAAGGTCTTAAACACCATTGGGGGCAATAATTTTGCAATATGGATGCTTTTATAAAGTTTTATTTAAATAAAAATTGGAATAATTTATTATGAGGATGAGTTTTTGGCTTACTTGTCCTGTCACAGATTGGTTTATCATTTTCACTGTATGTCCAGAATAACTTAAACCAGTGGGGGTACTTAAATTTTTCCATTCTGTGAAGTTTTAAAAAAATCTAGGTTCGATCGATCGAAAGTATCTCAATCGATCGAACGTATCACGGTCTCGAGCGCTTGAAACATCTCAATCGATCGACTGTTCGATCGCTCGAACACATCTCGATCGATCGAGAATTGTATTTAAACGAGGCTTCCAGCGTACACTTCATCAGTTCTCTTCATCTCCCTCTCTCTCTCTCGAGCGATCGACGACAGCGGGATTTGGGGCGATTCTCATCAACCCCCTACTATCCACCCCATTTTTGAAGGCTCCGGGGCCCACCCCTCCTCCCGGAGTCATCCTTTTCATCACCCTCACCCGCTTTGCACACACCTCCCGAGGTAAGGCCACGAGTTCCCCCTCTTTCCATTTTCGTTCGAATCTTAATGGGGGGTGCCCCCCATTGGTCGTTTGACCATTCTCTTGTTAGTCCTGATCTTGTTTATTTGTTTTGTGTTATTTTCCGTTCATGTTTCTCATTGCTTCCGCACCACTGTGCTCGATCGATCGAGCTGGTACCAAGCGATCGAGCGTGACACATGTTCGATCGATCGAGCCACGTTCGATCGCTCGAACTAGGGCAGTGGCAGTTTTTCTATTTGCTTTTTAGTTTCCTGTTTTTTATTGTCGTTTTCTTTTCTTTTCCATTTCAGGATCTTCACAATGAACCCTGTTACAGGGTATCACAGGGAGAAGCCTTTTGACCTAGCCATTCCTGACCCAATCCCACATCATGGCTTCCGGAATACTCCCGACCGCCAGTGGTTCACACGCTACTTCCAGTCCAGGAAGGTCATGATAGAGCGACCACTTGAGACGGCATGGCTCGCTACTCCCTGGTATCTCGCCCGCCTCCGAGCCATGCCACATTGGTACGATTTGCTCTCTCAGGCGAAGAGAGTGAATCTTTCGTGGATTCGCGCGGCTTGCGCGACGATGATTAGAGATCCCGATGCCGCATTCACACTACGATCATACTTCCGTGGTCGGGAGATAGTGTTCAGTCCTGCTACCGTCTCAGCTGCTCTACGGTTACCAGAGGAGCCAGATTATGTATGCCTGCACCGTGCTGGCACACCAGTGCTCTCATCGACTGCTGTTATCCGAGAGCTTACCGGGGGTGCATTACCGAGCTGGGATGGTACGACCCTTATTGCTGATGTTTATTTGACTGATAATTATCATATGCTCCACCTTGCTTTGAGCAACTGTCTGTTGGTGACCTCCTACCGGGAGAAGATTGCTGACTGGTATGCTCATGTTTTATTTGCCATCGGGACGGGGTTACCAGTCTGTTTACCTCGCCTATATATTGAATTTATGAGACACCCCACTCGCTACATTGCTGCCCAGAAGCACCTGAAAGGTGCTTGGGCCATTCACAGGGTGATAGAGCAGGCTGGCCTCCTTTCCTTACCTGATGATGCGACCTCTCAGGCTCGTAGTCGATTTGGCGAGACAGCTTCTCGCCGTTCAGACGCTCAGCGGAGGAAAAGGAAGGGTAAGGGGAAAGCGAAAGTTGGAGAGAAGAGGAGGAGAGCTGATGGCACCGATACAGAGGGTGCAGCTTCAGGGACGCCGACAGAGGCGGAGGAGCTTGATTCCGATGATGAGGTCGATCCTCTGGTGGAGGTTGCACAGTTTGAGCTGAGACAGCGATCTCAGGCTCAAACTCAGGCCCAGGGAGAGTCTTCCTCTTCCGTGCCTCTCCCGACTGTTCATGAGTTATTACTGGAGGAGAGGGAGGCTTGGATCAGACTCGAGGGCCGAGTGGACCACATGACGAAGTTGCTAGAGGCTATTCTGATTCAGTTGGGGGTTGATCATTCCTTACATACACCTCCACCTCACGCTACTCCTGCTACCACTGTCCCACCTACCACTACTCCCCCTACTGCACATACTACTGTCGATCCATCCGCAGCTGATCCCCCATTGCCACCTGCTGATCCTGCTGCACCATCTTCCTTAGCAGCACCATTTTCTGCGGAGCCTCCACTTCCACCACCTCCAGTCATGACTGAGAGTGACCCGGCGACGGCTAGTACTGTTGCTGAGGGTGGAGTTGAGGATACCCCCGATGCACCGATCGAGATATTATCAGGTGTTGCGGAGGATGTGTAGGTCTTGATTTTGAGAGTGTTTGGAGAGTTTTGCTGTATTTTTTTTTCTTATTTATATCTCTCTACTCTTCTTTTGTCTTTTGGATTTTAGTACTGTGGTAATCCTTGTGGGTATTTGTTTTTGTTGGTTGGTTTAGTTTGTGTGCATTTTATTATCACTGCTCTGTCATTCTCATTATCTTATCTTTCCAGTGATGTTTTTTTTTTTTTTGTTATTATTTATAGATCATATGCTCATTTTACGTTTGTATATCTTTCGTTTGATCTTGGTTGCTTGGAGATTGTATATTTCTTTACAGATTGTTACGCTTGCAGTCATTGCGTTGCTTTCGCTGGTGATATCTTTTTATCTATTGTTGAAAATCAACTCCTGTGGTCATCGCGATTTTCAGTTGGGGGTGGGATGTAAATAGATTATCACCTGAGCATGTTTTACGTTATTTAGCAATCTGATTTATTTAATTGTACATTGAATACAATCATAAATGCGCACGTAAACGAAGAAATTTTAACGTAATTTCAATTTTAAAAAAAAAATAAAAAATTTCAGTTATTATGAACTTTATTGGTGGAATACTTTTAAATATTCTCCCTTGTTTGACTGTTATCAAGCGATGATACATTCATGTTAATCTCATCCTTTTATGAATTACATTCACGCGTTTTCTAATGTCACTAAGACGAATGCATATGTTTAACATTCTAGTATCCAAATCATTTGCACATGTTAAGAGCTATGCAGAAAACTGAAATTAGAGTTAATATGACTTTTATGCTTCAATGAATAACTAGTGGAAACTAACAACCCTTAGTGAGCTTTTGAACCCCATCTTCAATTTTGAGGGAATTGTCACATTGATTCGAATTGTTTTTCTTGAATGTACTTTAAATTCGTTGGATAGTCTCAAAATTCTTCATTTAGGCTGCTTATTAGAGGAGAACGTTCAAGATTTACCAATTAAAACTCAATGAACACTGAAGTGCTAAAACTAAGAAGCTAAGAAAATGATTTAAGCCATCCTTATTCATTTTGTTTATACCTATATCAACATCCAAGAACCTTCTAGCCCACACTGATTGACTATTGCCAATATGCAAGTCTAAAACCCCTTATCTTATACTTTAACCGTTATAAACCCGATTGCACATCTGATGTGACTAAAAAATTGTTGAGGTATGTGATGAGAAGGGAGCAGTTGTGGAAGTGATTGCATAAAAAGAAAATATGCAAGGAGATGTTGAAAGGTTAAAAAAAAAAAAAAAAAAAAAGTAAAGTAAAGAGAAATATATATGAAAATAGAGGATGGTTGGAATGAAGAAGAAATAAATGCAACCAAATGCCAAGGATGTGCAATTTCTTACCCCTCTTATCTTTATCTCACTAAATAAAGGCCAAATTGTCTAAGCCTTAATGATTCTTGATGACGTAGTTTGAATATGAAAGTGTAAGTTGAGTTATCCACGGTATTTCGCTCCTCTAGTAAGTGGTATTCCTTTCACGAGACTATATTACTCTAAATGTTCGTCCTTTATCGAGTTCGGTGTGAAACACTAGTAGCCAGAACATCACTCTTATTAAAGTTTTCACACCAGGAGCGATCATTTCCCAACAAGTTTCTGTGAGATGTACATTTTTGAGTGCAAACCCATGTGAGAATTGAGTTGAAACTACAAGTTCCAAGAGTATAATAGTCTAAACAATTCTAAATAAAGTTGGATGCATAACTATTGATTTCACACACACACGGATACATGAATGTAATGCATATGTATATTTATTTTGGTGACAAGAGGAACATGTGGATTTCGTCATGGTTTGTATGAGGTTGATATGTTATGTGGAGCTAAATTGATAGTTGAATGGGAAAGAATGTTTATAAGTTTTTCTATATCTTTTTGAGCTTAAAATTTAGAATTTTGTGGGTAGATTCACTGCAAACCCTCACGAGACAACACTCGTCCACTAGGGAAACCTAGGGGTTTAACGGCTTGTTGTATTTGCTAAATGCAACCGCGATTCCTGCGACAGTGAGTTAGGAAGTTTCCTTTATTTTATTAGATTAGTTGCTTTAGTCTTATTGTTGTTATTTTAGTCATTGTAGTATTAGTAAGCTTGTTTTATTTTCGCTTTTTTGCTAGGGACTAGCAAATTGCTAGTTGGGGGTTGTGACAAGCGGGGGTATTTGTAAAATACAACCGCACTAAAAGAGGAAAATACACTAGAAAAGTCTACAATTCCCCTGTTTATCTGCAGTTTGAATTACAATACCAGTTTTTGCACAAATTGATTAAACTATGATAAGTGGTATTGTTTTAGTAGTTATTTGTGCAGATTACTGCTGCTGTATGTAAGATTGAAGAATGTTGATAAAAGGAAGTGCTTGAACCTGATGAAGACAACTCAAAGCTGAAGTACAGGGTTCGAGCGATCGAGACAGTTTCGAGCGATCGACGTTTCGATCGATCTAGTGTCATTCAAGCGATCGAAGTTTCTGAAAGTTCAATCGATCGAGAGAAGTTCGATCGATCGAACATGCCTTTTATCAGATTATACATGCACGCAGCAGAAACGGGTTTTTGAACCCTAGCATTAGGTCGAGTCTATATATAATCATTTTGTTTACGTCCCAAAGGACGCCCAACTTTGTTTCATCAGTTTTTATAGAGAGTAGAGAGTTTTCTTGTGGTTTTTGTAGGTTTTTATCAAGATTTACCATTGTAGCTTGGATTCTTGAGGTTTAATAGTAGTTGTTTCCTCCAGGTTACTTCGTTTTATTTCTGTTTACATTCTGCACTTATTCGTTCGTAGTTTAACCTTCAATATTGTAGTATTACATGCTAGATAAATTAAAATCCTTGATTTTTTTAGTTTTCATGAAAAACATGCAAACAAACATGACTTTAATGAACTTTTACGTTAAAAATACATTTGAGACTTCCCAGATCATGTCTGAGTAGTCCGGGGTTGGGAAATCGCGATGAAACCGTGATTTCAGACCTCTGCCATGCAGTATTTTTATTTCTGTATTCGATCGATCGAATGTAGTTCGATCGATCGGACCAGAGACATAGTCGAGCGATCGAAGATATTTTGATTGATCGAGAGATGAAGAAGTTCGATCGATCGAAAGCGCGTCGATCGATCGAGGTCTCAGATTCTTGAGGACATCTAATATAGTATCCCAAGACTTTCTGCTTTACTGATTCGTTATCAAACTGTCCCCAAATGCTCAGTTTGTCAAAACAGTCTTTAAACTTTAAGCCTTAAGGCATTTTCTTTCAATATATTTTGCAAACCACCCTCAATGCTAATACCATTGTAGGTGAGAGTCTTAACTATTGAATCAAACCACCTTTGCGTACTTCACACTTAGTTGTGATGATATAGTCCCGGTCATGAAAGGACTATTGATTCTATATCCTTAGAGAGGTACGGGATACTGTAGAAGTTGCCCTCCGTTGAGCTTAATTGCATTTGCATGGTAGATGGCTGAATCATAGTGGATTCGCGTGATCCCAACACTTTCTGTTATTAAGAAAAACCATTTTCAAATCTCGCTTTAGTTAAATAGTTAATCATTAGTTTATTTAATTTAGTTGCTTTTAAGTTAGTAGTTGTTAATTGTAGAATTTTGTGTTCTACACTTCCCTTTAAATATTGAATTTTCTTTTCTTTTAGAGTCTAATCTAAGTAATTTAATTCTCATCCTTCCCTGTGGGATCGACCTGGGCTTACCAGTTACTACTTGCACGTCCACCTACACTTGGGTGTTGCAAAAGAGCGCACAAGATTATTCTCGTGTCAACAATATCCATGGTAATTTGAAAAGTGACACTTCAGTTCAGCGATTCATGCATCTATGACTAGGCACATCAGATTAGGCAAAATGAGACTTCATTCCATCAGTAGAGAAGGATTACAGATTTATTAACAACTCGATGACAAACAGACTCGACTAGACTCGACCTGGTCTTAAATGGAATGTCATAGTGACTCACTTATTCTTTTTATTTCTTTTTCTAAAGAGCATCCTCATTTGGTTTTCTAGCAAGAGTCCCAAACACCATTACTTCACTTGCACAGGTTCAACATTCGTGGGTCTCAGCAAAGGGGATCATTCGAGCGGTTGGTCCAAGCCAAGATAAGAGATGGCATTAGGATGGGGTGCATCCTCTATGAGGTTCTGAATGTCATGGCGGAGGCGGATGCACTGATCGGTGGCATGGCCTAGATTTTGGTGGTAAGCACATTGTAGGCTCATGTTGTAGTGAGAGGGTATGGATCCGGTAGTGGTTTGTGAGGGAGGAGCTGCAGGTGGCCCTTTTTGAGTAGGTGGTCTAAGGCTGTGGAGAGGGGAATATCAAGTCTGGAGAATTTGCGAGGGCCTTTAGGGCGATTTGGTGGAATAGACTAGTATGGACGGAGAGGGTAGGCCATTGGTTGGTGGTTAGGTGCATGGATATCTGGGGAGTCTAGGGAGTAGTTGGGTCCCTTGGACTGGTGTTGGGGTTCATTATTCCTGCACTTTCCTTCTTTGATGGCATCCTTTATTCTGGTGAGCTTGTTAAGAGCTTCTTGATCCAAACTATGTATCCAAAGATCAGCTAATTTTCCAAGCCATTCAGTACAATGTGCTGGCCGGGAAGATAGCAGAATCGAGGGTGGTGGGTTAGCCTAATGCCGTATCATATCTGTCATTTTCGCAAGCTCGTCCCTGATCTTCTCAACAGCAGGTTCCATAGCGGTCATTTTAGCATCCACAGTTATTCTGATTAGTTGATTATTCGGTGTACGAGTCCAAGCGGAGTGAATGCGGACTTCTGGTCTCATTTTCTCAAGAAATCCTAGGACCTGGGTGAGGTGATCCGAAAGCTGAGTCATAGTGGTTCTCATCATGGCGACTCAAGTTTCCAAGCTTTTTGTGATCCATAGGTTTGTTTCCGGGAAGGCTATTAATCCAAAGAAGAAAACGTAGCAGGACGACATTTAGGACCTGTGATGTCCTACAAATTGAAATGACAAGGATCAGACTCGGAGGATGAAGATCGATGATCATGTGATGATGAGAAGGGATAGGCTGTGTGGACTTATGAGATATATGTGCATGCAAACTGACACGAATTGTGTATGCATATGAGACAATCATGCGGATGCAAGCCATAATCTATATGATGCCCCTACTTCTAACATATAACAATTAAGCAAGTAAGGTCCTATCCATACAGAGTGTGCTAACCTTTCTTTCTAGTATGATCACCAAGGGATAACAGGGACTTCCGGGATACTTCGGGAATTTTGGATAGAGTTTCTGGGAGAAACAGGGATTTGGAAAATTCGGAGAAATTTCTAGAAGTCATTTGAGTTTCTAGGAGAAATAGGAATTTCTGGTTGATTTGGACTGAGCTTCTAGGAGAAACTGGTATTTTGGGTATTTCTGATAAATATGGGTAGAGTTTCTAGGAGAAACAAGTATATCTGGGCATTTCTGGGTGATTTGGGCAGAGTTTTTGGGAGAAACAAGTACTATGGGTACTTCTGGGAAATTTGGATAGAGTTTCTAGGAGAAACAAGTATGTCTGGGCATTTCTAGGTGATTTAGGCAGAGATGCTGGGATTTTTGAAGAATCTGGGAGATTTGGACGGAGCTTCTGGGAAAAACTGGTTAATATGGTTATATCTGTGATATCTGGACAGAGTTTCTGGAAGAAACTGGTTAATATGGTGAGTTTCTGAGAAATTGGAATTTCTGGGAAGCTTGGGTAGAGGTTCCGGAGAAATATGGATTTTCTGGAATTTTAGGTGAAACAAAGATACCTAGGGAGTTCATAGGACTTCTGGGAGAAGCGGAAATATCTGGGTGATTCGGACAAGCATTTTTGGGGAAGTCTGGGAGATCTTGGTAGGGTTTGGAAAAAGGGGTTTCTAGAAAATCTGGTGGATTTTGGCAGAGTTTTCGGGGAGCAGAGATTTCTAGTAGAGTTTTTGGGAAACGGGAATTTCTAGGAAGTTTAGATGGATTCTGGTAGAGGTTATGGGAAATAGGAATATCTGGTTAAATTGGACAGAGTTTCTGGGAGAAATTGTTATATCTGGGAAATCTGGGAGATTTGGATGACGGTGATCATGCTGTCTAGCAAGTTTTCATACTCCTATGTCTTAGGACCAACAAACAAGGTTTGCGGTGTATATCTTTATGAACGTGGAGCAGACATCTTTGTCATGGTGCCTAGGCAGGTCAACTCAATGTGATCACATGTGAGTGATTGCCTTGGGGATCATAAGAAAGAGGTTCTGCCTCATGTCACATAAGCATCTACACCGCGCAGGTAATCCCGTCAGGGCATACAGCAGTTATATCACATTGTCCTCTCTGAAAAGATAAATCAACAGTCCTATGAAAGGTTCTACAGGAATCTATATGCAAAGGCTGGGTTTAGTCAAAGAGGGTCCGTTGATGAGAGTTCCAATATACCGTCAGAGAGACAGTACGGAAGTGTTACTCTTTTTGATATACCTTGGAAGGTACAGTATCAACGGTGACTTGTGCCCTGGCACAGTAAAACCTGAACAATGTTAGCGCCGCGTTTCAGACACAGTCGGAGGGGGGAAATGCAAGAGTGCAATGCGGTGAACCAAACACAGTAAAAAGATGATTTTAAGGATGCTTCTTATGAGTCAAACCTCTGTATTATTTTGTTTTAAAATAAAAATCCCCAGCAGAGTCGCCAGATTGTGGACACGCGGGATCGCTCAACTATCCACTTGTTTTTGTTTGAAATTGATTTGGATCAAAGAAAGAAAATGGTCTGTTGAAAATAGATACAGAGTCGCCACTTGGTCTTTAAAGAACCAAGAAACCTAATTTTGACTCACCCAAACGGATAAAGGGCACCGACCCTTCATAACCAAAGAACTTGGCTCGGGGTTTTGGTATGAGAGAGGAAGGAGCCTTTGTCGCGACTAAAACACCCTCAACTCGCTCCGTCTTTCGACGGGCCTCAATTAGCATCCAAATAATCATCTTATACTATGTATGGTTCGACAATTAATACTATGATAGTATATTACATCACATAAGAAACTTGAAATGGAAGATCTAAAGATAAAATATCATTCATAAGATCTAAGCCAAGTATCACACAATGCAAAGGTGAAAGATCACACAAACAAACCTAGGAAAAAATCGTCTAATCACATATCAAGTAATCAAGTTTTCCTAATCTAAAAGGGTACATGAATTGTTCTTGAAACAAATAAATCGAAAGGATCAAAGTATGCTTAGCAAGCTAGAATGATGCATGCTAATCTTTGAGAAGAGAAGATCTCTCAATCCCCGGGATGGATGAGAAAGGATGATTAGATCGAGGGGAAGCATGAACATGTGATCATGATCATTCCTTATAATCTTCTTAGATTAGGAGTTACAAAAACCCCAAATCTTTGCATAGATGCAATGTATGTATCTAAAATGTGTAAAGGTTGTAGTGTGCTTTGTGTTCATGGATTCCTAGAATGACTTAGAAGTCTAGAATGTGTATGAATAAATGAATGAATTCAAAATGGGATATGTACAAATGTATTATGAACTACTTCCTAAGATATGAACTAATTTGGAATGCATATAAGCATCAAATCAAAGAATGAAAGTTAAAATGTGCTTGCTGTGAATAGTGGACAGAACAGTAACTAGATCTTTTGAAAATTTAAAAGAGGAGTTAGGAATGTTTTCAATGCATGATTATTCATGGAGATATTCCTTATTGTGTCTAGAACACAACCCAAAAATCCAATCTTTAATAACTATCACAGATTGAGAGAAATCATATAGACAATGGAGGTCACTCAGAAACAGAGTCCGTACTATCGAATGAAATGTTGAAAAATCTTAGAAAATGAAAGCAAATGATCTAGAGGCCCATTTTATACAGAACGTTTCCTAAGACATTGAAGTTTAAGGGAAAAATAAGTTAGGACCACCCCTTTTGGAAATGTTTTCTGAAAACGAAGCTGGAAGTCAAACAAGCTGCTGTGACAGTAGAGGCCGAATGTCTTGAAGGAATGTTTGGGTCCAAATGGACCACTTTCAAGTTCTTCCAAGTCAAGCCAAAAATCATGGATGTTCTATAATGAGTTAGAAAGAATTTCCAAGTGGTCTTGCATTCATGCATTGAGTATTGAACTCAAAATAATTCCTTGAAGTTAAGTGACTCACTGTTTTGAGGGTTTTGAGAAAAACAAGGTTTATTTCTTGAAATCAAAATGAGGGGTTTAAGAGGGGGGTTTTGAAATGGGGGTTTTGAAAGTATACTTCCAGAACTTGGATGAATATTCTAACCACTTGGAATATCAATTCCTAACTCATTTCAAGAACTTCCCAAGTATTTGCAAAGCATGGTTATATTTGGAAACCAAACTCAAGAATCTATGGGAGTATGATACATGAAAGGATAGATGATATATGATATGATATAGCATGCTAAAAGTGGTAAAGAACATGTGCATGGGATATGGGTTCATCTAGATACAAGAGAGTGTTGCATCAAAGTGTGAAAGTCAAAAAAGTGAAATGCTGTGAATAGTGGACAGACTGTATGCATTACTTTATAACATTATAATGGGAGAACAAACATGCCTAGGAAAATGTGGGAAAAATCAGAGATCATCCTTATTGTGTCTAGAAAATAACCCAAAAAGCAAAACCTCAATAGCTATCACACATTAAAAGAAATAAATCAGAATGTACACATGACTCAGAAACAAAAGCTGCACTGTTGACTGATTTTGTATGATTTTTCATAAATCAATGAAATGATTTATGATAACCCATTATATACCAAAGGTTTCCTAAGACACACAAGTTTCATAAAAAAATAGAAAAAATATATGTACAGTGATGAAAACATCCAGAATAATTGCAAAAAGTCAGGTAAACATTCTATGAGAACAGAGGCAGATTATGAATATGAACTTCTTAAATCCCAAAATAATATTTTCACATTTCTATAATTGATTGGAAAAATTGGAGATAAACTATGATGTCTTAGGAAGATTTTCCAAGTGGTTTCATCATCATAACTCAAGTATTTAATTCAAAACAAATCTTTGAATCTGAACAGCTCACTGTTTTGGATCATTCTTGAAGAAAATGGATTTGGGTTTTGAAATAGAGTTTGAGTTCTTGATTGGGGGTTTTGAAATAGATGTTCAAAGCATGAAATTAAACTCTTGAGATGACCATGTGACCACTTAGAACCTCATCCAACCTTGAATCATCAAAGAACTCCCAATATTATTTCCACAAACATAGTTTTGTTTGGGAATATGACTTCAAGAATACATATGAATGTATTGAAGGTAAAATCATCATCCATCAAACATGTCTTTGAGGTCAAGAGCTACTATCCATAAGGATTCACTCTCCTCAAACAACATGTCATCTAGATGATGATGAACAACTAAATAATCAAAGAAAAGTCACAAAGAAATGAGGTTATGAGAGAGATGAACATCAAAGTAAACAAGCATTCAAATAGCAATCAATAGTTGATAATCATTGAGATATTGGACTTGTAGCTTGGTGTTTCACTCATATATGGAGACATTTGGACATGGAAGTAGCTTCCTATCTCATGAATACTCAAGAATAGTGGTGAAAGAAATGTTTGGATGATTGAAGTTTTGATAGCAAACTCAAGTAAAAAGAAAACTCACTTTGATGGAGAAAATAGAAGAAGAAGACTACTTATTCTCTTTCTCTCTCTATATTTCTCTAGAGTTTCTTCCTAAGCTCTCTCTAAGCTTCCATGTCTCTCCCTAAATGGAAGTAAATGGCTTCTTTTATAGGCAAAGGAGGGGTGGTAAATGGAGTTTTAAAAAGTTTAAAATGGTCTCCCATTGGTCCAAAATAAGCTGGGAACCAAAACTACGTCGTTTTGATTTCTAATATATCAAATTGGACCCACAAAATAAATTACAAAAGTGGACTGTTCTGGGTACTGGGCCTGTGGCGCGGCGGCACTGCTCCTCCTTCGTCCAGATAATGCTGTTTAGGCCCCCAGAGGTTCCGGTATTCGCGAAAAGGCCCTATTTCGTCCGAAATTCACAGAAAATGTATACGAACTCCAAATTAAGGTTGTGATATACTGTTGGAAAGGTAATGGAGTCTAATTTACATAAAAAATAGTTCAGAGATAGGTCACTTTGAAAAGTTTTGCGGTATTTGCGATAAAAGTCGATTTAATCGTCTTTTTCTCCTTCGGAAATTCATAATAAATCCATTTTAAATCCAGAAATTATGTGCGATATACCATTGGAAAGCTATTGACCTCTAGTATCCATGAAAAATGTTTGAAAAATGATACGGTGCTCCTGTTCTAAAGTCAAATTTTGGTCAAACTGGTCAAACCTAGGATTCCCGGGAAGATCTAGAAACCTCTGGGAGCTCCCAGGAGCCGACGTTTTTGCTCGATTTTCTTTTAAAACTCATTTTAATACTTTACACATGATCTAGAATGATTCCGACAAATTTGGACGTTTTTGGTCAAACTTGGTCAAACCTTGGTCAAACTTGGTCAAACCGTGGTCAAACCGGTCAACGGGGACTTTCCGGGACTTTCGGAGGTCTCTGGGAGCTGACGATTTCATTTGATTTTACTTAATAACTCATTTTTTTTACTTTTCTTACAACATAGCATGTTTCCAAAACTTTTGGACCAAATCTGGGAGTTTTCGGGCTTTTACATTCTGAGCATTTTGAGAAATATAGCTAACTTCCAAGAGTCCTTTTGAGTCTTTTTCGATCATTGTGAAGCATCAAGCTATGGGTCTTCTAAATCTGATAGCCGACGAAATGGGGTGTCTACAATAATACATAGTTTTTATATTAACACAGGATCACGTGTCCTTATTTAATGAGTATTAATTTCTATTTTCAAATAAATAATTTATTAGCCTGTGTGAGGGTGTCACTCTCGGTGTTTTGGAAATTGAATATTAGTCTGGATACATGCTCTGGATTAAATATTTGGTTGTTCAAAAAATCGGGGTGTGACAATTTGGTATCCGAGCATATGGTTAGCTTAGCGAGTCTAGGTGATCCTCGGATTGTGGACTAGATGTTGGTCAGAGCTATAGGTCGCAGATTTATTTGGGTTTCGAGTTATGTGTGCTTATGTATTATCCATGTGTTGCCTACTTGTTATTTAATTATTTTCAATCGATTCATTGCATAACTTTTCGAGTTTATCATTACATGTTAATTTGTTGAAATCATTTACTATATTATGAGTCTCATAGTAGTGCATATATATTTTGTGACATGTTGGAGAAGTAGCGGGGGAGTTGGAGTTTTGAACAAGCAGTGAAATTCTGACGTGATATCGAATTATTTTCTTCAAGCTATTATTATCAGACAGTTGTCTAATTATCATCCAGCTGAATTATTATTCAATCGGAGGATCGGGATTTCTATTATTATTTGCAAGACTTCTATTATTTATATTACTCTTATCTGGCCAGTTTTGGTGGACATTATTATTATCGGCACTCTGGATTTCTTATTATGAAGCTGTTATTATCGATTGGTATTCTACTACTGCATCTCTCTCGTATATCTCCGTGTGAAAATTTTATACATTTTTTGAGAGCATATATTGAGCCGGCAGAATTCTTATGTCTACAACCTCTTATGGATCTAGACGGGTAATCTTATTCTCAATGCAAGCTTATGGAAGATTTTGAAGCTATTGGTTTGAGTGGTAAGTATTGGGTATTCCGATGAGAAGTGGTACGGGACACGGTAAAAGGTGAACAGGAGCATATAGTTGCATTTAAGTAAATTGCACTTCTATGCGATAAACATGTTTTTGGTAGTACCTATGTGCTTAAATGAAATTGTGGGCTTACTCTTATCGGTGTTTATTTCTTTTTGTGTTCATCTTCCTCTAAATCTCGGGACGAGATTTCTTTTGAGAGTTGTACAATGTAACACCCATTATAAAAAAATTAAAAAAAAAAAAAACAATTAATTTATTTTAAAAGACGCAATTTTTACAATTATGTAGGTATGTACATATTTTATATGTACACGCTCCCAAATTTCGGGACGAAATTTCTTTAAGGAGGATAGAATGTAATAACCCTAAAATTTCTAAGTGTGAAAATAATTATTTTAATAACCTTAAAATTTCTAAGTGCGTGAATAATTATTTTAATTATTATTTTCAGTTAGCAATATTATATGAGTGTTCTTGTTTAAAGATTTTAAGTTTGGAGAACCCAAGAATTAAATTGCTAGTAAGCATATTTAATTTGTTACTAATACCAGTAATATTTCCCCGATTGTTTTTTGTATTATTAAAATTTCTAATGTTTCATTATTATTAAGACATGACATTTTGATCTTTAATTAAATTGTATGATAGATAATTTGTATGACTGAGTTACAATTTTTTTAGAATGACGAGTTTAGTGTCGGGTAGTGTTTTGGGGCCCACAAGTAAGTTAATTAGTGAATTTAACAAGAAAATTAAGTACTCGGGGTATGAGTACCATTTGGGTTAGTTATTTTAGTGGTTTAGATTGCATTCTGTGCTCATATAGGTCTCTTTTGCGAGCCCAGAAGAAAAAAAATGGGATTCTTGTGTAGTCAAGTGTTAGTAGTTTTATAAACCTAGTTAGGAGAGTATGATATCCATATATCATTAACCCTATCCACCAAAAAAGAGAACAGACGTGTGTGTGTGTGTGTGAGAGAGATTGAGAGAGAGAGAGAGAGAGAAGAAGAAGAAGAAGAAATGAGAAGGGTCTCGGGTTCGTGGACACGTGTGGAATCGCAGGGCGTTCGTGGTTGTTAATTTTTGATCAACTAGGTGAGTTAAAATTTATTTTTGGGTATATGTATATACACGTATGTATATGTATGTGCAAGAGAATCCAATCATTTCTTGTTAATTTTGTGGTTGGTGTTAAATTGTGTGTTGATCTTCATTCGTTATTATTGAATGATAAATACATATTTTTCTTCATGTGATTTTATGAATGTGATCTCGGTGTATTTGGATAGATCATGTGGATAGTTAATTTGATAAATACACAGAGGGGAATAATTTTGATAATGAATAAATAATAGAAAATTCATTTCATTTTTTATTTTAACAGTTGCAGAAACTTTAAAAAAAATATTATAAAACCATGGCTTAGAATTATGGAATTTTGTTCGCGGTGGCCTATAGGTAACGTGATTCTGCACAACTTTCAACCAATAGAGTTTTACCCGATTATGCACCTTTTGGGCAGAAATTTACAATTTCAGTAGCAGTGAAAAATGTTTAAGTAAATACTTTACGATATGAGAATGTGAATTTTTATTATGTGTTTCTTGTAGGCTAATATTGAATGTTGGGTTGAAATTATTCTACCTGAAATAAGTGACCTTAGTTTGTGGTCATTTTGATAAAAAGGAGTAAATTCAATACATTCAATAGAATATTGAGAATCTTGTAATTTGATTGGAAATTATTGAGGGAAGATTGTTATGAGCTAATTGATAAAACCCTTTTATTGTAAAAAATTGGAATGCATCTAAAGGTTAGAGATGTGATTAGAATATGATGAGACGGAACTATGTGATAAAAGTGAAATTCACAATTTTTGGGATAATACAAACGATAAGTGATAATCGCAACATAATTCCTTAGTAGTGTTCACTACTCCCCGTTGTTGCGTTATTGTGTGTGGTAGCTCGCACTCTTTTGCCAGTGGCTTCGTGATCAAGCTGGCTTAAGACTTGTTGAGTGTACTTTTGCCAGTGGCTTCGTGATCAAGCTGGCCTAAGCCTTATGCTCGGCTTATATTGTATAGATGTCTAGGCATATTGACCAACCTTCCGTTGTGTATACCTGGTTTGGTTGATACCCCAACCAAACTGGCACCGGAGTGGATGTTGGTAGTATGTCTTGGCACACATGGGATATATGTGTGTGCTGTACCATGGAGGGTGGCCAAGTGGTGAAGCTAGGAAATGCAAAGATAAATTTAAGGCTAATAAGTAATGAATATGGATTATTTCATAAGACTGATAAGCGTGGAATAATGAATGCGACGTATGAGTTAGAATGTGGACGGTTTGTACACGGAATTGTTTGCTTGGTTTGTGATCATTCAATTTACAAGATGGTGGGCCCACTAATGTTTTACAAGTTTGGATCACCATAAGTAGATGGGTATGTATGAAATCGTAGTAGCTTTGGGTTTTGGGCATGAAACTACTTGCCACCACATAAATGGAAACTACCCTTTTGTCCAAATATGTGTGTGGAACTACCTGTCTTGGCCCAATAGTGTTGTAATGTGGTTTGTAGTCTACGGGTTCAGGTTGGAGCCCTCAGATTTTATAATTTTTGTTTAACTCATACCAGTCATGTGACTGACCCGAGTGTGTTATGCATCCGAGTGCGTTTCTGTTTGAAACGTAGTTGGATGACATGTGCAGGATATCGCTTTTGATGATGTGACCGTTGTGTTTGGCTGTGGAGTCTTTGGGCATTGGAATGTTGTAGTTGCTCTAACCATCGGATGTATAGAATTTACTTTTTTTTAATTTTCTTCTCGCTGAACTTTGTAAGAAATTTTATTTAATGAACTTTGTATTCTTTTTGTAAATTAAAATGGTATTATATTTGTAATGGAATATTATTTCTTTTATAATGAAATGGAGGATTGGGAATATAAGTTTAATAATACATAGTTTTTATATTAACACGAGATCACGTGTCCTTATTTAATGAGTAATAAATTATATTTTTAAATAAATTATTTATTAGCCTATGTGAGGGTGTCACTCTTGGTGTTTTGGAAATTGGATATTAGTCTGGATACATGCTCTGGATTAAATATTTGGTTGTTCAAAAAATTGGGGTGTGACAATTTGGTATCCGAGCATATGGTTAGCTTAGCGAGTCTAGGTGATCCTCGGATTGTGGACTAGATGTTGGTCAGAGCTATAGGTCGCAGATTTATTTGGGTTTCGAGTTATGTGTGCTTATGTATTATCCATGTGTTGCCTACTTGTTATTTAATTATTTTCAATCGATTCATTGCATAACTTTCCGAGTTTATCATTACATGTTAATTTGTTGAAATCATTTACTATATTATGAGTCTCATAGTAGTGCATATATATTTTGTGACATGTTGGAGAAGTAGCGGGGGAGTTGGAGTTTTGAACAAGCAGTGAAATTCTGACGTGATATCGAATTATTTTCTTCAAGCTATTATTATCAGACAGTTGTCTAATTATCATCCAGCTGAATTATTATTCAATCGGAGGATCGGGATTTCTATTATTATTTGCAAGACTTCTATTATTTATATTACTCTTATCTGGCCAGTTTTGGTGGACATTATTATTATCGGCACTCTGGATTTCTTATTATGAAGCTGTTATTATCGATTGGTATTCTACTACTGCATCTCTCTCGTATATCTCCGTGTGAAAATTTTATACATTTTTTGAGAGCATATATTGAGCCGGCAGAATTCTTATGTCTACAACCTCTTATGGATCTAGACGGGTAATCTTATTCTCAATGCAATCTTATGGAAGATTTTGAAGCTATTGGTTTGAGTGGTAAGTATTGGGTATTCCGATGAGAAGTGGTACGGGACACGGTAAAAGGTGAACAGGAGCATATAGTTGCATTTAAGTAAATTGCACTTCTATGCGATAAACATGTTTTTGGTAGTACCTATGGGCTTAAATGAAATTGTGTGCTTACTCGTATCGGTGTTTATTTCTTTTTGTGTTCATCTTCCTCTGTATCTCGGGACGAGATTTCTTTTGAGAGTTGTACAATGTAACACCCATTATAAAAAAAAAATAAAAAAAAAAATAATTGCATTTATTTTAAAAGACGCGATTTTTGTAATTAAGTAGGTATGTACATATTTTATATGTACACGCTCCCAAATTTCGGAAAGAAATTTCTTGAATGAGGATAGAATGTAATAACCCTTAAATTTCTAAGTGTGAAAATAATTATTTTCATAACCCTAAAATTTCTAAGTGTGCAAATAATTATTTTAATAATTATTTTCAGTTAGCAATATTATATGAGTGTGCCTGTTTAAAAATTTTAAGTTTGGAGAACCCATGAATTAAATTGCTAGTAAGCATATTTAATTTGCTATTAATACCAGTAATATTTCCCCGATTGTTTTTGTATTATTAAAATTTCTAATATTTCATTATTACTATGACATGTCATTTTGAGCTTTAATTAAATTGTATGATAGATTATTTGTATGACTGAGTTACAATTTTTTTAGAATGACGAGTTAAGTGTCGGGTAGTGTTTCGTGGCCCACAAGTAAGTTAATTAGTGAATTTAACATGAAAATTAAGTACCCGGGGTATGAGTACCATTTAGGTTAGCTATTTTAGTGGTTTGGATTGCATTCTTGGCTCATATAGATCTCTTTTGTGAGCCCATAAGAAGAAAAACGGAATTCTTGTGTAGTCAAGTGTTATTAGGTTTACAAACCTAGTTAGGAGAGTATGTTATCCATATATCATTAACCCTATCCACCCAAAGAGAGAACAGACGTGTGTGTGTGTGTGTGTGAGAGAGAGAGAGAGAGAGAGAAGAAGAAGAAGAAGAAGAACAAGAACAAGAACAAGAAGAACAAGAAGAAGAAGAAATAAGAAGGGTCTCGGGTTCGTGGACACGTGTGGAATCGCAGGGCGTTCGTGGTTGTCGATTTTTGATCAACTAGGTGAGTTTAAAATTTATATTTGGGTATATATATACGCGTATGTATATTTATGTGCAAGAGAATCCAATTATTTCTTGTTAATTTTGTGGTTGGTGTTAAATTGTGTGTTGATCCTCATTGTTATTATTGAATGATAAATACACATTTTTCTTCATGTGATTTTATGAATGTGATCTTGGTGTATTTGGATAGATCATGTGGATAGTTAATTTGATAAATACACAGAGGGGAATAATTTTGATAATGAATAAATAATAGAAAATTCGTTTTATTTTTTATTTTAAGGGTGGCAGAAACTTTAAAAAAATATTATAAAACCATGGCTTAGAATTATGGAATTCTGTATGCTTTGGCCTATAGGAAACGCGATTCTGCACAACTTTCGTCTAATAGAGTTTTTCCCGATTCTGCACTTATTGGGCAGAAATATACAATTTTAGTAGCAGTGAAAAATGTTTAAGTAAATACTTTACGATATGAGAATGCGAATTTTTATTATGTGTTTCTTGTAGGCTAATATTGAATGTTGGGTTGAAATTATTCTACCTGAAATAAGTGACCTTAGTTTGTAGTCATTTTGATAAAAAGGAGTAAATTCAATACATTGAATAGTATATTGGGAATCTTGTAATTTGATTGGAAATTATTGAGGGAAGATTGTTATGAGCTAATTGATAAAACCCTTTTACTGTAAGAAATTGGAATGCATCTAAAGGTTAGAGATGTGATTAGAATATGATGAGACGGAACTATGTGATAAAAGTGAAATTCACAATTTTTGGGATAATACAAACGATAAGTGATAATCGCAACATAATTCCTTAGTTGTGTTCACTACTCCTCGTTGTTGCGTTATTGTTTTTGTTAGCTCGCACTCTTTTGCCAGTGGCTTCGTTATCAAGCTGGCTTAAGACTTGTTGAGTGTACTTTTGCCAGTGGCTTCGTGATCAAGCTGGCCTAAGCCTTATGCTCGGCTTATATTGTATAGACGTCTAGGCATATTAACCGGCCTACCGTTGTGTATACCTGGTTTGGTTGATACCCCAACCAAACTGGCACCGGAGTGGATGTTGGTAGTATGTCCGGGCACACATGGGATATATGTGTGGGCTGTACCATGGAGGGTGGCCAAGTGGTCAAGATAGGGAATGCAAAGATAGATTTAAGGCTAATAAGTAATGAATATAGATTATTTCATAAGACTAATAAGCGTGGAATAATGAATGCGACGTTTGAGTTAGAATGTGGACGGTTTGTACACAGAATTGTTTGCTTGGTTTGTGATCATTCAATTTGCAGGATGGTGGGCCCACTAATGTTTTACAGGTTTGGCTCACCATAAGTAGATGGGTAAGTATGAAATCGTAGTAGCTTTGGGTTTTGGGCAAGAAACTACTTGCCACCACAGAAATGGAAACTACCCTTTTGTCCAAATATGTGTGTGGAACTACCTGTCTTGGCCCAATAGTGTTGTAATGTGGTTTGTAGTCTACGGGTTCAGGTTGGAGCCCTCAGATTTTATTATTTTTGTTTAACTCATACCAGTCATGTGACTGACCCAAGTGTGTTATGCATTCGGGTGCGTTTTTATTTGAAACGTAGTTGGATGACATGTGCAGGATATCGCTTTTGATGATGTGACCGTTGTGCTTGACTGTGGAGTCTTTGGGCATTGGAACGTTGTAGTTGCTCTGACCATCGGATGTATAGAATTTATTTTTTTTAATTTTCTTCTCGCTGAACTTTGTAAGAAATTTTATTTAATGAACTTTGTATTCTTTTTGTAAATTAAAATGGTATTATATTTGTAATGGAATATTATTTCTATTATAATGAAATGGAGGATTGGGAATATAAGTTTAATAATACATAGTTTTTATATTAACACAGGATCACGTGGCCTTATTTAATGAGTATTAAATTCTATTTTCAAATAAATTATTTATTAGCCTGTGTGAGGGTGTCACTTTCGGTGTTTTGGAAATTGAATATTAGTCTGGATACATGCTCTGGATTAAATATTTGGTTGTTCAAAAAATTGGGGTGTGATAGTTTGGTATCAGAGCATATGGTTAGCTTAGCGAGTCTAGGTGATCCTCAGATTGTGGACTAGATGTTGGTCAGAGCTATAGGTCGCGGATTTATTTGGGTTTCGAGTTATGTGTACTTATGTATTATCCATGTGTTGCCTACATGTTATTTAATTATTTTCAATCGATTAATTGCATAACTTTCCGAGTTTATCATTACATGTTAATTTGTTGAAATCATTTACTATATTATGAGTCGCATAGTAGTGCATACATATTTTGTGACATGTTGGAGAAGTAGCGGCGGAGTTGAAGTTTTGAACAAGCAGTGAAATTCTGGCGTGATATCGAATTATTTTCTTCAAGCTATTATTATCGGACAATTATCTAATTATCATCCAGCTGAATTATTATTTTATCAGAGGATTGGAATTTCTATTATTATTTGCAAGACTTCTATTATTTATATTATTCTTATCTGGCCATTTTTGGTGGACATTATTATTATCGGCACTCTGGATTTCTTATTATGAAGCTGTTATTATCGGTTGGTATTCTACTACTGCATCTCTCTCGTATATCTCCGTGTGAAAATTTTATACATTTTTCGAGAGCATATATTGAGCCGGCAGTATTCTTATGTCTACAACATCTTATGGATCTAGGCGGGTAATCTTATTCTCAGTGGAAGCTTATGGAAGATTTTAAAGCGATTGGTTTGAGTGGTAAGTATTGGGTATTCCAATGAGAAGTGGTACGGGACACGGTATGAGATGAACAGGAGCATAGAGTTGCATTTTAGTAAATTGCACTTCTATGCGATAAACATGTTTTTGGTAGTACCTATGGGCTTAAATGAAATTGTGTGCTTACTCGTATCGGTGTTTATTTCTTTTTGTGTTCATCTTCCTCTAAATCTCGGGACGAGATTTCTTTTGAGAGTTGTACAATGTAACACCCATTATAAAAAAAATAAAAAAAACAATTACATTCATTTTAAAAGACGCAATTTTTGTAATTATGTAGTTATGTACATATTTTATATGTACACGCTCCCAATTTTCGAGACGAAATTTCTTTAAGGAGGATAGAATGTAATAACCCTAAAATTTCTAAGTGTGAAAATAATTATTTTAATAACCCTAAAATTTCTAAGTGTGTAAATAATTATTTTAATAATTATTTTCAGTTAGCAATATTATATGAGTTTGCCTGTTTAAAAATTTTAAGTTTGGAGAACCCATAAATTAAATTGCTATTAAGCATATTTAATTTGTTACTAATACCAGTAATATTTCTCCGATTGTTTTTGTATTATTAAAATTTCTAATGTTTCATTATTATTATGACATGACATTTTGAGCTTTAATTAAATTGTATGATAGATTATTTGTATGACTGAGTTACAATTTTTTTAGAATGACGAGTTTAGTGTCGGGTAGTGTTTCGGGGCCCACAAGTAAGTTAATTAGTGAATTTAACATGAAAATTAAGTACCCGGGGTATGAGTACCATTTGGATTAGCTATTTTAGTGGTTTGGATTGCACTCTGGGCTCATATAGGTCTCTTTTGTGAGCCCACAAGAAGAAAAACGGGATTCTTGTGTAGTCAAGTGTCAGTTGTTTTATAAACCTAGTTAGCAGAGTATGATATCCATATATCATTAACCCTATCCACTCAAAGAGAGAACAGATGTGTGTGTGTGTGTGTGTGTATGTGTGTGTGTGTGTGTGAGAAAGAGAGAGAGAGAAGAAGAAGAAGAAGAAGAAGAAGAAATGAGAAGGGTGTCGGGTTCGTGGGCACGTGTGGAATCGCAGGGCGTTCGTGGTTGTCGATTTTTGATCAACTAGGTGAGTTAAAATTTATATTTGGGTACATATATACACACGTATGTATATGTATGTGCAAGAGAGTCCAATTATTTCTTGTTAATTTTATGGTTGGTGTTAAATTGTGTGTTGATCCTCATTCGTTATTATTGAATGATAAATACCTATTTTTCTTCATGTGATTGTATGAATGGGATCTCGGTGTATTTGGATAGATCATGTGGATAGTTAATTTGATAAATACACAGAGGGGAATAATTTTGATAATGAATAAATAATAGAAGATTCGTTTTATTTTTTATTTTAAGAGTGCCAGAAACTTTAAAAAAATATTATAAAACCATGGCTTAGAATTATGGAATTCTGCATGCATTGGCCTATAGGAAACGCGATTCTGCACAACTTTCGTCTAATAGAGTTTTTCCCGAATCTGCACCTTTTGGGCAGAAATTTACAATTTCAGTAGCAGTGAAAAATGTTTAAGTAAATACATTACCATATGAGAATGTGAATTTTTATTATGTGTTTCTTGTAGGCTAATATTGAATGTTGGGTTAAAGTTATTCTACCTGAAATAAGTGACCTTATTTTGTGGTCATTTTGATAAAAAGGAGTGAATTCAATATATTGAATAGTATTTGGGAATCTTGTAATTTGATTGGAAATCATTGAGAGAAGATTGTTATGAGTTAATTGATAAAACCCTTTTATTGTAAGAAATTGGAATGCATCTAAAGGTTAGAGATGTGATTAGAATATGATGAGACGGAACTATGTGATAAACGTGAAATTCACAAATTTTGGGATAATACAAACGATAAATGTTAATCGCAACATAATACCTTAGTGTTCACTACTCCCCGTTGTTGCGTTATTGTTTTTGGTAGCTCACACTCTTTTGCCAGTGGCTTCGTGATCAAGCTGGCTTAAGACTATTTGAGTGTACTTTTGCCAGTGGCTTCGTGATCAAGCTGGCCTAAGCCTTATGCTCGGCTTATATTGTATAGACGTCTAGGCATATTGACCGGCCTTCCGTTGTGTATACCTGGTTTGATTGATACCTAACCAAACTGGCATCGGAGTGGATGTTGGTAGTATGTCCGGGCACACATGGGATATATGTGTGGGCTTTATAATGGAGGGTGGCCAAGTGGTCAAGCTAGGGAATGCAAAGATAAATTTAAGGCTAATAAGTAATGATTATGGATTATTTCATAAGCTTGATAAGCGTGGAATAATGAATGCAAGTTTGAGTTAGAATGTGGATGGTTTGTATACGGAATTGTTTTCTTGGTTTTTGATCATTCAATTTGCAGGATTGTGGGCCCACTAATATTTTATAGGTTTGGTTCACCATAAGTAGATGGGTAAGTATGAAATCGTAGTAGTTTTGGATTTTGGGCAAGAAACTACTTGCCACAACATAAATGAAAACTACTCTTTTGTCCAAATATGTGTGTGGAACTACTTGTCTTGGCCCAATAGTGTTGTAATGTGGTTTGTAGTCTACGGGTTCAGGTTGGAGCCCTCTGATTTTATTATTTTTGTTTCACTCATACCAGTCATGTGACTGACCCGAGTGTGTTATGCATTCGGGTGCGTTTCTGTTTGAAACGTAGTTGGATGACATGTGCAGGATATCGCTTTTGATGATGTAACCGTTGTGCTTGGCTATGGAGTCTTTGGGCATTGGAACGTTGTAGTTGTTCTGACCATCGGATGTATAGAATTTTTTTTTTCTTCTCGCTGAACTTTGTAAGAAATTTTATTTAATGAACTTTGTATTATTTTTGTAAATTAAAATGATATTATATTTGTAATGGAATATTATTTCTTTTATAATGAAATGGAGGATTGGGAATATAAGTTTAATATTACATAGTTTTTATATTATGAGTCGCATAGTAGTGGATACATATTTTGTGACATGTTGGAGAAGTAGCGGGGGAGTTGGAGTTTTGAAGCAGTGAAATTCTGGCGTGATATCGAATTATTTTCTTCAAGCTATTATTATCGGACAGTTGTCTAATTGTCATCCAACTGAATTATTATTCTATCGGAGAATTGGGATTTCTATTATTATTTGCAAGACTTCTATTATTTATATTATTATAATCTGGCCATTTTTTTCGTGGACATTATTATTATCGGCACTCTGGATTTCTTATTATGAAGCTGTTATTCTCGATTGGTATTCTACTACTGCATCTCTCTCGTATATCTCCGTGTGGTAATTTTATACATTTTTTGAGAGCATATATTGAGCCGATAGTATTCTTATGTCTACAACATCTTATGGATCTAGACGGGTAATCTTATTCTCAGTGCAAGCTTATGGAAGATTTTGAAGCTTTTGGTTTGAGTGGTAAGTATTGGGTATTCCATTGAGAAGTGGTACGGGACACGGTAAGAGGTGAACAGGACCATATAGTTGCATTTAAGTAAATTGCACTTCTATGCGATAAACATGTTTTTGGTAGTACCTATGTGCTTAAATGAAATTGTGTGCGTACTCGTATCGGTGTTTATTTCTTTTTGTGTTCATCTTCCTCTAAATCTCGGGACGAGATTTCTTTTGAGAGTTGTACAATGTAACACCCATTATAAAAAAATAATAAAAAAAAAACAATTACATTTATTTTAAAAGACGCAATTTTTGTAATTAAGTAGGTATGTACATATTTTATATGTACACGCTCTCAAATTTTGGGACGAAATTTCTTTAAGGAGGATAGAATGTAATAACTGTAGACACCCCATTTTGTCGGCTATCGGATTTAGGAGACCCATAGCTTGGTGGTTCACAATGATCGTAAAAAAAGGGACTCCTCGAAGTCAGCTCTATCTCTCAGAATGCTCAGATTGACCAAAATGCCCCTAAAAGCCCGAAGACTCCCAGATTTGGTCCCAAAGTTCTTAAAACATGCTATGTCGTAAGAAAAATGATAAAATGAGTTTTTAAGTAAAATCGGATGAAATCGTCAGCTCCCAGAGACCCCCGGAAGTCCCGGAAGTTCCCCGAAAGTCCCCGTTGACCGGTTTGACCAAGGTTTGATCAGATTTGACCGGAGTTTGACTAAGTTTGACCAAGTTTGACTGAAATCGTCCAAATTCACCGGAATCATTAGAAAAATATTAAAATGAGTTTTAAAAGAGAATCGAGCAAAAACGTCGGCTCCTGGAAGCTCCCGGAGGTTCCCAGAACTTCCCGGGAATCCCAGGTTTGACCAGTTTGACCAAGATTTGACTTTAAAATTGGGGCACCGAAACAATTTTTAAATATTTTTCATGGATACTAGAGGTCAATAGCTTTCCAACGGTATATCGCACATAATTCCTGGATTTAAAACGAATTTATTTTGAATTTCCGAAGGCGAAAAAGGCGATCAAATCGGCTTTTATCGCGAATACCGCAAAACTTTTCAAAGTGACCTATCCCCGAACTATTTTTTATGTAAAGTAGACTCTATTACCTTTCCAACGGTATATCACAACCTCAGTTTGGAGTTCATACACATTTTCTGTGAATTTCGGACGAAATAGGGCCTTTTTGCGAATACCTGAACATCAGGGGGCCTAAACAGCATTATCTGGACGGGGGAGGAGCAGTGCCGCCACGGTACTGGCCCACTGCCGCCGCGGCACTGGCCCAGTGCCGCCGCGGCACTCTCCCCCAGAGCAGTGTATTTTTGTAATTTGTTTTGTGGTCCCATTTTGATTAATTAAAAACCAAAACGACATAGTTTTATGATTTCAGATGTTTGGAGCCAATGGGAGTACTTTCTAAATCCCAAAACCACCCCAAGTTGGCCTATTTAAACCCCCCATTGCTCTTCATTTTGGGGGAGTCAAATACAAGTTTGAGAAAAGTTTGGGAGAGAAAGTTGTAGAGATAAGGTTAGAGTAGAGAGAAAAGAAGCTTTCTTCTTTGATTTTCAAAATAAAAGTGAGTTCTAAACTTTGTTTTTACTACATTACTCCCATTTACTTCAACATTCAATGCACCCAACCACCATTTTAGTGAGCATTTAAGAGAGTGAAAGCTTCTTCCATGTCCAATGTCATTACATATGAGTGAAACACCATGCTACAAGTTCAATACTTCATGAATATCATCTATTGATCATCATCTACTTGCTTGTTCATTCATTGTTTATCTCTTCTTACCTCATTTCTTTTTTTTTTTTATTTTCTTTATTTACTTACTAGTTCATCATCATCTAAATGATGACATGAAGTTTGGGGTGAGTGAATCCTTATGGATAGTAGCTCTTGACCTCAAAAACATGTTTGATAGATGATGATCATAACTTCAATACCTCCAAGGTATCCTTGAAGTGTATTGAAGTTATGCTCAAATAAAAATAAGTTTCTCCAACAATCTTGGAGGTTCTTGATGATGAGTTGAATGTTGGCATTTTAAGTGGTTATAATCTTTATTGAGTATTAAAAATGCACTTTCAAAACCTCTATTTCAAAACCTCCCTCAATCCCTCTCATTTTGATTTCAAGAAAGAAAACCTTATTTTTCCCAAAATCTTCAAAACAGTGAGTTAAAACAGTGAGTGACCTGAGTTCAAAGATTTCTCTAGAACTCAATACTCAACATATAGATGCAAGGCCACTTGAAAAGTCTCCCTAACTCATTGGAGAACACCCATGATTTTTTGTTTGACTTGGAAGTACTTGAAAATGGTCCATTTGGACCCAAACATTCCTTCAAAACATTCTGCCTCTGCTGTCACAGCAGCTTGACTAACTTCCAACTTCTTTTTCAGAAATATTTTTCAAAAGGGGTGATCCCAACTTATTTTTTCCCTTAAACCTCAATGTCTTAGGGAACTTTCTGTATAAAATGGGTCCCTAGATCATTCGTTTTCATTTTTTAAGATTTTTCAACATTTCGGTCCACAGTACGAACTCTGTTTCTGAGTGACCTCTGTTGTTTATATGATTTCTCTCAATCTGTGATAGTTATTAAAGATTGGATTTTTGGGTTGTATTCAAGACACAATAAGGAACATCTCCATAAACAATCATGCATTGAAAACGTTCCTAACCCCTCTTTTCAATTTTCCGAAGATCATGTTACTATTCTGTCCACTATTCACAGCAAGCACATTTTAACTTTCATTCTTTGATTTGATGCTTATATGCCTTCCAAATTAGTTCATATCTTAGGAAGTAGTTCATACCACATTTGTACATATCCCATGATGATTTCATTCATTCATTCATATACATTATAGACTTCTAAGTCATTCTAGGAATTCATGAACACAAAGCACACTACAACCTTGGCACATTCTAGATACATACTTTGCATCCATGCAAGATTTGGGGCCTTCATGGCTCCTAATCTAAGAAGATTATAAGGAATGAACTTGATCACACGTTCATGCTTCCCCTCGATCTAATCATCCTTTCTCATCCGTCCCGGGGATTGAGAGGTCTTCTTTTCTCAAAGATTAACATGCATCATACTAGCTTGCTAAGCATATTTTGATTTCTTTGTTTATTTATTTCAAGAACAATTCATGCCCCCTTTAGATTAGGAAGTCTTGATTATTTGATACATGATTAGACGATTTTCCTAGGTTTATTTGTGTGATTTTCACTTTACATTGTATGATATTTAACTTAAATCTTATGAATGATATCTTATCTTTTGATTTTAAATTTCAAGATTCTTATGTGATGTAATATACTATCATAGTATTAATTGCCGAACCGTACATAGTATAAGATGATTATTTGGATGCTAATTGAGGCCCGTCGAGAGACGGGGCGAGTTAAGGGTGTTTTAGTCGTGACAAAGGCTCCTTCCTCTCTCGTACCAAAACCCCGAGCCAAGTTCTTTGGTTATGAAGGGCCGGTGCCCTTTATCCGTTTGGGTGAGTCAAAATAAGGTTTCTTGGTTCCTTAAAGACCAAGTGACGACTCTGTATTTGTTTTCAACAGACCTTTTATTTTCCTTTTCAAAACAAGTTTCAAAACGAAACGGTGGAAACTCGGTATCCACAATCTGGCGACTCTGCTGGGGATTTTTATTTTAAAACAAAATAATACAGAGGTTTGACTCATAAGAAGCATCCTTAAAATCATCTTTTTACTGTGTTTGGTTCACCACATTGCACTCTTGCATTTTCCCCTCCGACTGTGTCTGAAACGCGGCGCTGACATTGTTCAGGTCTTGCTGTGCCAGGGCACAAGTCACCGTTGATACTGTACCTTCCAAGGTATATCAAAAAGAGTAAAAACCTCCGTAATGTCTCCCTGACGGTATATTGGAACTCTCGTCAACGGACCCTCTTTGACTAAACCCAGCCTTTGCATATAGATTCCTGTAGAACCTTTCATAGGACTGTTCATTTATCTTTTCAGATAGGACAATGTGATATAACTGCTGTATGCCCTGACGGGATTACTTGCGCGGTGTAGACGCTTATGTGGCATAGAACAGAACCTCTTTCTTATGATTCCCAAGGCAATCACTCACATGTGATTACATTGAGTTGACCTGCCTAGGCACCATGACAAGGATGTCTGCTCCATGCTCACAAAGATATACACCGCAAACCTTGTTTATTGGTCCTAAGACATAAGAGTATGAAAACCTGCTAGACGGTATGATCACTATCACCATGTTAACCAATTTTTCCCAGAAACTCTGTCCAGATACCCCAGATATAACCATGTTAACCAGTTTCTCCCAGAAACTCTGTCCAGATACCCCAGATATAACCATATTGACCAGTTTCTCCCAGAAACTCTGTCCAGATACCCCAGATATAACCATATTAACCAGTTTCTCCCAGAAACTCTGTCCAGATACCCCAGATATAACCATATTGACCAGTTTCTCCCAGAAACTCTGTCCAGATACCCCAGATATAACCATATTGACCAGTTTCTCCCAGAAACTCTGTCCAAAATTACCTGAAGTATCCCTGTTATCCCTTGGTGATCACACTGGAAAGTAAGGTTATCACACTCTGTATGGCTAGGACCTTATTTGTTCAGCTGCTATCTGTTCGAAATAGAAGCATCATGTAGATTAGGGCTTACATCCGCATGCTTGTCCCATTTGCATGCACCATTCCCCATCAATTTGCACACACTATTTTGAGTTGGTCCACGTCACTATCTTTGTCTGTCTAGAGTCATCACTGTCAAGATCTAATCTAGTCCTCTCGAAATCTGTCAGGTCAGTATAGATTCCCAAGGTCAGCAGTCAGGGTCCTCTTCGTGGGTCAGGAGTTCGGATAATCGATTGATCAGAATCAGTCCGACAGCTTACTTCAGCATGAATAGGGAAGAGTTGGAAAACAAGGTTACTGAATTGGGAGCGACCATAAGCCAACAGTCCGACAGCCTAGCCCAAGTTCTGAAGTTCATGGAAGAACTGAAGCAGCGGCGGCCGCAACCTCCGCCCGGGTTTCCACCACCGGAATTTGAACTACCCCCACCTGAGAATAATGGGGAAGAAGACTGGTTTTAGGGGGTCCCACCGTTCGCATACGAGAAAAAGTTCCAAGAAAAGATGGATAAGGTTGACAAACTGGAAAGCGTACTGAGGAAAAGCAAGGGTATCGATGATTACATGCTAGACCTGGAAGGCCTCTTCGAGCCTGTCAAGCTGAAACTGCCAGAGAATTTCAAGATGCCTGCCATCGACCGTTTTGACGGAACTGGGAATCCGAAAAGTCATGTGAAGCTATGTATGAGTATCTTCCAGTCCATGGGTTGTACCCACGAACACATTGCGATGTTGTTCCCGTAAACCCTTGCAAAGTCTGCACTATCGTGGTTCCTAACCTTGGAAGCCTCCAAAACCCGGGCCTGGGAAGACATCGTTCGAGTCTTCGTCGATCATTACTCCTACAATCAAGAGCTGGATGTCACCATCAGGGATTTGGAAACAACCCGGCAAAAACAACAATGAATCCTTCGCTGCATTTCTGAGCAGATGGAGGAACAAGGTAGCCCAAATGACCCATCGGCCAATCAAAAAAGAACAGGTAAGGATGCTCATCCGGAATCTGCAGCCCCTCTACCATGAGAAATTATTCTACCAGTCCATCTCCACCTTTGAGGAGTTGTTTGAAGTCAGAACCCGGATTGAAGACGCCATCAGAGAAGGAAAGATAAAAGAGGAAGAGCCCCCGAGTCAGTCCAGAAGGCCTAACTACTCCCGGAATCCCCCAGATGTCAATGCCCTAAGCAGCCAACCCATGGCGTACCCTCTTAGGCCATACCAACCCTCCAGCCAGGCAAACCCCTCCAATCGCCCCTTCCAGAAAAAGCCCCCTCGCAACTTTGCCAAGTTAGAAATCTCTCTCTCCTCAACTTTAAACCGCCTCCTCAAAAAGGGCCATCTCCAACTACTCCAACCCCGAAACACCCCCCTCCCGCCAAACTGCGATATGTCCAAGCGGTGCACCTACCACCAAGCCCCGGGCCACAACACTGACGATTGCGTGCGCCTTCGCCATGACATTCAAGACCTTATTGACCAGAACATCATCGAGCCGCCACCAAACCAGCCCCATATCACCCAAAATCCTCTACTAAACCACCAAAATGTCAACCTCATTGAGTCCAGCCCCGTACCCTTCAACTCTGCTACTTATATCACCCCCCTAGGACAACCCTTACCTTTCATTGACATCCCGGATTATGTGGGAATTCATCTGATTGAAGGAGAGAATGACGAGTGGCAGCAACAGCTAGACGATGAGCAAGACTTGTTCTTTCTAGAAGAGCACGATCTGGGGGTGGTAGACCTCAAGTGGTATGATCCCAATGATGAAAGTGACGCTTCTATCTGGGACGAGCCGGAGAAACCATATGTGGGAACGGATTGTGATTGGTTCAAAAAGGATGGGACTGTAGAAGGGCCTACTCCTGCTAAAATTGATCACCTGACCAGGTCAGGCCGTCACTACCAGCCTCTACAGCCTATTACTGAAGCCATCGAGAAAGGTCCAGTTAAAGACAAGGGGAAGGGTAAGATGGATGAGGTCATCGAAGAAGATAATGAGCTGATCAAGCAGCTAAAGAAAACCCAAGAACATCTCTCGATGTCGGACATCATGGTAACATCCTATAAGCACAGGAAAGCCGTGTTGAATGCCTTGGCTGGGATTGAAGTCCCCATCGACGCCGCGCCGGAGGACATGGTAGCTTTCTTGGGTGCGCTTACCCCCGACCCAATCATTACATTTTCCGATGAGGACCTGCCACCAGAGGGATCTGTACATAACAAGGCATTATATATCACCGTGGGATGTAAGGGACAATAGGTGCCGTTTTGTCTAGTCGACACAGGCTCGGCCTTAAATGTCTGTGCCCTAAGGACTGCCACCGCCTTGGGGGTCAATGTCCTTGACATCACACCATCTGTGCAATCCGTGAGGGCCTATGACAACACCAGGAGAAATGTGATGGGAACTGTTTCTCTCCAAATCCGGGTAGGATCTTTGGTGAGCACCGAAGTCTTTTAGGTCATGGACATACCTGCCTCTTTCAACTTGCTGATCGGAAGGCCCTGGTTGCATGTCAACAAAGTCGTATCGTCCATTGTGCATCAAATGATCAAGTACATCTATGAGAAGGAAGTGGAAATCATCCTCGGTAATAGTTGGGGTAATGAAGCTTTCCCAAACTACGCTCCCGTCTTTGAAATCCAAATACCTGAGTTAGAAGAAGGAGAAATTAGAGGATTCTTCATGGAAGAAGTCCACATGATCAATGATGAAGACAGGTTCCTTGAGATCCACTCTGCGGTTGTCAACATCATCCGCAAAATGAACTACTTCCTTGGAATGGGATTGGGCCGACGCCAGCAAGGGATTCGAGAGTTCCCTCAGATTAAAGGACAGCAAGGTACTTTTGGGCTAGGATACAAGCCCACTGAAGAAGACATCGAGCTACAGAGGCCGTGGAAGAAAAGGGTAAGGGGTCTCCCACCATACCGCAAGACCTTGAATGGACAATTCATCAAAGAGGGGGATGACTTCCCTTACTTGGGGTTGCTCGAACCCTGGATCCATCAAACCACTGGGAAAAGGCACCCCGGACATGAAATCTTCGTTGACTGCGAGAGGCCTCCATATCAAGATCCGTTCTATCCCGAAGAAATTGAGAAAACCCCGGAGGAAGACTGGTTGAAATACCTTGACACTGAAGCCATCGAGAAAATGTGGGAAGAATCCGCTGAGAAGAAGGAAGAAAAGAGGGCCAAGAGCCAAGATGATCAGATCAAGCCAACTGAGGAGGGTCTGAGCAACCAGGCTGTAGAGTCATCTGTCTGTGTCTCCCTATCCCCTATTCCCCCAGAGTCTGTACTGCCGATTATCGAGTCTGTACCAGAGTTGGCTGTTGTAAGCCCACCAGTGTCCAATGTAGTCACTTCACCTATCATGAATAAAATGAAAGACGATTTTGCTTACTCCTCTGTGTCTAATACTTGTGAATGCACAGATCCCTCCGAGGATCTCCCAATTGAACTTAAGCAACTAATTGAAAAACCACCTGCTTATGAAATAATCAAAGATACTTTATCGGTTAACCTAGGTGAAACAGATAATCCCCAAATTGTGCAAATTGGCTCAACTCTTAATAAAGAAGAAAAAGAAAAATTAGCCCTCTTGCTAAAAGAATTCAAAGATGTTTTTGATTGGTCTTACGAAGACATGCCTGGGGTCGATCCCGACATTGTCCAACATTATATTCCCCTCCTCCCTAATTCTAAACCTGTCAAGCAGAAACTGAGGCGCATGAGGCCGGAGTGGGCACTCAAGGTTAAGGAAGAAGTGGAGAAGCAATTCAAGGCAGGATTCATCATTGTCACCGAATATCCAGAATGGGTTGCCAATATCGTGCCAGTCCCGAAGAAGGATGGAAAAGTTCGTGTGTGCGTCGACTTCCGTGATCTAAACAAGGCCAGTCCCAAGGATGACTTCCCGCTTCCCCACATCGACGTTTTGGTAGATAACACCGCAGGACATGAGCTACCATCATTCATGGATGGTTTCTCAGGGTATAATCAGATTCTTATGGCGCCAGAAGATCGGGAAAAGACAACATTCACCACCCCCTGGGGGACCTACTGTTATAGAGTAATGCCTTTCGGACTCAAGAATGCTGGGGCAACCTACCAAAGAGCTGCCACCACTCTGCTGCATGACATGATTCACAAGGAAGTAGAGGTGTACGTAGACGACATGATTGTGAAGTCCAAGGATAGAGAAGGACACCTAGTGGCACTGGAAAAGTTTTTTGAAAGGTTGCGTAAGTACAAGATGAGGTTGAATCCAAAGAAATGCACTTTCGGTGTGACCTCCGGTAAACTCTTGGGTTTCCTCATCACACAAAAGGGGACAGAGGTGGATCCCTCCAAGATCAAGGCAATCCTAGAAATGACACCACCACGAAATGAAAAAGAGGTAAGGGGGTTCCTCGAAAGAATCTAATTCATCAGTCGCTTCATTTCCAAGCTCACAACTACGTGCGATCCTCTGTTCCGATTGTTGAGAAAAGGGGAAAAGTTCCAATGGGATGACCAATGCCAAGCCGCTTTCGACAAAATAAAAGCTTACCTTCAAAATCCGCCTGTCCTTTCACCACCAACGCCTCATAAGCCCTTATTCCTTTACCTATCCGTCTCCAAAAATGCCATGGGTTGCATGTTAGCCCAAGAAGGAGAAGAAAGCCACTCCGAAAAAGCCATATACTACCTCAGCAAGAGGATGACTGGGTATGAGCTCAACTACTCTACCCTCGAAAAAACGTGTTGGGCCTTGGTTTGGTGGACCCGCCGACTGAGGCACTACATACTAGCCTTCCCGGTTGTGCTCATATCCTGCATGGATCCTCTAAAATACCTCCTTGAAAAACCCGCCCTGACCGGTCGTATATCCCGTTGGTTACTTCTACTATCCGAATTCGATATCAAGTATGTTATAAGCAAATCGGTAAAAGGAAGAACCGTGGCTGAGTATCTTGCGGAACACGCTATTGACTTCGAAGAAAGTGGAGACTTCCCATTCCCGGACGAAAATATCATGGAAATCAAGGAAGAACAATGGAAGTTGTACTTTGATGGAGCGGCCAACATGAAAGGCTACGGAGTAGGAATAATCCTAGTATCACCAAACGGGGACCACACCCCACTGGCAGTCAAGCTCAATTATAACTCCACCAACAACACTGCTGAATATGAAGCGTGCATTCTGTGGATGAAAGCGGCCATAGAGTTGAGAATTTAAAAGCTAGATGTCTTCGGAGATTCAAATCTCATCGTGTCACAAGCCAGAGGGGAATGGAAGGTGAAGGAAGAGAGGTTGAAGCCCTACCATGACCATCTCGATGGACTCAAGAAGGACTTTAAGAGCATAACGTTCTCCTACTTGCCTAGGGAAGAGAACCAGCTAGCTGATTCGTTGGCTACCTTAGCCTCCATGATCAAAATTCCTCTGGGAGTCAGGATAATGCCTTTGGTAATTGAGCGAAGGTACGAGCCTTCGTTCAATATGATCACCGCAATCGAAGCAGAAGAGAATGAAACACCGTGGTATCAGGATGTCTGGAACTTCATAGAAAATGGAACGTACGCCCAAGAATCTACCGAAAAAGACAAAAAGGCCATTCAAAGATTCGCAGCGCAATTCATCATTTGTGGTGGGAAACTGCTGAAGAAAGGATACAACGGTCACAACCTGACTTGCTTGTTTGGGAAAAGCTCCAGAAGAATGATGGAGGAAATACACGAGGGGGTATGCGGCCCGCACATGAACGGTCACATGCTGGCCAAGAAAATCGTAAGGCAAGGGTACTATTGGACAACATTGGAGAAAGATTGTTGCGAATACGTGAGAAAGTGTCACAAGTGCCAGATCCATGCAAACATGATGCATGTACCACCATCCCTTCTATACAGCATGACCTCACCTTGGCCATTCTCCACCTGGGGAATCGATATTATCGGTGAAATCATTCCGAAAGCTTCAAATGGAAATCGGTACATTCTGGTGGCCATAGACTACTTCACAAAATGGGTAGAAGCTGCATCCTACACCAAGTTAGGGGCCAAGGAAGTGGCCAAATTCATCAAGAGAAATCTCATCTGCCGTTATGGAGTTCCCCATGAGATTATTTCGGATAACGGAAGTCATTTCAAAGCAGAAGTTAGGGATCTGTTCGAGGAATACAAAATCACTTATCATAAGTCATCACCATACAGACCGCAAACTAATGGGGAGGTCGAGGCTGCAAACAAGAATGTAAAGGCCTGTGGATATCGCAGGTTGACTTACCCACAGCTTTTCAAAATCAATTTCTAAAACAAAATGAGTCGCCACTTAATTTTTAAAGGGAAAATTAAGAAACCATTTTAAAAGCAAACTGATCTTTTAGAAACCAGAGATTAACTAAGTCCGGGGATTATGGAATGAGAGAGGAAGGAGCCCATCGGACTAAAACACCCTCTCTCATCCTATCTTGCGATAGGCCTCTACTCAACATCCTTTTAATCAAATTTATTAATCTAAGCATGCCCTCAACTAATACATATATACATATACATCACAAAAGCATGTCCAAAGGGTGTAAAATTGCAATTGACAAAATATCATTCAAAAGCCACATAATTCAGGTAACAAGCGATATGATATGCAATAGGGAACAAGTGAACTTACCCGGGGTCCAGCAGCGATAATAAACGTGCAATGCATGCGATTAAATAAAACCTAGGAAAAGAGTCTCTAATCCATATATACACATAAGGCAAATCTTAACTCTAAGGTGTCGCGCATAAGGTCGAAAATCAAATAAAAATTAAGGAATTTGATAAACTAGAGAGGGATTGAGAAATCGTACCTTAATAGCGCTACAAAACAAAGGGTTAGTTCACATGATATGTAAAACATGATGTTAGAAATAACAACCCTAAATTTCTAGCTTAAATCTATCTAATGTAATTAAATCCAAAGCAAATAAATCTTAATTACAAATGTCGAATCATATAGATGAATATGTACATGGACAAGGATAAACTATGAGATACTCTTAAACCTTGAATTCAAGCTCAACTAATCATTATTAAAGCATGGTTTAAGCCTTAGATCATAAGAAAGTCATTTAGGCCCTTATTTACAAAGTAAGTCAAATGTGTCATAAAAACTCTGAAAATTGCAGAGAGCAGACCAGAACTTAAAAGAAATAAAAAGCACGTCTCTTATGGTTTGATGTTGATGAATTTTGGACACGGGATGCCCCTGTGAGTCTAGTTTCCAAATCAAAAAGAAAATCAAGGTTTCAACGGTCGGATCTCTGGGAAAAGGACAAACACCAGACATCACTCAGAGATGTACAACTCTCTGTCCAGAGATTTTGTTTGATTTTTTAAAAATAGTAAAATAATCCGAAATGCTTCATTATTTTTAGGGGATCTTCCTAACACATTAAGGTACCCAGAAAAAATTATTAGAGACCCCAAACACTCCATTAGACTTCTGATTTATGAATTTCAAAATGGACTTGCTGTTCTGAAACTATTCTGAAACTCTGGGCAGATTGTGGTTGACTCACAAAACCCATGATCAAACCCTTCTAAACATAAAACCACCTTAAAACAAAAATTACAGTGGTAGAATATTGTGTTATTGACACTTTCCCGTTGGTTTCACTTGATTTCAACGCTTAGATTTCGAACTAAAAATCTTTTATCAAAAACAGTTTGTGAACTCACTGTTTTCATTTGTCAAGTTCAACTTTTATTTGTTAATCCCAACTATTAAACCATGAAGTTGGGTTTAAACCAAACCACTTCTCCTACCATTTGATGGTCATTGGAGGCTAAAGACTTTTATATTTGTAGATTTCAAATGAAGTATGAATAGATTTCATGAAATCTCAAGATGATGAATCCAAACCATAGAGATGAGTTTAGACCCAAAATACTTTCTCCTACCACTTGATGGTCATTGGAGATGAAGATATGACTAATACTCATGAGTCTCCAAGGAATATAGAAGGGATTCCATGAAACATCAAGCTAGAGGACTCAAGTCATAAGCATGGACTTGGATCCATCTATTTACTTATAAAAAAAGTGATGATCAAACTTTGACTACCATGTGAAGTATAAGCTTACATGAGATTCAAAACATCAAACTCAAGAGCTTTCAAGGGAGATATTGAGGATCTCCAAGAATCTCAAAAGAAGAACATAAACAAGAAAAATAGAAGAAGGATCAAAGAACTAGGAAGTAAGGACTTCCAAGTTTACTTAACAAACTCTAAAACTTAATCAAGAAAAACTAAATGACTTGTAAATTAGAAGCTCAAAAGAAAGAAAACACAACTAAGATTAGAGGGTCACCTCCAAACTATCCTCAAAGTTTCTCTCCTTTGAAGATCTTCCAAACTCTTCTTCAAGCTCTCCAAACTCTCTTTTCTCTCTAAAAAATGTTGGTGGAATGGAAGTATTTTTTTTTGTGTGTTTCCTCCCTCCTCTTTTTTGCATGTGTTTCTCAATGGAGATACCTCTTCTTATATAGACAAAAATACCTAGGTCATTTCAGTAAATTCGGAGCAAAAGACATGTGTAAACATCTCATTAGTTGGTACAATGTGTACTTTCTGAAATTATGCAGACTGCTGTCCAGCGCGACAGTCCAGATACTGACGCGGCAGTCCGTGACTGCCGCTGCGGCATTCATCAAATGCCGTTGCGGCACTTAATGACTGCCGCGCGGCATTCACCAAATGCCGCGACAATTAATGGATTGCCGCAATTTTGTCAGTCTTACTTTATCAGTTTTTTGTTCTTATTTGCATGCGCATACGTATTGCTCTGCAAAATACAGATTTTAAAAGCGAACGACAGTCAGAAACCTGTGGCGGCACTTGATGAGTGCCGGCACGGCACTCTGTGACTGCCGAGCGGCAGTCACCGAGTGCCGCGGAATCCCGCCGTGTGCCGTTTTTGACTAAAATTCCCCTTTTAGGTCTTTTCTCTTTTTGAAACAAATTATTTTTGAATATATTTTCCAAAAGTTGTGTTTTATATCAGAATTTTCCTAAATACCTGGTATTTCCCTCTTTCTGTGAAATTTTATCGCGTTTTGGAGAATTCTCTGAAGAGCTTGGAATACTTCAAATTTTTCGGTCATTGTCATCATCGGACGTGGAGGTGACGCTCTCCTAAATTCGACGTTAGGTCAAAATTGGGGTGTCTACAGTTTGCCCCTCTTCGGCAGAGCTTGTGGAGCAACGCGTGCCACAAGTGAATGTCGAAGCCTGTGTGAAGACAAGCCTTTGACCAGACCGTCGAATTTAGGTAAAAACAAAATGCGTTGCAAAAGAGAACATGTGTGCGGCAATGGTTCATGCTGGTCGTGCTCGATGATGAGCTGCCTACGTATCCATTCAGGAATCAGACCAAGACGTAGTTCGGGCAGGAGCCAAACATACACAAACGCAAATAGTCATACGGATGAATGCACCTATCTTATTGTGATGCACGTGCTCAAGCAATTTCGTGCTCCATATAATGCCTATGCAACATATTGTTCTTTCTTAGTACCAAAAAAAAGCAACCTATGTCATTCTACTCATGATGTGATTCCATTCTGGGAGAGTCATGACTGTCATAGATGCGCTTACTATGTTTAATTCTCTGACATTCTTCAAAAATCATCTGATCGACTGAGATGCGCTACGCGCCTTATACTCCAGTGTCAAATCAGGAACCACGCTGAAAGACTGAGATGCGCTACGCGCCTTATACCCCGGTGTCTTCCAAAAATCATCTGATCGACTGAGATGTGCTACGCGCCTTATACTCCGGTGTCAAATCAGGAACCACGCTGAAAGACTGAGATGCGCTACGCGCCTTATACCCCGGTGTCTTCCAAAAATCATCTGATCGACTGAGATGCGCTACGCGCCTTATACTTTCGGTGTCAAATCAGGAACCACGCTGAAAGACTGAGATGCGCTACGCGCCTTATACCCCGGTGTCTTTCAAAAATCATCTGATCGACTGAGATGCGCTACGCGCCTTATACTTCGGTGTCAAATCAGGAACCACGCTGAAAGACTGAGATGCGCTACGCGCCTTATACCCCGGTGTCTTCCAAAAATCATCTGATCGACTGAGATGCGCTACGCGCCTTATACTCCAGTGTCAAATCAGGAACCACGCTGAAAGACTGAGATGCGCTACGCGCCTTATACCCCGGTGTCTTCCAAAAATCATCTGATCGACTGAGATGCGCTACGCGCCTTATACTCCGGTGTCAAATCAGGAACCACGCTGAAAGACTGAGATGCGCTACGCGCCTTATACCCCGGTGTCTTCCAAAAATCATCTGATCGACTGAGATGCGCTACGCGCCTTATACTTCGGTGTCAAATCAGGAACCACGCTGAAAGACTGAGATGCGCTACGCGCCTTATACCTCGGTGTCTTCCAAAAATCATCTGATCGACTGAGATGCGCTACGCGCCTTATACTTCGGTGTCAAATCAGGAACCACGCTGAAAGACTGAGATGCACTACGCGCCTTATACCCCGGTGTCTTCCAAAAATCATCTGATCGACTGAGATGCGCTACGCGCCTTATACTTCGGTGTCAAATCAGGAACCACGCTGAAAGACTGAGATGCGCTACGCGCCTTATACCCTGGTGTCTTCAAAAATCATCTGATCGACTGAGATGCGCTACGCGCCTTATACTTCGGTGTCAAATCAGGAACCACGCTGAAAGACTGAGATGCGCTACGCGCCTTATACCCCGGTGTCTTCAAAAATCATCTGATCGACTGAGATGCGCTACGCGCCTTATACTTCGGTGTCAAATCAGGAACCACGCTGAAAGACTGAGATGCGCTACGCGCCTTATACCCCGGTGTCTTCCAAAAATCATCTGATCGACTGAGATGCGCTACGCGCCTTATACTTCGGTGTCAAATCAGGAGTTTTCTCTGAACAATCTGCAGCCCTTCGGCCCCGTCAGATATGTTTTCTCTTAACAATCTGCAGCCCTTCGGCCCCGTCAGATATGTTTTTTCCTAACAATCTGCAGCCCTTCGGCCCCGTCAGATATGTTCTCTCAAGATTGGGAGTCAATCAGGCTCAATTTCAAATTAATTTTCAAAACTTGGAGTCGAACAGACTCAAATTCTTTTCAGACTCAAATTCTTTTCAATTTTCAAAACTTGGAGTCGACTCGGCTAAACGAAAATTTCAATTTACAACATTGGAGTCAATTCGACTCAAAAGAATTTCAAAATCGGTAGTTTGAATGAGACTCGAAGAATTATTGAGGACTAATGCTTATGCGAGGTTGCCATTGATGACTAATGCAGATGCTCGGGAGGATTAGCAGGGATTGCCATTGAGGACTAACAGAAATTGCCATTGAGGACTATAGTAGGTGCCATTGAGGGCTAACAAAAATGATGCTGCCATTGAGGACTAATGCAAGGTTGCCTTTGAGGACCAAGGTTGCCTTTGAGGACTAACAAAAATGACGTTGTCATTGAGGACTAATGCAAGGTTGCTATTGAGGGCTAATGCAGATGTCATTGAGGACTAATGCAAGGTTGCCATTGAGGGCTAATTAAGATGCCGTTGAGGACTAATGCTAGGTGCCATTGAGGACCAAGGTTGCCTTTGAGGACTAACAAAAAATGATGCTGCCATTGAGGACTAATGTTTATGAAGAGAAGCAGCCATTGAGGGCTAATGCTTGTTCAAGAGTCTCGTCGTGCTTAAAGAACCAAATTTCAATATTCGGAGTCATTTCAGACTCAAAGAATTGATTTCACAAAAGTTCGGGAGTCCGCGGACTCACAGAGTTAATTTTTCAAAATTTGAGGAGTTTTCAGATTCAAAGAATTTGAACGGAGCTGATAGAAAGAATAATTTTCTGCATTTGCGGACCTTTGGAAGAAACACATCGATTTTGTCAAAAGAGGGAAGTCACCTTTGCCCCTAGTGTTGGACTCTTCTTATATTGCCACTTTAGCACTATGTTGTGATAGTGTTCAAAACCTCTGCTCGTATCGCTCTTAGGATGCTCATGGAGACTTTTCAAATCTTTATTCATCACATTTGAGACCATTTATTGACTCATCAAAGGAGGACATACCTAACAAAGCTAGTTACTCAAGATGACTGACTCAAACTCTATATTCATTATGAATCAATGTGCTTTCATTGCGAATAATGTATCATCTCACTTTTCATTTATTCATCATCTTACGAATGGCAGTGTTTTGCTGATAAACCGACACTTTGAAAACTTCCCCTTTTTGATTTAGCGAATTCTTTGCCTATCTAGAGTGTGCTTCAAATTAGTGCTTTAGCTTATAGAATTAAAGGTACTCTATTTCGATCCTTTCAAAACAAACTTGATTACTTGAGAACTTACCTCTGGCACAGAGGGATTTTGGCAAACAAAGTTTGCCCCTAGTCTTAAGGGCAAATAGGCTCATCCAAGGGTTTTGAGAACATGATGGTACAGGATGCCTGCAGTGCATTTACTCCCAACCTAGAGATAGTCATCATGAATGTGGTGGGCTGAAGCGGGAAACCCAATGCTGATGGGCAAACTTTGTTTGCCCCTGGTTTGGCAATACATATATGGCTCTAGGCAAACACAGGTTTGCCCCTAGTCTGAAGGAAGGAAACCAAAGGTGCAAAGGGTGATGCTTATGGTTTAGGGATGGTTATGGACCGAGAACCTTGAGAGGTTCGCCTACTTATCCCCGAACGGGAATCAGGCCCAAAGTAGTTCGGCTAAGGCCTGAAAGAAAGTGCCAGATCATAGCAAGGGCGGTGACCGAACCGGGTAGGCTGCCTACGTATCCCCGAGTGGGAATCAGGTCAAAAACGTAGTTCATCTATTCTGGAGGTCTTGAAAGAATAAGGCTTCAAGAATTGGTGGGCTTTTCGAGCCATGTTGCCATTTGGGTCTAGGGAGTGCATGTCACTTGTGGTAGCCCTTGTATAGCATGATGAACTACTTCTTCCTTTATTCTTTTTCTTTCCTCTTTTCTTTTATTTTTTCTTTTTTTATTTGACGGTTGATTCTTTAACCTTTTCACTAGCCAGTTAATCTTTACAACTCTCATCATGTTTTAAAGTAATATCAGCTCTTCAAATCTTTATTTTTCAAAGATATCTCTGCATTGTTTTAGGCTCACTTAGGATTTGAGCCTCCCACGAAAATTTTGAAGCTGATAAGTCTCTCTTTTATTTTCAACATCTTTCCTTTGTTTAGAACAATACAAAGCCTTGAGATAGTTCATGTGCCAATGATCTACTTTGAAGTGCTCAAGAATTCTCAATCTATTCTCTGCCTTTTCTTTTCTTTTTCCTTTCTTTTCTCTACCTTACTATCTCTTATTCTTTCCATGATTTTGACCGGCTAGGATTAGGATTTTTGAGATCAACACGTATCTTATTTTTGCTCTAAATTTTGCCTAGGCGCCCTTCCGGGTTTTCATCCTAGCGAGCTCTTTTTTTTTTTTTTTTTTTTTTTTTTTTTTTTTTTTTCGTGCTCTAACTTTTGCCTAGGCGCCCTTCCGGGTTTTCATCCTAGCGAGCTCCTTTTCTTTTTCTTTTCTTTTGTTTGGAATAAGAAGTTCATTAAAATGTCTGGCTACCATCAAGGATCCAGTTTATGGCTTTAGACTGGTTGGGCTCATATTTTAGGCTTGGTATTTGAGAGAAGGGGATGGTGAGCAAGCTTCAAGTTCCAAGTTCATCTTTTCAAGATTGAGCAAGAGCATCTTTAAATTCTTAAAGTAAAGCTAATCAATTCTATACTTTCTCCATGGTTTGGGCACAAAATTTGCTTTGATCACTTGGGGATCCTTTTCAATGCAAAGATTTATCAACAAAGTATTTTCCGTGATCATTGAAAAAAGTAATTTTTTTTTTTTTTTTTTTTTTGGCTTAATGATCCATAAATTCACGGCTTGGCACAATGAATCAAGCAAATGAGATTTTATTCAACTAGTAGGGAAGGAGGATTACATCACTCGACTCGATAATCTCGACAAAGACTTGCAAACAGACTTGATAACAGACTGACCAGAAGACTCGACATAACTCGACTGCCAGACTTGACTTGGTCTCAATTGGAGTGTCACAGATGATTTTCAATTCATTAAATTTCCGAGAGCATCCATATTTACTTTAGCAGCAGCGGTTCCAAACACTATCACCTCACTAGTATTTCCTTCAGGTTCGTCATTCCCCTTCTGCATCTTTGTAGGAGCATCATTTGCCTTCATGGCCCAATTTTCAGTCGAATGGCCCTTCTCTAACTCATACTGAGTATTGTCAATGCCTTTTTCGATTCTGTTGATTGGGTTGGGGCCAATTGGTTGTTGCACATTCATAGAGGCAACAAATTCCTTGAGAGTGCTCATCAATGGCTGTGATTGAAAGGACTGCACGTCATGCCAAACGTCACTCGATGGGTTCAGCAAAGGAGTGATGATTTTATGCTCGATGAGATCTTGGATATCATGACGGAGCTTTATGCAATGGTTAGTCGTGTGACCAGGGGTTTGGTGATAGGCGCAGTACCAAGAAAGGTAACATTTGCGAGGTAAGGGATTTGGTAGTGGCTTTGGGTCCAGGGGGTTGAGGTGACCATTCTTGACAAGGTGACCAAGGGCCATGGATAATGGCATGCCAAGGTTGGTGAAGATTCTCGGCTTGCGGGCTTGGTTTGATTTTGAGTTCGACTCTAAGCTAGAGGTGGTTTTTGGGTTGAGATGTGGACTTGGAATAGCTCTTTGATTAGTTGGGATTGGGCCTGGATGTGGGCTTTGGTGAATGGTTAGATTTGGACATGGGCTTTGGTGATTGATTGGTCTTGGATGCATAGCTGGTTTTGGACATGGGCTTTGGTGCATGGCTGGATTTGGACATGCCTGTTGGTGCTTCTTTAAGCAATCCATTATTCTCTGATCCATCTTTTCCTCAACAAGGCCCATTTGATCTCTTAATAATTGAATGCACTCAAGCATGACCCCCTCCAATTGCTTCACCCTTGAATCTTGTTGCTCAACGGTGGCCTGCAGTTTGCTCACTTTCTCTTCCAAATCTCTTAATGCCATTGGCGGATCAATCTCAAAATGACGGTCCATGTTCTCCTAAAAAATCAAGAAGACGAACCCAAGAGGTTAGAAGTGTCCTCACTCGGGGATCTGGTTGTTCCACTCTTTCTACAGGTTCACGACATGAAAAGGCCCGCATGCAGAATTGAATAGTAAGGGAAATTTTGAGGGACTCTGATCTTAACTGGGAGGGAGATGTTGTGAGTTTATATGCTATACATATGTAATGATATCGATTAGTGAGAGCGCAAAATGTACACGCTCTTATGATTTGATGCATGCACTGTACATATGGCACACGAATGAAATGCAAGTGTGTGTGCCTACTCTATATGCCAAAGCAAAGGAAAATTCTAATCCTAACAGGTAAACACATAAGCACATAAAATCCTCACCCATGTCAAGTGCAATAATTTCTCCTTTTATTGTGATCTTTACTACCCTTTCAAAGGTTGGATATTCAGAAAAATTTCGAAATTCATTTGAAAAGCATTTCTTTAGAACGATGAGATCTTTCAAAAACAATTCTCAAGAATTTTGAATTTTTTTTATTAAAAAAAATGAGGATGTGAAAACATTTCTCAATGAAGATAATTTGATTGAAATTTTGCTTTAAAATTCATTTGAAGAGCATTTTTTTCAAAAAAAAAAAAAAAAAAATTCCAAAGATTAGTTTGGAGCTTTAATCAAAAGTGAACTCCAAAGATTTTTGAAAGAGCAATTGAAAACTTTGGGATGAAGATTACAAAAAAATCACTTGCTTTCAAAGATGGTTTTAAAATTCTTTCGGGGTAGAAGGATCACACGATCGGATTATTACCGTACTTTTCATAAATTTGGATGCATACAAGGTCAATGATGCTTAACTAAACATGATATGAAAAGTATAATCTTATAATCAAGGTTCGGCATGTCCTCCAAATGTCATGTAACACGAGGAGAAATTGCTAAAAGGTGATTAAAAGATTATTCATCTTTCATCAAGCAAGTATCGTCATCATCTCAAGTAATCCCTTCCGGGCATACAAAACTTCCTAACACATAACCCTAATCAAGAATTGATTTCCTAAGATTGAAATGTTCTATAGAAACTACTATGCAAAGGCTGGATTTTGGTCAAATAAGGGACCCTTGACACACACCCGATAGGATGCTTCATATACCAAATCATGGTACGAGATCAAGGGTGATCACACAGTCCCATGATGACTTGACCGACCGGATTGCCCCGAGCCTCCAAGGTCATAGTTCCGTGCAATCGACTAGCTGGACATGCAAGTGAAATGCAACAGGCACACAAAGATTAATTAATTCGATTAAAAGGATATTTTTCAAGTCTAATCCTCAAGTGAACCCAGAATCAGAATTCTGGTCTGCGAAACCAGAGATTCTGGGTTCGATCCCCAGCAGAGTCGCCAGATTGTGGATATCGCAGGTTGACTTACCCACAGCTTTTCAAAATCAATTTCTAAAACAAAATGAGTCGCCACTTAATTTTTAAAGGGAAAATTAAGAAACCATTTTAAAAGCAAACTGATCTTTTAGAAACCAGAGATTAACTAAGTCCGGGGATTATGGAATGAGAGAGGAAGGAGCCCATCGGACTAAAACACCCTCTCTCATCCTATCTTGCGATAGGCCTCTACTCAACATCCTTTTAATCAAATTTATTAATCTAAGCATGCCCTCAACTAATACATATATACATATACATCACAAAAGCATGTCCAAAGGGTGTAAAATTGCAATTGACAAAATATCATTCAAAAGCCACATAATTCAGGTAACAAGCGATATGATATGCAATAGGGAACAAGTGAACTTACCCGGGGTCCAGCAGCGATAATAAACGTGCAATGCATGCGATTAAATAAAACCTAGGAAAAGAGTCTCTAATCCATATATACACATAAGGCAAATCTTAACTCTAAGGTGTCGCGCATAAGGTCGAAAATCAAATAAAAATTAAGGAATTTGATAAACTAGAGAGGGATTGAGAAATCGTACCTTAATAGCGCTACAAAACAAAGGGTTAGTTCACATGATATGTAAAACATGATGTTAGAAATAACAACCCTAAATTTCTAGCTTAAATCTATCTAATGTAATTAAATCCAAAGCAAATAAATCTTAATTACAAATGTCGAATCATATAGATGAATATGTACATGGACAAGGATAAACTATGAGATACTCTTAAACCTTGAATTCAAGCTCAACTAATCATTATTAAAGCATGGTTTAAGCCTTAGATCATAAGAAAGTCATTTAGGCCCTTATTTACAAAGTAAGTCAAATGTGTCATAAAAACTCTGAAAATTGCAGAGAGCAGACCAGAACTTAAAAGAAATAAAAAGCACGATTCTTATGGTTTGATGTTGATGAATTTTGGACACGGGATGCCCCTGTGAGTCTAGTTTCCAAATTAAAAAGAAAATCAAGGTTTCAACGGTCGGATCTCTGGGAAAAGGACAAACACCAGACATCACTCAGAGATGTACAACTCTCTGTCCAGAGATTTTGTTTGATTTTTTAAAAATAGTAAAATAATCCGAAATGCTACATTCTTTTTAGGGGATCTTCCTAACACATTAAGGTACCCAGAAAAAATTATTAGAGACCCCAAAAACTCCATTAGACTTCTGATTTATGAATTTCAAAATGGACTTGCTGTTCTGAAACTATTCTGAAACTCTGGGCAGATTGTGGTTGACTCACAAAACCCATGATCAAACCCTTCTAAACATAAAACCACCTTAAAACAAAAATTACAGTGGTAGAATATTGTGTTATTGACACTTTCCCGTTGGTTTCACTTGATTTCAACGGTTAGATTTCGAACTAAAAATCTTTTATCAAAAACAGTTTGTGAACTCACTGTTTTCATTTGTCAAGTTCAACTTTTATTTGTTAATCCCAACTATTAAACCATGAAGTTGGGTTTAAACCAAACCACTTCTCCTACCATTTGATGGTCATTGGAGGCTAAAGACTTTTATATTTGTAGATTTCAAATGAAGTATGAATAGACTTCATGAAATCTCAAGATGATGAATCCAAACCATAGAGATGAGTTTAGACCCAAAATACTTTCTCCTACCACTTGATGGTCATTGGAGATGAAGATATGACTAATACTCATGAGTCTCCAAGGAATATAGAAGGGATTCCATGAAACATCAAGCTAGAGGACTCAAGTCATAAGCATGGACTTGGATCCATCTATTTACTTATAAAAAAAGTGATGATCAAACTTTGACTACCATGTGAAGTATAAGCTTACATGAGATTCAAAACATCAAACTCAAGAGCTTTCAAGGGAGATATTGAGGATCTCCAAGAATCTCAAAAGAAGAACATAAACAAGAAAAATAGAAGAAGGATCAAAGAACTAGGAAGTAAGGACTTCCAAGTTTACTTAACAAACTCTAAAACTTAATCAAGAAAAACTAAATGACTTGTAAATTAGAAGCTCAAAAGAAAGAAAACACAACTAAGATTAGAGGGTCACCTCCAAACTATCCTCAAAGTTTCTCTCCTTTGAAGATCTTCCAAACTCTCTTCAAGCTCTCCAAACTCTCTTTTCTCTCTAAAAAATGTTGGTGGAATGGAAGTATTTTTTTTTGTGTGTTTCCTCCCTCCTCTTTTTTGCATGTGTTTCTCAATGGAGATACCTCTTCTTATATAGACAAAAATACCTAGGTCATTTCAGTAAATTCGGAGCAAAAGACATGTGTAAACATCTCATTAGTTGGTACAATGTGTACTTTTTGAAATTATGCAGACTGCTGTCCAGCGCGACAGTCCAGATACTGACGCGGCAGTCCGTGACTGCCGCTGCGGCATTCATCAAATGCCGTTGCGGCACTTAATGACTGCCGCGCGGCATTCACCAAATGCCGCGACAATTAATGGATTGCCGCAATTTTGTCAGTCTTACTTTATCAGTTTTTTGTTCTTATTTGCATGCGCATACGTATTGCTCTGCAAAATACAGATTTTAAAAGCGAACGACAGTCAGAAACCTGTGGCGGCACTTGATGAGTGCCGGCACGGCACTCTGTGACTGCCGAGCGGCAGTCACCGAGTGCCGCGGAATCCCGCCGTGTGCCGTTTTTGACTAAAATTCCCCTTTTAGGTCTTTTCTCTTTTTGAAACAAATTATTTTTGAATATCTTTTCCAAAAGTTGTGTTTTATATCAGAATTTTCCTAAATACCTGGTATTTCCCTCTTTCTGTGAAATTTTATCGCGTTTTGGAGAATTCTCTGAAGAGCTTGGAATACTTCAAATTTTTCGGTCATTGTCATCATCGGACGTGGAGGTGACGCTCTCCTAAATTCGACGTTAGGTCAAAATTGGGGTGTCTACAAGGCCATACTGCAGAAATCAGCCGATACCTACAAAGACTGGCATGAAAAGCTACCGTTCGCACTTTGGGGATACAGAACCTCGATAAGGACGTCCACAGGAGCAACTCCTTACTCACTAGTGTATGGGATGGAAGCGGTACTTCCGGTCGAGATAGAATTACCGTTCCTGCGCGTGATGGCAGAGTGTGAAATTTCGGAATCAGATTGGTTGAGGAAAAGGTATGAAGAATTGGCCCTCATAGATGAAAAGCGCCTAGCGGCAGTCGACCATGTTCGAATCTATCAAAAGAGGATAGCCCGTGCTTTCAACAAAAAGGTTCGTCCAAGGAAGATTGTCAAGGGTGACCTTGTCCTTAAGGAGTTGCGAGCTCCGATCTTTGATCCCCGTGGGAAGTTTAAACCTAAATGGGTCGGCCCTTACATCGTCAAGACTGTTCTTTCCGGAGGAGCAACTTATCTCATGGACCTCGATGGTGTCGAATTCAAAGAACCAATCAACATGGATCATCTCAAAAAGTACTATGCTTGACTATTCAATAACCTCTTCTTTCAAGCCTTGCCCTGAACTACGCTCGACCTGATTCCCGCTCAGGGATACGTAGGCAACCACATCGGTTCGGTCACTCCACCCACAAAATAGCCCAATTTCTTTCAAGCTTCGGCCTGAACTACGCTCGACCTGATTCCCGCTCGGGGATACGTAGGCAACCACATCGGTTCGGTCACTCCACCCACAAAATAGCCCAATTTCTTTCAAGCTTCGGCCCGAACTACGTTGGACCTGATCCCCGCTAAGGGGTACGTAGGCAGACTTTAAAAAAAAAAAAAAAAAGGGATGGCTCGCTAGGTCAAAAATCCGAAAGGATGCCTAGGCAAAAATTAGAGCTAAAATCCAAAGTGAGCAATAACAAAAGAGAGAAAAGAGCTCGCTAGGTCACCTAACTGGTGCCTAGACAAAAGTTATGAGCATTTGAGAGAATAAAGTTACGGTCCTTACCATAACCCAGAAGTCACCCTCCACACTAGGGGCAAACTTCGGCCACTCGCCTCGTTTGCCTGAACCTCTTCTAAACTAGGGGCAAACATCGGTCATCTACCTCGTTTGCCTCACAAACATACATATCCCAAACTAGGGGAAAACTTCGGCCACTCGCCTCGTTTGCCTCTAATCGTCCTAGCATGCCCAAGCAAGTACCAAAAGCAACATCTAATTGAAATCTCGATTACAAAATATTTTTAAAGGTAAAATGCATAGAATGAGATTCCCAAAGTAACCAAGGTTCACCGATAAACAAACTCTGAATATTACATAAGCAGGAAAGATAAAAAAAAAAAAGAAAGTCTTTTGAAAAGCAATCACACATGTTCAAAGACACTGGGAGGAATGAGTGGAATAAGTCAGGTCTAGTTTTATCTTTATGTCTTTTGTTTCTTCAAAGGTCTTTAGAAATAGGCCCTTGCTCGGCTGGCCCAGCCCCTGATGAAAGCAGCAATGGTAGTGACTCTGACTCTGGAAGCAAAGACCCTCTCAGTAAACCCCCGGGGGACCTCTTGAACTTGCCCGTACTGTCTGGCCAATCGACGAGGATGATAGAAGGAGGTCTCTCTCAGTCCCATCAGCCACACCCTCTGAAAATCCCCAAGACTGGTGGTCACAGCATAAAGGCCCCAACGCCTCACAATCCAGCAAATGTCAGCCTCAGATAAGGCGCCCATCATACCTACCCAATCAGCAGAAGTAAAATGAGTATGAAGCACAGCTCTGCGAAAATAAACTGACGGCACATTACCGGTCCATAACTGAAGACGCTCGTAGAGCCAAGCCTGTAACACCAGAGGCTCGGCCAAAACCATGGCCATGGGGTTCTTACCAGCCTTCAGCCCGAGACATACATGCACTAAGTCGCTAGAAGTGCTCGAAAACAAGAAGTGTGAAGTCATACATAGAATCAGAGCAGCCCCACGAGTAGCATCATATACGCTGGGATTCCCAGGACTGGCATATCGAGCAATTATGGATGCAATATCGAGAACCTCACCTTGAAGCAGCAGACGGGAAATAGTGATGGAACAATTCAGATACTCAGCCAAGCCTCGCGTAGGACTGAGGGTATCAACAGAAGGAAGAATCAGATCCAAATCATAATCATAGCCGAGGATGGCACAGAACTCCTTAAACAAGGGGCATATCTCCAAGCCATTGAAATTGAAGACATGGTTCACCAGGTCCCAGTGAGCAATGGCAGCGCGCAAAAAGTCAGTGTTCAAGGTCATCTGGCAAAGAGAGAATAGCTCGGTCAAGCCGTAGCTAAAGAGGTTGATCCGCTCCACACCATCCGTGATGTTCAGCCAAGCCGTGAGCTGAGCGGGATCATACAAAGCCATGCTTTCGGTCGCGGCTCTAGGAAAATTCAAAATTTTGGCAGCACCTCCCCGTTTCACGGACTATCCCACCTGCAAGGCAAAAATACTCACTATTACAAAACTGCCCATCGCAGTAACACCCAACAATCACAGTGCACATGTATCATCATCAACTAAAACAAGCACACAACCGCGCCTCCAAACCGGAAGCTATCCGGCCTAAAAGGCAAAACATCATAATAATTTGTCAAAGGTCACAAAATGTTCCACACATCATCCTACACTGTCCAAATAGTCACATCACCAGTACAACCCGATCGAAAACATAAAAAAAAAATAATAAAGCAAAGTCCCCGCTTGAGGGACAGCCTCAGTCCTCCTCTTCTTTGTCCTCCGTCGGACCGCCCGGAGTGTATGTCGGCGATGGCCTCCTCCTACCGCCCCTGCACCTTGGACCAGTCCTCGATGAACCAGCTCCGCCTCCCCGGTACTGCACACACAAATAAAATAAAGGCGATCAGTAGGGGAACAACAAAAAAATACAAAAACAGAGTCGAGTCAGGGACTTACCAAAGATGCCATCTGATTGGCAGCAAACTGCCGCATGCCATCCATCTATCAAGGGTAAAATCCAGGGTTAGAACCTCATAAGCTTAAGGAGTGCAAGAATTAAGGACATACCCGGTGGTCTCGTGTGAGGACCAAGGACCGTAGGCTAGCCGCCAAGGCGTGACCCTCCTCAGCGTAACTCCAAGGAACATTGAGGACGCCCGCTGGCTGAGTAGGGTACCCGCATGTGACTCGTGGCACCTCCATCACTTGGGGAGTGCCATCAGCGCCTAGAACGTTGACGTCCAATCCCAAGGAGGGATAGGATCAGTAGCCGGAGGAGCCTGTCTCCTGTACATCTCGCGGAGCTGTGGGCACAAAATAAGTTAAGAAAAGAAAAATCAAAAACATAGACAATGGATAGAAACAAAAACATAAAACTCACTTCTAGGAGTGGGAAGTTGGGCATCAGGAAATGACCACGGTAAGCCTCGTAACCGGTCTCAGAGAGAAAATGGTCCCAAACATCGGTGCCAGCCAAGGCCGCCAGCAGAGCATCACCAGAAAGGCCACTAGCATCCATCGCTGGGGGATTATGAGGGACCCGATACTTGGAACCACCAACCACCTGCCGAGACACTCGCTCACCAAGGAACCACTGCCTGCACTCGGTATTCTCCATCAAAAAACGGCAAGAGGAAAGAGGTTTGAACACTTGTATCTCCTCAGGGGCGACATAGGCAACGCGCTCCCAAGGCGTCCAATCAACATTAGCAGCCGTCAGTCCGGTCAGGAAGTTTTTGAGCAAAACAATCCGGTGGGCCCCACTCTTCACCCCGACAACATCCCTCCGCCATCTCAAGCCTCGTGGGAACAAAGGCACAGGAGCCATGCCATCCTCGTCTTCGCCTGATTCATCCGCAGGGGAGGGAGCCAACATCTTTGGGGCCTTCATGGCTCCTAATCTAAGAAGATTATAAGGAATGAACTTGATCACACGTTCATGCTTTCCCTCGATCTAATCATCCTTTCTCATCCATCTCGGGGATTGAGAGGTCTTCTTTTCTCAAAGATTAACATGCATCATACTAGCTTGCTAAGCATATTTTGATTTCTTTGTTTATTTGTTTCAAGAACAATTCATGCCCCCTTTAGATTAGGAAGTCTTGATTATTTGATACATGATTAGACGATTTTTCTTAGGTTTGTTTGTGTGATTTTCACTTTACATTGTATGATATTTGACTTAAATCTTATGAATGATATCTTATCTTTTGATTTTCAATTTCAAGATTCTTATGTGATGTAATATACTATCATAGTATTAATTGCCGAACCATACATAGTATAAGATGATTATTTGGATGCTAATTGAGGCCCGTCGAGAGACGGGGCGAGTTGAGGGTGTTTTAGTCGTGACAAAGGCTCCTTCCTCTCTCGTACCAAAACCCCGAGCCAAGTTCTTTGATTATGAAGGGCCGGTGCCCTTTATCCGTTTGGGTGAGTCAAAATAAGGTTTCTTGGTTCCTTAAAGACCAAGTGGCGACTCTGTATCTGTTTTCAACAGACCTTTTCTTTTCCTTTTCAAAACAAGTTTCAAAACGAAGCGGTGGAAACCCGGTATCCACAATAACCCTAAAATTTCGAAGTGCGAAAATAATTATTTTAATAACCCCAAAATTTCTAAGTGTGTAAATAATTATTTTAATAATTATTTTCAGTTAGCAATATTATATGAGTGTGCTTGTTTAAAAATTTTAAGTTTGGAGAACCCATGAATTAAATTGCTAGTAAGCATATTTAATTTGTTAATAATACCAGTAGTATTTCCCCGATTGTTTTTGTATTATTAAAATTTCTAATGTTTCATTATAATTATGACATGACATTTTGATCTTTAATTAAATTGTATGATAGATTATTTGTATGACTGAGTTACAATTTTTTTAGAATGACGAGTTTAGTGTCAGGTAGTGTTTCGGGGCCCACAAGTAAGTTAAATAGTGAATTTAACATGAAAATTAAGTACCCGGGGTATGAGTACCAATTGGGTTAGCTATTTTTGTGGTTTGGATTGCATTCTAGGCTCATATAGGTCTTTTTTGTGAGCCCACAAGAAGAAAAACGGGATTCTTGTGTAGTCAAGTGTTAGTTGTTTTATAAACCTAGTTAGGAGAGTATGATATCCAAAGATCATTAACCCTATCCACCCAAAGAGAGAACAGACGTGTGTGTGTGTGTGTGTGTGAGAGAGAGAGAGAGAGAGAGAGAGAGAGAGAGAGAGAGACAGAAGAAGAAGAAGAAGAAGAAGAAGAAGAAGAAGAAGAAGAAGAAGAAGAAGAGATGAGAAGAGTCCCGGGTTCGTGGGCACGTGTGGAATCGCAGGGCGTTTGTGGTTGTCGATTTTTGATCAACTAGGTGAGTTAAAATTTATATTTGGGTATATATATACACGTATGTATATGTATCTGCAAGAGAATCCAATTATTTCTTGTTAATTTTGTGGTTGGTGTTAAATTGTGTGTTGATCCTCATTCGTTATTATTGAATGATGAATACATATTTTTATTCATGTGATTTTATGAATGTGATCTCAGTGTATTTGGATAGATCATGTGGATAGTTAATTTGATAAATACACAGAGGGGAATAATTTTGATAATGAATAAATAATAGAAAATTCGTTTTATTTTTTTATTTTAACAGTGGCAGAAACTTTAAAACAATACTATAAAACCATGGCTTAGAATTATGGAATTTTGTTCGCGCTAGCCTATAGGAAACGCAATTCTGTACAACTTTCGTCTAATAGAGTTTTTCCCGATTCTGTACCTTTTGGGCAGAAATTTACAGTTTCAGTAGTAGTGAAAAATGTTTAAGTAAATACTTTACGATATGAGAATGTGAATTTTTATTATGTGTTTCTTGTAGGCTAATATTGAATGTTCGGTTGAAATTATTCTACCTGAAATAAGTGACCTTATTTTGTGGTCATTTTGATAAAAAGGAGTAAATTCAATACATTGAATTGTATATTGGGAATTTTGTAATTTGATTGGAAATTATTGAGGGAAGATTTTTATGAGTTAATTGATAAAACCCTTTTATTGTAAGAAATTGGAATGCATCTAAAGGTTAGAGATGTGATTAGAATATGATGAGACGGAACTATGTGATAAACGTGAAATTCACAATTTTTGGGATAATACAAACGATAAGTGTTAATCGTAACATAATTCCTTAGTGTTCACTACTCCCCGTTGTTGCGTTAATGTTTTTGGAAGCTCGCACTCTTTTGCCAGTGGCTTCGTGATCAAGCTGGCTTAAGACTTGTTGAGTGTACTTTTGCTAGTGGCTTCGTGATCAAGCTGTCCTAAGCCTTATGCTCGGCTTATATTGTATAGACGTCTAGGCATATTGACCGGCCTTCCGTTGTGACCTGGTTTGGTCGATACACCAATCAAACTGGCACCGGAGTGGATGTTGGTAGTATGTCCGGGCACACATGGGGTATATGTGTGGGCTATACCATGGAGGGTGGCCAAGTGGTGAAGCTAGGGAATGCAAAGATAAATTTAAGGCTAATAAGTAATGAATATGGATTATTTCATAAGACTGATAAGCGTGGAATAATGAATGCGACGTTTGAGTTAGAATGTGGAAGGTTTGTATACGGAATTGTTTGCTTGGTTTGTGATCATTCCATTTGCAAGATGGTGGGGCCCCATTCAATTTTCAATTTGTATACGTAATGTGGTTTGTAGTATACGGGTTCAGGTTGGAGCCCTCAGATTTCATTGTTTTTGTTTAACTCATACTAGTCATGTGACTGACCCGAGTGTGTTATGCATTCGGGTGTGTTTCTGTTTGAAACGTAGTTGGATGACATGTGCAGGATATCGCTTTTGATGATGTGACCGTTGTGCTTGGCTGTGGAGTCTTTGGGCATTGGAACGTTGTAGTTGCTTTGACCATCGGATGTATAGAATTTATTTATTTTTATTTTATTCTCGCTGAACTTTGTAAGAAATTTTATTTAATGAACTTTGTATTCTTTTTGTAAATTAAAATGGTATTATATTGGTAATGGAATATTATTTCTTTTATAATGAAATGGAGGATTGGGAATATAATTTTAATAATACATAGTTTTTATATTAACACAGGATCACGTGTCCTTATTTAATGAGTATTAAATTCTATTTTCAAATAAATTATTTATTAGCCTGTGTGAGGGTGTCACTCTCGGTGTTTTTGAAATTGAATATTAGTCTGGATACATGCTCTGGATTAAATATTTGGTTGTCCAAAAATCGGGGTGTGACAAAAACTCTGTCGGTTCCCACAGACAGTGCCAAATTGATGATGCCTAGAACTGGTAAGAGAGGTTTAGAGAGAGAAAATAAGACAAGAACAATTTGCATGTGGTTCAGTCCCGTTAACGAGGTAATCTACGTCCACGGTTACGTCTGGGCGCTCTCACTAGCAGATCACTGGCGGGCCTAGTGAGCCAACAAAGATGGGCGGCACTACCAGTAATACCAGCCGGGTATATGCGTATTGATGGTGAGTTCTCTGTTATATGCTTATAAGCTAGAGAATAATTCTTGGGATCGGATCCCTATAGAAAGGGTAGATGGGCTCTTTTATAGATGAAAGAGTCCACCCTTGCATGGTAACTTAATAGGATTAGGAAGCCTAATCTAATCACAATAGATATGCATAATTTTAGGGGAAAGTTTCCTAAGTGGTTTAGAAAACTGCCACATTCCATCTGTTGGGTTTGTGCCCTCAAACCATTACTTTATATATGAGACATTGACATTTTAATATATGGATATCAGCTTTACATTTAGTTATGTATGTTTCTTTCATGAGATGATTGTTATCCTTAAGTATCATAGTAAGTAATTCGTGTATGTATGAGATACATACAAGTGAGATACGAATTACTATTCATTGTTACTTAGAATGTGTCACAGTGGATGATGAGACTGGATATCTCATCAGGTTTACACTGTAGCATGATTAACTACCATTGGATGGAGTGATTAATCTCAATCACTAGAGTTTAACTCTTAGTTAACATGCTAGTGCTTATAGTGCATTGACGGACCTGAGCTTTCCTATTGTCGCTCAAGACTGTCAATCAGTCGATAGGAACTCATAACTTGTATAAGGTACGTGTTCTTAATCTTGAGACAATTATGAACACAGACTGTGGATATGGCTGCTTTGACTTACCAATCAGTGAGGTCTATAGAAGATCAACACCTGGGTATCTTGGATATGTCATAATCATAGGGTTGTGAACATATATTGTCAAGACAGAATCTACCCTCTGTATCAGAGTAAGCATTCCCTTGAGAATGTCACCAAGTCGATTACTGAGTACTGCAGTCTTGTTGATAAGAGATATCAACATGTTTGGTAATCATGAGAGGTGAATGGGACTCAAGGAATACAAGAAGTAATCATGATTCAGGTTGATAGTAACAGTTATCCGACTACCTGAATATGATTACGAATGCTGAAGGTAGAGGGACATTAGTACAACATACAAGTCTAGTAATCGCTTCGGATATGTTCTTTTGCGTTGGAGTTCAGTTATCATTTTATAGTGGAGTAAACGTTAACCGACCAGTTAGTTAGTTTGCTGATCAAAGAGTTTGGTCACGGTAATTAACAAACTGGTCTGAGCCAACAATAAAGAGCCTAGGAGGTCCCACTCTTAGCTCCGCCAGGATAATTGGAAAGACACATGAGGAAGTTGTCAAGACAAGTTCGATCAATTGAAGTATGTTCGATCGATTGAAGTCTTGGCAGTCTCGATCGATCGAGAATGGTTCGATCGATCGAAGATCTTCGATCGTTCGAAGTCTAGGTCAGTTTTGGAAATCTATAAATAGGGCAGCTGCGTTCTGGAAAAAGGAGTTCGTCGTTTTAGAACGTCAGAAGCTGCAGAAACTGTTTTAGAGCCCCAAACCTTCTTTTTCCTCTCTATTAGAGATCCCACCATCTCTAGTCTCTCCGGCAAGCATCCGTAGGAGACATAAGAGTGAAGATAACCTAGTGGAGGCTGCTGCATCACCAAGGAAGAAGAAGAAAATCAGAATTGGGTTCAAGACACTAAGGTATAACTCGTCCCCTCTTGTGCGCATCTATGGAATTAACGAGTAGTAGATCCTGGGCTACCATTAAGTTTTTATAACTTGACTTTTCCGCTGCGCGTTTAAACTTTTAACTTAAACCGGTTTTTCCAACAATTGGTATCAGAGCCACGCTTGTTTGGATCTATAGATGCATTTTTGGAACACTATTTTGATTTGCATGTTGATTTTAGAACTGTTTTTCGAAACGGCATTGTCACAGATCTGTTTCTGCAGTGTTATCGCAGCAGAATACAAATCTGTGATTGCATGGGATGTAAGGCAGATTCGATCGATCGAACATGTTTCGATCGATCGAACATCTTCTGTACTCGATCGATCGAATGAAGTTAGATCGATCGAGACAGATTCTTTGTCAGGCTCTCTGTTTCACAGTTTTAAGGTGTTTTGAAATTAAAAGTTTTTTTTTTAAAGTATTCTGAAAATTTTTTAAATCATTCTATGAAACAGAAAGTTCAAGCGATTGAACAGAATTCAATCAATCGAAGGTTCGAGCGATCGACCGATCTTCGATCGATCGAACTGTGACAGAGAAGTAAGATGCTGTTTTAAGTTCTAATTCAGTATGTAAAGAGTTTATATACTGTGTGAATCAATTAAGTGTTCCAATAGTTACATATATTTGTTATGTATGTATGGATGCGTGTACGGCTAACCCTTTTGCAGCTAGATTAGTCGCTATCTCCCTTGGCACCAAGTCAATTGAACATTTTGTATTTAAATTTTTTGAGATTGGTGCATATTGTAATTTAAGTTTGGTTTGGTTTTAAGGCATATGTAAAGGGCGCTGCGACTTCAATCCTACGAAAAGGAAAGTCGCATCGGTTTCCCTAGCCTTTTATTTTGTTGTTGCTATTTCTATTTCTAGATAAATTGTAAGCTTCGAAAGAAGCATAGGACAAATGTAATAGAATTAGAAAATCCATGAAGATGAAGCAAGGAGCCATTGTCCATGAAGATGGAGCTGGAGGCGATCAAACCAAAAAGGAGGTTCTATGGAGATAGAGCCATGGGAGATAGAGGCATCGTTTGCATGTCTTTATTTTCATTTTAGTTTTTTGTTTTATGTGCTTGTTTTGTGATTGGCATTTAATTATATTGTTACTACTTACATGCACGTAAAACAAGTTTTCTAAAATAAAATTCAAAAATCGTTTTTAATGCATTAGTAAACATTGGATGTTTACGGGTGATGTATAAAAACAAATTTTTCTTTAAAAGCAAAATCCTTAATGTACCAAATCTAGTGGGAGAGGGTCTTATTTTGACACCCACGATCTTCCATTAACGGTTCACTGTAAGATGAGTCGTGCATTTTGTGTCACCTCGCCAGGGGTGATCATTCCATACGGAGGGTGCATTACTCATTGGTTACTAGATGTGAACTTCTTTTGATAGGATCAATCAGACGTGTTAGAGAGTGACCACCACACGGAGGCGCTACTTGAGACGGTTGTGATTGGATCTTAGTTAATGGTACACACTAGCTAAGCTATGGATAAGGGATCCCACACGGGGCATTATTCAGAAACTTAGAGATCAAAAGGGTTCGGGAGTCATAACTTGTTTTGCAAGAGTTGCATAGCGGACAAGTCTTGATTAATCGAAAAATCGAAAATTGACCACCACACGGAGGCTTTATTCTTTTGTTTCGATATTTTGGTGACTTTGTTTTAAAATAAGAGTTTTTAAGGATTCTTTTATTTTAAACTGTCAAATTATGATATCCATATTTATTTTGTTTGTTTGATTTTCAGTAATCATAATGTCTGGATCTACATTTAGTCCACTTGCCACCATACTCACTCAAAACAAGTTAACTGGAAATAACTACACTGAATGGAAACGTAACCTTGACATCGTGTTAACTGCGGAGGATCACATATATGTCCTCACCACCCCATGCCTTGAAGAACTCGCGGCAAATGCTTTGGCAGCTGCCAGACGCGAGTTCGACAAATGGAAGAAGTCGAATGGAATGGCTCGTTGCTATATTCTGGCCTCAATGGCTGGTGTGTTGCAACACCAATTCCAATAGGATGATTCTGCCAGTGACATTATCACATCCCTGAAAAAGATGTTCGGGGAGCATGGCAGGCCTGCTAGACAGGTAGCCATGCAAAAGATAATGAGTGCAAAGATGTCGGAAGGGACTCCAGTCAAGGAACATGTTTTAAAAATGATTGGTTATTTAAACGAGCTGGAGACCCTAGGTGCCAACATCAATGCACATACCCAAGTTGATATGATCCTTAATTCGCTGTCGCCTTCATTCGCTTAATTTAAACTTAACTATAATATGAATCAAATGAATTTTTCAATGAGCGAATTGATGAGTTCTCTTTTGGCAGCGGAAGGGGTGATCAAACCTGGGGTCAACGTCTTAAATGTTGAGAAAAGTGCTTCCTCTTCCCGATCTACACCGAAAGGAAAGAAAGGGAAGAAGAAGGTTGGCACTGGTGGTCCAAGTATTGGACCGGTCCCTAAGATTGCATAATCTAAGGGAAAAGGTAAGGACAAAGGGAAGGTGGGTGGCCAAGGCAAAGGAAAGTGTTTCCAATGCGGTGAGAAGGGCCACTGGAAGATGAACTGTCCAGAATTCTTAGCTACAAGAGTTCAAGGTATGATTGAATCACATGTGATTGAAGTAAGTTTTATTACGGATACTTCAAACACTTGGTGCATTGATTCTGGTGCGACTAACCATATCTGTAATTCATTGCAGGGGTTCAGATCAACCAGGAGGTGCAGTGATGGGGAAATCATACTTACTCTAGGTTCTATTGCAACCGTTTCAGCGGTTGCTATAGGAGTCGTAGTTTTAAAATTTCTAGACAATAAAGTTTTGATTTTATCAGATGTACTTTACGTCCCTTCAATGAGACGTAATTTAATTTCAGTTTCTGATTTATCGAATAATGGTTATTCTTTTCATTTTGGAACTGAAGTTGTTATTAAAAGAAATAGTTCTTTTATATGTTCTGGTGTTAAATCAAATGGTTTGTATGTGATCACTCCCAATATTTCTAAAGATTCTTGCTTGGAACTTAATAACTCAATGGTAACCATACCATCTATAAGAAAAGAACCTTCCACTAATCCAACAACGCTTTGGCATATGAGGCTTGGCCATATCAATCTAAATAGGATTGGCAGACTAGTCAAAGAAGGGGTCTTAGGCGATTTGGTTCTCGAACCAATGGAAGTCTGTAAGTCTTGTTTAGAGGGTAAGATGACCAAAAGGCCCTTTCCTGCAAAGGGCAATAGAATCAATGCATTGTTGGAATTAGTTCATACTGATGTGTGTGGACCAATAAATATTAGAGCAAGGGGTGGTTATGAGTATTTCATAACATTTACCGATGACCACTCTAGGTATGGATATGTGTACCTAATGCAGCACAAGTCTGAATCCTTTGAAAAATTCAAAGAGTTTAGGGCTGAAGTGGAGAAGCAATTGGGCTCACATATCAAGGCCATTCGATCTGATCGAGGTGGTGAGTACCTCTCTAATGAGTTTATTGATCACCTCCTACAGAATGAGATTCTGTCACAGTTGACTGCACTTAGCACGCCTCAGCAAAATGGTGTAGCGGAGAGAAGGAACCGGACTCTTTTAGACATGACTAGGTCAATGATGAGTTATTCAGAATTGCCATTATTCCTTTGGGGTTATGCTTTGGAAACCGCTGCATATATACTAAATATAGTACCAAGAAAATCTATTCCTATGACACCACGGGAGATGTGGATTGGGCGCAAGCCTTCTTTGCAACATCTCCGGATATGGGGGTGTCCGGCTGTAACAACCCTAAATTTTTAAGTGTATAAATAATTATTTTAAATAATTTTTTTCAATTAGCAATGATATATGAGTGTACCTAGGTAAGACATGTGTTTAAAAATTTTTAGTTTGAAGAACCCATAAATTGAATTGCTAGTATGCATATTTAATTTGTCCATATTTAATTTGTTAGTAATACCAGTAATATTTCCCCGTTTGTTTTTGTATTAAAATTTCTAATGTCTCATTATTATTATGACATGACATGTTGAGCTTTAATTAAATTGTATGATAGATTATTGTCTGACTGAGTTACAATTTTTGTAGAATGACGAGTTTAGTGTCGGGTAGTATTTCGGGGCCCACTAGTAAGTTAAATAGTGAATTTAACATGAAAATTAAGTACCCGGGGTATGAGTACCCTTTGGGCTAGCCATTTTAGTGGTTTGTGTTACATTCTGGGCTCATATGGGTCTCTTTTGTTAGCCCATAAAAAGAAAAACGGGATCATTAATATTTGTGTGAGTAATATATGTATTGTGTGTGTATTATATGTATATAGATAGATAACATATCCTAGGGTTAGAAAAAAAAAAGAGAGCATCCTCAAGAGAGAGAGAGAGAGAGAGAGAGAGAGAGAACAAGAGACAAAGAGAGAAGAGGCAACCCTAGTCACCTAGAAGGAGAAGAAAAAGAAAAGGGAAGAGAAAAGAAAAGAAAAGAAGGGAGTTCACCATCATCAACATCATCTTGCTTTTCCCAATTTGGTGAGTAAACATTTAGATTTGTAGGGTTAATTCGTAGTTTGATTGATTTTTGATTTGTGTTCATTATAGTTTGAATAAATCGTATGGATGGGTGTTTATATAATACAGATCTATAGTGACATATACATATATATATATCAAAGGTTAGATATAAGTTATTTAGAAAATTGAAGGAAAAAAAAGAAGAAGACTAATACAAATTCGGATTTGGGTAAAATTGAAGAAAATCTCAGATCTGTTTTAGAAAATAATTCGTATTAATTCATACATTTTGTTTTTGGTAAAACTGTTTGCTTAAGTCAATGTAAAACGCGATTCTGCACGTTTTTCGTCTAATGGTGTTTTTCCCAATTCTGCACCGTTTGGACAGAAAATGCATATTACAGTAGCAGTAAATGTTAACTCCGAATTTTGAATTATGTTTATGAAAATTGTTAGAGATGTTTCTTTGTACTGTATTTTTATGAAGAACAATTTCAACCCATGCTGGTTTTGGGGCTGTTTAATATAAGATTTGTTTGGGACAATTTTAGATAGTGCTGTTGAATGCCGATTTTAAATGCTATAACTTATGCTATATGCGGTATTAAATGATGATTGTGGAAATACAACGTTAGAGACGTGAATAGAAGTTTGGCGCAAGGGCCTTATTGTGAATAATCGGATAAGGATAATCCATGTAATAAGTGATAAATTTTCGAAGTGGTTAATGACGTGATTAAATCCTCATGAATGGTACTTGTGTGAATTAACGTAGATGGAAAAAAAAAATGGTTTCAAGTTCCTTAGTGTTCACCGCTTCCCGTTGTGTGATATGTTTTTTTTTGGTAGCTCGACTTGCTGAGTGTACCCTTTTGCCAGTGGCTTCGTGATCAAGCTGGCCTAAGTCTTATGCCCGGCTTATTTGTTAGACGTCTAGGCATATTGACTGGCCTTCTGTGTGTATACCTGGTTTGGTTGATACCCCAACCAAACTAGCACCAGAGTGGATGTTAGTAGTATGTCCGGGCACACATGGGATATATGTGTGGGTGTACCATGGAGGGTGACCAAGTGGTGAAGCTAGGAAATTGAATAATGAATCGTTCATAAATAGTAAGTTGACCATGAGTAGGGTGACCTTAGTGGTGAACCTAGGGCAAAAAAAAAAATGACAGTGATTGTAGAGCGTTAAATGCAAATGGATAAACTGTTGCGAAACATGAAATTGAAAACTCGAAATGGTTACCGTGGTATAATGCGAAGAAAATTGATTAAATGATTTGGTATTGAAGAATTGTTTATTATGATACTAAGGATTTGTGCAAACTCTCGAGTTGTAGGATGGTGGGCCCACTAACCATTGTATGCAGGTTTTGGCTCACCATGTCATTTAAGAGTAAGTGTTTCTTTTACTTTGTGGGTGGAACAAACTGCCGCCGTGACTCGAGGAAACTACCGCTTGTCCTCACTCACGTGTGGAACTACAATTCTGCCTACAACTTTGTATGTGTTTGTGGTCAAGAGAGGGAGGGAGTCCAGCGGATTCCCAACCTCCGAGAAATTTATTGGGTATTATTATGTTAATTGATTATTGTTGGGTTGGAGTCGAGGGGACCACGAGTGATCCTTGAGACTGGAGCGTGTTTACTCATACCAGTGTTGTTATACAATGCTGACCCGTGTGATGTTTATCATGCGGGGGCGTTTCTCGGGAAACGCAGCCGTTTTGCAGATCAAGGAGTAGGCCAGTATGACTAGTGGATTGCATGGATTTGCTTGAGGGCATGAAGACCTTTACTGTTCATTTGCTATTCTCATTTATTTGGCATTATTGTAGTTGGTATTTGGACATTTAGTAGCTCTGACCAAAGGTTGTAATAGAGGTTATTCTTTCAAAGCTTTAATTGTAAATGAAAAGATTTTTATTCTTAATGAGAATTGAGAAATATTTATTCAGCTTCTGCTTTTCAATATAAGTGATTTAGTAGTTGTACCTTTAATCAAATATATTTGAGTATTTTCGGAACCGTATGAGTGTTTTATTTTTTTAAATGGAAATGTGGTGGTTTTGTTTTAAAAACATAAATGGAGATTTATTACAAATGTTTTAACCAGGTTTTTAAGAACATCTATTTCCATTAAAAAGTTTTATTAGGTTGGGCTTCGTGGTGTTCACTCCGATAGTTGGGCAGTCGAATAGTAGTCTAGATTTAGTTTTATGCTGATTATTTGGCTTTCCAAAAATCGGGGTGTGACACCGGCACATGTGCTGAAAGGAAAGATGAGCAAGTTGGATTCTTAAGAACATCTATTTCCATTAAAAAGTTTTATTAGGTTGGGCTTCGTGGTGTTCACTCCGATAGTTGGGCAGTCGAATAGTAGTCTAGATTTAGTTTTATGCTGATTATTTGGCTTTCCAAAAATCGGGGTGTGACACCGGCACATGTGCTGAAAGGAAAGATGAGCAAGTTGGATTCTAGATTAGAAGTATGTTATTTTGTAGGGCATCCAAAGGGTACTTATGGATGGTATTTTTATGATCCAAGAGAACAGAAAGTGTTTGTTAGTACAAATGTTGTTTTCTTAGAGGATGATTATATCATGAACCATAAACCTAAGGGAAGGATAGATCTGAGAGAAATAGAAGGAGAGCCCTCAGTCCAACCCGTAGTTGATAACGATGTAAATCAGGAAAATACCACTTCTTCACCCATTTCCACACCGGTACCTCGTCGTAGTGGGAGGATTATCAGCCAGCCTGATAGATACATGTTCTTAGGAGAAGTTTTTGAAGCTGTCTCCATAGAATCTGAATCTGATCCTGCCACATATGAAGAGGCAATGGATGATGTTGATTCAGAACATTGGGTCAAAGCTATGAAGGCTGAATTAGAATCTATGGATTCTAATCAGGTCTGGGATCTTGTAGAACTTCAAGCCAATATTAAACCCATTGGTTGTAAGTGGGTCTACAAGAGGAAAAGAGCATCTGATGGAAAGGTTGAGACCTTTAAGGCAACGCTTGTGGCGAAAGGCTATACTCAGAGGGAGGGCATTGACTATGAGGAAACCTTCTCGCCGGTAGCCATGCTCAAGTCCATCAGAATACTCTTATCCATTGCTGCATGCCTAGATTATGAAATCTGGCAGATGGACGTCAAGACTGCATTCTTGAATGGCAATCTTGAGGAGGACATCTATATGCAACAACCAGAAGGGTTCATAGCTGGTCGGAAAGGTAACTTGGTATGCAAGTTGCAAAAGTCCATTTATGGGCTTAAGCAGGCATCCAGAAGTTGGAACATCCGATTTGACCAAGCGGTCAAGTCGTTTGGTTTCATACAGAATCTGGATGAGCCGTGTGTATACAAGAAATGTGAAGGGAAAGTAGTGGCTTTTCTTGTGCTTTACGTTGACGACATTCTACTCATTGGGAATGATGTAGCGGCGCTGTCAACGGTCAAGGTTTGGCTAGCTAGTACTTTCGATATGAAGGATCTAGGAGAGGCGAGCTATATTCTTGGGATAAAGCTCTTTCGGGATCGCAAGCGAAAGATAATGGGATTATCTCAAGCTGGTTATATCGAGAAAGTGCTAACTAGGTTTTCAATGGATAATTCGAAGAAAGGTTTGTTACCTTTCAGGCATGGTTTAGCGTTCTCCAAGGACCAGTGTCCAAAGACACAAGAGGAGAGAAATCGAATGGCAGGAATTCCCTATACCTCGGCAGTGGGAAGTCTCATGTATGCAATGTTATGCACTAGACCAGATATCTATTTTGCCGTTGGCATGGTTAGCAGATATCAATCGAATCCAGGTCCGGAGCACTGGACAGCCGTTAAGCACATTCTTAAGTACTTGACAAGGACTAAAGATTACATGCTTATGTACGGCGGTAGTGAGTTAATTCCAGTAGGATATACTGACTCGGACTTTATGTCAGATAAAGATTCGAGGAAGTCAACATCCGGACATATATTTACCTTGGGAGGTGGTGCTGTTAGTTGGAGGAGCATTAAGCAGAAATGCATTGCAGACTTAACTAAGGAAACTGAGTATGTGGCTGCTTGTGAAGCCGCAAAGGAAGCTGTTTGGCTCAAGAAGTTCCTTATGGAGCTCGAGGTGGTACCAGCGTCATTGTCACCTATTACGCTTTATTGTGATAATAGTGGGGCAGTGGCTCAGTCCAAGGAGCCAAGGAACCACGGAAAGGGAAAGCATGTAGAGCGGAAATATCATCTTATCCGAGATATTGTTCAACGTGGAGATGTAATTGTCACCAAGATTGCCACCGTTGACAATCTTGCTGATCCGTTTACAAAGGCCCTGCCAGAGAAGGTCTTTGATCGTCATCTAGATAGTCTAGGTCTTAGATGTAGTTCTGAATGGTTCTGAGTGCAAATGAGAGTTTGTTGGGTTTGTGCCCTCAAACCATTACTTTATATATGAGACATTGACGTTTTAATATATGGATATCAGCTTTACATTTAGTTATGTATGTTTCTTTCATGAGATGATTGTTATCCTTAAGTATCATAGTAAGTAATTCGTGTATGTATGAGATACATATAAGTGAGATGCGAATTGCTATTCTTTGTTACTTAGAATGTGTCACAGTGGATGATGAGACTAGATATCTTATCAGGTTTACACTGTAGCATGATTAACTACCATTGGATGGAGTGATTAATCTCAATCACTAGAGTTTAACTCTTAGTTAACATGCTAGTGCTTATAGTGCATTGACGGACCTGAGCTTTCCTATTGACGCTCAAGACTGTCAATCAGTCGATAGGAACTCATAACTTGTATAAGGTACGTGTTCTTAATCTTGAGACGATTATGAACACAGACTGTGGATATGGCTTCTTTGACTTACCAATCAGTGAGGTCTATAGAAGATCAACACCTGGGTATCTTGGGTATGTCATATTCATAGGATTGTGAACATGTATTGTCAAGACATAATCTACCCTCTGTATCAGAGTAAGCATTCCCTTGAGAATGTCACCAAGTCGATTACTGAGTACTGCAGTCTTGTTGATAAGAGTTATTAACATGTTTGGTAATCATGAGAGGTGAATGGGACTCAAGGAATACAAGAAGTAATCATGATTCAGGTTGACAGTAATAGTTATTCGACTACCTGAATATGATTACGAATGCTGAAGGTAGAGGGACATTAGTACAACATACAAGTCTAGTTATCGCTTCGGATATGTTCTTTTGCGTTGGAGTTCAGTTATCGTTTTATAGTGGAGTAAACGTTAATTGACCAGTTAGTTAGTTTGCTGATCAAAGAGTTTGGTCACGGTAATTAACAAACTGGTCTGAGCCAACAATAAAGAGCCTAGGAGGTCCCACTCTTAGCTCCGCCAGGATACTTGGAAAGACACATGAGGAAGTTGTCAAGATAAGTTCGATAAATTGAAGTATGTTCGATCGATTGAAGTCTTGGCAGTCTCGTTCGATCGAGAATGGTTCGATCGATCAAAGGTTCAATCGATCGAAGATCTTTGATCGCTCGAAGTCTAGGTCGGTTCTTAAAAACTATAAATAGGGCAGCTGCGTTCTGGAAAAGGAGTTCGTTGTTTTAGAACGTCAGAAGCTGCAGAAACTGTTTTAGAGCCCCAAACCTTCTTTTTCCTCTCTATTAGAGATCCCACCATCTCTAGTCTCTCCGACAAGCATCCGTAGGAGACATAAGAGTGAAGACAACCTAGTGGAGGCTGCTGCATCACCAAGGAAGAAGAAAAAAATCAGAATTAGGTTCAAGACACTAAGGTATAACTCTTGTCCCCTCTTGTGCGCATCTATGGAATTAACGAGTAGTAGATCCTGGGCTACCATTAAGTTTTTATAACTTGACTTTTTCGCTGCGCGTTTAAACTTTTAACTTAAACTGGTTTTTTCCAACACCATCTTGCAGACTTGTAGTCGGTTCAAGAAACTGCTGGACAGGTTGGGATCGCAGGACACCGCGACCGTCATGCCCGGCCTGTTGGTGCGAACCGCAAGGTCTGAATGAACACCTCGGGAATGCTTGGCCTTTGGCAACTTTACCATAATAACTGGCACCTCTTGGTGACGTGGCAGGCTATCTTCATGGCTAAATTATTTTGGACATATCAATAACCATTGTTTTAAACCATCTTTTAAGTATTTTAAATCAACTGTGACGATATAGTCCTGGTCATGTAGGGCTATTGAATCTTTATCTTTAGAAAAACACGGAATACTGAAGAAGAATTAACTCCATAGAACATTAATGAGTATGCATGGTAGATGGTTATGATCAATATCGATTCACGTGTTTTTAGCTCCTTTAATTTATCTGTTTAACTAATAATGTTTCTATATGGTTTAGTTTATTATTTAGTTTAATTTAATTAATTAGGATTCGCTAGAACTTCCACTCCTACATTCTTATTTTCTTTTCTTTTTCTTTAGCTTGTAACTTAGTATATTTTCTTCCTATTCCTCCCCTGTGGGATTGGCCTGGACTTATCCAGTATTACTTGCACGATCACCTACACTTGGGTGTTGCACAAGAGTGCACAACTTTTTTGTCGTGTTAAGTTTTTGGGTGATTCAAGTTGAAAAGTGCATATTAATAGCGTAGTATATGGTACTTTATGCATACTTTTATCCCAAAGTCCCTACATTTAGGTGCATTCTAATAACAATGTTCTTTTTATTGTGTTAGTGCTAAAACATATGTGTATGCATTGTTTTATAGGTATTAGAATGTAAATCAATGAAATGAAGCTAAAGAAAAGTGATTCTGGTGAAGAGAACAACAGAAATAGCTGAGAAAATGCCATTTTTGACAATGAAGATTTCAGATTTGGAAGATATTCCTTAAAATACAAAATAGATCTTTGAGTTACGGTCACATGGCCGAAAACGGGATGTCAATCCGAGGTCTGAGTGAAAAGTTATGGCCATTCTCCCATCGGTGCGCAGAGTTGTAAAAATCATAGATGTTCAAGCGATTGAGGAGAGTTCAATCGATTGGGCCTTCGATCGATCGAACTAAGCTCGATCGATTGAACTTTGTTTTTCCCCAAAAGTTGCGTAAACTCTGCACGAAGCCTATAAATAAGTCGTTTTGATACTAGACGAAAGGAGGAAGCTCCAGAATGCAAAAAACAGCAGTTTTAGGGTAGTTTTAGGGTTAGATTAGAAGTAGATTAGGTTAGATTCATGTTCTTTCATTGTTTTACTCAAGATTATTGAAGATTCAAGTTTATTTCAAGATTATTTCAAGTTATTTTTAGATTATTTCAGGTTTTTCTTTTCTGTTATCTTTATTTCATTGTTTATTAATCTAGTTATTATGATTGCTCTAGGTGACTGTTTCTGTATTAGTTTATTCATGTTTTCGTAGTTTAGACATTGGGAATATGTGATGAATCATTGATTCCCAACCTCTGCCGTTCAATCTTTAGAAACTTTGGGCTCGATGGAACAAAGATATTTCGATCGATCGAACCAGAGCCATAGTCAAGCGAGCGAAGACATTTCGATCGATTGAAGGATGATGCAATTCGATTGATCGTTAGTGCGTTGATAGATCGAACATGTTAATTCCTGAGATGATTCTTTTAAGTATTCTATGACTTTCTGTTTTAGAAATCTGTCATCAAATTGTCCCTATAAGCTCAGTTTGTCACAACAGTTTTTAGAACTTAAAGCCTTAAGGCTATTTTCTTCAATGAATTTTGAAAATCACTTTGAATGCTAACACCATTTAGAGTGCAAGTAATAACCATTATTTTAAACCATCTTCCAAATATTTTAAATCATTTGTGATGATATAGTCCCAGTCATGAAAAGACTATTGATTCTTTATCTTTAGAAAAATACGGAATACTGAAGAGGAATGAACTCCATAGAACGTTAATAAGTATGTATGGTAGATGGTTAGGATTAATGTGGATTCATGTATTTCCAACACCTTTAATTTATCTGTTTAATTAGTTATGCTTCTTTATACTTTTAGTTTATTTTTAGTTTAATTTAATTAAGTAGGATTTGTTAGTACACCTCCAATCCTTCATTCTTATTTTCCTTTTCTTTAGGTTATAACTTAGTATATATTCTTCACATTCCTTCCTTGTGGTATCGACCAGGACTTATCAAGTATTACTTACCCTTCATACAACACAAACACCATGAATAGGTATACATTAGGTGTCACAGCCCAGTTCCACCATAGCGGAACCAGAGCCCGTGGCACGCCACCGAGGCTCTTCCTACTCATTTCAAAGTTGTAGCAGCGGAAAATAAACTTTAAATATAACAAATAGTAGTCGTTCTTTTGAAACAATATACCCGAAGTTGGTAAAATCCATATAAATTTGAAAACGTAATTATATTTTGAAATGAATGAATTTATATTCAAAGGGATCCCAAAGGTGCCCTAACAACCAATCAAAACATTTAAATAAGTTGCGGAAGGGGTATAAAAAGTTTTCATGCAGGGGTCATTTCGACCGGTCGAGATGCCCCTTTCGACCGGTTCGAAAGGGAAAGAGAAAAGGTCTGTTGAAAACAGATACAGAGTCGCCACTTGGTCTTTAGGGAACCAAGAAACCCAAATTTGACTCACCCAAATTGATAAAGGGCACCGGTCCTTCATAACCAATGAACTTGGCTCGGGGTTTTGGTACGAGAGAGGAAGGAGCCTTTGTCGCGACTAAACAACCCTCAACTCGCCCCGTCTCTCGACGGGCCTCAATTAGCATCCAAATAATCATATTATACTATGTATGGTTCGTCAATTAATACTATGATAGTATATTACATTACATAAGAATCTTGAAATTGAAAATCAAAAGATGAGATATCATTCATAAGATTTGAGTCAAATATCATACAATGTAAAGTGAAAATCACACAAATAAACCTAGGAAAAATCGTCTATTCATATATCAAATAATCAAGACTTCCTAATCTAAAGGGGGACATAAATTGTTCTTGAAACAAATAAACAAAGAAATCAAAATATGCTTAGCAAGCTAGCATGTTGCATGTTAATCTTTGAGAAAAGAAGATCCATCAATCCCCGGGACGGATGAGAAAGGATGATTAGATCAAGGGGAAGCATGAACGTGTGATCGTGATCATTCCTTATAATCTTCTTAGATTAAGAGTTACAAAAACCCCAGATCTTGCATGAATGCAATGTATGTATCTAAAATGTGCAAATGTTGTAGTGTGTTTTGGGTACATGGATTTCTAGAATGACTTAGAAGTCTAAAATGTGTATGAATGAATGAATGAAATCAACATGGGATGTGTACAAATGTAGTATGAAGTACTTCCTAAGATATGAACTAATTTGGAATACATATAAGCATCAAATCAAAGAATAGAAGTTAAAATGTGCTTGCTGTGAATAGTGGACAGAACAGTAGCATGATCTTGGGAAAATTGAAAAGAGGGGTTAGGAACGTTTTCAATGCATGATATTTTATGGAGATGTTCCTTATTGTGTCTAGAACACTACCCAAAAAGCTAATCCTTAATAACTATCACAGATTGAGAGAAATCATATGAACAACAGAGGTCACTCAGAAACAGAGTCCGTACTGTCGACTGAAATGTTGAAAAATCTTACAAAATGCAAACGAATGATCTAGGGGCCCATTTTATACAGAAAGTTCCCTAAGACATTGAAGTTTAAGGGAAAAATAAGTTGGGACCACCCCGTTTGGAAAATAAGTTAGTCAATCTGCTGTGACAGCAGAGGCAGAATGTTTGGAAGGAATGTTTGGGTCCAAATGGACCATTTTCAAGTACTTCCAAGTCAAACCAAAAATCATGGGTGTTCTTCAATGAGTTAGGAAGACTTTCCAAGTGGCCTTGTATCTATATGTTGAGTATTGAGTTCTAGAGAAATCTTTGAACTCAGTTCACTCACTGTTTTAACTCACTGTTTTGAAGATTTTGGGGAAAATAAGATTTTCTTTCTTGAAATCAAAATGAGAGGGATTGAGGGGGGTTTTGAAATAGAGGTTTTGAAAGTGCATTTTTAATACTCAATAAAGATTATAACGACTTAAAATGCCAACATTCAACTCATCATCAAGAACCTCCAAGATTGTTGGAGAAACTTATTTTTATTTGAGCATAACTTCAATACACTTCAAGGATACCTTGGAGGTATTGAAGTTATGATCATCATCTATCAAACATGTTTTTGAGGTCAAGAGCTACTATCCATAAGGATTCACTCACCACAAACTTTATGTCATCACTTAGATGATGATGAACTAGTAAGTAAATAAAGAAAAATAAAAAAGAAATGAGATAAGAAGAGATAAATAATAAATAAACAAGCAAGTAGATGATGATCAATAGATGATATTCATGAAGCATGAGACTTGTAGATTGGTGTTTCACTCATATGTAATGACACTAGACATGGAAGAAGCTTCCACTCTCTTGAATGCTTACTAAAATGGTGGTTGGGAGTATTGAATGTTGAAATAAATTGGAGTAATGTAGTAAAAACAAAGTTTAGAACTCACTTTTGTTTTGAAAATCCAAGAAGAAGGCTTCTTTTCTCTCTATTCTAACCTTATCTCTACAACTTTCTCTCCCAAACTTTCTCTAAACTTGTATTTGACTCCCCCAAAATGAAGAGTAATGGGGTGTTTATATAGGCCAACTTGGGGTGGTTTTGGGATTTAGAAAGTATTCCCATTGGCTCCAAATATCTGTAATCATAAAACTATGTCGTTTTGGCTTTTAATTAATCAAAATGGGACCACAAAACTATTTACAAAAATACACTGCTCTGGAGGGGAGTGCCGCGGCGGCACTGGGCCAGTGCCGCGGCGGCACTGCTCCTCCCCCGTCCAGATAATGCTGTTTAGGCCCCCTGAAGTTCCGGTATTCGCGAAAAGGCCCTATTTCGTCCGAAATTCACAGAAAATGTGTACGAACTCCAAATTGAGGTTGTGATATACCGTTGGAAAGGTAATGGAGTCTACTTTACATAACAAATAGTTCAGGGATAGGTCACTTTGAAAAGTTTTACGGTATTCGCGATAAAAGCCGATTTGATCGCCTTTTTCGACTTTGGAAATTCATAATAAATTCGTTTTAAGTCCAGAAATTATGTGCGATATACCGTTGGAAAGCTATTGACCTCTAGTATCCATGAAAAATATTTGAAAATTGTTTCGATGCCCCGATTCCAAAGTCAAATCTTGGTCAAACTGGTCAAACTTGGGATTTCCGAGAAGTTCTGGGAACCTCCGGGAGCTCCCAGGAGCCGACGTTTTTGCTCGATTCTCTTTTAAAACTCATTTTAATACTTTTCTAATGATTCCGGTGAATTCGGACAATTTTGGTCAAACATGGTCAAACTTTGGTCAAACTTGGTCAAACCGGTCAACGGGGACTTTCGGGGAACTTCCGGGACTTCCGGGGGTCTCTGGGAGCTGACGATTTCTTCCGGTTTGACTTAAAAACTCACTTTATCATTTTTCTTACGACATAGCATGTTTTCAGAACATCGGGACCAGATCTAGGAGTCTTCGGGCTTTCAGGGGCATTTTGGTCAATCTGAGCATTCTGAGAGATAGAGCTGACTTCCAGGAGTCCTTTTGTGTCTTTTACGATCATTGTGAACCACCAAGCTATGGGTCTCCTAAATCTGATAGCCAAAAAAATGGGGTGTCTACAGTTTGCCCCTCTTTGGCATGATCTTGCGAGGCAACGCATGTCGCAAGCGAGTGCCAAAGCTCTGAAGAGACAGTACTTTTTGGAGGCTATAAATTTAGGATAAAAAGCGTTGCAAAAGATGCAATGATGCTGAGGCTAGTGCTGGTCGCGCTCTGGGTGAGCTGCCTACGTATCCCAAGGGGAATCAGACCAGGATGTAGTTCGGGACGCAAAGGAATGAATCACACATGTACACACGCAACAACCAAGCGGATGTTATTCTATGAGGATGGTATGCAATGCGTGGATGTGATACGAGTTTTGGTATGAATCCTATTATGCCTATTGTATGATCCTAGTATGCTGTAGGGTGTGCCACTCCGAGTGGGCTGGTGTCGTGCTGGTGCTTCTGACTATGATGCAGTTATTGACCCGAATAGGGATACCAAGATTTTAGAAGGCTCTGAGTCTAGGGGCAAACTTCTGAATTTTGGGAAGTGTGCTTCGTAAGAGAACGTAATTGGGTGTGGGGGTCTCAGAGGACTATAATCGAAGACGCCTTTTGGCAAATAACTGACAGACACGAGAGCCCTGGAAATCAAGAGATGGACACAGAAGTCAAGGGATGATCATGAAATCCTGAGATGTCACGCGATGAACATGGAAGCCCCATGGCATATTTTGAATGAGAGCGATGATGACTAATGAACCGACGATGTTTGAATCGAGATGATGAGTCGACAATGGACTACTGTGATTGAACTGACGGTGTACGAATCCGCTTAGGATTAATCTGAATCTTCTGGGGATGAAGCGACTCTTTCTGGGATCTCAACCGCTTCTTTTGATCAAATCTTACAGGCCGATCGGGGCCACCGAGAGCCGGTATCTTTCTGCTTCTGTCCTCGGAGGATAATGCAGGGTTCTCGGGGAATCTCTTTTCCTTGATCGGGAACCAGGACTCATCTCTGAATCTCTCACGGTTGATCAAATCTTGCGGTGCTCAATCCAAGAGGGCCGGTCAGGGCTTCCGGGAGCTGGTATCTTTCTGCTTCTGTCCTCGGGGGATAATGCAGGGTTCTCGGGGAATCTCTTTCGGTGCTCAATCCAAGAGGGCCAGTCAGGGCCTCCGGGAGCTGGTATCTTTCTACTTCTGTCCTCGGGGGATAATGCAGGGTTCTCGGGGAATCTCTTTCGGTGCTCAATCCAAGAGGGCCGGTCAGGGCCTCCGGGAGCTTGTATCTTTCTGCTTCTGTCCTCGGGGGATAATGCAGGGTTCTCGGGGAATCTCTTTTGGTGCTCAATCCAAGAGGGCCGGTCAGGGCCTCCGGGAGCTTGTATCTTTCTGCTTCTGTCCTCGGGGGATAATGCAGGGTTCTCGGGGAATCTCTTTCGGTGCTCAATCCAAGAGGGCCGGTCAGGGCCTCCAGGAGCTTGTATCTTTCTGTATCTGTCCTCGGGGGATAGTCCAGGGTTCTCGGAGAATCTCTTTCCTTGATTGTTCGGTGCATTAACTAAAAACTGGGATCCGTTACCAGAATTCACGTGTTTGATTGAAATTCGCGACGGTTGTCCTGAAACGGCCGATTCAGGTCTTCGGGAGCTGATTTTTCCCAGTTTTTGCCTGCTGGAGGTAGTTCTGACAAATTTTAGTCTGCTTGGGGTAAAACCTCATAAATCCTGACTGGAAAGGGCCATCGGGGCCAAAATGGGCCGAAAAAGGCCAAAACGGGTCAAAACAGGGCGAAATGGAGCGAAGCGGGGCCCGCAGGGAGCAGTGCCGCGGCGGCACTGTGCCACTGCTGCGGCGGCAGTTGGCCAGTGCCGCGGCGGCACTGGGTGGCCGGACTTCAACTTTGTATATCTCGGGTTTTTGAGCTTTTGAAGCTCATTCTTGGCCATTTTGGGGTGTTTTTGGAGCCAAAATTCATCAAAACGCAGCTTGTGCGCGCTCAGGTGAGTAATCTTTCCCCGTAGTTGGATTTTTGATTGGTGTTTTGGTTAGCCCAAATTTTCAAGAAGAAAGTTTAACTGTGACTTCCATTTTTCTTGTAGATCCATGGCTTCGAGCTCAAGGAGACAGTCTAAGAAGGCCAAGGGACGGATGAAGGCCAAGATGCAAACCCCGGACTTGATTTTACGGGACCCCCAACACCATCTTTCGACCGCGGCTCTAGCGAGCTTGGTATGTGAAACTTTTGACTTTTTAGGACTGCTTTCATGTATTATGCTAGCTTTGTGAGCCGTAGTGTGCACCTAGAGATCGTTAGAAGTCCGATTTGTGCTTAAATGTTGGTTTCGTGATTTCGGCTCTCGGGTTATGAATAGTGATTTTGTGCATCTCTTTGCTGTTTGTTGTGTACAGGTGTCGGAAGTGGCATTGAAGGGCCATGGTAGCCTCGCCCATGCTTTCTTATGGTATACTCAACTCTCGCCTACCGTCAAGAGGATGGTTGACGATGCCGGGTTTGGAGGCTTCGTCCGTTTGGTTTCGAAAAGCAGCAATGATTTGGTTCACTTCTATGCACTAGCCGAGAGGTGGTGGGACACCACCAACACTTTTCACCTGCTGTTTGGTGAGATGACTATGACGCCCTTCGATTTCTCCATGATCACGGGCTTGAGGTTTGGCGGGAAGCGCCTGATTCTGGACTACTTTTATGAGATTGACCCTGAGGCTGTAGAGATGTTGATTAGGGCTGTTCCCCCCAATTTGGAGAGACACTGGTTTCCTTGCGGCTGGCTTTACCGGGCTTATGGCAGAGGGGATCATAACCTGAACAATTCCCAGCTTTTGAGGGTGTATCCTCTGTATGTCCTCGGCTGCTCGATCTTTGCGACTCGGAATGACCGGGTGAACTTGAGACTTCTCTCTTGCCTGGCGACCATCGATGAGATCCGTTCTTACAACTGGGGCGGTGCTGCCTTGGCCCATCTTTACAAGCACATGGGTGAGGTTTCCCGAGGTGATGTTAAATCAACAGGGGGATTTTGGCGAGCTTGGGAGGTATGTGCTGCATTTTGCTTTATATTCCCTGACTTGGCTTTTGATTTCTGTACTCTTTCTGATTTTCTTCCTTATCTGTGCAGCTTTGGAGCTTCGAGTACCTGAAGATGTTAGCTTCATCCCCTACAGATGAATCAGGCGAAGACGAGGATGGCATGGCTCCTGTGCCTCTGTTCCCACGAGGCTTGAGATGGAGGAGGGATGTTGTTGGGGTGAAGAGTGGGGCCCACCGGATTATTTTGCTTAGAAACTTCTTAACTGAGCTGACGGCCTCTAGTGTTGATTGGACGCCTTGGGAGGGCGTCGCCTATGCCGCCCCAGAGGAGATACAAGCGGTTAAATCTCTTACCTCTTGCCGCCTTCTGATGGAGAGTATCGAGTACAGGTAGTGGTTCCTTGGTGAGCGGGTGTCTCGGCAGGTGGTCGGTGGTTCCAGGTATCGCGTTCCTCATAATCCCCCTGTGATGGATGCTAGTGACCTCTCTGGTGATGTCCTGCTGGCGGCCTTAGCCGGCACCGATGTTTGGGATCAGTTTCTCTCTGAGACCGGCTATGAGGCTTACCGTGGCCGCTTCTTGATGCCTAACTTCCCACTCCTGGAGGTGAGTTTCCTTTTATATTTTTGTCTTTATTAGTTGCCTATGTCTTTTATTCATCTTTTCCTAACTTATTATGTGCCTACAGCTTCGCGAGATGTACAGGAGACAGGCTCCTCAGGCTCCCGACCCTATCCCTCCTTGGGATTGGACCGTCAATATTCTAGGCGCTGATGGCACTCCCCAAGTGATGGAGGTGCCACGAGTCACATACGGGTACCCTACTCAGCCAGCGGGCGTCCTCAATGTTCCTTGGAGTTACGCCGAGGAGGGTTACGCCTTGGCGGCTAGCCTACGGTCCTTGGTCCTCACACGAGACCATCGGGTATGTCTTTAATTCTTGCACTCCTTAAGGTTATGAGGTTCTAACCCTGGATTTTACCCTTGACAGATGGATGGCATGCGACAGTTCGCCGCCAACCAGATGGCATCCTTGGTAAGTCTCTAACTCGACCCTATTTTTGTACTTTTTGTGGTTTCCCTACTGATCGCCCCCACTTTATTTGTGTGTGAAGTATCGTGGAGGTGGAGCTGGCTCATCGAGGACTGGTCCAAGGTGTAGAGGCGGTAGGAGGAGGCCGTCGCCGACGTACACTCCGGGCGATCTGACAGAGGATGAAGAAGAGGAAGACTGAGGCCTCCCAAGCGGGCATTATTATTTTCTTTTTATGTTTTCGATTGGGTTGTATTAGTGATGTGACGACTTGGACAGCGTAGGATGATGTGTAGAATAGTTTGTGACCTTTGACAGAGTATTATGATGTTTCGCCTTTTAGGCCGGATAGCTTCCGGTTTGGAGGCGCAATTGTGTGCTTGTTTTAGTTGATGATGATACACGTGCACTGTGATTGTTAGGTGTCACTACGATGGGTAGTTTTGTAATAGTGAGTGTTTTTGCCTTGCAGGTGGGATAGTCCGTGAAACGGGGAGGTGCTGCCGATATTTCGAATTTTTCCTAGAGCCGCGACCGAAAGCATGGCTTTGTATGATCCCGCTCAACTCACAGCTTGGCTACACATCACGGATGGTGTGGAACGGATCAACCTCTTTAGCTACGGCCTGACCGAGCTATTCTCTCTTTGCCAGATGACCCTGAACACTGAGTTTTTGCGTGCTGCTATTGCTCACTGGGACCCGGTGAACCACGTCTTCAATTTCAATGGCTTGGAGATATGCCCCTTATTTGAGGAGTTCTGTGCCATCCTCGACTATAATTCTGATTTGGATCTGATTCTTCCTTCTGTTGATACCCTCAGTCCTACACTAGGCTTGGTTGAGTATCTGAATTGTTCCATCACTATTTCCCGTCGACTGCTTCAAGGTAAGGTTCTCGATATTGCTTCCATAATTGCTCGATATGCCAGTCCTGGGAATCCCAGCGTATATGATGCTACTCGTGGGGCTGCTCTGATTCTATGTATGACTTCACACTTCTTGTTTTCGAGCACTTCTGGCGACTTAGTGCATGTATATCTTGGGCTGAAGGCTGGTAAGAACCCCATGGCCATGGTTTTGGCCGAGACCCTGAATGGTTTGGATCGCGCTTCAGGTCAGGGAATGCTTATACTTTCTGGGGCGCCTCTGGTGTTACAAGCTTGGCTCTACGAGCGTCTTCAGTTATGGACCGATAATGTGCCGCCAGTTTATTTTTGCAGAGCTGTGCTTCATACTCATTTTACTTCTGCTAATTGGGTGGGTATGATGGGCGCCTTATCTGAGGCTGACATTTGCTGGATCGTGAGGCGTTGGGGCCTTTATGCTGTGACCACTAGTCTTGGGGATTTTCAGAGGGTGTGGCTGATGGGACTGAGAGAGACTTCCTTCTATCATCCTCATCGATTGGCCGGGCAAGTTCAAGAGGTCCCCCGGGGGTTTACTGAGAGGGTCTTTGCTTCTAGAGTCAGAGCCGCCACCATTGCTGCTTTCATCAGGGGCTGGGCCAGCCGAGCAAGGGCCTATTTCTAAAGACCTAAAGATAAAACTAGACCTGACTGATTCTGCTCATTCCTCCCAGTGTCTTTGAATAGTGTGTGATTGCTTTTCGAAAGACTTTTATTTTTGATTTTTCCTGCTTATGTAATATTCAGAGTTTGTTTATCGGTGAACCTTGGTTACTTTGGAAATCTCATTTTATGCATTTCAACTTTAAAAACATTTTGTAATTGAGATTTCAATTAGATTTTGCTTTTGGTACTTGCTTGGGCATGCTAGGACGATTAGAGGCAAACGAGGCGAGTGGTCGAAGTTTGCCCCTAGTTTGGGACATATATGGTTGTGAGGCAAACGAGGTAGATGACCGACGTTTGCCCCTAGTTTAGAAGAGGTTCAGGTGAACGAGGTGAGTTGCCAAGTTTGCCCCTAGTGTGGAGGGTTATTTCGGGGTTATGGTAAGGACCGCGACTTTATTTTCTCAAATGCTCATAATTTTTGCCTAGGCACCAGTGAGGTGATCTAGCGATCTCTTTTTTCTCTTTTGTTATTGCTCACTTTGGATTTAGCTCTAATTTTTGCCTAGGCATCCTTTTGGATTTTCAACCTAGCGAGCCATCCTTCTTTTTTCTTTTGGAAAATCTGCCTACGTACCCCCGAGCGGGGATCAGGTCCAATGTAGTTCGGGCCATGGTTGGAAATAAGCGGGTTGATTTTTAGGTAGGTGGGGTGACCGAACCATTGTGGTTGCCTACGTATCCCCGAGCGGGAATCAGGTCGAGCGTAGTTCAAGACAAGGCTTGAAAGAAATGGTTATTTTTGTTGGTGGAACGACCGAACCGATGTGGTTGCCTACGTATCCCCGAGCGGGAATCAGGTCGAGCGTAGTTCAAGGCAAGGCTTGAAAGAAATGGTTATTTTTGTTGGTGAAGCGACCGAACCAATGTGGTTGGCTACGTATCCCCGAGCGGGAATCAGGTCGAGCGTAGTTCAGGGCAAGGCTTGAAAGAAATGGTTATTTTTGTTGGAAGAGCGACCGAACCGATGTGGTTGCCTACGTATCCCCGAGCGGGAATCAGGTCGAGCGTAGTTCAGGGCAAGGCTTGAAAGAAATGGTTGTTGAATAGTCAAGCATAGTACTTTTTGTGACGATCCATGTTGATTGGTTCTTTGAATTTGACACCATCGAGGTCCATGAGATAAGTTGCTCCTCCGGAAAGAACAGTCTTGACGATATAAGGGCTGACCCATTTAGGTTTAAACTTCCCACAGGGATCAAAAATCGAAGCTCGCAACTCCTTAAGGACAAGGTCACCTTTGACGATCTTCCTCGGACGAACCTTTTTGTTGAAAGCACGGGCTATCCTCTTTTGATAGATTCGAACATGGTCGACTGCCGCTAGGCGCTTTTCATCTATGAGGGCCAATTCTTCATACCTTTCCCTCAACCAATCTGATTCCGAAATTTCACACTCTGCCATCACGCATAGGGACGGTAATTCTATCTCGACCGGAAGTACCGCTTCCATCCCATACACTAATGAGTAAGGAGTTGCTCCTGTGGACGTCCTTATCGAGGTTCTGTATCCCCAAAGTGCGAACGGTAGCTTTTCATGCCAGTCTTTGTAAGTATCGGCTGATTTTTGTAGTATGGCCTTAACATTCTTGTTTGCAGCCTCGACCGCCCCATTAGTTTGCGGTCTGTATGGTGATGACTTGTGATAAGTGATTTTGTATTCCTCGAACAGATCCCTGACTTCTGCTTTGAAATGACTTCCGTTATCCGAAATCATCTCATGGGGAACTCCATAACGGCAGATGAGATTTTTCTTGATGAATTTGGCCACTTCCTTGGCCCCTAACTTGGTGTAGGATGCAGCTTCTACCCATTTTGTGAAGTAGTCTATGGCCACCAGAATGTACCGATTTCCATTTGAAGCTTTCGGAATGATTTCACCGATAATATCGATTCCCCAGGTGGAGAATGGCCAAGGTGAGGTCATGCTGTATAGAAGGGATGGTGGTACATGCATTACGTTTGCATAGATCTGGCACTTGTGACACTTTCTCACGTATTCGCAACAGTCTTTCTCTAATGTTGTCCAGTAGTACCCTTGCCTTACAATTTTCTTGGCCAGCATGTGACCGTTCATGTGCGGGCCGCATACCCCCTCGTGTACTTCCTCCATCATTCTTCTGGAGCTTTTCCCAAACAAGCAAGTCAGGTTGTGACCGTTGTATCCTTTCTTCAGCAGTTTCCCACCGCAAATGATGAATTGCGCTGCAAATCTTTGAATGGCCTTTTTGTCTTTTTCGGTAGATTCTTGGGGGTACGTTCCATTTTCTATGAAGTTCCAGACATCCTGATACCACGGTGTTTCATTCTCTTCTGCTTCAATTACGGCGATCATGTTGAACGAAGGCTCGTACCTTTGCTCAATTACCAAAGGCATCATCCTGACTCCCACAGGAATTTTGATCATGGAGGCTAAGGTAGCCAACGAATCTACTAGCTGATTCTCCTCCCTGGGTAAGTAGAGGAATGTGATGTTCTTGAACTGCTTCTTGAGTCCATCGAGATGGTTATGGTAGGGCTTCAACCTCTCTTCCTTCACCTTCCATTCCCCTCTGGCTTGTGACACGATGAGATTCGAATCTCTGAAGACATCTAGCTTCTGAATTCTCAATTCTATGGCTGCTTCCATCCCCAGAATGCACGCTTCAAATTCAGCAGTGTTGTTGGTGGAGTTATAATTGAGCTTGACTGCCAGTGGGGTGTGATCCCCGTTTGGTGATACTAGGATTATCCCTACCCCGTAGCCTTTCATGTTGGCTGCTCCATCAAAGTACAACTTCCATTGTTCTTCCTTGATTTCCATGATACTTTCATCCGGGAATGGGAAGTCTCCACTTTCTTCGGAGTCAATGGCGTGTTCCGCAAGATGCTCGGCCACGGTTCTCCCTTTTACCAATTTGCTTGTAACATACTTGATATCGAATTCGGATAGTAGAAGTAACCAACGGGATATACGACCGGTCAGGGTGGGTTTTTCGAGGAGGTATTTTAGAGGATCTATGCGGGATATGAGCACAACCGGGAAGGCTAGCATGTAGTGCCTCAGTCGGCGGGTGCACCAAACCAAGGCCCAACACGTTTTTTCGAGGGTAGAGTAGTTGAGCTCATACCCAGTCATCCTCTTGCTGAGGTAGTATATGGCTTTTTCGGAGTGGCTTTCTTCTCCTTCTTGGGCTAACATGCAACCCATGGCATTTTTGGAGACGGACAGGTAAAGGAATAAGGGCTTATGAGGCGTTGGTGGTGAAAGGACATGCGGATTTTGAAGGTAAGCTTTTATTTTGTCGAAAGCGGCTTGGCATTGGTCATCCCATTGGAACTTCTCCCCTTTTCTCAACAATCGGAACAGAGGATCGCACATAGTTGTGAGCTTGGAAATGAAGCGGCTGATGAATTGGATTCTTCCGAGGCACCCCCTTACCTCTTTTTCATTCCGTGGTGGTGTCATTTCTAGGATTGCCTTGATCTTGGAGGGATCCACCTCTATCCCCCTTTGTGTGATGAGGAAGCCCAGGAGTTTACCAGAGGTCACACCAAAAGTGCATTTCTTTGGATTCAACCTCATCTTGTACTTACGCAACCTTTCAAAAAACTTTTCCAATGCCACTAGGTGCCCTTCTCTATCCTTGGACTTCACGATCATGTCGTCTACGTATACTTCTACTTCCTTGTGAATCATGTCATGCAGCAGAGTGGTGGCAACTCTTTGGTAGGTTGCCCCAGCATTCTTGAGTCCGAAAGGCATTACTCTATAACAGTAGGTCCCCCAGGGGGTGGTGAATGTCGTCTTTTCCCGATCTTCTGGCGCCATAAGAATCTGATTATACCCTGAGAAACCATCCATGAATGATAGTAGGTCATGTCCTGCGGTGTTATCTACCAAAACGTCAATGTGGGTGATTCGTGGTGAAAAGTGCATGTTTCTAGTGTGTTACGTGGTATTTTATGCATCTTTTATCCCCAAAGTCCCTACATTTAGGTGCATTCTAATAACAATGATCTTTTTATTGTGTTAATGCTAAAATATATGTTTTTGCAATGTTTTATAGGTATTAGGATGTAAATCAATGAAGTGGAGCTAAAGAAAAGTGATTCTGGTGGATAGAACAACAGAAGCAGCTGAGAAAATGCCAATTTTGACAATGAAGACTTCAGATTTGGAAGATTTTCCCAGAGACATGAAATGTAGATCTTTGAGTTACGGTCGCGTGGCCGCAAACGGAAGGTCAATCCGAGGTCCGAGTAAAAAGTTATGGCCATTCTACCATCGGGGTGCAGAGCTGTCAAAATCAGAGAGTTCAAGCGATTGAAGGAGAGTTCGATCGATCGAACCTTCGATCGATCGAACTAAGCTCGATCGATCGAACCTTATTTTCACCCAAAAGTTGCGTAAACTCTGTGGGAACCCTATATATACGTCGTTTTGACGCCAGACGAAGGGAAGACGCTCCAGAACGCAGAAAACAGCAGTTTAGGGTAGTTTTAGGGTTAGATTAGGAGTAGTTTAGGTTAGATTCATGTTATTTTTCATCTTTTCCATTGATTCATTGAAGATTATTGATGATTCAACTGTATTCCAAGTTATTTACAAGTTATATTCAGATTATATTCAGGTTTTTCCTTTCCTTTATCTTTATTTCATTGTTTATTAGTTTAGATGTTAATGATTACATTAGTTTACTATTCCTGCACTAGTTTAATCATGTTTCTGTAGTTTAGACGTTGGGAATATGTGATGAAACATTGATTCCCAACCTCTGCCATGCAACCTTTAGAAACCTTGGGCTCGATCGATCGAAGGTATTTCGATCGATCGAACCCGAGCCATAGTCAAGCGATCGAAGGCACTTCGATCGATTGAAGGATGACTGTCCGATCGATCGAGAGCGCTTCGATCGATCGAACATGTTAAATCCTGAGATGATTCTTTTAAGTATTCCATGACTTTCTGTTTTAGAAATCTGTCATCAAATTGTCCCAATAAGCTCAGTTTGTCACAACAGTTTTTAGAACTTAAAGCCTTAAGGCTATTTTCTTCAATGACTTTTGAAAACCACTTTGAATGCTAACACCATTTAGAGTGCAAGTAATAACCATTGTTTTAAACCGTCTTCCATGTATTTTACTCAAATGTGATGATGTAGTCCCGGTCACAAGAAAAAAAACTGTTGGACTTTTTCTCTCACAACAAAAAAAAAAAAAAAATTCATTGGACTTTTTCTCTCACAAGAAAAAAAAAATTTCTTTTGTTTAAATATTTTGGGTAAACATGTCTTATCCATATTACCCTCCATACAACACAAATACCACGAATGGGTACACATTAGGTAATGAGAACTATACCCCGAGTTGGCAAGCACCCACATATGATGCACATTATCAACCTGAGTGCTACCAATCACCACAATGGGAAAACCATCGTGTTAGTCCCCCATGTTATCAAACGTATCAAGAACCTCCACCTGGAGAGTTCTATCAATCGCAATGGGGATATAACCAAGATGATAGTGTTGGATATAGTAGTAGTTCCCACGATTACCAAATGCATCAAGACTTTCCTTCTGGGGAGTCTTGCACACAAACACAATGGGAAGGGGACTATTACCAACAACAATGGGGTGAAACTTCATATAGTTATAATGAGGAGAATAACCAAGTTGAGGATACTGGTATGTTAGAATTGCTGCTTAGTGAAATGAAAAGGCTAGAGAGTGCAATTGATAAATTAGGAGCTAGATATCAACAAGCATTTGATAGCCAACCTTTAGAAGACTATACCAGTCCTTCAACGCTACAACCTGAATTTCAAGACACTAACAATGGAATGGAATTAGAGGACAATGATGGGTTCTTACCGAGTGAGGTTAACAACTCATTTGAGAAAGTGATAACCCAACAAGAACTCCAAAACCAAACCATAGAGCATGAAGTTGTAGAACCATCTTCTCCTCAACATACAACCCCAGACATCAACTCCTTCACTGCCTTGATAAAGTTGCACAATCTCTTTGTCCAGAGTACTTCAATAGATGACACATATAGTGAGGAGAGTTGCGAGGATGAGAATGAGGTCTTAAAAGATGATGAGAGTTTAGGTGATTGCACGCAATTAGGAAAGGAAGAGTCCCATGTTGACTCTACCCCTACCTTTGATAGTGACCCTAGGGTGGACGTTATTGAAATTTCTAAATTCGATTTAGATTCATCTGGTATTCATGAACCCTCACCTCTTTCGGCCGAAGAGGTGGTGTCACCAAGTTGCCCATCATCTATCCTTTCTATTAATCAAAACTCTCATCCTGAGCTTGAATGTTATGTGTACCCCATTCGTGAACAAACAGAATGTGTTGTGGAAGAGGATGGTAAGGATATTAGCACATGTTCTTCACAAAATTTTAACTTTCAAAATTCTTTGAGAGAAGACTTGGAAAATATTGGGCCCACTTTAGATGATCTTAAAATTCAACAAGAAGCTAGCAATCTTCTAGACTGCTTGACCTTCTTGAGTGATTATGACATTGAGGCCCAAATAGATAGCTTTATCCAAGTCCAGTCCAAAACCATGTGCATAGAACAGAAATTCAATTCCTATGATTATATCTCCATAGATTCTGTTCTAGGACAAGTGGAGGGTGGTGAAGCTTCATTAGAACATCACTTCGACCCTGCCCCTTTTATTGAACCATGGCCTCCCCCTGTTTTTAGTATTAAAATAGAGGCTGTTATAGGAAATACCAACACCAAAGATCGTTTCTTGCATATAATTCCTAAAAAGTGTGGTATTCCTTTTATAACTGTCCCAAAAAAAATTGGAAGCCATAGGTTTTGCATCATCTCCTCTGACCTTGAGCCTGACATTAGTTGGGGGGAGTTGCATTTTTATGAGGATCCCAACATTCTTCTCACTGTTAAATTATTTTATTGGGAAGATCCTCAAAAATTTCGGTTGTTAATCTATGATAAAAATCTTGATTAACTGAATTTATTTACTGAGTAGTTGTATTATATTCTCTATTTTTCCTTGTTGCTACTAATGATTTTGCAGGTAACTTGAAGAAAAAAATTTGGATATTAATGCCTCGAGGTAACATCCTTCCTTCTCTCGCTTTACTTTACATGTCCATGTGCTTAGTTTAGAACATTGGGGACAATGTTTAGTTTTAGTTGGGGGGAGTGAGTCATTGTATGCCTCGTTTCTTTGTTTTTATGCTTTAATGTCAATACACCTGATTAGCAACATGACTCAGTAAATTAAAACTGTCAAAAATTTTAAAAAATTTTTAATTTTATTTTTAAAGATAAGAAAATGGTTCTTGCATTTCTCTCTTAGTTAATGTAGTTAGTTATGATGCATTAGTGTTATTTTCTGTATGTTATTAGTATGTGATATACTATGGTAGTTTGTTTACTATCTTAGTTATAGTATGTTCTATGTTTTTTAATCTTCAAACAACTTTGAGCACGTTGTGACAACCTTGTACTTAGCTAAAATGGATTAGTAAACATAGCTTAGGTGTCTTAAAAGACTGTAGTGGAGACTAATAACCCAAGTGAGCTTTTGTGCTATTCTTTGTTTTTGAGGGTTTTATAAAATTACTCTTACTTTTTGAAAAGCGTATTAATTCGTTGAAAGTCTCATTTTTCTTCTTCATTTTGACTGATCACTAGAAGAGAACGTTCAGGATTTACCAAACTTTAGAGCTCTTGAATTTACTGAAATGAATTATCCTATTAACTTAGAAGATGATTTAGGCCATCTTTTGACCATATATGGATAATATAGCCTTGGCCTACCTCTATGCTATTCCTTTACTTCACCTCTTGAGCTTATCATAATCGCCTTGTCTTCATAATCCTAAAGTCTATACCTAACTCCAAATTAGGAGTTCAAGCCTCAGTTCTTTATTTAGGTGTGATTGGGATGTGTTGCATTGACAAGAAGTTTGGTTGTGTGAATAATAGAAAGTTGGCAAAGAAAAAATGATGAAAAAAATGAAAAAAAAAAAAAAAAAAAAAAAAAAAAACCATGAAAAGAAAAAAAAAAGTGCCAATGGTTGTTACAAAAGAAAAAAAATAATAAAAAGAAGAGAGTGAAAAAGAAAAGAAAAAAAAAAGAAGAGAAGAAGAGAAGAAGAAAAGAGAGAGATTGGAGATGTGGGGGAAGTTTCAAAAAAATGTAGTAGACATTCCAATCACATCCTTTGACCCAATTGAATATCACGAATCTCTTTCCTCTTAATCGAATACCTCTTTTTCAAAGTCCTAATGATGCTAGGTAAATTGGATTTGAAGTTAAGGTAATGAGAGAGTTCTCCGCGGTATCTCTCTCTTCTAATGAAAAGTATCCTTTCATGAGACTTTATGCACTAAAATGTCCGTTTTTCTATTTAGATATGAGAAGCATTAGATTCCATTTACAATTACTCTTTACAGCTTCCATATCATGAGTGATAATTATTACACCTAATTCAGAGTGATTTCATCTTAAAAGTGTAATCCCGGTGAGAGTTGAGTCAAAATGAACGTCTTGATAGTGTCTTAGGTTATGCAAGCTTTGAAATTAAAGTTTTTTATTTTGGTTGTCCATTCACACACACACTTGAAGATTAATAGGTATGGAACATTCTAATGACTTTGATAGTAGATTAACTGTAATGTGTGTGTTGCATGGCTATGGCATACTAGAGAGTTTCATGAGATTGTTGAGCTTAACTATGTTGTTAATGAGAGGAAAATTCCTTGAAAACATTTAAATGAGAACCATTGCCTTAAACATGAATTTTGTGGGTAGATTCACTGCAAACCCTCACGAGACAATACTCGTCCACTAGGTGGAACCTAGGGGTTTAAAGGCTTGTTGCATACGCTAAATGCAATCGCGATTCCTGCGAAAGTGATTTAGGATTTTTACTTTCTTTTGTTTTTAATTTTTAGAGTTAAATAAACACTGTTGTAGTTCGCTTCATTGCTAGGGACTAGCAACGAGCTAGTTGGGGGGTGTGATTCGTGGTGAAAAGTGCATGTTTCTAGTGTGTTACGTGGTATTTTATGCATCTTTTATCCCCAAAGTCCCTACATTTAGGTGCATTCTAATAACAATGATCTTTTTATTGTGTTAATGCTAAAATATATGTTTTTGCAATGTTTTATAGGTATTAGGATGTAAATCAATGAAGTGGAGCTAAAGAAAAGTGATTCTGGTGGATAGAACAACAGAAGCAGCTGAGAAAATGCCAATTTTGACAATGAAGACTTCAGATTTGGAAGATTTTCCCAGAGACATGAAATGTAGATCTTTGAGTTACGGTCGCGTGGCCGCAAACGGAAGGTCAATCCGAGGTCCGAGTAAAAAGTTATGGCCATTCTACCATCGGGGTGCAGAGCTGTCAAAATCAGAGAGTTCAAGCGATTGAAGGAGAGTTCGATCGATCGAACCTTCGATCGATCGAACTAAGCTCGATCGATCGAACCTTATTTTCACCCAAAAGTTGCGTAAACTCTGTGGGAACCCTATATATACGTCGTTTTGACGCCAGACGAAGGGAAGACGCTCCAGAACGCAGAAAACAGCAGTTTAGGGTAGTTTTAGGGTTAGATTAGGAGTAGTTTAGGTTAGATTCATGTTATTTTTCATCTTTTCCATTGATTCATTGAAGATTATTGATGATTCAACTGTATTCCAAGTTATTTACAAGTTATATTCAGATTATATTCAGGTTTTTCCTTTCCTTTATCTTTATTTCATTGTTTATTAGTTTAGATGTTAATGATTACATTAGTTTACTATTCCTGCACTAGTTTAATCATGTTTCTGTAGTTTAGACGTTGGGAATATGTGATGAAACATTGATTCCCAACCTCTTCCATGCAACCTTTAGAAACCTTGGGCTCGATCGATCGAAGGTATTTCGATCGATCGAACCCGAGCCATAGTCAAGCGATCGAAGGCACTTCGATCGATTGAAGGATGACTGTCCGATCGATCGAGAGCGCTTCGATCGATCGAACATGTTAAATCCTGAGATGATTCTTTTAAGTATTCCATGACTTTCTGTTTTAGAAATCTGTCATCAAATTGTCCCAATAAGCTCAGTTTGTCACAACAGTTTTTAGAACTTAAAGCCTTAAGGCTATTTTCTTCAATGACTTTTGAAAACCACTTTGAATGCTAACACCATTTAGAGTGCAAGTAATAACCATTGTTTTAAACCGTCTTCCATGTATTTTACTCAAATGTGATGATGTAGTCCCGGTCATGAAAGGGCTATTGATTCTTTATCTTTAGAAAAATACGGAATGCTGAAGAGGAATGAACTCCATAGAGCGTTAATGAATATGCATGGTAGATGGTTAGGATCAATGTGGATTCACGTGTTTCCAACACCTTTAATTTAGTTGTTTAATTATTATGTTTCCTTATGTTTAGTTTATTATTTAGTTTAATTTAATTTAGTAGGATTCATTAGAACCTCCAATCATTCATTCTTATTTTCTTTTTCTTTAGGTTATAACTTAGTATACATTCTTCCTATTCCTTCCCTGTGGGATCGACCTGGACTTCCAGTACTATATTACTTGCACGATCACCTACACTTGGGTGTTGCACAAGAGCGCACAACTTTTTAGTCGTGTCAGTGGGGAAACGGGAAGTCATCCTTGGGACTGGCCTTGTTTAGATCACGAAAGTCGACGCACACACGAACTTTTCCATCCTTCTTCGGGACTGGCACGATATTGGCCACCCATTCTGGTTATTCGGTGACAATGATGAATCCTACCTTGAATTGCTTCTCTACTTCTTCCTTAACCTTGAGTGCCCACTCCGGCCTCATGCGCCTTAGTTTTTGCTTGACAGGTTTAGAATTAGGGAGGAGGGGAATATGATGCTGGACAATGTCGGGGTCGACCTCAGGCATGTCTTCATAAGACCAAGCGAAAACATCTTAGAATTCTTTTAGCAAGATGGTTAATTTTTCTTTTTCTTCTTTATTAAGAGCTGAGCCAATTTGCACAATTTGGGGATTATCTGTTTAACCTAGGTTAACCGATAAAGTATCTTCGATTATTTCATAAGCAGGTGGTTTTTCAATTAGTTGCTTAAGTTCAATTGGGAGATCCTCGGAGGGATCTGTGCATTCACAAGTATTAGACACAGAGGAGTAAGCAGAATCGTCTTTCATTTCATTCATGATAGGTGAAGTGACTACATTGGACAGTGGTGGGCTTACAGCAGCCGACTCTGGTACAGACTCGATAATCGGAAGTACAGACTCCGGGGGAATAGGGGATAGGGAGACACAGACAGATGACTCTACAGCCTGGTTGCTCAGACCCTCCTCAGTTGGCTTGATCTGATCATCTTGGCTCTTGGCCCTCTTTTCTTCCTTCTTCTCAACGGATTCCTCCCACATTTTCTCGATGGCTTCAGTGTCCAGGTATTTCAACCAGTCTTCCTCCGGGGTTTTCTCAATTTCTTCAGGATAGAGCGGATCTTGATATGGAGACCTCTCGCAGTCAGCGAAGATTTCAAGCCCAGGGTTCCTTTTCCCAGTGGTTTGATGGATCCAGGGTTCGGGGAACCCAAAGTAAGGGAAGTCATCCCCCTCTTTGATGAATTGTCCATTCAAGGTCTTGCGGTATGGTGGGAGACCCCTTACCCTTTTCTTCCACGGCCTCTGCAGCTCGATGTCTTCTTCAGTGGGCTTGTATCCTAACCGAAAAGTACCTTGCTGTCCTTTGATCTGAGGGAACTCTAGAATCCCTTGCTGGCGTCGGCCCAACCCCATTCCAGGGAAGTAGTTCATTTTGCGGACGATGTTGACAACCGCAGAGTGGATCTCAGGGAACCTGTCTTCATCATTGATCATGTGGACTTCTTCCATGAAGAATCCTCCAATTTCTCCTTCTTCTAACTCAGGTATTTGGATTTCAAAGACGGGAGCGTAGTTCGGGAAAGCTTCATTACCCCAACTATTACCGAGGATGATTTTCTCTTCCTTCTCGTGGATGTAATTGATCATTTGATGTACAGTGGACGATACAGCTTTGTTGACATGCAACCAGGGCTTTCCGATCAGCAAGTTGAAAGAGGCAGGTATGTCCATGACCTGAAAGATTTCGGTGCTCACCAAAGATCCTACCCGGATTTGGAGAGAAATGGTTCCCATCACATTTCTCCTGGTGTTGTCATAGGCCCTCACGGATTGCACAGATGGTGTGATGTCAAGGACATTGACCCCCAAGGCGGTGGCAGTCCTTAGGGCACAGACATATAAGGCCGAGCCCGTGTCGACTAGACAAAACGGCACCTGTTGTCCCTTACATCCCACGGTGATATATAATGCCTTGTTATGTATGGATCCCTCTGGTGGCAGGTCCTCATCGGAAAATGTAATGATTGGGTCGGGGGTAAGCGCACCCAAGAAAGCTACCATGTCCTCCGGCGCGGCGTCGATGGGGACTTCAATCCCAGCCAAGGAATTCAACACGACTTGCTTGTGCTTATAGGATGTTACCATGATGTCCCACATCGAGAGATGTGCTTGGGTTTTCTTTAGCTGCTTGATCAGCTCATTATCTTCTTCGATGACCTCATCCATCTTACCCTTCCCCTTGTCTTTAACTAGACCTTTCTCGATGGCTTCAGTAGTAGGCTGCAGAGGCTGGTAGTGACGGCCTGACCTGGTCAGGTGATCAATTTTAGCAGGAGTAGGCCCTTCTACAGTCCCATCCTTTTTGAACCAATCACAATCCGTTCCCACATATGGTTTCTCCGGCTCGTCCCAGATAGAAGCGTCACTTTCATCATTGGGATCATACCACTTGAGGTCTACCACCCCCAGATCGTGCTCTTCTAGAAAGAACAAGTCTTGCTCATCGTCTAGCTGTTACTGCCACTCATCATTCTCCCCTTCAATCAGATGAATTCCCACAGAGTCCGGGATGTCAATGCAAGGCAAGGGTTGTCCTAGGGGGGTGATATAAGTAGCAGGGTTGAAGGGTACGGGGTTGGACTCAATGAGGTTGACATTTTGGTGGTTTGGTAGAGGATTTTGGGTGATATGGGGCTGCTTTGGTGGCGGCTCGATGATGTTCTGGTCAATAAGGTCTTGAATGTCATGGCGGAGGCGCACGCAATCATCAGTGTTGTGGCCTGGGGCTTGGTGGTAGGTACACCGCTTGGACATATCGCAGTTTGGTGGGAGGGGGTGTTTCGGGGTTGGAGTAGTTGGAGATGGCCTTTTTTGAGGAGGCGGTCTAAAGCTGAGGAGAGAGAGATTTCTAACTTGGCAAAATTGCGAGGGGGCTTTTTCTGGAAGGGGCGATTGGAGGGGTTTGCCTGGCTGGAGGGTTGGTATGGCCTAAGAGGGTACGCCATGGGTTGGCTGCTAAGGGCATTGACATCCGGGGCATTCCGGGAGTAGTTAGGTCTTCTGGACTGACTCGGGGGCTCTTCCCTTTTTATCTTTCCTTCTCTGATAGCGTCTTCAATCCGGGTTCCGACTTCAAACAACTCCTCAAAGGTGGAGATAGACAGGTAGAATAATTTCTCAGGGTAGAGGGGCTACAGATTCCGGATGAGCATCCTTACCTGTTCTTTCTCGATTGGCCGGTGGGTCATTTGGGCTACCTTATTCCTCCATCTGCTCAGAAATACAGCGAAGGATTCATTGTTGCTTTGCCGGGTTGTTTCCAAATCCCTGATGGTGACATCCAGCTCTTGATTGTAGGAGTAATGATCGACGAAGACTCAAACGATGTCTTCCCAGGCCCGGGTTTTGGAGGCTTCCAAGGTTAGGAACCACGATAGTGCAGACTTTGCAAGGGTTTGCGGGAACAACATCGCAATGTGTTCGTGGGTACAACCCATGGACTGGAAGATACTCATACATAGCTTCACATGACTTTTCAGATTCCCAGTTCCGTCAAAACGGTCGATGGCAGGCATCTTGAAATTCTCTGGTAGTTTCAGCTTGACAGGCTCAAAGAGGCCTTCCAGGTCTAGCATGTAATCATCGATACCCTTGCTTTTCCTGAGTACGCTTTCCAGTTTGTCAACCTTGTCCATCTTTTCTTGGAGCTTTTTCTCGTATGCGAACGGTGGGACCCCCTGAAACCAGTCTTCTTCCCCATTATTCTCAGGTGGGGGTAGTTCAAATTCCGGTGGTGGAAACCCGGGCGGAGGTTGCGGCCGCCGCTGCTTCAGTTCTTCCATGAACTTTAGAACTTGGGCTAGGTTGTCGGACTGCTGGCTTATGGTCGCTCCCGATTCAGTAACCTTGTTTTCCAACTCTTCCCTATTCATGCTGAAGTAAGCTGTCGGACTGATTCTGATTAATCGATTATCCGAACTCCTGACCCACGAAAAGGACCCTGACTGCTAGCCTTGGGAATCTATACTGACCTGATAGATTTTGAGAGGACTAGATTAGATCTTGACAGTGGTGACTTTAGATAGACAAAGACAGTGATGTGGACCGACTCGAGACAGTGCGTGCAGATTAATGGGGAATGGTGCATGCAAATGGGACAAGCATGCGGATATAAGCCCTAATCTATATGATGCTTCTATTTCTAACAGATAGCAGCTAAACAAATAAGGTCCTAGCCATATAGAGTGTGCTAACCTCACTTTCCAGTGTGATCACCAAGGGATAACAGGGATAACAGGGATACTTCGGGTAATTTTGGACAGGGTTTCTAGGAAAAACTGGTTAATATGGTTATATCTGGGATATCTGGACAGAGTTTCTGGGAGAAACTGGTTAATATGGTTATATCTGGGATATCTGGACAGAGTCTCTGGGAGAAACTGGTCAATACGGTTATATCTGGGATATCGGGGCAGAGTTTCTGGGAGAAACTGGTCAATAGGGTGATAGTGATCATACCGTCTAGCAGGTTTTCATACTCCTATGCCTTAGGACCGACAAACAAGGTTTGCGGTGTATATCTTTGTGAACATGGAGCAGACATCCTTATCATGGTGCCTAGGCAGGTCAACTCAATGTAATCACATGTGAGTGATTGCCTTGGGAATCATAAGAAAGAGGTTCTGTTCTATGCCATATAAGCGTCTACACCGCTCAGGTAATCCCATCAGGGCATTCAGCAGTTATATCACATTGTCCTATCTGAAAAGATAAATCAACAGTCCTATGAAAGGTTCTACAGGAATCTATATGCAAAGGCTGGGTTTAGTCAAAGAGGGTCCGTTGACGAGAGTTCCAATATACCGTCAGGGAGACAGTACGGAGGTTTTTACTCTTTTTGATATACCTTGGAAGGTACAGTATCAACGGTGACTTGTGCCCTGGCACAGCAAGACCTGAACAATGTCAGCGCCGCGTTTCAGACACAGTCGGAGGGGGGAAATGCGAAAGTGCAATGCGGTGAACCAAACATAGTAAAAAGATGATTTTAAGGATGCTTCTTATGAGTCAAACCTCTGTATTATTTTGTTTTAAAAATAAAATCCCCAGCAGAGTCGCCAGATTGTGGATACCGGGCTTCCACCGCTTCGTTTTGTTTTTGAAACTCGTTTGATTTTGAATCAAGGAAAGAGAAAAGGTCTGTTGAAAACATATACAGAGTCGCCATTTGGTCTTTAGGGAACCAAGAAACCCAAATTTGACTCACCCAAATGGATAAAGGGCACCGGTCCTTCATAACCAAAGAACTTGGCTCGGGGTTTTGGTGAGAGGAAGGAGCCTTTGTCGCGACTAAAACACCCTCAACTCGCCCCGTCTCTCGACGGGCCTCAATTAGCATCCAAATAATCATCTTATACTATGTATGGTTTGGCAATTAATACTATGATAGTATATTACATTACATAAGAATCTTGAAATTGAAAATCAAAAGATAAGATATCATTCATAAGATTTGAGTCAAATATCATACAATGTAAAGTGAAAATCACACAAATAAACCTAGGAAAAATCGTCTATTCATATATCAAATAATCAAGACTTCCTAATCTAAAGGGGGACATAAATTGTTCTTGAAACAAATAAACAAAGAAATCAAAATATGCTTAGCAAGCTAGCATGATGCATGTTAATCTTTGAGAAAAGAAGATCCCTCAATCCCCGGGACGGATGAGAAAGGATGATTAGATCAAGGGGAAGCATGAACGTGTGATCGTGATCATTCCTTATAATCTTCTTAGATTAAGAGTTACAAAAACCCCAAATCTTGCATGAATGCAATGTATGTATCTAAAATGTGCAAAGGTTGTAGTGTGTTTTGGGTACATGGATTTCTAGAATGACTTAGAAGTCTAAAATGTGTATGAATGAATGAATGAAATCAACATGGGATGTGTACAAATGTAGTATGAAGTACTTCCTAAGATATGAACTAATTTGGAATACATATAAGCATCAAATCAAAGAATAGAAGTTAAAATGTGCTTGCTGTGAATAGTGGACAGAACAGTAGCATGATCTTGGGAAAATTTAAAAGAGGGGCTAGGAACGTTTTCAATGCATGATGTTTTATGGAGATGTTCCTTATTGTGTCTAGAACACTACCAAAAAATCCAATCTTTAATAACTATCACAGATTGAGAGAAATAATATGAACAACAGAGGTCACTCAGAAACAGAGTCCGTACTGTCGACTGAAATGTTGAAAAATCTTAGAAAATGCAAACGAATGATCTAGGGGCCCATTTTATACCGAACGTTCCCTAAGACATTGAAGTTTAAGGGAAAAATAAGTTGGGACCACCCCTTTTGGAAAATAAGTTAGTCAAGCTGCTGTGACAGCAGAGGCATAATGTTTGGAAGGAATGTTTGGGTCCAAATGGACCATTTTCAAGTACTTCCAAGTCAAACCAAAAATCATGGGTGTTCTTCAATGAGTTAGGAAGACTTTCCAAGTGGTCTTGCATCTATATGTTGAGTATTGAGTTCTAGAGAAATCTTTGAACTCAGCTCACTCACTGTTTTAACTCACTGTTTTGAAGATTTTGGGGAAAATAAGATTTTCTTTCTTGAAATCAAAATGAGAGGGATTGAGGGGGGTTTTGAAATAGAGGTTTTCAAAGTGCATTTTTAATACTCAATAAAGATTATAACCACTTAAAATGCCAACATTCAACTCATCATCAAGAACCTCCAAGATTGTTGGAGAAACTTATTTTTATTTGAGCATAACTTCAATACACTTCAAGGATACCTTGGAGGTATTGAAGTTATGATCATCATCTATCAAACATGTTTTTGAGGTCAAGAGCTACTATGCATAAGGATTCACTCACCCCAAACTTCATGTCATCACTTAGATGATGATGAACTAGTAAGTAAATAAAGAAAAATCAAAAAGAAATGAGATAAGAAGAGATAAACAATAAATAAATAAGCAAGTAGATGATGATCAATAGATGATATTCATGAAGCATGAGACTTGTAGATTGGTGTTTCACTCATATGTAATGACACTAGACATGGAAGAAGCTTCCACTCTCTTGAATGCTTACTAAAATGGTGGTTGGGAGTATTGAATGTTGAAATAAATGGGAGTAATGTCGTAAAAACAAAGTTTAGAACTCACTTTTGTTTTGAAAATCCAAGAATAAAGTTTCTTTTCTCTCTATTCTAACCTTATCTCTACAACTTTCTCTCCCAAACTTTCTCTAAACTTGTATTTGACTCCCCCAAAATGAAGAGTAATGGGGTGTTTATATAGGCCAACTTGGGGTGGTTTTGGGATTTAGAAAGTATTCCCATTGGCTCCAAATATCTGTAATCATAAAACTATGTCGTTTTGGCTTTTAATTAATCAAAATGGGACCACAAAACTATTTACAAAAATACACTGCTCTGGAGGGGAGTGCCGCGGCGGCAGTGGGCCAGTGCCGCGGCGGCACTGCTCCTCCCCCATCCAGATAATGCTGTTTAGGCCCCCTAAAGTTCCGGTATTCGCGAAAAGGCCCTATTTCGTCCGAAATTCACAAAAAATGCGTACGAACTCCAAATTGAGGTTGTGATATACTGTTGGAAAGGTAATGGAGTCTACTTTACATAAACAATAGTTCGGGGATAGGTCACTTTGAAAATTTTTACGGTATTCGCGATAAAAGCCGATTTGATTGCCTTTGTCCGGCTTTGGAAATTCATAATAAATTCGTTTTAAGTCCAGAAATTATGTGCGATATACCGTTGGAAAGCTATTGACCTCTAGTATCCATGAAAAATATTTGAAAATTGTTTCGGTGCCCCGATTCTAAAGTCAAATCTTGGTCAAACTGGTCAAACTTGGGATTCCCGGGAAGTTCTGAGAACCTCTGGGAGCTCCCAGGAGCCGACGTTTTTGCTCGATTCTCTTTTAAAACTCATTTTAATACTTTTCCAATGATTCCGGTGAATTCGGACAATTTCGGTCAAACTTGATCAAACTTTGGTCAAACCTGGTCAAACCGGTCAACGGGGACTTTCGGGGAACTTCCGGGTATTCCGGGGGTCTCTGGGAGCTGACGATTTCTTCCGGTTTTACTTAAAAACTCATTTTATCATTTTTCTTACGACATAGCATGTTTTCAGAACTTCGGGACCAGATCTAGGAGTCTTCGGGCTTTCAGGGGCATTTTGGTCAATCTGAGCATTCTGAGAGATAGAGCTGACTTCCAGGAGTCTTTTTGGGTCTTTTACGATCATTGTGAACCACCAAGCTATGGGTCTCCTAAATTTGATAGCCGACAAAATGGGGTGTCTACAGTTATTGCATATGCGTCGAGACAACTTAGAATGCACGAGAAGAATTATCCAACACATGATCTAGAATTGGTCGCCGTGATTTTTGCATTGAAGATTTGGCGTCATTATCTATACAGAGAGAAATGTGAGATCTGTACGGATCACAAGAGTTTTAAGTACTTGTTTACACAACGAGATTTGAATATGAGGCAAAGGAGATGGTTAGAGTTGATGAAGGACTATGACTTGTCAATTCAGTATCATCCGGGCAAGGCAAATGTTGTCGCCGATGCTCTTAGTCATAAACTACCAACCAACACCGCATCAGATTTGACTTCTCAGAAAGAACTGATACGAGATATGGAGAATTTGGAGCTTGAAGTGATACCGAGGATTGAAAGTGGCTTGATGTCGACGATGGTGGCACAACCACTCTTGATTCACGAGATCGCAGAGAAACAACTTCAAGATATGGCTTTGAAGAAGATTTGTGATGAGATTCCGATGGGCAAATAACCAGGATTTACTTTTAAGAATGATGTTTTAAGATTGAGGGGTAGAATTTGTGTGCCTAACGAGAAGGAGTTGAAACGAAACATCCTAGAGGAAGCACACAATACGAAGTATACCGTTCATCCGGGAAGCACCAAGATGTATAGAGACTTGAGACATGTTTATTGGTGGTCGGGAATGAAGAGAGAAATAGCACGTTATGTTTTGCGTTGTACTAGTTGTCAACAAGTAAAGGCCGAAATGCTAAGTACCCTCGGGATTGTTACAACCGTTACCGATAGCCGAGTGGAAATGGGAACACATAACAATGGATTTTGTTAGTGGGTTTCCGAGGTCGAAGAGATCGAATACTATTATCTGGGTGATTGTTGACCGTTTGACAAAGTCGTCGCACTTCCTACCAATCCGAACAACTAAGCCAATGACGTTAGCTAAGTTGTATATTCGTGAGATTGTGAGACTACATGGTATCCCAGTTTCTATCATTTTGGATAGGGATAGTAGTTTTACTTCGAAGTTTTGGAGAGCCATGCAAGAAGCAATGGGTACCAAATTGCATTTTAGTACCGCTTTTCATCCTCAGACCGATGGTCAATCAGAAAGAGTAATCCAGATTTTGGAGGACATGCTTCGTTTATGTGTACTTGATTTTCAAGGTGATTGGGAAGACCACCTACCGTTAATTGAGTTTGCATATAACAATAGTTTTCAGTCGAGTATTGGGATGGCTCCTTATGAAGCTTTATATGGTCGTGTATGTCGTTCACCGATTAGTTGGACGGAAGTCGGAGAAAGAATGATTGAAGGGCTGCAAATTGTACAAGAGATGACGGATAAGATAAAGGTAATTCGACAACGGTTACTGACAGCTCAGAGTAGGTATAAGAGTTATGACGATAAGCGTAGACGACCGTTGGAATTTGACGTGGGAGACTTAGTGTATTTGAAGGTGTCACCTTCAAAGGGAATAACCAAATTTGGTAGATACGGGAAACTCAATCCGAGATATGTAGGACCTTTTGAAATCATTGGAAAGGTTGAACCCGTAGCTTATCGTTTGAACTTGCCGAGCGAGTATGCTCAAGTTCATAACGTGTTTCATGTATCGTTGTTACGCAAACAATTAGTGGAAGATAGAGATCAAGTGATGACTCCGACATCGAATGAGATTTAGAGTGATTTAACGTATGTCGCATATCCGGTAGAAATCTTAGACCGGAAGGATCAAGTCTTACGAAATAAAGTAATATCGAAAGTGAAAGTATTATGGCGTAGCCAAACTACGGAATAGAAGACGTGGGAGATAGAAGATGAGATGTGTACTCAGTATCCGCACCTTTTCGAGACATGAGGTATAAGTTTGGGGACAAACTTCTTTTAAGGGGGAGAGTATTATAACACTCGTATTTGTGTTATTGCTTTTGCATTACATTGTCATGCATGATAATGTGTTGTGGTGTGTCTTTTGACACATGGTTGAGTGAGTTTTGACTCACGAGTCATTTTGGGGTGTCTGTGATAGAGGACCCTCTGAGAATTTGTTGATGAGTGTTTAGTGTTTGTGAAGTCTCTCCGAGTGTGAGACGGTCACTGTGGAATGCTTTAAATGTTTATCTGAAAATAAATGTTTACCTGTGTATTTCAATATCTGTATTATTTTCTGTTTTAGAATGTATATCTGTTGTTAGTTTTAGTATCCTGGTGAGAACGAATTAACACGCTACTAATTTGGTAGGCTAATTAGCAACATCGGAAATGTCATGTAGAAATTCGTGTTTTAGCGACCAAACAAAACTTAGTCGAAAACTTTCATAATTTTGAGGTTTCACTTATAAAGCTACGAATAAGCTGTATAGAAAGTTTCAGAGACTGATTAGGAGTTTTGAAAACTCGTGGGGAGGTAAACGTAATTCCCGAGAGTTTTGTCTATATATAGATAGAGATGAACTTTAGATTTTTTTTTCATAAGTTCTTGACCTAAATCTAAGAGGAGGCCAAAAGGGGAGATTTAGTTGCTTAGAGCTCCTCGACGCCATACGACGGACTTCTGCCCGTTTATTTTCTTCAAGATTTCATATTCGAGCTCCTCGAGGTAAGAGCTTCGTTTTGATATATGTTAGGGCTTGTTTGGCCAAGTTTTCCGAAAAGTTGTTTTCTAGAATTTTTCATAAAAGTTGATAAATGGAATTTTGATCCATAGGAATTGTACTAGACGAACTTCTGCACGTTCTTTGTACACGGGTTTTCTTTGGATCGTAGTTTAAGAGCGTAAAGCGGAGGTGAGTGATTCAACTATGTTTTTGGAATGGTTTCTTGACATGTATTCATGTTATGTTTGAATAGCATGTCTTAATTCTTAGAGATATGTTGTGTAGTTCATATTGGGCATTTATATTGATAAGTAGGCCCAATAGCACGATGAAATGTTTTGATTACCGCGAGCATGGTGATATGTATTTGAGCATGTTAAGTTGCTTATTTGGGTCAGAAGGAGCACGTGGTCACCGTGCCATTTTGTGGAGTCGATATAGGCATTAAGGTCGCACGATTGAAGAGAAGAATCGTGGGTCTTACCCTTTCGCGTGGACTTATTGGCAAGGAGTCGCGGATTGGGAGTATGGACGGGCACGTGAGTCTCCCGACTAGTATGAAATGTAGAGATGTGAATGCGGACATGTTTATCATTCATGTGCATATGTTGTTTTATTCACTAAGCGTTAGCTTAAACAAATCGAATATCTGTGGTTATTCAAATAACCATTTCAGGTGTTAATGTTGGCGAGGAATCGGAGAAGTGAGCACGTGGGTTTTGGGAGTTCGCTTAGACGGCGACTCAATGCTTTAATCTCGTGGTTTTGTAATCGGATAGTCTATTTCATTTGAGTTGTTAAGGGACTTGTAATAGAATGGAGAATAGTCTTGTAAACGTTTTATTTTAGTTCCAAATCCTGTAAGGAATTACTACGTTTTGTTTTGACTTTGAAAACATGGTTTGGGTTGTTTAAGTTATCATGTATATGAACCTAGAGTTCACGGTTTGAAATGTTTTACTTGTCGACTTTATGTCTTGAATTAATGTTGAAATAGTTTGCGGTCGTAAGGGTCGTTTGACCTTAGGCAATTTCCTAGTGCAAGAAGGATTGCTGTTAGAGGGTCATTCGACCGGTCGAAAGGGACAGCTCGACCGGTCGAAGTACCCTCTGTTGTGAAGGATTATTGCCGAGGGTCATCCGACCGGTCGAAAGGGGCATCTCGACCGGTCGAAATGACCCCTGCATGAAAACTTTTTATACCCCTTCCGCAACTTATTTAAATGTTTTGATTGGTTGTTAGGGCACCTTTGGGATCCCTTTGAATATAAATTCATTCGTTTCAAAATATAATTACGTTTTCAAATTTATGTGGATTTTACCAACTTCGGGTATATTGTTTCAAAAGAACGACTACTATTTGTTATATTTAAAGTTTATTTTCCGCTGCTACAACTTTGAAATGAGTAGGAAGAGCCTCGGTGGCGTGCCACGGGCTCCGGTTCCGTTATGGTGGAACTGGGCTGTGACATTAGGTAATCAAAATAATTATCCCCCAATTTGGCAAGCATCATCCTATGACGCGCGTTATCAATCTAAGTGCTACCAACCGCCACAATGGGAAAATGATAGTGGTAGTCCCCCGTATTATCAAACGTATCAAGAACCTCTATATGGAGAGTTTTCTCAATCGCAATGGAGATATAACCAAAATAATAATGTAGGATATAGTAGTAGTTCCCATGATTACCAAACGCATCAAGACTTTCCTTCTGGGGAGTCTTGCACACAAATACAACAGGAAGGGCACTATTACTAACCACAATGGGGAGAAACTCCATGTAATTCATATGAGGAGAATAGTGTAGTTGAGGATAATAGTATGTTAGAATTGCTAGTTAGTGAAATGAAAAAGCTAGAGAGTGCACTTGATAAATTAGAAGCTAGATATCAACAAGCATATGCTAGCCAACCTATAGAAGACTACACTAGTCCTTTAACACTATAACCTAAATTTCAAGACACTAAAAATGGAATAGAATTAGAGGACAATGATGGGTTTATACCGAATGAGGTTAACAACTCACTCGAGAAATTGATAACCCAACAAGAACTCCAAAACCAAACCATTGAGCATGAAGTTTAAAACCATCTTCTCCTCAATAGAAAACCCCAGATATCAATTCCTTCACTTCCTGGATAAAATTGCACAATATCTTTGTCCAGAGTTCCTCAGTAGATGACATATACAGTGATGAGAGTTACGAGGATGAGGATAAAGTTTTAAATGATGATGAGAGTTTAGGTGACTACACACAATTAGGAAAGGATGAGTCCCATGTTGACTCTACCCCTACCTTTGATAGTGACCCTAAGGAGGACGTAATTGAAAAATCTAAATCTGATTTAGATTCATGTGATATTCATGAACCCTCACCTCTTTCAGCCGAAGAGGTGGTGTCACCAAGTTGCACATCACCTATCCTCTCTATTAATCAAAGCTCTGATCCCGAACTTGAAAGTCATGTGTACCTCACTAATAAACAAATAGAATGTGTTGTGGAAGAGGATGGTAAGGATTCTAGCTAGCACATGTTCTTCACAAAATTTTATTTTTCAAAATTCTTTGAGAGATGACTTAGAAACTTTCGAGCCCACATTAGATGATCTTAAACTTCAACAAGAAGCTAGTAATCTGCTAGATGCTTGACCTTCTTGAGTAATAATGATATTGAAACCCATATAAATAGTTTTATCCAAGTCCAGTCTAAAACTATGTGCATAGAACAGAAATTAAATTCCTATGATCATATTTCTATAGATTTTGTTCTAGGACAACAGGAGGGTAATGAAACTTTATTAGAACATTACTTCGACACTACCCCTTTTATCGAATCATGACCACCTCCTTGTATTAAAATAGAGGCTATTACAGGAAATGCCAACACCAAAGATCTTTTCTTGAGTATAATTCCTAAAAAGTGTGGTATACCTCTTATAACTATCCCCAACAAATTTGGAAGCCATATGTTTTGCATCATCTCCTCTAACCTTGAGCCTAACATTAGTTGGGGGAGAGTATCATTTTTATGAGGATCCCAACGTTCTTGTTACTGTTAAATTATTTCATTGGGAAGATCCTAAAAAATTTTGGTTATTAATTTATGATAAAAATCTTGATTAACCGAATTTATTTACTGAGTAGTTGTATTATATTCTCTATTTTTCCTTATTGCTACTAATAGTATTGTAAGTAACTAAAATAAATAAAATAAATACACATTGGATATTAACGCCTCGAGGTAACATCCTTCCTTCTCTCGCTGTACTTTACATGTCCATGTGCTTAATTTAGAACATTGGGGACAATATTTAGTTTTAGTTGGGGGGGGGGGGGGGGAAGTGAGTCATTGCATGCCTCATATCTTTTTTTTGTGCTTTAATGTCAATATACCTGCTTAGCAACATGACTTAGTAAATTAAAATTTTCAAAAATTTTAAAAAATTTTAAAATTTTTTATTATTAATAAGATAATAAAATGGTTCTTGTATTTCTCTCTTAGTTAATGTAGTTAGTTATGATGCATTAGTATTATTTTCATTATGTTACTTGTATGTGATACACTATGGTAGTTTGTTTACTATCTTAGTTATAGTATGTTTTATGTCTGTTAATCTTCAAACAACTCTGAGCACATTGTGACAACCTCGTACTTAGCTAAAATTGATTAGTAACCATAGCTTAAGTGTCTTGAGAGACTGTAGTGAAGACTAATAACCCAAGTGAGCTTTTGAGCCATTCTTTTGTCTTGAGGGTTTTATACAATTACTCTTACTTTTTGAAAACCGTTGTAATTCGTTGAAAGCCTCAATTTTCTTCATCATTTTGCTAATCATTAGAAGAGAACGTTTAGAATTTACCAAAATATAGAGCTCTTGAATTTACTGAAATGAATTATCCTATTAACTTAGAAGATGATTTAGGCCATCTTTTGACCATGCATGCAAAATACAGCCTTAGCCTACCTCTATATTATTCCTTTGCTTCACCTCTTGAGCTTTATCATAATTGCCTTGTCATTACAATTCCTTAAGTCTATACCTAACTCCAAATTAGGAGTTCAAGCCTCAGTTCTGTATCTAGGTGTGATTGGGATGTGTTGCATTAAAAAGAAGTTTGTTTGTGTGAATAAGGAAGTTGGCAAAGAAAAAAAGGGGAAAAAAGAATGAAAAGAAGGAAAAAAAATGCTAATGGTTGTTACAACAGGAAAAAAAAAGAAGAAGAGTATGGAAAAAAAATAAATAAAAGAGAAGAAAAAGAGAGAGATTGGAGATGTAGGGACTTTGAAAAGTTGTAGTGGATATTTCAATCACATCTGTTAACCCAGTTGAATATCACCAGCCTCTTTCTTCTTAATCGAACACATCTTTTTTAAAGTCCTGATGATTTTAAGTTGATTGGATTTGAAGTTAAGGCAATGAGAGAGTTCTCCACGGTATCTCGTTCTTCTAGTGAAAAGTATCCTTTCATGAGACTTTGTGCACTAAAATGTCCGTTTTTCTATTTAGATATCAGAAGTCGTTGTTTCCATTTACATTTACTCTTTATAGGTTCCATATCATGAGTGAAAATCATTACACCTAATTCAGATTGGTTTCATCTTGAGAGTGTAATCTCGGTGAGAGTCGAGTCAAAATGAACGTCTTGATAGTGTCTTAGGTAATGCGAGCTTTGAAATTGAAGTTTTGTATTTTGGTTATCCATTCACACACACACTTGATGATTAAAAGGTATAGAATATTCTAATGACTTTGATAGTAGATTAACTATAATGTGTATGTTGCATGGCTATGGCATACTAGAGAGTTTCATGAGATTGCTGAGCTTAACTACATTGATAAATGAGAGAAAAATTTTCTTCAAAACAGTTAAATGAGAACCATTACCATGAACATGAATTTTTTGGGTAAATTCACACCAAACTCTCACGAGACAACACTCGTCCACTAGGAGGAACCTAGGGGTTTAAATGCTTGTTGCATACGCTAAATGCAATCTCAATTCTTGCGAAAGTGATTCAGGATTTTTGCTTTCTTTTGTTTTCAATTCTTAGAGTTTAAATCAACATTGCTGCAGTTCACTTCATTGCTAGGGACTAGCAACGAGCTAGTTAGGGGGTGTGTTTCGAGGTGAAAAGTGCATGTTCATAGCGTATTACATGATCTTTTATGCATACTTGTATCCCTAGGGACTTGTTCTATACATGGTCTATACTTGTATACTTGTATCCCTAGGGACTTGTTTCTATACTTATATCCCTAGGGACTTGTTCTATACATGGTCTTTTAGTGCATTGTTTTATACATGTTCTAGGGATTTGGGGATAAAAGTATGCATAAAAGACCATATAATATGCCAAGAATATGCATTTTTCACCTCTAATCACACCCCTCAACTAGCTCGTTGCTTGTCCCTAGCAATGAAGCGAACTACAACAATGTTTATTTAAACTCTAAGAATTGAAAACAAAAGAAAGTAAAAATCCTAATTCACTTTCGCAGGAATCGCGATTGCATTTAGCATATGCAACAAGCCTTTACACCCCTAGGTTCCCCCTAGTGGACGAGTGTTGTCTCGTGAGGGTTTGTAGTGAATCTACCCACAAAATTCATGTTTATGGTAATGGTTCTCATTTAAATGTTTTCAAGAAAATTTTTCCTCTCATTTAGCAATGTGATTAAGCTCAACAATCTCATAAAACTCTCAAGTATGCCATAGCCATGCAACACACACATTACAGTTAATCTACTATCAAGGTCATTAGAATATTCTATACCTATTAATCTTCAAGTGTGTGTGTGAATGGACAACCAAAATACAAAGAATTAATTTCAATGCTCGCATAACCTAAGACACTATCAAGACGTTCTGTAATACCTTGTATTTTCGGATGCATGGTTATATAAATAAGACCCTGTATGCTTGTGTGAACCCTTGGTGAAGAACCTTTCTCGATCGATCGAACTCTTCTCGAGCGATTGAACTTCTGTCATTCTCGATCGATCGAACCTACTTCAAGCGATCGAAGCTCTGCCGATCTGATTCTGTGATGTGGACCCTTTCCCGAGCGATCGAACTATTCTCGATCGATCGAACCTTAACCGACCTGTTCTCAATCGATCGAACTAACTTCGATCGATCGAACGTTGTATTTCAGTATACGTTTTCTGCCACCTGCCTCTCTTGCCTCCTTATATATATGTATGTTTTGTGTGTTGTGGTGTTTTGGCAGTTTAGAGTTTGAGAGAGAGAGCTTGTGTGTGTATGTGTGTTCTATACATATATATATAATCCCATGTGTGTATGTGTATATATATATACTTAGAGAGAAGAGAGAAGAAGGAGAACAAGAAGAGAAGAACAAGAGGGAAAGAGGAGAGGAGCAGAAGAAGAAGAGAACAGAGACGGAGAGGAGAAGAGGAGAGAAAGAGAAGAAGGAGGGAGAGAACGAGCTCACCATAGCCGCCGCCACCGCGGAGCTTCGAACGCCGCCACCGGACCACCGGAGAGAGGTGAGTTCATTAACTCACTCAAGGGATGATTTTAGGATGATTTCTGTATGTTTAGGACGTGTGTATTGTGACCCCGACACCTTTGTTTGTCTCTGCCCAGTTTCTGGGTAGAAGATGATGTTCGAGCGATCGAATGGCTTTCGATCGATCGAACTCTCCGTTTCTTCAATCGATCGAAGGGACATCGATCGATCGAACTTAGTTGACTTCAATCGATCGAGAGGACCTCAATCGATCGAAGCTTTCAGAACATGTTTAATTCCTGTTGATTATAATATGAACTATTTAGTTGATTAAATGTTTATCCATGCTTTCGTGATGCGATATTGTTAATTTAAGAGATAGTGCAACGATGTTGTGAGATGAACTGTTTAACTGTTACATGATAATTTTGATGAACTGAATAGTAGAATGGAACACGACAGCATGTTAATAATCATAAATGAGTAGATATGATGAATACAGAGCATGTGGCATTCCTGTACTTAGTATATGAGCATTTCATAACATGTGTCAGCATGCATGGGCTAGTGATGTGAAGAGGTAAGAGAAGCTGATGAGAAATGGGATATGTGACTTATGTGGAATATGAGATATGTGTACTTTGGATCCATGGGATCAACGGCTGACGAGTCGGGTGGACGTGGGACGGTTAGAGTTCCTAGTGCGCCTCTCGCTGTTGAAGACTTCCAGTGATGCGTATGCACTGTTGAAGGCGTCCAGTGTACCGTTGAAGACGTCCGGCTAGTGCTCTAATGTATTCTCAGCTGTGTAGACGACCAGTGAGGGTATACGCATCGTTGAAGACGTCCGATGTGCCGTTCTATCATTTATAGATAGGTGGTACCGTGTAGACGACCGGTAACCCTATCAAGGGATTATGAGACCTACTGCCTAGTCGGGTGATTCCGATTGGCATTATTGTATCAATAAATGAATACTGATTGGCATTATTGTATCGACGTATGTTTACGGATATGAGATTTCGGTATCGACGAATGAACACAGATTTGTAATATGGTATTGATGAATGGGTACAGAGATGGATAGAGGTATGAATGTGAGTACGTATATGGTGAGATTAATGTTCAGTCGTGGATTCAGCGTCCCGACGTAAAGGTATATGCATGGGATGGATGCATGGGTTATATGCATGGATTTGATGAATACGTGATGAGATAATTACACTATGATCTATATCCTTGTCATTACTTAATATGTTTCCTGCTATCCTTTGATTAATGTATAGTTTAATGAGACCTTTGCTATGTCCGTGAGTGACGCCATTGTTAAGAGATTAACCGCATTTTAAGATGCTGAACAATAACGGTGAGGAGTGTTGTTTAGTGTACTCACTCAGCTTTGTATCCAAAGCTGATGGCGTTTGTGCCCTGGACATTCCAATGTCTAGAGCTTCGCAGGACTTGAGGACGAGAGACTGATGTTCTGCCGGTCTTGGAGCTGAAGGCTTGGAGAAGAAGACGTGCTGCTTGTAATAGTTAGTTTATATCTGTTGTTGTTATTGTTATAGGCCTGAGACTATAAGCCAGCTGTTGTAATAGTTTTAGTAGACTTTTATAATTGGTACTTGGGCATCTGTTGCTTTCATACCTTTTATAGTTTCCGCTGTAGCCTCTGATTAATGTTAATAAGATATGTTCTATGAATAGCATCCTCCCTATCGTGGTGTTTATTGGTTTGAGTAGATAACAATGCGGTTATTCAACCGTCATTCCCTATGGACCCATGAAGGAAATTTATTTTTCTCTATTTATGCTGCTACGGGCCGTGACAGGATTTTTGGTATCAGAGCCTAGGTTTCAGTTGTTAACCGCTTGTCTTTTGTGATTGGAACCCGAGTCCTAAGTTAATATCGATAGCATGAGGATTAGTTGAGATGAGATAGAACTGGAATCTTGTCATGTAGACGAGAAGTTTGAAGAATCCATCTGAGAATGTTTCGTTAGCAGGTAGTAACTGCTAGAGCCGATAAGAATCGTTAGAACTGTTGATAGCTGAGTTCACGGAGAACAATGCGTTGAGAATTAGTTGTGGTTGTGGAGATCCTATAAATATAGAACCGTTGGATGTTAGACGCTGACAAATCCCGAAGCAATCTCGGAACAGTCGGTATGATCTAGAAATAGAAAGAGGTTTAGGATAAGATTATCCTGTTACCTTGAGCCACATGTTAGTTGAGTGTTCTCACATTTTAGTTGAACCATACTCATAGCTTGGAACCTGAGAATGGGAATAGAATGTTTAGATTTGACGTTACGCGTAGAACCTATAGTTTCGTAACCTGTGTTTTGAGCATAGATATATTGGAGTACACTTGGTAGATAGACTGACCTTGTGGTTATTATTATTTATGTGAGGTATCCGTATTGCTTAATGTGATCGTATTATATAGTGGTACTAAATATTGGTTACCACATATTTTGTTCTTGCTTGAGCTGTAAGATAGAATGCGTCTGACCGAATAGATTTTCATTGTAGGTAGCGACATCGAACACTACCAGTACTCGCTATGGTTAGGACGACTCGAGGAAACCCGGGCCAGCTGAATGGAGTACCTGAATTAGTACCTCCTGAGATAGATCCAACAGGAATGGTCGAAGTTTTCATCCGTCGCATGGAACAAGTAATCAATCGTGCGGATCACGTCATCGGCAATGAAGCACCAGTACGTCAGACAAGAGTCAAGCTGCTAAAGGAATTTCGTGCTCTTCAACCAGAGACCTTTACCGGATTAACGGGAGCATGGCAAGCTGAGCAATGGATTCGCCAGATAGAATTGATATTTGAGACACTTGAATGTACTGACACTGAGAAAAGACATTTGGCTATATTTTAACTGACATTCTCAGCAGCAGATTGGTGGGACGTAGTGAAAGCTACGATAGGTGAAGAAGCTGTAGGAAGGATGACTTGGGAATCATTCAAGACTCGATTTCTAGAGAAGTACTTTCCAGAATCCGAGAAGAACAAAAGGGAGATGGAGTTCATACGATTAGTCCAAGGTAGTTTTACAGTGCCAGAATATACAACTCAATTCTAGAGGCTATCACGATTTGCGCCGCATATGATCGATACCCCAAGAAGGAAGATCAAAAGATATCATCAGGGACTAGTTCCACATATCTGTCATATGACTATAGGACATTTAGATCAATCTTTCGAAGCTCTGGTAGAAATGGCAACGAAGTTAGAAGACGATACTCAGATTAGTGAAGGACCATACTTTGATAAAATTTTTCCAGAGTACGATCAGTTTCTCCTAACGGATCAGAGAGGAAGAGATAGTCAGATTGTGTTGGCTGCTAACCAAGTTCATCAAGGAAATACAGAGAGAAGTTACATAGGCAACCGCCAAAAGCGCAAGAGATTTGAGACCGACAAGAGAGAATCAAAACTAGTGGCGACTCCGACGCAGTACAGAGAACGAGATATCTGCTACAATTGTGGAGTACCAGGACACCATTCCCAAGAATGCAAAGTATCAAGGAAATCTAATGGATGTGGAATACGATGCTTTAACTGCGGTAAAGTTGGTCATGTCAGTAAGTTTTGTCCAGAACTGGAGATGCAACACAATGTTCCGTCGCAACAAGTATCACGAGGGCAAACTCGCCATACAAATAATTGGTCTCAAATTAGACAAGGACGATAGACAGAAGGTACAATACTCAGCACCTACATTTTGTATTACATATGATCCCGACATTTCTAGAACTTTGGCATCCGTTTGATGGATTGTAAGAGGATTAGCCTACACCATAAATTGTAGATATACAAACAATTCATTTGGCACAAATCAGTAGTCGTCTCTGATAGTAGTTATCTGAGAATGGATATAACATCATTTTCATCCCTGTATAACATCTATTGCATCCCCATAAGACATCAATTGCATCCTTATATGACGTCAATTGCCTCCCTATCGAAAGACTACGCCAACCGTTGGTAAGTTGGACAGAGATTAGAGATGAGGAATCTCAATTTTCGTTAGATATAGCCTTGACAAGAAACGACAAACTAGAAGATTTCAAGTCTATAAGAGAGGACAAACTAGAAGATTGCGAGTATACGGGAAGCGATACGAGTAACGTAGAGACAACACCAGAATTACAAAGAGTATCATAGGAAGATTCTTTTCAACACCGATTGCATGTTGCTTTCACCTAGTCGAGATTATATAATAGAACGACTCATGAAAATTAGTATGCAGCTCTGCCTAACCTATTTAGGTAATACGTGGAAGCAGAACGAGTATTTAATGGATGGTACGACCTCGAGAGATGATTATATCAATAGTATGTGAGAAATTGGAGACACATGCGGAAGTTTAAATCATTTACTACGATGCCAGAGTCACGATACTCTCAAGCCAACATACTAAAGAATGACGGTGACAACACTGGAGTTAACAAAGATGTCACAGAACATTGTGTACAACAAGAGACCGACTAAGGACGCTGACAAACATAACCAGGAGCCCAGAGATGGGAGACAACCAACTGTTGATACAGTAGAGACATCGTTAGCAAAGTTCGAAGTACCTTTGGAGACAGGAGTAGACGGCAACGCTTCGCTACAACTTAGATGAGATTAGAACATTTGATCAGTAGAACCCTTACACCGTAGAGTTTGACCTGAGGGAGGAACCTCATGTGTTTAGAGACTAGCCGTTTCAGATGTTGTGAGAGGATTTGATTGTGCTACCTAGAACCTTTTCCCGAAGTTTGACATACGAATTTTATATATCTAAACCCGAGGATTTGTAGCTGTCACCCTAGTACTCGTAGATTGTTGATATTTTCGTATCGCGTGTCTAGAACTTTAATCCATTGGCCGCTGAGGTAATCATTTACGTAAAATGAGAACTTGAGCATTTTAGATTCTATCTTCTGAGATGGATTTCTTTTTGGTTATAGGAACCGCTGCTTCAGATTTCGAGGATGAAATCTTTTGATGAGTGGTGGATGATGTAATACCCTGTATTTTCGGATGCATGGTTATATAAATAAGACCCTGTATGCTTGTGTGAACCCTTGGTGAAGAACCTTTCTCGATCGATCGAACTCTTCTCGAGCGATTGAACTTCTGTCATTCTCGATCGATCGAACCTACTTCAAGCGATCGAAGCTCTGCCGACCTGTTTCTGTGATGTGGACCCTTTCCCGAGCGATCGAACTATTCTCGATCGATCGAACCTTAACCGACCTGTTCTCAATCGATCGAACTAACTTTGATCGATCGAAGGTTGTATTTCAGTATACGTTTTCTGCCACCTGCCTCTTTTGCCTCCTTATATATATATGTATGTTTTGTGTGTTGTGGTGTTTTGGCAGTTTAGAGTTTGAGAGAGAGAGATTGTGTGTGTATGTGTGTTCTATACATATATATAACCCCGTGTGTGTATGTGTATATATATACTTAGAGAGAAGAGAGAAGAAGGAGAACAAGAAGAGAAGAATAAGAGGGAAAGAGGAGAGGAGCAGAAGAAGAAGAGAACAGAGACGGAGAGGAGAAGAGGAGAGAAAGAGAAGAAGGAGGGAGAGAACGAGCTCATCATAGCCGCCGCCACCGCGGAGCTTCGAACGCCGCCACCGGACCACCGGAGAGAGGTGAGTTCATTAACTCACTCAAGGGATGATTTTAGGATGATTTTTGTATGTTTAGGACGTGTGTATTGTGACCCCGACACCTTTGTTCGTCTCTGCCCAGTTTCTGGGTAGAAGATGATGTTCGAGCGATCGAATGGCTTTCGATCGATCGAACTCTCCGTTTCTTCAATCGATCGAAGAGACGTCGATCGATCGAACTTAGTTGACTTCAATCGATCGAGAGGACCTCAATCGATCGAAGCTTTCAAAACATGTTTAATTCCTGTTGATTATAATATGAACTGTTTAGTTGATTAAATGTTTATCCATGCTTTCGTGATGCAATATTGTTAATTTAAGAGATAGTGCAACGATGTTGTGAATTGAACTGTTTAACTGTTACATGATAATTTTGATGAACTGAATAGTAGAATGGAACACGACAGCATGTTAATAATCATAAATGAGTAGATATGATGAATACAGAGCATGTGGCATTCCTGTACTTAGTATATGAGCATTTCACAACATGTGTCAGCATGCATGGGCTAGTGATGTGAAGAGGTAAGAGAAGCTGATGAGAAATGGGATATGTGACTTATGTGGAATATGAGATATGTGTACTTTGGATCCATGGGATTAACGGCTGACGAGTCGGGTGGACGTGGGACGGTTAGAGTTCCTAGTGCGCCTCTCGCTGTTGAAGACGTCCAGTGATGCGTATGCACTGTTGAAGACGTCCAGTGTACCGTTGAAGACGTCCGGCTAGTGCTCTAATGTATTCTCAGCTGTGTACACGACCAGTGAGGGTATACGCATCGTTGAAGACGTCCGATGTGCCGTTCTATCATTTACAGATAGGTGGTACCGTGTAGACGACCGGTAACCCTATCAAGGGATTATGGGACCTACTGCCTAGTCAGGTGATTCCGATTGGCATTATTGTATCAACAAATGAATACTGATTGGCATTATTGTATCGACGTATGTTTACGGATATGAGATTTCGGTATCGATGAATGAACACAGATTTGTAATATGGTATTGATGAATGGGTACAGAGATGGATAGAGGTATGAATATGAGTACGTATATGATGAGATTAATGTTCAGTCGTGGATTCAGCGTCCCGACGTAAAGGTATATGCACGGGATGGATGCATGGGTTACATGCATGGATTTGATGAATACGTGATGAGATAATTACACTATGATCTTTATCCTTGTCATTACTTAATATGTTTCCTGCTATCCTTTGATTAATGTATAGTTTAATGAGACCCTTGCTATGTCCGTGAGTGACGCCATTGTTAAGAGATTAACCGCATTTTAAGATGCTGAACAATAACGGTGAGGAGTGTTGTTTAGTGTACTCACTCAGCTTTGTATCCAAAGCTGATGGCGTTTGTGCCCTGGACATTCCAATGTCTAGAGCTTCGCAGGACTTGAGGACGAGAGACTGATGTTCTGCCGGTCTTGGAGCTGAAGGCTTGGAGAAGAAGACGTGTTGCTTGTAATAGTTAGTTTATATCTGTTGTTGTTATTGTTATAGGCCTGAGACTATAAGCCAGCTGTTGTAATAGTTTTAGTAGACTTTTATAATTGGTACTTGGGCATCTGTTGCTTTCATACCTTTTATAGTTTCCGCTGTAGCCTCTGATTAATGTTAATAAGATATGTTCTATGAATAGCATCCTCCCTATCGTGGTGTTTATTGGTTTGAGTAGATAACAATGCGGTTATTCACCCGTCATTCCCTATGGACCCATAAAGGAAATTTATTTTTCTCTATTTAAGCTGCTCCGGGCCGTGACAGGATTTTTGGTATCAGAGCCTAGGTTTCAGTTGTTAACCGCTTGTCTTTTGTGATTGGAACCTGAGTCCTAAGTTAATATCGATAGCATGAGGATTAGTTGAGATGAGATAGAACTGGAATCTTGTCATGTAGACGAGAAGTTTGAAGAATCCATCTGAGAATGTTTCGTTAGCAAGTAGTAACTGCTAGAGCCGATAAGAATCGTTAGAACTGTTGATAGCTGAGTTCACGAAGAACAATGCGTTGAGAATTAGTTGTGGTTGTGGAGATCCTATAAATATAGAACCGTTGTATGTTAGACGCTGACAAATCCCGAAGCAATCTCGGAACAGTCGGTATGATCTAGAAATAGAAAGAGGTTTAGGATAAGATTATCCTGTTACCTTGAGCCACATGTTAGTTGAGTGTTCTCACTTTTTAGTTGCACCATACTCATAGCTTGGAACCTGAGAATGGGAATAGAATGTTTAGATTTGACGTTACGCGTAGAACCTATAGTTTCGTAACCTGTGTTTTGAGCATAGATATATTGGAGTACACTTGGTAGATAGACTGACCTTGTGGTTATTATTATTTATGTGAGGTATCCGTATTGCTTAATGTGATTGTATTATATAGTGGTACTATATATTGGTTACCACATATTTTGTTCTTGCTTGAGCTGTAAGATAGAATGCGTCTGACCGAATAGATTTTCATTGTAGGTAGCGACATCGAACACTACCAGTACTCGCTATGGTTAGGACGACTCGAGGAAACCCAGGCCAGCTGAATGGAGTACCTGAATTAGTACCTCCTGAGATAGATCCAACAGGAATGGTCGGAGTTTTCATCCGTCGCATGGAACAAGTAATCAATCGTGCGGATCACGTCATCGGCAATGAAGCACCAGTACGTCAGACAAGAGTCAAGCTGCTAAAGGAATTTCGTGCTCTTCAACCAGAGACCTTTACCGGATTAACGGGAGCATGGCAAGCTGAGCAATGGATTCGCCAGATAGAATTGATATTTAAGACACTTGAATGTACTGACACTGAGAAAAGACATTTGGCTATAGTTCAACTGACATTCTCAGCAGCAGATTGGTGGGACGTAGTGAAAGCTACAATAGGTGAAGAAGCTGTAGGAAGGATGACTTGGGAATCATTCAAGACTCGATTTCTAGAGAAGTACTTTCCAGAATCCGAGAAGAACAAAAGGGAGATGGAGTTCATACGATTAGTCCAAGGTAGTTTTACAGTGCCAGAATATACAACTCAATTCTAGAGGCTATCACGATTTGCGCCGCATATGATCGATACCCCAAGAAGGAAGATCAAAAGATATCATCAGGGACTAGTTCCACATATCCGTCATATGACTATAGGACATTTAGATCAATCTTTCGAAGCTCTGGTAGAAATGGCAACGAAGCTAGAAGACGATACTCAGATTAGTGACGGACCATACTTTGATAAAATATTTCCAGATTACGATCAGTTTCTCCTAACGGATCAGAGAGGAAGAGATAGTCAGATTGTGTTGGCTGCTAACCAAGTTCAACAAGGAAATACAGAGAGAAGTTACATAGGCAACCGCCAGAAGCGCAAGAGATTTGAGACCGACAAGAAAGAATCAAAACTAGTGGCGACTCCGACGCAGTACAGAGAACGAGATATCTGCTACAATTGTGGAGTACCAGGACACCATTCCCAAGAATGCAAAGTATCAAGGAAATCTAATGGATGTGGAATACGATGCTTTAACTGCGGTAAAGTTGGTCATGTCAGTAAGTTTTGTCCAGAACTGGAGATGCAACACAATGTTCCGTCGCAACAAGTATCACGAGGGCAAACTCGCCATACAAATAATTGGTCTCAACTTAGACAAGGACGATAGACAGAAGGTACAATACTCAGCACCTACATTTTGTATTACATATGATCCCGACATTTCTAGAACTTTGGCATCCGTTTGATGGATTGTAAGAGGATTAGCCTACACCATAAATTGTAGATATACAAACAATTCAGTTGGCACAAATCAGTAGTCGTCTCTGATAGTAGTTATCCGAGAATGGATATAACATCATTTGCATCCCTGTATAACATCTATTGCATCCCCATAAGACATCAATTGCATCCTTATATGACGTCAATTGCCTCCCTATCGAAAGACTACGCCAACCGTTGGTAAGTTGGACAGAGATTAGAGATGAGGAATCTCAATTTTCGTTAGATATAGCCTTGACAAGAAATGACAAACTAGAAGATTTCAAGTCTATAAGAGAGGACAAACTAGAAGATTGCGAGTATACGGGAAGCGATACGAGTAACGTAGAGACAACACCAGAATTACAAAGAGTATCATAGGAAGATTCTTTTCAACACCGATTGCATGTTGCTTTCACCCAGTCGAGATTATATAATAGAACGACTCATGAAAATCAGTATGCAGCTCTGCCTAACCTATTTAGGTAATACGTGGAAGCAGAACGAGTATTTAATGGATGGTACGACCTCGAGAGATGATTATATCAATAGTATGTGAGAAATTGGAGACACATGAGGAAGTTTAAATCATTTACTACGATGCCAGAGTCACGATACTCTCAAGCCAACATACTAAAGAATGACGGTGACAACACTGGAGTTAACAAAGATGTCACAGAATGTTGTGTACAACAAGAGACCGACTAAGGACGCTGACAAACATAACCAGGAGCCCAGAGATGGGAGACAGCCAACTGTTGATACAGTAGAGACATCGTTAGCAAAGTTTGAAGTACCTTTGGAGACAGGAGTAGACGGCAACGCTTCGCTACAACTTAGATGAGATTAGAACATTTGATCAGTAGAACCCTTACACCGTAGAGTTTGACCTGAGGGAGGAACCTCATGTGTTTAGAGACTAGCCGTTTCAGATGTTGTGAGAGGATTTGATTGTGCTACCTAGAACCTTTTCCCGAAGTTCGACATACGAATTTTATATATCTAAACCCGAGGATTTGTAGCTGTCACCCTAGTACTCGTAAATTGTTGATATTTTTGTATCGCGTGTCTAGAACTTTAATCCATTGGCCGCTGAGGTAATCGTTTACGTAAAATGAGAACTTGAGCATTTTAGATTCTATCTTCTGAGATGGATTTCTTTTTGGTTATAGGAACCGCTGCTTCAGATTTCGAGGACGAAATCTTTTGATGAGTGGTGGATGATGTAATACCCTGTATTTTCGGATGCATGGTTTTGATGGTTATATAAATAAGACCCTGTATGCTTGTGTGAACCCTTGGTGAAGAACCTTTCTCGATCGATCAAACTCTTCTCGAGCGATTGAACTTCTGTCATTCTCGATCGATCGAACCTACTTCAACCGATCGAAGCTCTGCCGACCTATTTCTGTGATGTGGACCCTTTCCCGAGCGATCGAACTATTCTCGATCGATCAAACCTTAACCGACCTATTCTCAATCGATCGAACTAACTTCGATCGATCGAACGTTGTATTTCAGTATACGTTTTCTGCCACCTGCCTCTCTTGCCTCCTTATATATATGTATGTTTTGTGTGTTGTGGTGTTTTGGCAGTTTAGAGTTTGAGAGAGAGAGATTGTGTGTGTATGTGTGTTCTATACATATATATATATAACCCCGTGTGTGTATGTGTATATATATATATACTTAGAGAGAAGAGAGAAGAAGGAGAACAAGAAGAGAAGAATAAGAGGGAAAGAGGAGAGGAGGAGAAGAAGAAGAGAACAGAGACGGAGAGGAGAAGAGGAGAGAAAGAGAAGAAGGAGGGAGAGAACGAGCTCACCATAGCCGCCGCCACCGCGGAGCTTCGAACGCCGCCACCGGACCACCGGAGAGAGGTGAGTTCATTAACTCACTCAAGGGATGATTTTAGGATGATTTTTGTATGTTTAGGACGTGTGTATTGTGACCCCGACACCTTTGTTCGTCTCTGCCCAGTTTCTGGGTAGAAGATGATGTTCGAGCGATCGAATGGCTTTCGATCGATCGAACTCTCCGTTTCTTTAATCGATCGAAGGGACGTCGATCGATCAAACTTAGTTGACTTCAATCGATCGAGAGGACCTCAATCGATCGAAGCTTTCAAAACATGTTTAATTCCTGTTGATTATAATATGAACTGTTTAGTTGATTAAATGTTTATCCATGCTTTCGTGATGCAATATTGTTAATTTAAGAGATAGTGCAACGATGTTGTGAGTTGAACTGTTTAACTGTTACATGATAATATTGCTGAACTGAATAGTAGAATGGAACACGACAGCATGTTAATAATCAGAAATGAGTAGACATGATGAATATAGAGCATGTGGCATTCCTGTACTTAGTATATGAGCATTTCACAACATGTGTCAGCATGCATGGGCTAATGATGTGAAGAGGTAAGAGAAGCTGATGAGAAATGGGACATGTGACTTATGTGGAATATGAGATATGTGTACTTTGGATCCATGGGATCAACGGCTGACGAGTCGGGTGGACGTGGGACGGTTAGAGTTCCTAGTGCGCCTCTCGTTGTTGAAGACGTCCAGTGATGCGTATGCACTGTTGAAGACGTCCAGTGTACCGTTGAAGACGTCCGGCTAGTGCTCTAATGTATTCTCAGTTGTGTAGACGACCAGTGAGGGTATACGCATCGTTGAAGACGTCCGATGTGCCGTTCTATCGTTTACAGATAGGTGGTACCGTGTAGACGACCGGTAACCCTATCAAGGGATTGTGGGACCTACTGCCTAGTCGGGTGATTCCGATTGGCATTATTGTATCAACAAATGAATACTGATTGGCATTATTGTATCGACGTATGGATATGGATATGAGATTTCGGTATCGACGAATGAACACAGATTTGTAATATGGTATCGATGAATGGGTACAGAGATGGATAGAGGTATGAATGTGAGTACGTATATGATGAGATTAATGTTCAGTCGTGGATTCAGCGTCCCGACGTAAAGGTATATGCATGGGATGGATGCATGGGTTACATGCATGGATTTGATGAATACGTGATGAGATAATTACACTATGATCTTTATCCTTGTCATTACTTAATATGTTTCCTGCTATCCTTTGATTAATGTATAGTTTAATGAGACCTTTGCTATGTCCGTGAGTGACACCATTGTTAAGAGATTAACCGCATTTTAAGATGCTGAACAATAACGGTGAGGAGTGTTGTTTAGTGTACTCACTCAGCTTTGTATCCAAAGCTGATGGCGTTTGTGCCCTGGACATTCCAATGTCTAGAGCTTCGCAGGACTTGAGGACGAGAGACTGATGTTCTGCCGGTCTTGGAGCTGAAGGCTTGGAGAAGAAGACGTGCTGCTTGTAATAGTTAGTTTATATCTGTTATTGTTATTGTTATAGGCCTGAGACTATAAGCCAGCTGTTGTAATAGTTTTAGTAGACTTTTATAATTGGTACTTGGGCATCTGTTGCTTTCATACCTTTTATAGTTTCCGCTGTAGCCTCTGATTAATGTTAATAAGATATGTTCTATGAATAGCATCCTCCCTATCGTGGTGTTTATTGGTTTGAGTAGATGACAATGCGGTTATTCACCTGTCATTCCCTATGGACCCATAAAGGAAATTTATTTTTCTCTATTTATGCTGCTCCGGGGCGTGACACGTTCATTTTGACTCAACTCTTACAGGGATTAAACTCTCAAGATGAAATCACTCCGAATTAGGTATAATAATTATCACTCATGATATGGAACCTATAAAGAGTACATGTAAATAGAATCTAATGCTTCTCATATCTAAATTGAAAAAAAGGAAATTTTAGTGTACAAAGTCTCATGAAAGGATACTATTCACTAGAAGAGCGAGATACCGTGGAGAACTCCTTCATTACCTTAACTTCAAATCCAATCTACTTACAATCATCAAGACTTCAAAAAAGAGGTGTTTGATTTTGAAGAAAGAGGCTTGTGATTTTCAATTAGGTCAAAGGATGTGATTGAAATGTCTACTACAACTTTTCAAACTCCCCCACATCTCCAATCTCTTTTCGTCTTCTCTTTTTTTTTTTTTTCTTTCCCACACTGTTCTATTTATTCTTATTTTTTTCTTTTGTAATAACCATTGGCAAATTTATTGTTTTTTTTTTCTTTCTTTATTTTTCTTTTTTTTATTTTTGTATTTTTTTCTTTTCATCATTTTTTTTCTTTGCCAACTTACCCTTATTCACACAACCAAATTTGTTGTCAAGATAACACATCCCAATCACTCCTAGGTAGAGAAAAGAAGCTCAAACTTGTATTTTGGAGTTAAACATAGATTTTAGGATTGTAATGACAAAGAAATTATGATAAGGCTCATGAGGTGAAGTAAAGGAATATCGTAGAGGTAGGCCAAGGCTGTATTATTCATATATGGTCAAAAGATTGCCTAAATCATCTTCTAAGTTAATAGGATAATTCATTTTAGTAAATTCAAGAGCTCTAGAGTTTGGTAAATCCAGAACATTCTCTTCTAGTGATCAGTCAAAATGAAGAAAACTAAGACCTTCAACGAATTAATACGCTTTTTAAAAAGTTAGAGTAATTTTATTAAACCCTCAAAGAAAAAGAATGGCACAAAAGCTCACTTGGGTTATTAGTCTCTACGACAGTCTCTCAATACACTTAAGCTATACTTACTAATCTATTTTAGCTAAGTACAAGGTTGTCACAACGTGCTCAAAGTTGTTTGAAGATTAAAAGGCATAAAACATACTATAACTAAGATAGTAAAGAAACTACCATAGTGTATCACATAGTAATCACATACAGAAAATAATACTAATGCATCATAACTAACTACATTAACTAAGAGAGAAATACAAGAACCATTTAATTATCTTAAATAATTACAAAAATTTAAAATTTTTGCAATTTTAATTACTGAGTTACATGTTGCTAAGTAGGTATATGACACTAAAGCACAACAAAAAGATATGAGGCATGCAATGACTCACTCCCCCCAACTAAAACTAAACATTGTCCCCAATGTTCTAAACTAAGCACATGGACATGTAAAGTAAAGTGAGAGAAGGAAGGATGTTACCTCGAGGCGTTGATATCCAATGTGTATTTATTTCTTAGTTACCTGTAAAATCATTTGTAGCAACAAGGAAAAATAGAGAATATAATAAAACTACTCAGTAAATAAATTCGGTTAATCAAGATCTTTATCATAGAGTAATAATCGAAATTTTTGAGGATCTTCCCAATGAAATAATTTAAATATGAGAAGAACGTTGGGATCCTCATAAAAACGCAACTCCCCCCCAACTAATGTCAGGCTCAAGGTCAGAGGAAATGATGCAAAACCTATGGCTTCCAAATTTTTTGTGGACGGTTATAAGAGGTATACCACACTTTTTAGGAATCATATACAAGAAACGATCGTTGGTGTTGATATTTCCTATAACAGCCTCTATTTTAGTACTAGGGGGTGGCCACGGTTCAATGAAAGGGGCAGGGTCTAAGTGATGTTCTAATTTAGCTTCATTACCCTCCTCTTGTTCAAGAACAAAATCTATGGAGATGTGATCATAGGAATTGGATTTCTGTTCTATGTACATGGTTTTGGATTGGACTTGGATAAAGCTATCTATTTGGGCCTCAATATCATTATTACTCAAGAAGGTCAAGCAGTCTAGCAGATTACTAACTTCTTGTTGAAGTTTAAGATCATCTAATGTGGGCTCACTAATTTCCAAGTCCTCTCTCAAAGAGTTTTGAATTTTAAAATTTTGTGTAATGCATGTACTAGAATCCTTATCATCCTCTTCCACAACATATTTTATAGTAAGGTACACATGACTTTCAAGCTCGGGATAAGAGCTTTGATTGATAGAGAGGATAGGTGATGGGCAACTTGGTGACACCACCTCTTTGGCCGAAGATTTAGATTTTTTAGTTATGTCCTCCCTAGGGCCACTTTCAATGGTAGGGGTAGAGTCAACATGTAACTTCTGCTTTCCTAGTTGTGTGCTATCACCTAAACTCTGATCATCTTTTAAAGCCTTATTCTCATCCTCGTAACTCTCCTCACTATATATGTCATCTATTGAGGAACTCTGGACAAAGAGATTGTGCAATTTTATCCAAGCAATGAAGGAGTTGATGTTTGGGGTTGTATATTGAGGAGAAGATGGTTCTACAACTTCGTACTCAATGGTTTGGTTTTGGAGTTCTTGTTGGGTTATCACTTTCTCGAATGAGTTGTTAACCTCATTCAGCATAAACCCATCTTTGTCCTCTAATTCCATTCCATTGCTAGTGTCTTGAAATTTGGGTTGTAATATTGAAGGATTGGTATAATCTTCTAATGGTTGGCTAGCATATGCTTGTTGATATCTAGTTTCTAATTTATCAAGTGCACTATCTTGCCTTTTCATTTTACTAAGCAGCAATTTTAACATACCATTATCCTCAACTTGGTTATTCTCCTCATCCTTACTATATGAAGTTTTCCCCATTGTTGTTGATGATAGTCCCCCTTCCCATTGCGTTTGTGGACATGACTCGCCAAAGGGAAAGTCTTGGTACTTTCGGTAATCGTGGGAACTACTACTATATCCTACATTTTTATTTTGGTTATATCCCCATTGCGGTTGATAGAACTCTTTATGTGGAGGTTCTTGATACGTTTGATAATACGGGGGACTATTACTATTGTTTCCCTATTGTGGTGATTGGTAGCACTCATGTTGATAATCTACGTCATATGTGGGTGCTTGCCAACTTGGGGGATAGTTTTCATTACCTAATGTGTACCTATTGGTGGCGATTCTGATACAGATGGGGGTTGATCAGTCGTTACACACAGCTTCACATCCACCACACCTTGCTGCACCACCCACTACTGATCCTTCATCTTCTGCTCCACCTTCGCCTGCTGATCCTTCTGCCCCATCATCATCATCTGCACCACCTCCGGTTGGGACTGTTCCTTCATCTAACCTGACCGAGAGTGCCCTAGCAGGTGGAGTGGGGATGGCTGTTCCTATTGCTCCTATAGAGATCCCGTCCGATGTTGCTGATGATGCTTAGTTGGTGATGCTCGTTGTGAGTGAGGGAGTTTTGTTGTATTTTTATTTTATTTTTGTTCTTTTCTCTCTCTGCTCTCTTCGCACTCTCTTGGATATTGGATATTGTGGAACTGTTTGGATTTTTGGACACTATTATCACTGTTCTGTACTTTTATTGTTTTATCATTCAAGTGATTGGGTATTTTATTATGTATGGATCATGTTCTATCATTTTATATCGTTTCTTTTGATCTTCACTGTTTGGAGATTGTATGCTTCGGTTACAGGTTGCTCTGCATGCTGTTGTTCCTTTGTTGATCAGGTGATATCCATCTATTTTCATTTGAAAATCAACTTTTGAGGACATTATTATTTTCAGTTGGGGGTGGGATGTAGATAGATAGTTGATTCGAGGTGAAAAGTGCATGTTCATAGCATATTACATGGTTCTTTATGCATACTTTTATCCCCAAGTCCCTAGATTTAGGTATATTCTAATAGCAATGTTCTTTTTATTGTATTAATGCTAAAATATATGTTTTTGCATTGTTTTATGGGTATTTGGATGCAAATCAATGAAGTGGAGCTAAAGAAAAGTTATTTTGGTGGATAGAATAACAGAAGCAGCTGAGAAAACGCCAATTTTGACAATGAAGACTTCAGATTTGGAAGATTGTCCTAGAAATACAAAATGTATATCTTTGAGTTATGGTCGCTTGGCCACAAACGAAAGGTCAATCTGAGGTCGGAGTGAAAAGTTATGGCCAATCTCCCATTGGTGCGCAGAGCTGTCAAAATCAGAGAGTTCAATCGATTGAGGAGAGTTCAATCGATCAAACCTTTGATCGATCGAACTAAGCCCGATCGATTGAATTTTATATTCACCCAAAAGTTGCGTAAACTCTGCAAGAACTCTATATGTAAGTCGTTTTGACGCCAGATGAAAGGAGGACGCTCCAGAACGCAGAAAACAGCAGTTTAGGGTAGTTTTAGGGTTAGATTAGGAGTAGATTAGGCTAGATTCATCTTTTTCTTGCTCTTTTTCATTAATATATTGAAGATTATTGAAGATTCAAGTAGATTTCATGTTTATTTCGAGCTTATTTCAAATCATATCCAGGATTTTCCTTTCCTTTATCTTATTTGATTGTTTATGAATCTAGTAGTTATGATTGTTATGTTTTACTGTTTCTGCACTAGTTTATTTATGTTTCCGTAGTTTAGACGTTGGACATATGTGATGAAATATTGATTCCCAACCTCTGCCATGCAATCTTTAGAAACCTTGGGCTCGATCGATCGAAGGTATTTCGATCGATCGAACCAGAGCTATAGTCAAGCGATCGAAGACATTTCGATCGATTGAAGGATGATGATGTCCGATCAATCGAGAGCACTTCGATCAATCGAACATGTTAATTCCTGAGATGATTCTTTTAAGTAATCCATGACTTTCTGTTTTAGAAATCTGTCATCAAATTGTCCCTATAAGCTCAGTTTGTCACAACAGTTTTTAGAACTTAAAGCCTTAAGGCTATTTTCTTCCATGACTTTTGAAAACTACTTTGAATGCTAACACCATTTAGAGTGCAAGTAATAACCATTATTTTAAACCGTCTTCCAAGTAATTTAAATCAACTGTGATAATATAGTCCCGGTCATGGAAGGGCTATTGATTCTATATCTTTAGAAAAATACGGAATGCTGAAAAGGAATGAACTCCATAGAACATTAATGAATGTGCATGGTAGATGATTAGGATCAATGTGGATTCACGTATTTCCAACACCTTTAATTTATCTGTTTAATTAGTTATGTTTGTTTATACTTTAATTTATTATTTAGTTTAATTTAATTGATTAGGATTCATTAGAACCTCCACCGTATATTGATATTTTCTTTTTTCTTTAGGTTGTAACTTAGTAGATAATCTTCCTATTCCTTCCCTGTGGGATCGACCTGGACTTCCAGTACTATATTACTTGCACGATCACCTACACTTGGGTGTTGCACAAGAGCGCACAACTTTTTAGTCGTGTCAAGTTTTTGGCGCCGTTGCCGGGGAAGGCAACTAGGTTAGGATTTTACTAAGTTATTTCCATTTTTTCTTTTTCTTTTTCTTAAAAACAAAAATAAAAAAAATAAAAAAAATAAAAAAAAAACCTTTAGACTTTTTCTCTCACAAGTACAAAAAAATATATAAATAAAATTCATATTGTTTAAAAATTTTGGATAAGCATGTCTTATCCATATTACCCTCCATACAACATAAGCACCAATAATAGGTACACACTTCCCCAAGTTGGCAAGCACCCACTTATGAAGCGCATTATTAACCCGAGTGCTACCAACCACCACAATGGGAAAATGATAGTGGTAGTCTCCAGTATTATCAAACGTATCAAGAACCTCCACATGGAGAGTTCTATCAATCGCAATGGGGATATAACCAAAATGATAATGTAGGATATAGTAGTAGCTCCCACGATTACCAAACACACCAAGACTTTCCCTTTGGTGAGTCTTGTCCACAAACACAGTGGGATGGGAATTACTATAAACCACAATGGGGCAAAACTTCGTATAGTAATAATGAGGAGAATAATCAAGTTGAGGATAATGGTATGTTAAAATTATTATTTAGTGAAATGAAAAGGCTAGATGGTTCACTTGATAAATCAGAAACTAGATATCAACAAGCATATGCTAGCCAACCTTTAGAAGACTATACCAGTCCTTCAACACTACAACCTAAATTTCAAGACACTAACAATGGAATGGAATTAGAGGACAGTGACAGATTTATATCGAATGAGGTTAACAACTCACTCGAGAAAGTTATAACCCAACAAGAACTCCAAAACCAAACCATTGAGCATGAAGTTGTAGAACCATCTTATCCTCAATATACAACCCCAAACATCAACTCCTTCACTGCCTGGATAAAATTGCACAATCTCTTTGTCCAGAGTACCTCAATAGACGACATACGTAGTGAAGAGTGTTGCGAGGATGAGAGTAAGGTTTTTAAAGATGATGAGAGTTTACGCGATTGCACGCAACTAGGAAAGGAGGAGCCCCCTGTTGACTCTCTCCCTAACTTTGATAGTGACCCTAGAGAGGACATAATTAAAAAATCTAAATCCAGTTTAGATTCATGTGATATTTATGAACCCTCACCTCTTTCGGCCGAAGAGGTGGTGTCACCAAGTTGCCCATCACCTATCCTCTCTATTAATCAAAGCTCTCATCCCGAGTTTGAATGTTATGTGTACCCCACTAAAGAACAAATAGAATGTGTTGTGGAAGATGATGATAAGGATTCTAGCACATGTTTTTCACAAAATTTCAACTTTCAAAATTCTTTGAGAGAGGACTTAGAAACTATTTGGCCCACATTAGATGATCTTAAACATCAGCAAGAATCTAGTAATCTGCTAGACTGCTTGACCTTCTTGAGTAATACTGACATTGAGGCCCAAATAGATAGTTTCATCCAAGTCCAGTCCAAATCAATGCACATAGAACAGAACTCCCATTCATATGATCACATCTCCATAGATTCTATTCTAGAACAAGAGAAGGGTAGTAAAGCTTCATTAGAACATCACTTAGACCCTGCCCCTTTTATTGAACCATGGCCTCCGCCTATTTTTGATAATAAAAAAATAGAGGCTATTATAGAAAATACCAACACCAAAGATCTTTCCTTAAGTATAATTTCTAAAAAGTGTGGTATTCCTCTTATAACTATGTCCAACAAATTTTGTAGCCATAGGTTTTGCATCATCTCCTCTGACCTTGAGCCTGACATTAGTTGGGGGGAGTTGCATTTATATGAGGATCCCAAAAGTCTTCTCATCGTTAAATTATTTCATTGGGAAGATCCTCAAAAATTTCGGTTATTAATTTATGATAAAAATCTTGATTAACCGAATTTAATTACTGAGTAGTTCTGTTATATTCTCTATTTTTCCTTGTTGCTACTAATGATTTTGCAGGTAACTTGAAAAAAAAATCTGGATTATTAACGTCTCGAGGTAACATCCTTCCTTCTCTCGCTTTACTTTACATGTCCATGTGATTAGTTTAGAACATTGAAGACAATGTTTAGTTTTAGTTGGGGGGGAGTAAGTCATTGCATGCCTCGGTTCTTTCTTTTTATGCTTTAGTGTCATATACCTGCTTAGCAATACAAGACTCAGTAAATTAAAATTATCAAAAATTTCAAAATTTATAAATTTTTTTAAAAGATATTAAAATGGTTCTTGTATTTCTCTGTTAGTTAATGTAGTTAGTTATGATGCATTAGTGTTATTTTTTGTATGTTCTTAGTATGTGATACACAATGGTAGTTTGTTTACTATCTTAGTTATAGTATATTTTATGCTTTTTAATCTTCAAACAACTTTGAGTACATTGTGACAACCTTGTACTTAGCTAAAATGGATTAGTAAGCATAGCTTAGGTGTTTTGAGAGAATGTAGTGGAGACTAATAACCCAAGTTAGCTTTTGTGCCATTCTTTTATCTTGAGAGTTTTATAAATTACTCTTACTTTTTGAAAAGCGTATTAATTCGTTGAAAGTCTCATTTTCTTGATTTTGACCGATCACTAGAAGAGAACGTTCAGGATTTACCAACTTTAGAGCTCTTGAATTTACTAAAATGAATAATCCTATAAACTTAGAAGATGATTTAGGCCATCTTTTGACCATACACGCATAATACAGCTTTGGCTTACCTCTATGATATTCCTTTACTTCACCTTTTGAGCACTATCATATTTAACCTGTCTACACAATCCTAAAGTCAATACCTAACTCCAAATTAGGAGTTCACGCCTCATTTCTTCATTTAGGAGTGATTGGGATGTGTTATCTTGACAAGAAGTTTGGTTGTGTGAATAAGGGAAAGTTGGCAAAGAAAAAAATAAAAAAAGAAAAAAGAAAAAAAAAAGCATGAAAAGAAAAAAAAAATATCAATGGTTGTTACAAAAGAAAAAAAAATAATAATAAAAAGAAGAGTGTGAAAAATAAATAAAAAAGAGAGAGAGAGAAAGAGAGATTGGAGATGTGGGGAAGTTTGAAAAGTTGTAGTAGACATTCCAATCACATCCTTGTACCCAATTGAAAATCACAAACCTCTTTCTTCTTAACCAAACACCTCTTTTTCAAAGTCCTAATGATTCTAGGTAAATTGGATCTGAAATTAAGGTAATGAGAGAGTTCTCCACGGTATCTCGCTCTTCTAGTGAAAAGTGTCCATTCATGAGACTTTATGCACTATAAAATTCCATTTTTCTATTTAGATATGAGAAGCATTAGATTCCATTTACAATTACTCTTTATAGCTTCCATATCATGAGTGATAATTATTACACCTAATTCAGAGTGATTTCATCTTGAGAGTGTAATCCCGGTGAGAGTTGAGTCAAAATGAACGTCTTGATAGTGTCTTAGGTTATACGAGCTTTGAAATTGAAGTTTTGTATTTTGGTTGTCCATTCACACACGCACTTGCAGATTAATAGGTGTAGAACATTCTAATGACTTTGATAGTAGATTAACTATAATGTGTGTGTTGCATGGCTATGGCATACTAGAGAGTTTCATAAGATTGTTGAGCTTAACCACATTGTTAATGAGAGGAAAATTTCTTGAAAACATTTAAATGAGAACCATTACCATAAACATGAATTTTTGGGTAGATTCACTGTAAACCCTCACGAGACAACACTCGTCCACTAGGGGGAACCTAGGGGTTTAAAGGCTAGTTGCATACGCTAAATGCAATCGCGATTCCTGCGAAAGTGATTTAGGATTTTTACTTTCTTTTGTTTTCAATTGTTAGAGTTAATTAAACATTGTTGTAGTTCGCTTCATTGCTAGGGACTAGCAACAAGCTAGTTGGGGGGTGTGATTCGAGATGAAAAGTGCATGTTCATAGCATATTACATGGTTCTTTATGCATACTTTTATCCCCAAGTCCCTAGATTTAGGTATATTGTAATAGCAATGTTCTTTTCACTGTATTAATGCTAAAATATATGTTTTTGCATTGTTTTATAGGTATTAAATCAATGAAGTGGAGCTAAAGAAAAGTGATTTTGGTGGATAGAACAACGGAAGCAGCTGAGAAAACGCCAATTTTGACAATGAAGACTTCCGATTTGGAAGACTGTCCTAGAAACACAAAATGTAGATCCTTGAGTTAAGGTTGCGTGGCCATAAACGGGAGGTAAATCCGAGGTCCGAGTTAAATGTTCTGGCCATTCTCCCATCGATGCGTAGAGTTGTCAAAATCAGAGAATTCAATCGATTGAGGAGAGTTCAATCAATTGAACCTTCGATCGATCAAACTAAGCTCGATTGATTGAACTTCATATTCACCCAAAAGTTGCGTAAACTCTACAGGAACCCTATATATAAGTCGTTTTGATACCAGACGAAAGGAGGACGCTCCAGAACGCAGAAAACAGCAGTTTAGGGTAGTTTTAGGGTTAGATTAGGAGTAGATTAGGCTAGATTCATCTTTTTCTTGCTCTTTTTCATTAATATATTGAAGATTATTAAAGATTCAAGTAGATTTCATATTTATTTCGAGTTTATTTCAAATTATATCCAGGTTTTTCCTTTCCTTTATCTTATTTGATTGTTTATGAATCTAGTAGTTATGATTGTTATGTTTTACTGTTTCTGCATTAGTTTATTTATGTTTCCGTAGTTTAGACATTGGAAATGTGTGATAAAGTATTGATTCCCAACCTCTGCCATGTAAACTTTAGAAACCTTGGGCTCGATCGATAGAAGGTATTTCGATCGATCGAACCAGAGCTATAGTCAAACGATCGAAGACATTTCGATCGATTGAAGGATGATGATGTCCGATCGATCGAGAAAATGTTAATTCCTGAGATGATTCTTTTAAGTAATCCATGACTTTCTGTTTTAGAAATCTGTCATCAAATTGTCCCTATAAGCTCAGTTTGTCACAACAGTTTTTAGAACTTAAAGCCTTAAGGCAATTTTCTTCAATGACTTTTGAAAACCACTTTGAATGCTAACACCATTTAGAGTGCAAGTAATAACCATTGTTTAAAACTGTCTTCCAAGTATTTTAAATCAACTGTGATGATGTAGTCCCGATCATGGAAGGGCTATTGATTCTATATCTTTAGAAAAATATGGAATGCTGAAAAGGAATGAACTCTATAGAACATTTATGAATGTGCATGGTAGATGGTTAGGATCAATGTGGATTCACGTATTTCCAACACCTTTAATTTATATGTTTAATTAGTTATGTTTGTTTATACTTTAATTTATTATTTAGTTTAATTTAATTGATTAGGATTCATTAGAACCTCCACCCGTATATTGATATTTTCTTTTTTCTTTAGGTTGTAACTTAGTAGATAATCTTCCTATTCCTTCCCTGTGGGATCGACCTGGACTTCCAATACTATATTACTTGCACGATCACCTACACTTGGGTGTTGCACAAGAGCGCACAACTTTTTAGTTGTGTCAATAGTCACCTGTGCATGTTTACACTTATAGTCACCTGTGCATGTTTACACTTGACAATCTGAAAATCCGAATGATTTATTGCAAACATCATTATTGCAAAAATCATAGAATATCAATTAAAAATTAAAGAAGTTAAAATCAGAAAATTTTAAAAAAATTTGAAAAATTTTAGAATTTTTAAAATTTTGAACTTGATTGGTAGAATAACTTTGAACTTTCACTCCTGCCTAGTTGTTACCAAGCAATGACACATTCACATTATTCTCATTTTTTTATGAATTAAGTTCACGCGTTTTTCTAGTACCACTAGAAGGATTGCATGTGTTGACCTTTCATGTATCTAATAGCCATATGCACGTGTTGATAGCTTTGTAAAAAACCTAAAAATGAGTTAATACGACTATTGTGCTAAAAGAACGAGTAGTAGAAACTAATTACTCCTAGTGAGGTTTTGGATCCAATCTTCAATTCTGAGGGAATTATCACATAAAATTCGAATTGTCTTCCTAGAATATGCGTATTAAATTCGTTGAATAGTCTTATTTAATTTTTTATATTTTGGCTGCTTGTTAGAGGAGAACGTTCAGGATTTACAAACTAAACTCAATGAACACTGAAGTGCTAAAACTAAGAAGTTAAGAAAATGATTTAAGCCATTGTTATTCACTCCTTAACCTTTTCATATACCATTATCAACATTCAAGAACCTGTTTTGTTCCCAACCCACACTGATTAAATATCCCTAATTCTAGTATGAAAATCCAAACTCCTAAATCTTGTACCTTGACCTCAATGGACCCCATTGCACATCTAATATGATTAAAGTGTTGAAGTATGGAAGGGAGTAATTGTGGGAGTGGCCTTATAGAAAGAAATGTACAAGGAGATGTTTGAATGTCCAGGTTAAAAAATAAAATAAAAAAATAAAAAAGAGAATATGAAAGGATGAAAGTTGGTTGGAGATGTGAAAAGAATACAATGAGATGATAAGATCCGTCATATGCTAAGATGCGCATTTTTCTTTCTCGTTATCTTTATCTACTACATAAAAAACTGAAAAGTCAAAGCCTTAATGATTCTTCACAACTTAGTTTGAACATGAACGTGTAATGTGAGTTATCCACGGTATTTCGCTCCTCTAGTAAGTAGTATCCTTTTTGCGAGACTATACACTCTAAATGTTCATCTTGTATTGAGTCATGCACGAAAGCATTACTATCCTAAATTTTATTCCTATCAAAGCTTTCCTGCAATGTGTGATCATTTTTAACTAAGTTTTAGTGAGACGTTCTTTCATGAGTGTGAACCAATGTGATGATTGAGTTGAAACTACAAGTTCTATAGGTGCGAGAGTCCAAACAACTCTAAATAAGGTTCAACGCATAGCTGTTAACGTCACACACACACGGATACATGGATCTGATACACATGTGATATCTACTTTAGTGACATGAGGAGCATGTGGATTTCTTTCATGGTATGCTTGAGGTTAATATGTCTTTGTTGAGCTAAGTTAACAGTTGAGTGAGAGGGAGTGTTTAAAAGTTTTTCTACATCTTTTTGAACTTTAATTGGAGAATTTTGTGGGTACATTCACTGCAAACCCTCACGAGACAACACTCGTCCACTAGGGGGAACTTAGGGGTTTAACGGGTTGTTGCATTCGCTAAATGCAACCTCAATTCCTGCGAAAGTGATTTAGGAGTTATCTCTTTCTATTTAGTTTAGTTTGTTTTAGTTTATTTTATTTTAGTCATTGTAGTATTAGTTTAGCTTGTTCTATTATCGCTTTATCGCTAGTGACTAGCAATAAGCTAGTTGGGGGTTGTGACAAGCGGGGGTATTTGTAAAATACAACCGCGCTAAAATTAATTATACACTGATTTAGTTTGCAACTCCCCGTTATATCTGTAATTCGTATTACAATGTCACCTTTTATACAATATGACCAATTTATGAGAAGTTGTGTTGTTTTAGTTATTATTTGTGTAGATCACTATTTTGCTGTGTGAAGAAATGAATAGCAGGATAAAGGTTAGCTTGAGTATAAGCAAGATAATTCAAAGATGAAAAGTGGATTTCGAGCGATCGAAGAACCATCAAGCGATCGAGGTTTCGATTGATCGAAGTAAGTTCAAGCGCTCGAGTATTCCTGAAGTTCAAGCGATCGAATGGAGTTTGATCGATCGAACATGCCTTTTATCAGAAACCTACGCGCACGCAGCAGAGACATATTTTGTAACCCTAGCTTTAGGTTTTGGTATAAATATAAGTTGTAAACTCGTCCCTCAGGATGCCCAATGTTGTTTTAACAGTTTTATAGAGAGAGACATAGAGTTTTGCTTGTTTTGTAGGTTCCAAAGCTTAGATATTGGTTTTGTGATTGATTTTTTCATAAGTTTAATCAAGCTCCACATTCCAGGTTCTTCTAAATTAGTTTATTTGCTTTCTGATTGTTTAATCTCGTAGTTGAAGCTGTTATAATCGTAGGTTTTATTGTGTTAGTGATAAAATCCATAGTTTTTCTAAGATTGCATGTTAAAATCGCAACCAAATGCAACCTTAATGAATATTTACGTTAAAAACAGATCTGTGACACTCCAGACCATGTCTGAGTAGTCCTAGGGTTGGGAGATCATGATGAAATAGTGATCTCCATCCTCTACCGTGCAGTAGTGTAAAAACTGTGTTCGATCGATCAAAGTTAGTTCGATCGATTGGACCAGAGATACATTCAAGTGATTGAAGCCATTTTTATCGAATGAGAGATGACGATATTCGACCGATCGAAAGTGCGTCGATTGATCGAACCTTCAGATTCTTGAGATAATCCTTTACAGTATTCCTAGACTTTTTATTTTTGAGATTTGTTATCAAACTGTCCCTAAATGCTCATTTTGTCAAAACAGTTTCTGAACTTTAAGCCTTAAGGCATTTTTCTTCAATAACTTTTGCAAACCACTTTGAATGCTAACACCATTCAGAGTGCGAGTCTTGACTATTGTTTTAAACCGCCTTCATGTATTTTTAACTCAACTGTGATGTAGTCCCGGTCATGAAAAGACTATTGACTCTTTATCTTTAGAAAATACGGAATACTGTGAATGGATGTACTCCATGAGTTTCAATGTAACTGAATGGTAGATGGCTAGGTCACTGCGGATTCATGTGATCCCAAATTCCCAATGTTCTCCTTTTATAAAGTAAAAACCATTTTTAAATATCGCTTTAGTTAATTAGTTAATTCATAGTTAATTTAATTGCTTTATTTTTAGTAGTCGTTAATTGTGGAACTCTGTGTTCTACATCATCTTTAAACATTGAATTTTTATTTTCCTTTTAGAGTCGAATCTAAGTAATCAACCTTCCCTGTGGGATCGACCTGGTCTTAACCAGAATACTACTTGCACGTCTACCTACACTTGGGTATTGCACACAAGAGCACACAAAATATTTTTGTGTCAAGTTTTTGGCGCCGAAAACTTGACATGAATAAAAAGTTGTGCGCTCTTGTGCAACACCCAAGTGTAGGTGATCGTACAAGTAATAATGGATAGGTCCAGGTTAATCCCACAGGGAAGGAATAGGAAGAAAATATACTAAGTTACAACCTAAATGAAAAGAAAAGAAAATAAGAATGTGGGAGTGGAAGTTCTAACGAATCCTAACTAATTAAATTAAACTAAAGCATACAGAAACATGACTAGCTAAACAGATAAATTAAAGGAGTTGGAAACATGTGAATCCACACTGATCCTAACCATCTACCATGCATACTCATTAATGTTCTATGTGGTTCATTCTTCTTCAGTATTTCGTATTTTTCTAAAGATAGAGATTCAATAGCCCTTACATGACCAGGACTAAATCATCACAGTTGATTTAAAATACTTAAAAGACGGTTTAAAATAATCGTTATTACTTGCACTCTAAATGGTGTTAGCATTCAAAGTGGTTTTCAAAAGTCATTGAAGAAAATAGCCTTAAGGCTTTAAGTTCTAAAAACTGTTTTGACAAACTGAGCTTATAAGGACAATTTGATGACAGATATCTAAAACAGAAAGTCTTGGAATACTTAAAAGAATCATCTCAGGAATTAACAGGTTCGATTGATCGAAGCGCTCTCGATCGATTGGATAACATCATCCTTCAATCGCTTGACTAAGGCTCCGGTTCTATCGATCGAAATGTCTTAGAACGATCGAGCCTAGATTTTCTAAAGATTGCATGGTAGAGGCTGGGAATCAATGATTCATCATATATTACCAACATCTAAACTATAGAAACATAAATAAACTAATGCAAAAATAGTAACCTAGAGCAATCATAACAACTATAACAATAAACAATCAATTAAGATAAAAGAAAGGAAAAACCTGGAGATAATCTAATAATAACTTTAAACAAACTTGAATCTTCAATAATTTTCAATATATCAATGGAAAAGAGGAACAAAACATGAATCTATCCTAATCAACTCCTAATCTAACCCTAAAACTACCCTAAAACTACTATTTTTCACGTTCTGGAGCGTCCTCCCTTCGTCTGCCATCAAAACGACTTATTTATAGGGTTCCTGCAGAGTTTACGCAACTTTTGGGGAAAAATAGAGTTCAATCGATCGATTGAGAGTTCGATCGATCGAACTCTCAATCGATTGAACTCTCCTCAAGCCCTTGAACTTCTCTGATTTTGACAGCTCTGCGCACCGATGGGAGAATGGCCGTAATGTTTTACTTAGACCTCGGATTGACTTCCCGTTTGCGGCCACGCGGCCATAACTCAATGATCTACATTTTGTATTTCTACCAAAACTTTCCAAATCTGAAGTTTTCATTATCAAAAATGGCATTTTCTCAGCTGCTTCCGTTATTCTCTTTACCAGAATCACTTTTTTTTAGCTTCACTTCATTGATTTAAATTCTAATACCTATAAAATAATGCATAAACATATGTTTAAGCATTAACATAATAAAAAGAATATTGTTATTAGAATGCACCTAAATGTAGGGACTTTGGGGATAAAAGTATGCATAAAGGACCATGTAATACACTATGAATATACACTTTTCACCTCGAATCACACCCCCCAACTAGCTCGTTGCTAGTCCCTAGCAATGAAGTGAACTACAAAATTGTTTATTTGAACTCTAAAAATTGAAAACAAAATAAAGAAAAAATCCTTACTCACTTTCGCAGGAATCGCGATTGCATTTAGCATGTGCAACAAGCCTTTAAACCACTAAGTTCCCCGTAGCGGACGAGTGTTGTCTCGTGACGTTATGGTAATGGTTCTCGTTTAAAAATTTTTAAGAAATTTTTCTTCTCATTTAGCAATGTGGCTAAGCTCAACAATCTCATGAAACTCTCTAGTATGCCATAGCCATGCAACACACACATTATAGTTATTCTACTATCAAAGTCGTTAGAATATTCCATACCTATTAATCTTCAAGTGTGTGTGTAAATGGACAACCAAAATACAAAAGTTTAATTTCAAAGGTTGCAAAACCTAAGACGCTATCAAGACGTTCATTTTGACTCAACTCTAACCGGAATTACACTCTCAAAATGAAGTCACTCCGAATTAGGTGCAATAATTATCACTCATGATATGGAAGCTATAAAGAGTCAATGTAAATGGAATCTAACACTTCTCATATCTAAATTGAAAAATGGATATTTTAGTGCATAAAGTCTCATGAAAGGATATGTTTCACTAGAAGAGTGAGACACCCTGGAGAACTCTCTCATTACCTTAACTTCAAATCCAATTTACTTAAAATCATCAGGATTTCGAAAAAAGAGGCTTTAGGTGAAAGAAGAAAGAGTTTCGTGGTTTTCAATTGAGCCAAAGGATGTGATTGGAATACCTACTACATTGTATGCTTTTCAAACTTCCCCACATCTTCAATCTCCCTCTCCTTCTCTTTTGTTTTTTTTACACTCTTCTTTTTGTTATTATTTTTCTTTTATATTTTTCTTTTTCTTTTGTAACAGCCACTAGCATTTTTTTTTCCTTTTCCTTTTTCTTTTCATGCTTTTCATTCTTTTTTTTTCTTGTTTTTCTTTACCAACTTTCTCTTATTCACACTAACCAAACTTAGTGTTGCGTCAACACATTCCAATCACTCCTAAGTATAGAAAAGAAACTCAAACTCTTATTTGGAGTTAGGTATGAACTTTAGGATTATGAAGACAAGGCAAATATGGTAAGGATCAAAGGGTGAAATAAAGGAATATCATAGAGGTATGCCAAGGCTGTATTATTCATGTATGGTCAAAAGATGACCTAAATCATCTTCTAAGTTAATAGGATAATTCATTTCAGTAAATTCAAGAGCTCTAGATTTTGGTAAATCCTAGACATTCTCTTCTAGTGATCAGTCAAAATGAAGAAGATTGAGACTTCCAACGAATGAATACACTTTTAAAAAAGGTAAGAGTAATTTTATAAAACCCTAAATAACAAAGAATGGCACAAAAGCTTACTTGGGTTATTAGTCTCCACTACAGTCTCTCAAGACACTTAAGCTATGCTTACTAATCCATTTTAGTTAAGTACAAGGTTGTCACAACGTGCTCAAGTTGTTTGAAGATTAAAAAGCATAAAATAAACTATAACTAAGATAGTAAACAAACTACCATGGTGTATCACATACTAAAAACATACAGAAAATAACACTAATGCATCATAACTAACTACATTAACTATGAGAGAAATACAAAAACCATTTTTTTTTAAAAACATATTTGTAATTTTAAGTTACTGAGTCATGTAGCTAAGCTGGTGTATTGACATTAAAAGCATAAAAAGAAATAAACGAGGCATGCAAGGACTCACTCCCCCAAACTAAACCTAAGCATTGTCCTCAATGTTCTAAATTAAGTGCATGGACATGTAAAGTAAAGTAAGAGAAGGAAGGATGTTACCTCGAGATGTTAATATCCATTTTTTTTTTTTTTTTTGTATTTTGTATTTTTTAGTTACCTGCAAAATCATTAGTAGCAACAACGAAAAATAAAGAATATAATATAACTACTCAGTAAATAAACTCGATTAATCAATATTTTTTTCTCATAAAGTAAAAACCAAAATTTTTGAGAATCTTCCCAATGAAATAATTTAGCAGTGAAAAGAATGTAGGAATCCTCACAAAATTGCAACTCCCCCCAACAAATGTCAGGCTCAGGGTTAGAGGAGATGATGCAAAACTTATGGCCTCTAAATTTGTTGTGGACAATTATAAGAGATATACCACACTTTTTAGGAGTTATGTCCAAATAATGATCTTTGGTGTTCGTATTTCTTATAACAGCCTCTATTTTAATACTAGGAGGGGACCACGGTTCGATAAAAGGGGCAGGGCCTAAGTGATGTTCTAATTTAGCTTCATTACCCTCCTCTTGTTCTAGAACATAATCTATGGAGATATGGTCATATGAATTTAATTTCTGTTCTATGCACATGGTTTTGGACTGGACTTGGATCAAGCTATCTATTTGGGCCTCTATGTCATTATCAGTCAAGAAGGTTAAGCAGTCTAGAAGATTACTAGCTTCTTGTTGAAGTTAAGATCATCTAATGTGGGCCCAATATATTCCAAGTCCTCTCTCAAAGAATTTTGAAAGTTAAAATTTTGTGAAAAACATGTGCTAGAATCCTTACCATTCATTTCCACAACACATTCTATTTGTTTATTAGTAATGTACACATGACTTTCAAGCTCGGGATGAGAGCTTTGATTAATAGAGAGGATGGGTGATGGCCAACTTGGTGACACCACCTCTTCGGCCGAAAGAGGTGAGGGTTCATGAATATCACAAGAATGTAAATGGAATTTAGAATTTTCAAGTACGTCCTCCCTAGGGTCACTATCAGAGGTAGGGGTGGAGTCAACAGGGGACTCCTCCTTTCCTAATTGCGTGCAATCACCTAATCTCTCATTATCTCTTAAATCTTCATTCTCATTCTTGTAACTCTCCTTACTATGTATGTTGTGTGGAGGGTAATATGGAAAAGACGTGTTTACCCTAAATTTTTAAACAATTGAATTTTATTTATTTATTTACTAGATTTTTTTCTTGTGAGAGAAAAAAAGTCCAAAGTTTTCATTTTTTTTAAAATTTTTTTAATTTTCCATTTTAAGTAAGAAAAATTGGAAATAACTAAGTAAAATCCTAACCTAGTTGCCTTCCCCGGCAACGGCACCAAAAACTTGACACGACTAAAAAGTTGTGCGCTCGTGTGTAGTACCCAAGTGTAGGTGATCGTGCAAGTAATACTAGATAAATCCAAGTCGATCCCACAGGGAAGGAATAGGAAGAAAATATACTAAGTTACAACGTAAAGAAAAAAAAAATAAGAATGTAGGAGTGGAAGTTCTAACGAATCCTAATTAATTAAATTAAACTAAATAATAAACTAAATCATATAGAAACATGACTAGTTAAACAGATAAATTAAAGGAGTGTGAAACATGTGAATCCACATTGATCCTAACCATCTACCATGCATACTCGTTAATGTTCTATGGAGTTTATTCTTCTTCAGTAATCCGTATATTTCTAAAGATAAAGATTCAATAGCCCTTAGATGACCTGGACTAAATCATCACAGTTGATTTAAAATACTTAAAAGACAGTTTAAAACAATGGTTATTACTTGCAATCTAAATAGTGTTAGCATTCAAAGTGGTTTTCAAAAATCATTGAAGAAAATAGCCTTAAGACTTTAAGTTCTAAAAACTTTTGTGACAAACTGAGCTTATAGGGACAATTTGATGACAGATTTCTAAAATAGAAAGTCTTGGAATACTTAAAAGAATCATCTCAGAATTAACAGGTTCGATCGATCAAAGCACCCTCGATCGATCAGACAACCTCATCCTTCAATTGATCGAAATGTCTTCGATCGCTTGACTATGGCTCTGGTTCGATAGATCAAAATGTCTTCGATCGATCGAGCCCAGGTTTTTTGAAAATTACATGGTAGAGGCTAGGGATAAATGATTCATCATATATTCCCAACGTCTAAACTACAGAAATAGTAACCTAGAGCAATCCTAATAACTATAACAATAAACAATCAAATATGGTAAAGGAAAGGAAAAACCTGGACATAATCTGATAATCACTTTAAACAAACTTGAATCTTCAATAATCTTCAATATATCAATGGAAAAGGGGAACAAAAACATGAATCTAACATAATCTACAACTAATCTAACCCTAAAACTACCCTAAAATTGCTGTTTTTCACATTCTAGAGCGTCCTCCCTTCGTCTACCATCAAAACAACTTATTTATAGGGTTCCTGCAGAGTTTACGCAACTTTTGGGGGAAAATAGAGTTCAATCGATCGATCTTAGTTCGATCGATCGAACTGTCAATCGATTGAACTCTCCTCGAGCCCTTGAACTTCTCTGATTTTGACAACTATGCGCACCAATGGGAGAATGGCCATAACTTTTCACTCGGACATCGCATTGACCTTCTGTTTGAGGCCACGCGACCGTATCTTAATGATCTACATTTTATGTTTCTAGGAAAACTTCCAAATCTAAAGTCTTCATTGTCAAAAATGGCATTTTCTTAGCTGTCCGTTCTTCTCTTCACCATAATCACTTTTCTTTAGCTTCACTTCATTAATTAACATTCTAATACCGATAAAACAATGCATATACATATGTTTTAGCATTAACACAACAAAAAAGAACATTTTTATTAGAATGTACCTAAATGTAGGGACTTTGGGGATAAAAGTATGCATAAAGGACCATGTAATACGCTCTGAATATAAACTTTTCACCTCGAATCACTCAAAAACTTCACACGACTAAAAAGTTGTGCGCTCTTGTTCAACAGCCAAGTGTAGATGATCGTACAAGTAATATTGCATAAGTCCAGGTCGATCCCACAGGGAAGGAATAGGAAGAAAATATACTAAGTTACAACCTAAAGAAAAAGAAAAGAAAATAAGAATGTAGGAGTAGAAGTTCTAACGAATCCTAATTAATTAAATTAAAGTAGATAATAAACTAAAGCATACAGAACCATGATTAGATAAACAGATAAATTAAAGGAGTTGGAAACACGTGAATCCACATTGATCCTAACCATCTACCATGCATACTCATTAATGTTCTATGAAGTTCATTCCTCTTCAGTATTCCGTATTTTTCTAAAGATATAGAATCAATAGCCCTTTCATAACCGGGACTATATCATCACAAGTGATTTAAAATACTTGGAAGACGGTTTAAAACAATGGTTATTACTTGCACTCTAAATGGTGTTAGCATTCAAAGTCGTTTTCAAAAGTCATTGAAGAAAATAGCCTTAAGGATTTAAATTCTAAAAAAACTGTTGTGACAAACTGAGCTTATAGGGACAATTTGATGACATAATTCTGAAACAGAAAGTCTTGGAATACTTAAAAGAATTTAGGAATTAACAGGTTCGATCAATCGAAGCGCTATCGATCGATCGGACAACATCATCCTTCAATCGATCGAAATGTCTTCAATCGCTTGACTATGGCTCTGGTTCGATCGATCGAAATGTCTTCGATCAATCGAGCCCAAGTTTTTTAAAGATTGTATGGTAGAGGCTGGGAATCAATGATTCATCACATATCCCCAACGTCTAAACTATAGAAATATAAATAAACTAATGCAGAAACAGTAACCTAGAGCAATCCTAACAACTATAACAATAAACAATCAAGATAAAGGAAAGAAAAAAAAACCTAGAGATAATCTAATAATAACTTTAAATAAACTTGAATCTTCAATAATCTTGAATATATCAATGAAAAAAAGGAATAAAAACATGAATCTAACCTAATATATTCCTAATCTAACCTTAAAACTGCTATTTTTTGCATTTTGGAGCGTTATACTTTAGTCTGGTATCAAAACGACTTATTTATAGGTTCCTGTAGAGTTTACACAACTTTTGGGGGAATATAAAGTTCAATTGATCAAGCTTTGTTTGATCGATCGAACTCTCAATCGATTGAACTCTCCTCAAGCCCTTGAACTTCTCTAATTTTGACAGATCTGCGCACCGATGGGAGAATGGCCATAACTTTTCACTCAGACCACGGATTGACCTCCCATTTGCGGCCACAAGACCGTACTCAAAGATCTACATTTTGTATTTCTAGGAAAATCTTCCAAATCTGATGTCTTCATTGTTAAAAATGGCATTTTCTCAGCTTCTTCCGTTGTTCTCTTCACCAGAATCACTTTTCTATAGCTTCACTTTATTGATCTATATTCTAATACCTATAAAACAATGCATAAACATATGTTTTAGCATTAACACAATAAAAAGAACATCGTTATTAGAATGTACCTAAATGTAGGGATTTTGGGGAGAAAAGTATGCATAACAGACCATATAATACGTTATAAATATGCACTTTTCACCTCTAATCACACCCCCCCAACTAGCTCGTTGCTAGTCTCTAGCAATGAAGCGAACTATAGAAATGTTTATTTGAACTCTAAAAATTGAAAGCAAAAGAAGTAAAAATTCTAACTCACTTTCGCAAAAATCGCGATTGCATTTACCGTATGCAACAAGTCTTTAAACCCCTAAGTTCCCCCTAGTGGACGAGTGTTGTCTCGTGAGGGTTTGCAGTGAATCTACCCACAAAGTTCATGTTTATGGTAATGGTTATTGTTTAAATGTTTTCAAGAAATTTTTTCCTCTCATTTAGCAATGTAATTAAGCTCAACAATCTAATGAAACTCTCTAGTATGCCAAAACCATGCAACACATACATTATAGTTAATCTACTATCAAAGTCATTAGAATATTACATACCTGTTAATCTTCAAGTGTTTGTGTGAATGGACAACCAAAATACAAAACTTTAATTTCAAAGTTCGCATAACCTAAGATACTATCAAGACGTTCATTTTGACTCAACTTTTACCAGGATTACACTCTAAAGATGAAATAACTCCTAATTAGGTGTAATAATTATCACTCATGATATGGAAGCTATAAAGAGTAAATGCAAATGTAAATGTAATCTAATACTTCTCATATCTAAATTGAAAAACGGATTTTTTAGTGCATGAAGTCTCATGAAAGGATACTTTTCACTAGAAGAGCGAGATATCGTGGAGAACTCTCACATTACCTTAACTTCAAATCCAATTTACCTAAAATCATTAGGACTTTGAAAAAGAGGTGTTTAATTAAAAAGAAAGAGGTTCGTGATTTTCAATTGAGCCAAAGGATGTGATTGGAATATCTACTGCAACTTTTCAAACTCCCCCACATCTCCGATCTCTTTCTACTTCGTCCTTTTTTTGTTTTTTTTTTCTTTTCTTTCCACGCTCTTATTATTATTATTATTATTATTATTGTTATTATTATTATTATTATTATTTTGTAACAACCATTGGTATTTTTTTTTCTTTTCATGCTTTTTGTTTCTTATTTTTTTCTTTTCATCATTTTTTTTCTTTGCCAACTTACCATATTCACACAACCAAACTTCTTGTCAAAATAACACATCTCAATCACTCCTAGGTAGAGAAAAGAAGTTCAAACTTGTATTTTGGAGTTAGACAGAGATTTTAGGATTGTAATGACAAGGAAATTATGATAAGGCTCAAGATGTGAAGTAAAGGAATATCATAAAGGTATGCCAAGGTTGTATTATGCATGTATGGTCAAAACATGGCATAAATCATCTTCAAAGTTAATAGGATAATTTATGTTAGTAATACAAGAGCTCTAGAGTTGGTAAATTTTGAACGTCCTCTTCTAGTGATCAGTCAAATGAAGAAAATGAGACTCTCAATGAATTAATACGCTTTTCAAAAAGTAAGAGTTATTTTATAAAACCCTCAAGAACAAAAGAATGGTTCAAAAACTCACTTGGGTTATTAGTCTCCACTACAGTCTCTCAAGACACTTAAGCTATGCTTACTAATCCATTTTAGTTAAGTACAAGGTTGTCACAACGTGCTCAAATTGTTTGAAGATTAAAAAGTGACACGACTAAAAAGTTGTGCGCTCTTGTGCAACACCCAAGTGTAGGTGATCATGCAAGTAATAGAGTACTGGATTCCAGGTCGATCCCACAAGGAAGAAATAGGGAGAATGTATACTAAGTTACAACCTAAAGAAAAAGAAAATAAGAATGAATGATTGGAGGTGTACTAACAAATCCCAAGTAATTAAATTAAATTAAAACTTATAGAAACATAACTAATGAAATAAATAATTTAAAGGTGTTGGAAATACATGAATCCACATTAATCCTAACCATCTACCATGCATACTCATTAATGTTCTATGGAGTTCATTCCTCTTCAGTATTCCGTATTTTTCTAAAGATATAGAATCAATAGCCCTTTCATAACCGGGACTATATCATCACAAGTGATTTAAAATACTTGGAAGACGGTTTAAAACAATGGTTATTACTTGCATTCTAAATGGTGTTAGCATTCAAAGTGGTTTTCAAAAGTCATTGAAGAAAATAGCCTTAAGGCTTTAAATTCTAAAAAAACTGTTGTGACAAACTGAGCTTATAGGGACAATTTGATGACAGATTTCTAAAATATAAAGTCATGGAATACTTAAAAAAATCATCTTAGGAATTAACATGTTCGATCGATCGAAGCGCTCTCGATCGATCGGGCAGCATCATCCTTCAATCGATCGAAATGTCTTCGATCGCTTGACTGTGGTTCTGGTTCGATCGATCGAAATACCTTTGATCGATCGCGCCCAAGGTTTCTAAAGATTGCATGGAAGAGGCTAAGAATCAATATTTCATCACATATTTCCAATGTCTAAACTACAGAAACATGATTAAACTAATACAGGAATAGTAAACTAAGGCAATCATAATAACTAGAGTAATAAACAATGAAATAAAGAAAAGGGAAGAAAAAACCTGTAATAATTTGATTATAACTTGAAATAAACTTGAAATCTTCAATAACATTTAGTATAGAAATGGAAAAGAGGAAGAAAAACAAGAGTCTAACCTAATCTACACCTAATCTAACCCTAAAACTACCCTAAACTGCTGTTTTCTGCGTTCTGGAGCGTCCTCCCTTCGTCTGGCGTCAAAACGACTTATATATAGGGTTCCTACAGAGTTTACGCAAATTTTGGATGAAAATAAAGTTTGATCAATCGATCTTAGTTCAATCGATCGAGCTTAGTTCGATCGATCGAACTCTCAATCGATTGAACTCTGCTCAAGGGCTTGAACTCCTCTGATTTTGACAGCTCTGCTCACCGATGGGAGAATGGCCATAACTTTTCACTCATACCTCGGATTGACCTCCCGTTTGTGGCCACATGACCGTAACTCAAAGATCTACATTTTGTATATCAGGAAAAATATTCCAAATCTGAAGTCTGCATTGTCAAAATGGGCATTTTCCCAGCTGCTTCTTTGTTCTCTTCACTAGAATCACTTTCTTTAGCTCCACTTCATTGATTTACATTCTAATACCTATAAAACAATGCAAAAATATATATATATATATTAGTATTAACACAATAAAAAGAACATTATTATTAGAATACACCTAAATGTAGGGACTTTGGGGATAAAAGTATGCATAAAAGATCATGTAATACGCTATGAATTTGCATTTTCTCCTCGAATCACACTCCCCAACTAGCTCGTTGCTAGTCCCTAGCAATGAAGCAAACTACAACAATGTTTATTTGAACTCTAATAATTGAAAACAAAATATAGTAAAAATCCTAACTATGGATATCGCAGTTTTCTTTCTTTTACCCACAGCTTTTCTTTTAAAGTTCTTTTCAATTTCAAATTCAAAACAAATGAGTCGCCACTTAATTTTTAAAAGGAAAATTAAGAAACCATTTTAATAGCAAACTGATCCTTCAGAAATCAGAGATTAACTAGGTCCGGGGATTATGGAATGAGAGAGGAAGGAGCCCGTTGGACTAAAACACCCTCTCTCATCCTATCTTGCGATAGGCCTCTACTCAATATAATCGAATGATTAATTTAAACGTGCCCTCGACTAATATATATGTATAGATATACGTTACAAAAAGCATGTCCAAAGGGGTGTAAAATTGCAATTGATAAAATATGATTCAAAAATCACATATTTCAAGTAGCAAGCAACATGATATGCACTAGGGAACAAGAGAACTTACCCAGGATCCAGCAGCGATATTAAACGTGCAATGCATACAAACAAAAGAAAATCCTAAAAAAGAGTCTCTAATCACATATACATATAAGGCAAGATCCTAATTCTAATGTGTCGCGCATAAGGTTGAAAAATCAATAAAATCAAGAAATTAAAATAAATTAAAGAGGGTCTTAGAGATCATACCTTAATAGCGCTACAAAATAAAAGGTTAGTCCACATGATATACAAGATGTGAAGTTAGAAATAACAATTCTAAATTTCTAGCTTAAACCTATCAAGCATGAAATCCAACTTTATTCAATAACTAGTTCTAATCATGAGCATTAAATGTACATGAATGAATGAATGTGAACAAGAATAAGACATGGGTTTATTCACTAATTTGGGTCACTTAGCCTCTGGATTTAAGCTAAATTATCATTATTCAAAGTATGATTTGGGTCTCAAGACATTAGGAGGCCATTTGAGTTGAAATAAATAAGATTAGACAAAAACAATAGCAGTTTTTTATGAATTACAGAGAGCAGATCATAACTTTAAAAACTAAAAAAGCGTGGTTTTCGCGGTTTGCTCTTGATGCATTTTGGACACAAGATGCCTCTTTGTGTGTAGTTTTTAACCCAAAAAAGAAATCAAAGTTTCAACGGTTGGATCTCCGGGAATTGGACAAACACCAGACATCACTCAGCATTCTACAACCTTCTGTCCAGAGTTCTTGTACGATTTTCTAAAAATAGTAAAAAATTCAGAAATGCTTTGTTCCTTTTAGGGTGACTTCCTAACACATTAACCTACTTAGAAAAAATTATTTTGGGTCACAAACACTTTATTAAAGCATTGGTTTACGTATTTCAAAAGAGTGTTACTATGCTGAAACTCTGGACAAATTGTAGTGACCTTACAAAACTCCTAACCAAACCACTTTAGACATGAACCCACCTTGAAACAAAAATTACAGTGGTAGAATATTGTGTTATTGACACTTTCCCGTTGGTTTCACTTGATTCCGACGGTTAGATTTCGAATTAAAAATCTTTGATCAAAAACAGTTTGTGAACTCACTATTTTCATTTGTCAAGTTCAACTCTTATTTGTTAATTCCAACTATTGAACCATGAAGTTGGACTTAAACTAAACCACTTTCTCCTACCACTTGATGGTAATTGGAGATGAGGACATGACTATACTCATGAGTCTCAAAGGAATATAGAAAGGATTCCATGAAACATCAAGTTTAGAGGATCCAAGTCATGAGTATGGACTTGGATCCATCTATTTGCCTATGAAATGGAGTGATGATCAAACTTTGATTCCCATGTGAAGCACAAGCTTACATGGGATTCAAAAGTTCATGTTCAAGAGATTTCAAGAGAGATATTGAGAATCTCTAAGAGTCTCAAGAAGGAAGTATGATCAACAAAAGAAATGGAGCAAAGAAAAATAAAAGGGTTTGAGGATTAAAGATTCAAGAAAAGGAAGAATGTAAATAGATAACTTATGGTTAGAGGATCACCTCCAAACTATCCTCAAAGTTTCTCTCCTTTGAAGATCTTCCAAACTCTTCTTCAAGCTCTCCCAAACTCTCTCTTGTCTTTCAAAAATATGTTAGTATATTGGTGGTTATCTCTCATGTATTGTGTTGTATGTCTCCCCTCCTTCCTCAAGGAATATCCTCCCTCTTTTATAGACAAAATTACCAAGTATTTTCAGTGAATTCGGAGTAAAAGACAGGTGTAAATGTCTTATTTGGTGGTACAATACGTACTTCCTAAAATTAGACAGACTGCTGCCCAGGGCGGCATTTAAAAGTAATCTGCGGCAGTCCGTGGGTACCGCCGCGGCACTTCATGACTGCCGTTGCGGCATTCAATGACTGCCGCGCAGCACTCAGTAAGTGCCGCGCCAAATTATTGATTGCCGCGTTTTCGTCAGCCTTACTTTATCAGTTTTTTTGTTTTTATCCGTATACACATACGTATTGTACCACAAAATACGGACTGTTAAAGCAAACGGCAGTCAGAAATTGTCGGCGGCACTCAGTAAATGCCGGGCCGGCACTCACTGGATGCCGTTCGGCACTCAGTGAGTGCCGCGTAATACTGTCGTGTGCCGTTTTCTATTGAACTTCCCTTTTTAGGTCTTTTCTTTCTTCCCTTTTTCTTAAAGAAACTTATTTTTGAAGATCTTTTCCAAAAATGGTGTTTTATACCTGAATTCTCCCAAATACCTGGTATTTCCTTCTTTCTGTAAAATTTTATCGCGTTTGGAGAACTTTCTGAAGAGCTTGGAATACTTCGAATCTTTTCGGTCCTTATCATCATTGGACATGGAGGTGATGCTCTCCTAGATTCGACGGTCGGTCAAAATTGGGGTGCCTACACTAACTCACTTTCGTAGGAATCGCGATTGCATTTAGCGTATGCAACAAGCCTTTAAACCCCTAGGTTCCCCCTAGTGGATGAGTATTGTCTCGTGAGGGTTTTGCAGTGAATCTACCCACAAAATTCATGTTTATGGTAATGGTCCTCGTTTAAATGTTTTCAAGAAAATTTTTCCTCTCATTTAGCAATGTGATTAAGCTCAACAATCTCATAAAACTCTCTAGTAAGCCATAGCAATGCAACACACACATTATAGTTAATCTACTATCAAAGTCATTAGAATATTCCATACGTATTAATCTTCAAGTGTGTGTGTAAATGGGCAACCAAAATACAAAACTTTAATTTCAAAGTTCTCATAACCTAAGATACTATCAAGACGTTCATTTTGACTCAACTCTCACTGGGATTACACTCTCAAGATGAAATAACTCCGAATTTGGGTGTAACAATCATCATTCATAATATGGAAGCTACAAAGAGTAAATGTGAATTGAAACAAAGGCTTCTCATATCTAAATAGAAAAACGGACATTTTAGTGCATAAAGTCTCATGAAAGGATACTTTTCACTAGAAGAGCGAGATACTGTGGAGAACTCTCTCATTACCTTAACTTCAGATCCAATTTACCTAGAATCATTAGGACTTTGAAAAAGAGGTATTAGGTGAAAGAAGAAAGATGTTCGTGATTTTCAATTGGGTCAAAGGATGTGATTGGAATGTCTACTACAACTTTTCAAACTTCCCCACATCTCCAATCTCTTTTTTTCTCTCTCTTTTTTTTTTTTCTTTTGCACACTCTTCCTTTTATTATTATTATTATTTTATTTCTTTTGAAACAACCATTGGCACTTTTTTTTTCTTTTCATGCTTTTCTTTTTCTTTTTCTTTTTTTTTCTTTTTTTTCTTTTTGCCAACTTTCCCTTATTCACACTAACAATTTTCTTGTCAATGCAACACATCCCAATCACTTCTAAATAAAGAACTGAGGCTTGAACTCTAATTTCGAGTTAGGTATTGACTTTAGGATTGTGTAGACAAGGTAAATATGATAATGCTCAAGAGGTGAAGTTAAGGAATAGAATCGAGGTAGGCCAAGGCTTTATTATGCGTGTATGGTCAAAAGATGGCCTAAATCATCTTCTAAGTTCATAGGATTATTCATTTCAGTAAATCAAGAGCTCTAAATTTGGTAAATCTTGAACGTTCTCTTCTAGTAATCAGTCAAAATGAAGAAAATTGAGACTTTCAACGAATTAATACGATTTTCAAAAAGTAAGAGTAATTTTATAAAAACCCTCAAAAACAAAAGAATGGCTCAAAAGCTCACTTGGGTTATTAGTCTCCACTACAGTCTCTCAAGACACCTAAGCTATGCTTACTAATCCATTTTAGCTAAGTACAAGGTTGTCACAACGTGCTCAAAGTTGTTTGAAGATTAAAAGGCATAAAGTATACTATAACTAAGATAGTAAACAAACTTCCTCAAAAAAAAAAAAAAGATAGTAAACAAACTATCATAATGTATCACATACTAATAACATACAGAAAATAACTCTAATACATCAGAACTAACTACATTTACTAAAAGAGAAATATAAGAACCATTTTATTATCTTTAAAAAAAATAAAAAAAAATTTAAAATTTTTGAAAGTTTTTAATTTACTGAGCCATGTTGCTAAGCAGGTATATTGACATTAAATCATAAATAAAAAAATAACAAAGAAACGAGGCATGCAATGACTCACTCCCCCCCAACTAAAACTAAACATTGTCCCCAATGTTCTAAACTAAGCACATGGACACGGAAAGTAAAGCGAGAGAAGGAAGGATGATACCTTGAGCGTTAATATCCATGTTAGCCCTAAAGTGCTATTCCACTATATTAAATGGATAATTTTGATGATTAACAAACTACTTAGTTGTATATTCTAATGATCTTAGGTTGATTAAGTCGCAGGAAACATCATACATCAATATATGTTCACTTGATCGTATATCTTCTCATTACATAAAGTCTTGGTGATTTGTGCTCAATAGTTTCAAGCCAAACGGAGCTTTACAAGCTGAAGAATCTTGTTTTAATCATTCTCTAGGACTCTATGTAAGCAAATTATTTATGTGAACATCTTACTTAAGGGCTCAAATTTGATTGGAAAAAGGTTTTACATAGTCAACCCAACCTATCTTTGAAAATCTGCAAAGAGCAGTCGACTGTGAAGTCGTTTCAGTCAACTGATCATCCAGTCGACTAGACAGTCAACCTGTGTACACAGAGATGCTATCTGTGTACAATCCAGTCGACTGCCCTCCCGACGCAGTTGACTGAGCCTTGTACTTTTCCTAAGTTCTTTTAAAAAGATAGTCGACTGCCCGGTGAAGTCAGTCGACTGAATGACTGCGATAAACACAGTAACGGCTAGTTAACTGCATTCAATGAAGCATTTATTTCTCCCAACTACTTCCAACGGTTGGAAATCCTAAGGAAGCTATAAATACAGATATTTGAACTTCATTTAATACACTTTTTGAAAAATCCAACTATAAACTTCATCACATTTATTCCTTGAGCCCTAGTTTTGGTGAGATCATAAATTCTATTGCTCTAGGTTTCATTGTATTTTTTCAAAGAGCAATTTATAGTGAAGCTTAATCTTGTATTCATCCACTCTATTGAGAGAGTTTTTCATCCTTGTATCATTCTTATTTATAAAGGAGGTGTGTATTAAGGGTTGGTGTAACCCTGGTTCAAGTGAAGAGGATTTTCTTCCTTGGAGAGATTGTAAGGGTTTAATGTTCACCCAAAGAAGATTGAGATAGTGAAATCCTCAAGAGGTGTTCTTGAGGGGTGGAAGTAGGGCGCGGCGTGCGGTTTCCCGAACCACCTAAAAATCGGTTTGCATAGTATCTCTTCTCTCTATCTTTCCTTTGCCATTGTGATCTTTCTTATTGGGCAAGTTAATTTGAACAATTATTAAATTAGTTTTTTTAAAACCTTATTCACCCTCCCTCTAAGGTTTCCTTTTTGGGCCAACAATCCAATTTTTTTTTATTTTGATAAGTCACCTGCAAAATCATTAGTAGCAACAAGGAAAAATAGAGAATATAATAGAACTACTCAGTAAATAAAGTCGGTTAATCAAGATTTTTATCATAAATTAATAACCGAAATTTTTGAGGATCTTCTCAGTGAAATAATTTAACAATGAGAACACTTTTGAGATCCTCATAAAAATGCAACTCCCCCCAACATTTGTCAGGCTCAAGGTCAGAGGAGATGATGCAAAACCTATGACTGCCAAATTTGTTGGGGACAGTTATAAGAGATATACCACACTTTTTAGGAATTATACTCAAGGAAAGATCTTTGGTGTTGGTATTACTTATAATAGCCTCTATTTTAATACAAGGAGGTGGTGGCCATGGTTGGATAAAAGGGGCAGGGTCAAAGTAATATTCTAATTTAGTGTCATTGCCCTCATCTTGTCCTAGAACAGAATCTATAGAAATATGATCATAAGAATTTAATTTATGTTCTATGCACATGCTTTTGGACTGGACTTGGATAAAGCTATCTATTTGGGCCTCAATGTCAGTATTACTCAAGAAGGTCAAGCAGTCTAGAAGATTACTAGCTTCTTGTTGAAGTTTAAAATCATCTAATGTGGGTCCAATATTTTTCAAGTCTTCTCTCAAAGAATTTTCAAAGTTAAAATTCTGTGAAAAACATGTTCTAGAATCCTTACCATCCTCTTCCATAACACATTCTACTTGTTCAATATTAGGGTACACATGATTTTCAAACTTGGGATGAGAGCATTGATTGATAGAGAGGATAGGTGATGGGAAACTTGGTGACACCACCTCTTCGGCCGAAAGAGGTAAGGGTTCATGAATATCAGATGAATCTAAATCAAATTTAGATTTTTCAATTATATCCTACCTAGGGTCACTTTCAATGGTAGGGGTAGAGTCAACAGGTAACTCCTCATTTCCTAGTTGTGTGCAATCACCTAAACTCTCATTATCTGTAAAAACCTCATTCTCATCTGTGTAACTCTCCTCACTATATATATCATCTTTTGAGGTGCTATGGACAAAGGAATCGTGCAACTTTATCCAGGCAGTGAAGGAGTTGATGTCTGGGGTTGTATATTGAGGAGAAGATGGTTCTACAACTTCATACTTAATGGTTTGGTTTTGGAGTTCTTATTGGGTTATGACTTTCTCGAGTGAGTTGTTAACCTCATTCGGTATAAACCCGTCATTGTCCCCTAATTCCATTCCATTGTTGTGCCTGTTGAAGGACTAGTATTGTCTTCTAAAGGTTGGCTAGCATATGCTTGTTGATATCTAGTTTCTAATTTATCTAGTGCACTATCTAGCCTTTTCATTTCACTAAGTTGCAATGATAACATACCATTATCCTCAACTTGGTTATTCTCCTCATTATTACCATATGAAGTTTCGCCCCATTGTTGTTGATAATAGTCCCCTTTCCATTGTGTTTGTGGACAATACTCCCCAAAGGGAAAGTCTTGGTACGTTTGGTAATCGTGTGAACTACTACTATATCCTATATTATTTTGGTTATTGCCCCATTGCGGTTGATAGAACTCTTCATGTGGAGATTCTTGATACGTTTGATAATATCGGGGACTACAACTATTGTTTTCCCATTGTGGTGGTTGGTAGCACTCAGGTTGATAATCTGCATCATATGTGGGTGCTTGCCAACTTGGGGAATAATTATTTTGATTTTCAAGTGTGTACCTATTATTGGTGCTTGTGTTGTATGGAGTGTGATATGGATAAGACATGTTTATCCAAAATTTTTAAACAATAACATTTTTTTTTATTTACTTGTGAGAGAAAAAGTCCAAAGTTTTTATTATTATTATTATTATTCTTAAATATATATATATATATATTTTGAAAAGTAAGAAAAAATTGGAAATAATTTAGTAAAATCCTAACCTAGTTGCCTTCCCCGGTAACGACGCCAAAAACTTGACACGACTAAAAAGTTGTGCGCTCTTGTGCAACACCCAAGTGTAGGTGATCGTGCAAGTAATATAGTACTGGAAGTCCAGGTCGATCCCACAGGGAAGGAATAGGAAGAATGTATACTAAGTTACAACCTAAAGAAAAAGAAAATAAGAATGAATGATTGGAGGTGTACTAACAAATCCTAAGTAATTAAATTAAACTAAAACTTATAGAAACATAACTAATGAAATAAACAATTTAAAGGTATTGGAAATACGTGAATCCACATTGGTCCTAACCATCTACCATGCATACTCATTAATGTTCTATGGAGTTCATTCCTCTTCAGTATTCCGTATTTTTCTAAAGATATAGAATCAATAGCCCTTTCATGACCGGGACTATATCATCACAAGTGATTTAAAATACTTGGAAGACGGTTTAAAACAATGGTTATTACTTGCACTCTAAATGGTGTTAGCATTCCAAGTGGTTTTCAAAAGTCATTGAAGAAAATAGCCTTAAGGCTTTAAATTCTAAAAAAATTGTTGTGACAAACTGAGCTTATAGGGACAATTTAATGACAGATTTCTAAAATATAAAGTCATGGAATATTTAAAAGAATCATCTCAGGAATTAACACGTTCGATCGATCGAAGCGCTCTCGATCGATCGGACATCATCATCCTTCAATCGATCGAAATGTCTTCGATCGCTTGACTGTGGCTCTGGTTCGATCGATCGAAATACCTTCGATCGATCGAGCCTAAGGTTTCTAAAGATTGCATGGCAGAGGCTAAGAATCAATATTTCATCACATATTTCCAACGTCTAAACTACGGAAACATGATTAAACTAATACAGGAACAGTAAACTAAGGCAATCATAATAACTAGAGTAATAAACAATGAAAGAAAGAAAAGAGAAAGAAAAACCTGTAATAATCTGATTATAACTTGAAGCAAACTTGAAATCTTCAATAGCATTTAGTATAGAAATGGAAAAGAGGAAGAAAAACAAGAATCTAACCTAATCTAACCCTAAAACTACCCTAAACTGCTGTTTTTTGCGTTCTAGAGCGTCCTCCCTTCATCTGGCGTCAAAACGACTTATATATAGGGTTCCTGCAAAGTTTACGCAACTTTTGGATGAAAAGAAAGTTCGATCGATCGAGCTTAGTTCGATCGATCGAACTCTCAATCGATTGAACTCTGCTCAAGGGCTTGAACTCCTCTGATTTTGACAGCTCTGCGCACCGATGGGAGAATGGCCATAACTTTTCACTCGGACCTCGGATTGACCTCCCGTTTATGGCCACACGAGCGTAACTCAAAGATCTACATTTTATATCTCTGGAAAAATATTCCAAATCTGAAGTATTTATTGTCAAAATTGGAGTTTTCCCAGCTGCTTCTGTTGTTCTCTTCACCAGAATCACTTTCTTTAGCTCCACTTCATTGATTTACATTCTAATACCTATAAAACAATGCAAAAACATATATTTTTGCATTAACACAATTAAAAGAACATTGTTATTAGAATACACCTAAATATAGGGACTTTGGGGATAAAAGTATGCATAAAAGATCATGTAATACGCTTTGAATTTGCATTTTTCTCCTCGAATCAAAAAGCATAAAATAGACTGTAACTAAGATAGTAAGCAAACTACCATGGTGTATCACATACTAATAACATACAAAAAATAACACTAATGCATCATAACTAACTACATTAACTATGAGAGAAATACAAAAACCAGTTTTTTTTAAAAACAATTTTGTAATTTTAATTTACTGAGTCATGTTGTCAAGCAGGTATATTGACATTAAAAGCATAAAAAGAACGAAACGAGGCATGCAATGACTAACTCCCTCTAACTAAAACTAAACATTGTCCTCAATGTTCTAAATTAAGCGCATGGACATGTAAAGTAAAGTGAGAGAAGGAAGGATGTTACCTCGAGGCGTTAATATCCAATTTTATATATTTTTTATTTTTTTATTTTTTAGTTACTTGAAAAATCATTAGTAGCAACAAGGAAAAAAATAGAGAATATAATACAACTATTCAGTAAATAAATTCGGTTAATCATTATTTTTTTTCTCATAAAGTAATAACCGAAATTTTTGAGGATCTTGCCAATGAAATAATTTAATAGTGAAAAGAATGTAAGGATCCTCATAAAATTGCAACTCTCCCAAACTAAGCTCAAGGTCAGAGGAGATGATGCAAAACCTATGGCCTCTAAATTTGTTGTGGACAATTATAAGAGATATATAACACTTTTTAGGAATTATGTTCAAATAATGATCTTTGGTGTTGTTATTTCTTATAACAGCCTCTATTTTAATACTAGGAGGTGGCCACGGTTCGATAAGAGGGGCAGGGTCTAAGTGATGTTCCAATTTAGCTTCATTACCCTCCTCTTCTTCTAGAACAGAATCTATAGAGATATGATCATATGAATTTAATTTCTATTCTATGCACATGATTTTGGACTGGACTAGGATAAAGCTATCTATTTGTGTCACGCCCCGACGTAGCATAAATATGGAAAGCGTTTAATTTCCTTTATGGACCCGTAGGTCGCGACAGTTTGAAGGATCGATTCCGTCCCAAAACGTCGAACAACATAAAACCATTAATCAGAGTAGGGCAACCTGGGCTTATAAAAATTAAATCTCTAACTTATTACATCCTATAGTACAGGGTTTACTAAGGCACAGACCGCCTTGAAAATAAAACAATAACTTACAGTCTATTACAGTCATCCTCAAAACCAAATCAACACATAACCATAAAGCATATAAAAGTAACATCTCTTCTCAGCAACAGATCTTAATTTGCATAATCATAAGGTTCTTCTTGGTTATTACCTGCAAAGCCTGGACACGAATGTCCAGGACGCATCAACGCCGTCAGCTTCAAGAAGCTAGTGAGTATTAAAAACATAGCTTTGAATGTAAAAACATGCCCATTTACCTTTTTCCCATTTCCATTTAAATACCACAAGTTTATATTTATGATAAAGAGCTTGTTAGAAAACAACCACAACAATAATTAAAAGATAAATTCACACATATGTGACCGTGTATGAGAACAATGCACCATCTCATCTAACCGACTCTTTTCTCTCGACAAAACCCAACAACCCTCTATCCTACTCCTGGTATCTTTGAAATACTAAGATAGCCACACTTTAGCAACGGGGCGCCAGGGAGTGTCCAGTTTGCCTCACACTTTGGTCCGGGGTACCAGGGAGTGTCCAATGCCTCACACTTTGAATACCCTAACCGCCATGCAAATACCGGGGCAACCCCCACACAGGTATCCAGACTCGAGTCATTCAGGGAGTGTCTATAGGCCACACTTTAGCACTTCCATGGGTGCCAGTGAGTGTCCAAGTTCGGCTTCACACACTTTAACGCTTCCATGGGCGTCAGGGAGTGTCCATTTTTGCCACCTTCGCATTTCAAAGACACCCTCATCCTCTTTTTCAACTCCAACCACAATCACATCCACAACCACAACCATAACCACAGCCACAATTACAACCACAACCACAACCACAACCACAACCACAACTCAAACTCATACTCTTTCCACACAATCATTACTCTTTTCCACACTATCATTACTCTTTTACACACTACCAACACTCACCATGCATGTACAACTGACTCCACATGAATGTCATCAAACTTTAAACATAAAGGAATTCACAGAATTAAAGATATAATACGCGTACGGGGATTGAAAATTCGTAATTCATTGCCTTAATCATTTTAAACATAACTAATAGCATTCTAAAAACTGCTACTGAAATCCTCGTTTTCTGTCCAAACGGTGCAGAATCTGAGAAAATTGCATTAGACGAAAAGTGTGCAGAATCGAGTTTTGCTTGGGACAGCGCGGGCAGAACCTTAAATTTCATTCGTTTTCCTAACAAAAATCTGAAAACAAAATTCTGCTACTGTTAAAATTAAAAGAGAAAATATTAGATTGAATTTCTAATATACTTTTTCTGCTACTGTAATCCTCATTTTCTGCCCAAACGGTGCAAAATCTGAGAAAATTGCATTAGACGAAAAGTGTGCAGAATCGAGTTTTACTTGGGACAACGCGGGCAGAACCTTAAATTTCATTCGTTTTCCTAACAAAAATCTGAAAACAAAATTCTGCTACTGTTAAAATTAACTACCTAAATCAGTAAATAAGGAATGAGTTACATTTTGAGTGAGTTAGTAATACTCACCGTGATATAGATTGAAGAAATTGTTGAGACAGAAATATAATTACGAAATTCCCGAATTCCAAGCTTTGGCTATGGAGGATTGAGCTCTTCTCTCTCTCTACGAAATTGAAGAACTCTCTGCACTCTCTAAACTCTCTGTGAATTCTGAAATGTGTTGTGATGGAAGTGCAGAATGTGTAGTGTGGTTGGGTGTATATATAATCAAATACCCACTAAGAAAACATTGGCCTAACCCTCCACCCAAACTCCATTAACCTCCATATAATACCATGAATGTGCAGATATGATGTGTATACACTCCCCTTTATTCTCCACTACTGAAAGTAAGAGGTAGGTGGAGATGAGGTGGGTCAATGTGTGTTTGGGTAATCTAGCTTATGGCATAAGGACAACACACATACTACAACATTTGCCAAACAAGACCTAAGGGAAAAGCATCAGCATTCATAATTGAGTATAAATAAATTTGTTCAATCATTTACTTCCAAAATTCTGTGGAAGTTTAACACTACGCGGACAGTTTTAAACCTACACTGGTATTTTCGTGACACGGTGTTTATCACAAAAATACAGAGAATTCATTTTAACGTTAGAAATAGTTTTCTGATTTTATAAAAATACAGTTTGAGTTTAAAAGAAATAATTCCACCGTTTTGAAATACAGTTTTGAATTTTAACACAGGTATTGCAAGTTTTTATGAAAATTGCATTTTGACCCCAAAAGTAATTTCAATTAGTCAAGAATTAAACTTTTCACATAAGAATCGAAATTAACATATAAACAGACAATATATATTAAATTTTAAATATGATAATGCAAATGATAATGAAAATAAATTTTAATTATGATCATGCAGGAAAATGCAGGTTATTACAATTTGGGCCTCTATGTCATTATTAGTTAAGAAGGTTAAACAATCTAGAAGATTACTAGCTTCTTGTTGAAGTTTAAGATCATTTAATGTCGACCCAATATTTTCCAAGTTCTCTCTCAAAGAATTTTGAAAGTTAAAATTTTGCGAAAAACATGTGTTAGAATCCTTACCATCCTCTTCCACAACACATTTTATTTGTTTATTAGTACTGTGCACATGACTTTTCAAGCTCGGGATGAGAGCTTTGATTAATAGAGAGGATCGGTAATGGGCAACTTGGTGACACCACCTCTTCGGTCGAAAGAGGTGAGGGGTCATGAATATCACAAGAATCTAAATGGGATTTTGATTTTTCAAGTATGTCCTCCCTAGGGTCACTATCAGAGGTAGGGTGGAGTCAACAGGGGACTCCTCCTTTCCTAATTGTCTTTTAAATCTTCATTCTCATCCTTGTAACTCTCCTTACTATGTATGTCGTCTATTGAGGAACTCTGGACAAAGAGATTGTGCAATTTTATCCAGGCAGTGAAGGAGTTGATGTATGTGATTGTGTATTGAGGAGAAGATGGTTCTACTTCATGTTCAATGGTTTGGTTTTGGAGTTCTTATTGGGTTATCACTTTCTGGAATGAGTTGTTAACCTCATTCGGTATAAACACGTCATTGTCCTCTAATTCCATTCCATTATTAGTGTCTTGAATTTAGGTTGTAGTGTTGAAGGACTGGTACAGTCTTCTAAAGGTTGGCTATCATAAACTTGTTGATATCTGGTTTCTAATTTATCAAGTGCACTATCTAAACCTTCTCATTTCACTAAACAACAATTTTAACATAACATTATCCTCAACTTGGTTATTCTCCTCATTATTACTATATGAATTTTCGCCCCATTGTTGTTGATGATAGTCCCCTTCCCATTGCGTATGTGGACAAGACTCGCCAAAGGGAAAGTCTTGATACGTTTGGTAATCATGGGAACTACTACTATTATTTTCCCATTACGGTTGATAGAACTCTTCATATGGAGGTTATGGATACGTTTGATAATACGGGCACTATTATTTCCCCATTGTGGTGGCTGGTAGCACTCAGGTTGATAATGTACGTCATAAGTGGGTGCTTGTCAACTTGGGGGATAATTATATTGATTTTCAAGTGTGTACCAATTGGTGGCGTTCATTTGTGTGTTTCTGTTGTACGAAGGGTAATATGGATAAGACATGTTTACCCAAAAATTTTAAACAATAGAATTTTATTTATTTATTTATTTACTAGATTTTTTTTTTCTTGTGAGAGAAAAAAAAGTCCAAAGTTTTTCGTTTTTTTTTTTATTATTTTAAGTAAGAAAAATTGGAAATAACTCAGTAAAATCCTAATCTAGTTGCCTTCCCCAGAAAAGACGCCAAAAACTTGACACGACTAAAAAGTTGTGCGTTCTTGTGCAACACCCAAGTGTAGGTGATTGTGCAAGTAATACTAGATAAATCCAGGTTGATCCCACAAGGAAGGAATAGGAAGAAAATATACTAAGTTACAACCTAAAGAAAAAGAAAAGAAAATAAGAATGTAGGAGTAGAAGTTCTAACGAATCCTACTTAATTAAATTGAACTAAATAATAAAGGTGTTGGAAACACGTGAATCGACATTAATCCTAACCATCAACCATGCACATTCACTAACATTCTATGGAGTTCATTCCTTTTCAACATTCTGTATTTTTCTAAAGATAAAGAATCAATAGCCCTTATATGACCGGGGCTATATCATCACAAGTTATTTAAAATACTTGGAAGACAATTTAAAACAATGTTGAATACAAGCACTCCAACTGGTGTTAACATTCAAAGTGGTTTTCAAAAGTCATTGAAGAAAATAGCCTTAAGGCTTTAAGTTCTAAAAACTGTTGTGACAAACTGAGTATATAGGGACAATTTGATGACAGATTTCTAAAACAAAAAGTCTTGGAATACTTAAAAGAATTATCTGAAGATTTAACATGTTCGATCGATCAAAGCGCTCTCGATTGATCGATCGGACAACATCATCCTTCAATCAATCGAAATGTCTTCGATCACTTGACTATGGCTCTGGTTCGATCGATCGAAATATCTTCAATCGATCGAGCCCAAGCTTTCTAAAGATTGCATGGCAGAGGTTAGGAATCAATGTTTCATAACATATTCCCAACGTCTAAACAACGGAAACAAAAATAAACAAGTGCAGAATTAGAAAACTAAAGCAATCATAGCATCTAAACTAATAAACAATCAAATAAAGAAAGAGTAGAAGAAAAACCTGTAAATAATATGAAATAAACTTGTAATAAACTTGAATCTTCAATAATCTTCAGTATAATAATGAAAAATAGGAAGAAAACAATAATCTAACCTAATCTGCTCCTAATCTAACCCTAAAACTATCCCAAAACTGCTGTTTTTCGCATTCTGGAGCGTCCTCCTTTCGTCTGGTATCAAAACGACTTATTTATAAGGTTCCTGCAGAGTTTACGCAACTTTTGGGGGAAAATAAAGTTCAATCGATCGAGCTTAGTTCGATCGATTGATCGAACTCTCAATCGATTGAACTCTCCTCAAGCCCTTGAACTTCACTGATTTTGACAACTCTGCGCACCGAAGGGAGAATGGCCATCATTTTTTACTCGGACCTCGGGTTGACCTCCCGTTTACGGCCACGTGACGGTAACTCAACGATCTACATTTTGTATTTCTAGGAAAATCTTCCAAATCTGAAGTCTTCATTGTCGAAAATGGCGTTTTCTCAGCTGCTTCCGTTGTTCTCTTCACCAGAATCACTTTTTTTTAGCTTCACTTCATTGATTTATATTCTAATACCTATAAAACAATGTATAAACATATGTTTTAGCAGCAACACAATAAAAAGAACATTGTCATTAGAATACTCCTAAATGTAGGGATTTTAGGGATAAAAGTATGCATAACAGACCATATAATACGTCATAAATATGCATTTTTCACCTCTAATCACACCCCCCAACTAGCTCGTTGCAAGTTGGAAACACATGAATCCACATTGATCCTAACTATCTACCATGCATACTCATTAACGTTCTATGGAGTTTATTCTTCTTCAGTATTCCGTATTTTTTTAAAGATAAAGATTCAATAGCCCCTACATGACCGGGACTAAATCATCACAGTTGATTTAAATGCTTAAAAGACAGTTTAAAACATTGGTTATTACTTGCAGTCCAAATGGTGTTAGCATTCAAAGTGGTTTTCAAAGGTTATTGAAGAAAATAGCCTTAAGGCTTTAAGTTCTAAAAACTGTTATGACAAACTGAGCTTATAAGGAAAATTTGATGACAGATTTCTAAAACAAAAAGTCATGGAATACTTAAAAGAATCATCTCATGAATTAACATGTTCGATCGATCGACGCACTCACGATTGATCGAATTGCATCATCCTTCAATCGATCGATATATCTTCGATCACTTAACTATAGCTCTGGTTCGATCAATCGAAATATCTTTAATCGATTGAGCCCAAGGTTTCTAAAGATTGCATGGCAAAGATTGGGATTCAATAATTCATCACATATTCCCAACGTCTAAACTACGGAAACAGGAATAAACTAGTACAGAAACAGTAACCTAGAGTAATCATAATAACTAGATTAATAAACAATGAAATAAAGATAACAGAAAAGAAAAACCTGGAATAATATGAAAATAACTTGAAAAAATCTTGAAATAAACTTGAATCTTCAATAATCTTGAGTAAAACAATGATTAACATGAATCTAACCTATTCTACTCCTAATCTAACCCTAAAACTACCATAAACTGTTGTTTTTCGCATTCTGGAGCGTCCTTCATTCGTCTGGTATTAAAGCAACTTATGTATAGGGTTCCTGTAAAGTTTACGCACCTTTTGGAGGAAAATAAAGTTCAATCGATCGAGCTTAGTTCGATCGTAAGATCGATCGAACTCTCAATCGACAACTCTGCGCACCGATTGGAGAATGGCCATAACTTTTGACTCGGACCTCGGATTGACCTCCCGTTTATGGCCACGCATCCGTAACTTAAATATCTACATTTTGTATTTCTAGAAAAATCTTCCAAATCTGAAGTCTTCGTTGTTAAAAATGGTATTTTCTCAGCTGCTTCCGTTGTTCTCTTCACCAGAATCACTTTTCTTTAGCTTCACTTCATTGATTTACATTATAATACCTATAAAACAATGCATAAACATATGTTTTAGCATTAACACAATAAATAGAACATTGTTATTAGAATGCACTTAAATGTAGGGACTTTGGGGATAAAAGTATGCATAAAGGACCATGTAATATACTATGAATACACACTTTTCATCTTGAATCACATACAGGAATAGAAATCCTAAGAAAAGGCCTCTAACATATATATACACATAAGGCAAGACCTAATTCTAAGGTGTCGCGCATGAACTCAAAAATCAATAAAATCAAAAGGTGGAATAAACTAGAGCAAGGGTTGAGAAAATGTGCCTCAAGGCGCTACAAAACAAGGGTTAGTCCACATGCTTTTTAACAACATAATATTGAATTGTGAATAACATATTCAAACTTCTAGCCTAAATTTATCAAACATAGGAAGGGTTGACATAATTATGAATTCTTTATAAGTAGTTGGAAATACAACACTTCCATAGATATGTAAGTCTCAACTATGGAGCCAATACAATATCCATATGGAGATGGTGTAATCCCAACATGGTCATTAAGAATCTATAATCATGTTCAACTAGATTCAATGGAACCTTAAGCTAAAGATCAACACATATGGATGGATGCTTTGACATGAATGAAGATGAACTATGAATTATTCGCTAATTTGGATCATCTAGCCTCTGGATTTAAGTCTAATTAATCATTGTTGAGGCATGTTTTGAGTCCTAAGGCATTGGGAGACCATTTGGGTTAAGGTCAACAAAGTTGAATAAAAAATGTGACTGAATTTCAGAAATTATAGAGAGTAGACCATCCTTTCAAAAAACAAAAAATCATCCTTCCAACGGTTGGATCTTAATGATATTTAAGTATGTTATGCCTCTGTGAGTCTAGTTTCTAACCCAAAAATAAAATCAAAGTTTCAACGGTTAGATCTCTGGGAATTGAGTAAAAACTAGACACCACTCAGAAATCTGCAACTCTCTGTCCAGAGTTTTTGTATGATTTTCTAGAAATAGAAGAAAAATCAGAAACCCTTTGATCTTTTTAGGGTATCTTCTTAACACATTTAATAATTAGAAAAAATTATTTGTGGTCAAGAAAACATGGCTAAGGTTCTGATCTATTCATTTTAAAACGGATTTACTATTCTGAAATTTTGGACAGAAAGTAGTTAATACACAAAACATGAGATCCAAACCGTCCTAAGTATGAAATTTCATCAAGACAAAAATCACGGTAGTGCTCTTATGAACTATGAACTTCTTCCAATTGGTCTCATCCAATTCCAATGGACCATGATTTAATGAAAAATCTTTGATCAAAGTAGGTTTGTGGATTCAGTGTACCAATATTGAATTAATATTCATACTAAACTAAACTCAATCTATATTTAGTTCCTCTCTCAAATTCATGTTCCTTGGGGATATCGATCCATTCATCAATTCTCCTACCAAATTGAAGGTCCTTGGAGACTGAATAAGACTCAAATCTACATAAACCTCCATGGAATTATGGAGAGAATTGCATGAGATTTTAAGTTGAAGGGTTTAAGTCATGAATAAGAATTGAACTCACCAACCATATATAGATATAACCATGATCAACCTTGACTTCCATATGAATCATAGGATCATAGGAAATTAAGGGATCAACCTCAAGGGGACTCAATGAGATATGAAAAGTCTCATGAATCTTAAGAGGAAAATAGAAATGAAGAATCAAAGTTTACTTAGAGAAAATGGAACACAAATGCTTCAAAACCAAACTTATTTTAAACCCAAAACGTCAATTAGATCCAAATTAATGAATTACTATGAGATTCAATCACAAATTCTAAGTGGTGTGTGATGAAATGAGGTAGGAAGAGAGGTTTTGAAAATGTGTAAAAGGTCCTAAACTATGAATTTGTGATTGAATTGGCCTAATTTTCTAGGAAATTAGGAGGTTACCTCCTAGTACCTCAGGGAATTCTTGCTTGTTGGATGAAGATCTTCCAATTCTTCAATCTCTTCTTCTAATTCTTCAAATTCTTCAAGAATTTCTTCAAAAATCTTTTTGTTTTCTCTCTCAATTTTCTCTCAATTATATGTATATCTCTTGTATATATGAAGGCAATTCAAATAAAAGTCTCCAAGTCCCCCCAATGTGAAGATGAAGATTGTATATATAGGTCTTTATCATAGGGCTAAATGAGTAAATTCGGGTGGAAACCCATGTGCAAAGATTTCTTCTAGAATATATGAGAGAAGCAATCTGAGAGAAGAAATATGTTATAGGCTGCGGCACTCACTGACTTGTCTACAGCAGTCACTGAGTGCAGTTCTGGCACTCATTGAGTACCGAGCGGCATTCACTGAGTGTTGGCACGGCGCTCAGCGAGTGTCGCCGGCTTCGTCGCGTGCTGCATCTAACAGAATTCTTCTTTGTATTTTATTTATTTCTTCTTCTTCTTCTTCTTTTTTTTCTTTTCTTTTTTTATTTTATTTTATTTTATTTATACTATATACTTTATACTAATACTAATATGTACTAGTATTATTCAAAATGTACTTTTGTACACATACTTATTCATGTATTTTGATAGACTACTAGTACATATACTTTGAAAGCTATTTTTCTTTTTCAAGAAACCTTTCATTTTCTTTTTCTTTTATTTTCAAAATTACTTTTTTTTTTCTTCTTCTTTTTTTAAAACCCTTATATTCTAAGTTATCTTTGCACATACTAGCTTTTTCGAATACCCAATTTTCTCCCTTTTTCATTCTAAAAAACTTTTGAAGCTTGAAGAATCTTTCTGAAGAACTTTGAATTGAGAAATCTTCAAATTTTGTCGGGCAATGTCATCATCGGTCTTCGGAGGTAACCAACCTTGGATTCAACGGTTGGTCAAAATTGGGGTGTCTACATATAGTGGATGATAAATCTAGATAACTAATCTGGTATACACTATAGCATGATTAACGTCTACAGGGTAGAATGATGAATCTCATTCATACAAAACTTTTATGCTTGGTTAATATGTTAGTGCATGTGGTGCATTGATGGACCTGAGTTAAACCTATTGACACCTGTTTTCTTGTAGTTTTGCCTGGGCGTGCCAGAGCCAAACGGGCTCGGTGTGTGTGCAAACTAATTTCCTAAATGCTTGAGTAAGTGATACTCAAGGCTTTAAGATCTGACTTCTAAGCAGAGTAATTGTGTATGATGAGTAGGAAAGTACCCTCATCAAAAATTCTTTGGCAATACTAAAGCGCACAAGCCAAATAGTGCAAGAGTTTACTAGGTAAACAATCACAAACGATTAATAAAATACAGGTTTTATTAAATGTTTGGAGAATAAAACATACAACCAAAGAACAAGATCAGAACATGCTCTGATTTGTCCAAAGAATGAAAACAGTTGAGAAAAACAACAAAAATGGCAGAATTATTTGCTATGGATGCTAAGAAACAAAGGTTGAATACTTTGAATGCTTTGAAAGAATGCTATGAGTGCTGTTTTTCGAGATGATGCGGAGTGTCCTGCACAATCGGCCTGCTTCTATATTTATAGCGGCCATGAACAATTCTGATTAGGCAAGGACTTCTCAACTTGCGTTCTAAATAGATGACTGATCGTAGAATCCTTCCCAATCTCCAATTCTTGCCTTATCCCATGATATATCACTGCAAGAAAACAAGCTTTTAGTGACAACTTTTTTAGTTACAGCTAAAGTTTTGTCACTAAAATCACACTTTTGTGGCACAAAAGGAGGTAGCCATAAAAACCCACAAAGTAGAACTTTTAATCACAAAAACATTATCGTCATTATATGATTGTGACTAAATTGTTGGCGGAAAGAAATTTGGTTCCCGCCTAATGAAGGGAACTTTTAGTGATAAGAATGCTATATGTTGCGGGTAAAAGATTTTGAAATTAGTGACATGTTTGGGATTGCAACTAAATGATGAAATATTGTTGTTTTGTGTCCACTTTTCTCAACACTAAAAAATTAGGAATTACTATTTTGTGCTAAAACGAACCTACATGATTCGTTTCAGCAGCCCCAAATCAATGGGGTGCTTTGCTTCTTAAATCATCTGATCTTCTCCCCTCACTTCTTCACACATTAGAGAACTCCTACCTTCCCCATCTCTCTTTCCAACTCTCCCTACTGTCATTCTCCTCTTTTATCCTTCGTCGCACAGGATCAACCTCGTCGGCAAGGAAAATAGTTCGATTGCTTTGTAAAGAATCAAGCCCTGAAATCTCTTTCTTGTACTTTCTCTCATCACGGGCCCAACACGGCCAACAAATCTTTGATTTTCTTTTTCTCTTCATCAAACCACCCTTAAGTGGCCTACTGAGCCAATTCCAGTAAGTTATTTTTATATTGTTCAAATTGGGTTAAGATTCCTTTATTTGTTGTGTGAACTTTGTTCCCAATTTGATAAAATTAAGTTCTAGGGCATTTTTTTTTTTGGGTTTTGGGGCAGATACATAAAACAATTTCTTAAAAGGCATGTAGGTTGTTGCACTCATCCATTGTATCATAATGATTATCAGTTAATTTTGGATCAGTTTATGATTAAAAGCATGAATTGGGAATGATATAGATCAAGGTTATCACTTAAGAGAACACTCATCATGCTGTGGTCCCAACTATATATATATATATATTGTAACAAATATTGTGGTTGGGCCATACGGGCACCCACATTATATTGGACTGGGTCCAGAGAGGGCTAGCTTGGACGCCAATTAATGGGTTTTTGGAGTCCTAAGCCTTATAGGTTTTTATGTGCCTATATATACATATATATCACAGGGAAAACCTAAGGATATTTCATATATTCACAGCAGCCTCTCTCTCTCTCTAACTCACGTTAGTCTCTCTCTCTCTCTCTCTCTATCCCTACGGTTCATCTCTCTCTTGGCCATCACCAAAGGAACCATGGGATTTATCACGTGATACGTACGAGGACCGCTCTAGTAGTGATCTTCACGACCTACGCGAAGCATAAGAGAGTACACGGAGGCAACATGGAGCAGTAGTTCGTGGGTGAAGACGTCGGGCTTGTAACAACACCGTTTGGCGATCCGTCGGGTTATTCCGCTAGGTCAGTGACCTAAACCCGTCTTGTATGCTTGCGTGCATATTATCTAAATTGGTATCAGAGCCTATAGCTGTTTGATTCGCCCGTTTAATCACTATGTTTTTTGGCTTAATCTTCATCTATGCCATGAGAGCTTTACAACGGTATATTATACGAAGCATTTGGATCACAAACACAGGAGATATAAGCATGTAAATAGAGGGGGGACGCGCAGCCATGTGCTGCGTTTTTTTTAGGGTTTTTTCAATGAAGAAGAAGACCCCGGCTAGTACACCCCCACGCGCACGGCGGCGCGTTTGGCGCGTGTGGCGGCGCCGGTGGCCGGCTGCCCTTCTTTACGGCGCGTGTGGGTCCTACTCAGGCCCTACTATTTAAAAATTTTTTTTGTGAAATTATTCCAGAATAGTTTTTAATTATTTTTCATTTAAAACAGTTTCTGTTGAATAAAAATTATGTTTTTAATAGTTTAAATCTGTTTTAATTGTTTTAAATTCTGGAAAATTATGGAAAAATAAAATATTATTTTTCCTATGTTAAGGGCACTGAGTGGGACCAGAAGTAATTTCATGGTAAATTATTTCATTGTTTTTGATATTTTAGAGCATAAAAATGTGTTATTGTACGCGTTTAAATTGCTTAAATGATCCAAAGCAAAATATTAATTATTGGAATTGATACGTAGTGTTTTTAACACTGCTGGGGGTGTTGAGGAAGTGTTGCATGCTATTCTCCAGTGTTTATGGTATTTTAGAGCATAAAAAATTTGTTTTAAATATGTTTTTAATTGCTTAAAATATCCAAAAAATACATTTTAATTTTTGAAATTTATATATAGTGTCTAGTACACTGTATGGGACTCTAAGATAATTTGTGTGTAAATTATCATGTATTTATGGTGTTTTAGAGCATATAATTAATGTTTATGGATATTGATTTAATTGCTTAAAATAGCCATAATACATTATTAATTTTTGTAATTAATATGGGACATAAGGGACACTGTTTTAAGACCATGTCAAATTTTGTTGGACCCATAGATAATTTTTGGTAAATTATCTCAATCATATTAATATTTTAGAGCATATAATTGTGTGTTTTTGTACGCATATTAAATTGCTTAAAATATTTTTATTGATTATTAATTCAAGGAATTAACACAATGTGTTTAGAACACTAGTGGTAGCTTGAGAAAAAATTTTTAGTGTATTTTCTCGCTCTTTGGGACATATTTTAGAGCATATATATTGTGTTGAATACGCAATATTAATTGCTTAAAATATAACCAATAAAGTTGTTAATTCTTGAATTATATATCTAGTGTTTTTGTACACTAATTGGAGACTTAAGAAAAGTTTATGAATTATCTCATTTTTTTTATATTTTAGAGCATAAAATTTATACATATGGGCATTTATTTAATTGCTGAAAATAGCCAAAATAGATTATTAATTTTTGAAATTAATATGGGATGTTTAGAACACCATATTAGACCACTTTAAATCTTTGGAGAACAAATTCCTTGAAATTTTTGTATTTTTAGGAACTTTGTTGCTCATAGTTAATTTTGTTTAACTAAATCAATTTATTTCGTTAAATTGATTCAAAATGTTTTTTTGGGCCTTGGTGAAATTCCAGAATTTTTTATTTATAATGAAAAATTTGTTTTTCAATTAATTAAACTTTCCATAAGGTTTTAAATTAATTGTTAATTTAAAGGGCCCTTAATAAATTGGTTTTAAATTATGTTTTAAGACCTAAAATTGGGTTAAAATTAATGAAAAATTCAGGATTTTTTTTCATTGATTTTACCTAGCTTATGGGAGCTATTCGGGCTGTGCAATAATCATTTTATTGCACATTTTATTATTATAGAGGCTCATTGCATTATTGGTCACGTTTAATTACTGCTGTTTGTGATTGGTTGACCCTATGACCTCTAATTCCTCCTCCTTAAGTGGAGTGACGGATGAGTCCATTCATTTTAAAATAAGACCACATAAGTGCTTGATGTGTGTGATTAATACAATTTAATCTGGCTTAAATGAATGGACAATTAATTGACAATTTATGGAGCTTGTGTCCTCACGATGTATGTTTAAGGATGTTCTTGTATATGTTTATGAACAAAGCATCCCTATTTTTTATGGGCTATAAATGTAATGTGAGGACAAGAGTTTTATATTGGAAAAGCCTACTTGTAAAGGGATGGTTTTCTTCATTCATACATCATACACTTGAATTACCTTAACATGAGCTCTAAGTTGTCAATTCGGACCCACGTGGGGGTCTATGCGCATTTTTGTTGTATGGCGCACTTAATATTACTGTGGATGATCTTAGATAGGTAATTGTACCATCTAATTGATGTTTGTTTAGAAAAATCAATTATAAAAAGTTTTTCTTAATTTACAAAATTAAGATTTGATTAATGAGCAATAGCAAATTTTTTGGTCTTAAATTGTAGAAAGGGGAAAACTCATTTGTAATTGGATTTTAAAACAAACCTTATGAAATGTGCAAATAATAATGTCAACCCCTTGCGCATGTTCTCAAATAATATTCTTCAAATTTTTTGGATTCAGAAAAACAAATTTTTTCCAAACCACACTTTGTCGATCTTTATAAAAGTAACAAGTTTAAAAGGGACTAATTTTTGTAATATGGCACTGTAAAGTAACACACCGATAGAATGAGTAAGAGCTTGTGGGCTTTAGGCTTATTCTATGGTCCAACCCATTAAACCGAATAATAGGCCTCCGGCCCAATATCATTATAACCTTAATAGCCTATAATACTTGGCTCGAGAAGGATCATAGCACGAGCTTTATGATAAGCAGCATGCACCATGATCTTGTTGGGAAGTATATGTACTACCCAATAGCCAAGGTATTATGAGATCAGCTCAAATTTGTTTTCGATGGCACATTCACTACTAGATTAAGCATCTAGTTATGAAGTTCGGGAAAGTAAAGGAAACGTTCCAAGTACACGATGACTGGACATCTAAAATCGACGACAGGTATGATTCGTGATTTCAGAATACTCGGAACATCTTTACTAGCAAACTGCAGTTTCAGGCTATGATTAGTTCTTTGCCTGATTCGCGGGTCCATAGAAAATAAATCATGATCCACAACGGAAATGTCAAATTTTTGGTTTTGACATTTTCTGACATGTTGAGCTGAATACAGAGCGCCAAAAAGGTAAGGCGAACCATATAGCTACACTCTTCACCACGCCTTCCATAAGTGGAAGTAAGCGCAAGGCCAGTGGGCCTAAACGCAAAGGTAAGGGTAAACCCGCCTAGAGGCAGGATGGGGCCAGCAAGTTTGCGCCCAAGGCTAACAAGGTGGAAGAGCGCAATCGAGGGCGTTTTTCTGTACGGTGGTAATAGGATGGACATTTTTGGGTGGTAGTGTTACTAAGACATGGTTATCTAAGGATAACTGCTTAAGAATTGTTTTCATAAATTCTAGTTTTCTCTGTTAATTCATTTATTCTGAGACATAGCATGCTAGACTTGAACGCATAGGATTGATAGAATGACTTGATTAGCTCGAGAAGCCCTTTTTGGGCCCACTCGCTAAGGTTGACCTACCTATGTGTGAGTCTTGCTTAGTTGGCAAAGCATGCTGAAAGCCTTTTAGAGAGGCTATTAGAGCTACTCAAGCATTAGATCTAGTTCACTCAAATATCTGTGGACCTATGGTTGTAAAGGCACGTCATGGCGCCTCTTATTTTCTCACTTTTATAGATGATTTCGCGCGATGTGAGGATCGGGAGTACTTATCTAATCAGTTCTGGGAATTGTGTGAGGAAAAAGGGGATACGCAGACAACTTTCTCTTCCGGAACTCCGCAACAATATGATGTTGCAGAAAGAAGGAATAAGACATTCCTAGATATGGCTAGGACTATGATGGCACAAGTCAACCTCCCAGTATTGTTTTGAGAGGATGTACTCTTGATTGCTGCCTACATAGTAGAGTGCCTCTCCTCAGTCAGTTCCTTCTACCCCCTTATGAGCTATGGAAAGGCGGAAAGCTCATTTTGGAGCATTTGCGCCCGTGGAGCTCAAGAGGTTATGTTCACTATACCTTTCATAAGTGCGAGAAACTATGCTCGAGAGCTAGAAAGCATACCTTTAAAAGGTATTCTAATAGCTCGACAGCCTATGTTTCGTATAATGAAGAAACGGGTATAGGAATGAAAGAAATGGTGCCACATGATATTGAGGATGACTTCCCCAGATTTGTATTACTAAGAGAACTCTTGACCTCCATGAGTTGGAGGATGTTGAAGACAACATACCATCTTTAAGCGAGGGTGGGGAGATTGAGATTTCACATCCAGTAATCGCTATAAAATGGCACTAGTCTCTAGCTGAGTGGGAGTACAGCGCTAGACGCTAGTGGGAGTGTACCAGATAGTGGGAGTGCACCACTAGGCACTCAAGATTCTCAGTTAGTACACTGTATGGTGATGAGGAAAACGTTCCCTATCACTATTTTGAAATTGAGGAAGACATTTTCATATGTGTACAAATGTGTGCACAAGTGGATGAGGATGAGCCTGCTTCTTTTGTTGAAGCGTTTTTCTTCGTCTGCTGAAGCTGAGTGGATAGTTACTATGCCAGACGAGATGAGCCCTATGGATGTAAATAAGGTCTAGGAGTTAGTTGACATTCCGCCTGTGCGTAAGGCTATTGGAGACAAGTGTGTTTACAAAATATAATGCAAGGCAGATGGTTCAATTGACAAGTATTAGGCGCGCCTTGTGGCGATAGTTTGTACCCAAAGAGGGTATAGACCATGGAAACATGTTCTCCCAAAGGGTGAGATCTGACTCCATTCGTCTTATCCTAGCAATTGTCGCATATTTAGTTTTTGAACCATTTTAGTTAAATGTTTAAACTGTTCTTTTCTCAATGGAGAACAAGACGACGAGATAAATATGGATCATCCCATTGGTGTTGTGACCAAAGGGAATGAGCGCAAAAGTGTGCTATCTCAAATGATCTATTTATTATCTCAAATTGTCTAGGCAGTGGTACAATGTGTGTACATTAAATGGTCCAAGGAAAGTGTTTTAATTCTTTATATGTTGATGACGTCCTTTTAGCTGGGAATGAGATGAGTTCCATTGTCGCAACTTGAGAGTGGTTGTCCTCTCAGTTTGAGATTGAGGACATGGGTGATTCCAACTATGTGTTGGAAGTTTAGACTGTGAGATATTGTTCTCAGAAGCTCCTCTGTTTGTCTCGAGGGACTTACAAGATGTAGGTTCTTGAACGTTTTCACATGAAAAACTGAAAACCCATAGTCATTCCATTTTTGGGGGACTCACCTTGACCTTAGATCAATGTATTAAGAATAATGAGAAGAGGAAACAAATGTCCAATTTGCCATATCCGTCCGCAATAGGGAATCTGAAGTATGCTAATGTGTGTACTCGGTCAGATGTCTGCTATGCGGTTGGTTTAATTAGTCATTTTCATAGCAACCATGGTCCTGTCACTAGAGAGTAGTGAAGAGTATCTTGCGATATGTTCGCAGGAGGACTGTGGACCTTGCCTTATGCTGTCCGCGATGGAAGCATAATATATGGTGTGCTCTGCAGCTATTAGAGAAGCTGTTTTGGTTTAAGAGTTTTTACAGTGGCTAGGCTCTTTATCTCATAGTGATGAGGTTGTGCTTATCTATGGTGATAACACATAAGCCTGAGCATATGCAAAAGATCTTAAAAATCATTTTAGCACATAGACATTCGTTTTTATCACATTTTGAGATGTAGTTTGCGCAAAGGGAATTTGTCTTGAGGCATATCTCCAATTGGGGATTTGATGTGCTTAGACATTTTATTGTGATATTGACATTATTATTCAAGTTTTTATAAACTAGTTGGTTTCCATATATATATTTGTTATAAGTGGAACGAATGCGCATTTCTTATATGTCACCGGGCTTGAATCGACCTACTCACACGGGTGATTCACCTTGGCGCCGAGATAGCGAAGTAGGACATGCGTGTCTACGGCGCTTAGATGGCGAGCAAGATGAGACATTTGTGTTCACGGCGCTTAGATAGCTAGCTAGGACATGTGTGTCCATAGCGCTTAGAAAACGAGCTTGAACACTTATATCAATGCAGTATAAGAACAGCGAGCTAGATATAAACCCTATTATTTCTATATGTCGCCTTAGATGAATCTAAGATGAGACCTTATACTTGGTCGAACATAGAGATATCCCATAACTCTATGTAGCCTGTTTACAGCCGAATGTGAGTTTTCAGACGGGCGCTAAGAGGAGCGATTGTGCTGGGAGACTCAGGTTAGACGTTTTGTGTAACGTCTATACTAAGATTCGTATGGCGTTACTTATTTTTCTAAACACAGAGTGACATGCCCATTTTGATGGAAGAACGCCATAGCATACATATCGTACTATATGTGCTTTCGCGATCGACTGTGGAGCAGTGAATGGATTCCTCTTCATTGCTGTGTGAGCCATGTAGCATATCCAAGACATTGGTTATCCTACAAACTGGTTGCCTTCACGACTTGAGACTATGTCATGAAGAGGTCGCTTGATGACAGTTACTTTAGCATGCTATCCTAGGACGATGAGATTATTCTGTTCTATGGGGTGTGTCTGGGTAAGCGGTCAAGTTAGTCGGATTGACATGTGGGCTCAGGGAAGACCATTCAATAACGCACCATGTTTTTGTGACTCATTAGTAGGCCTGCGACAATCGTAATTTGTTACTGATATGTCATGAGTACATTACATTGAGGTGGTGCAGCAATTCTTTTCACCGAGGGATTGAGAATGTTGTGTCCGGTGTGGTTGAATCGTCTAAGGCATACACGAGAAACTTCCGAGTGATGTGTCTTGCTGGTTATGGTGATGATTTGGTATTACACTCCTGTCGCTGTACTTTCTTTTCGTAAGGTCGCACGTTCTATTTCCCTGTATGAAGAGTTGAGAAGTTTCGTTGTGTTGAGAGATTGGTTTTTAGTACCAACCCTATGTGGGTAAGTGGGAGATGTAACAAATATTGTGGTTGGGCCATACGGGCACCCACATTATATTGGACTGGGTCCAGAGAGGGCTGGCTTGGACGCCAAATAATGGGTTTTTGGAGTCCTAAGCTTTATAGGTTTTTATGTGCCTATATATACATATATATCACATGGAAAACCTAAGGATATTTCATATATTCACAGCAGCATCTCTCTCTCTCTCTAACTCACGTTAGTCTCTCTCTCTCTCTATCCCTACGGTTCATCTCTCTGTTGGCCATCACCAAAGGAGCCATGGGATTTAGCACGTGATACGTACGAGGACCGCTCTAGTAGTGATCTTCATGACCTACGCGAAGCATAAGAGAGTACATGGAGGCAACATGGAGCAGTAGTTCGTGGGTGAAGACGTCGGGCTTGTAACAACACCGTTCGGCGATCCGTCGGGTTATTCCGCTAGGTAAGTGACCTAAACCCGTCTTGTATGCTTGCGTGCATATTATCTACATATGTATAACACTATATATGTCAAGTATATTGAATATACTACATATATATACATATACGTATTTCTCATATTGTGCATTTGGGTCACTGTACTTGAGGATTTGTTAGTATTTATTTAGGTTAATTACATTTTACCCCCTGGTTAGGCCCATTTCCGCTTTACCCCTTTTGACTCTAAAGCGAACATTTAACTCCCTTGTGGCTTTGGACTAAAGTGAAACTACTAAGATTTCTCTCAAAATGGCCTCGCATGGGAATTAAGTGTTAAAATTATCCCCACATAGGAGAGTTTGAATGTCAAAATTAACCTTACATAGGCAGTTAACCTCAAAATTAGCCCCCCAAAGTGGTTGAAAGTTAAAACTTAGCTCCACATAGGTGGGTTAAATGGCTGAATTATCCCCACATAGAGGATTAACCCCAAAGTTAACCTCATAATATAAGTTTTAATATTTTTTGCCAATTTTAGAATTTTTATCTGTTTTTGGGAAAATCTTAGCAGTTTCACTTTAGTCCGAAACTATAGGGGTTAAGTGTCCACCCTTGATGAACCACAAGGGGTAAAGTGGAAACCAGCCTAACCATATGGGTAAAATGTATTTAACCCTATTTATTTTTATATTCTAAATTTTAGCAAAATGGATGTGGTAATATGTGATTTCTAGTGCCCCCCCCCCCCCCCCCCCCCCCCCCCCCCCCCTCTCTCTCTCACCATCTCTCTTTCTAGTTAGTAAACGTAGTGTAACTTTGAACTTATTTGCCCTCACAAGTGAACTAAAATGATGCATAGTAATAGTTAAATATTTGTTGTTTTACAATCATTTAGTTGGACTGATTAGTTGGTTTGATAATTGCCAATTATGTGCTATATTTGATCTCCTATCTAATCAATCCATAACCTATTTAACACTCACCTACTTGGGTTTCTTGCAAGAAGGCTTCTTATTCATTTGGATTTTAACCTTTTCATTTTGTTATTATGTACAATAATGTCTATTGATCTTTAATATGCAACTAGTTACCTTTTTCATCTGTTACAAATGAAACAAATTGGATTTCTTTGATTACATCCAAACAGCACTAAGTAAATGAATTCTACTAAAAGAACATGACCAATGTATTGTGCAGCCATCTTATTTCACAATTTGACGTTGGCACATTGAAGCCACCTCAATAGCTTGTGTTTAAATGACTTAACTTAGGTTTCAAATGCAATCATGTATCTTATTATAATAATAACTATTGTTATTATTATGATGATGATTATTATTATTATAACTCTAATTAGATTTCAGAATTAAGTTAAGTCTCAAGTTTAACACAAAGCCTAGATTGTGTTTGGATTGAATTTCAATAGTTTTTTTTATCTTGAGTACAAATGAGGCAAGGCTCCTATTAAAACTTCATATTATTTCTCTAAAGATGTAAATAGGTATTGCTTCCAAATTTGTTAGAGCATGGAAAAACATAAAACGAGTACCTGAAATTTCTTGAGTGAGACGGGGTTAGGATCCAGAGCAAAGCACGTCCTTAGTGTGGATATAGTCCAACACCCTTTTCACTAATATATGAGTGTAATACCAATTTTTTTTATGCAAATACTAAGGATAAGTCTATCTCCAATTGTCTGTTAATATCTCATCGACAAATTTAAGTAGATGCAACCAGAGAAAGAAGAGAACTTGATGGTCTATTATCGGAAATTTGGTTCTCAACCGCCCAAATATTTTATTTTTCCAAAATCATCTAACTCGTTGCTTGTTGATGTTAATCTGTTGATTGTGCATTTTTTTTATCACTTATCGCATATTTACAAATGCCCATATTTTGTTGTTGTTACCTTTGCAAATGTTAGTATCTCTTAGACAAATTTTAGTAGATGTGAACCAGAAAAGGAAGAGCACTTCATGGTCTATAGTCATAAATTTCAGCAATCAGTTTCCCAATTCCTTTTTTTGGCCCAAAAATAACTGACTCATTGCTTGGTGGTATTAATCTAATGTACTAGCAATTGGAATTTAACATTGTGATTTTTGCTATCTGCATTGCTAATGTTATTCCATTTGCTGCTTAATCTTGTACTTTCCTCCTGGTACTTGTCTCTGCCAAAGGTTTAGCTTGGTTATGCCACAATGGTGGTTAATTGTGCATTTTTGTTATTGCATATTTGCAGCGCAGATTTTGTTGTTGTTACCTTGGGAGTGTTTTTTAGGTTGTTCTATCAGGTACGTTAGAAGGGCAAATGAATCAGCTTTGTTTTTATTTGATTCATTTTGTGTGAGGCTGTGACCGTATGAGTTTGTGGTGCATTTTAGGATGCCCTCTTATTTTACATTTGCAAGGATTGGAGTGTTGTCTTAGTAGTTTCCCCACGAAAAAATGCAATCGCTTCCCAATTCCAACTTTTGTTATATGGTATGCATCTATGATTCTATGTACATGCTTGCTATTATCATTTTTTGTATAACCACATTGGAGTTGGAGGATCGATTAGCATATATGAAGGTACTGTAATTTCTTGATTCAATTTACTGTTGGTTTCATCCTGATATGTTCATTTTGTATACTGACGATTTTGTGTAAGTGCAAAAAAAAACTATATATAGTAATTGATTTGTTACAACCAATTGTAGCTTATTACAAAATGGTAGCTGGAGTTCCAATTGGAATCAACAAGGGTGGAGTTCAAACACATCGGGCTAGGGCAACATACATTAGATGATGCATTTTCAAACCCCATTGTGGTTGAACTATCACCTACTGTACAAAAAGTGCCAATCAGTGAAACAGTATGTTTCTACTGTTCATGCATAGTTGGCTTTTATGCACGAAACTTAAATGTGTTTATGAAAGGTATGTGTAACTCCTTTGTATGTGGGTTTGACAGAGGCATACACTTTTCTAAAGAGAGTACTAGGGAAGACTAGGGGCATCATGTTTACAAATAAGAGGCACGCCGGGGAAAAGCTTCCCATAGAAATTTCACTAAGATGTGGCAATATTTGAGAGTAAGTCTTGAATGTTTTTTGGTAGGAATTATACAAATTGCTTCCATTTCGAATGGTTCAATTTTCTCACTACACTTGTTTATAGACAATACTAAAGAGTGATTTTCTTCTTGTAGTTTTATATATTTTAGTTCTTTTGGAGTGTTTAGCATCCTGGTTCAATTAAGAAGAACCTTAATTGAAGATATTTAAAGCCGAGGAAAAGATTGAACATGTTTATTATTGTCCAGCTCAATTTCCTTATTAGCAATATTACACATCCAAGAGCAACATTCATATCTTGTAATAACTAATTGTTTAATATTCGAGAAAAATTAGTGTAAGCTATGAATATATATATTTTTTTAAAATTTTGTATCACTTTTGGTATAGCGTTTATTCTTTCAGCATGAATAAGCAAACATGAGTTACGGAACCACTAAAATTATAAAGTAAAGTTGTAATTGAGAGGCACAAAATGCTTATTCCTCGTCAAGGATGAAAAATGATACTGTGATATGATACCATGTCTTGTCGAGATTAGAATAGAGCTTAAATATGATCACATTCCAAGTATCAATTTAAGGTGGGCCTGAATATGTTGCTTTGGGAACAAAAAGTTGTGATAAATTTTCAAATGGGGATGTTGTTTGGCCTTGTAACAAGTTTACATTGGCATTGTAGCAAAAAATTTACTCTCAATGAAGAGCCTCACATCAAAAAAGTTGTGTATAGACAGTTGAACACCCAATATAGGTCATATTGGTATAGGCTGCACAAACAACACTACCTCACATATGAAACGGATGATGTGAAACTGGAAAATCACAAATCAGACATTAGCCAAAGTTAATTGGAACATCTCGTCAATTACTTTGGATCTGATGCCTTATGGGTGAAATGTTAATTTATTCTTGTATCAAATTTATTTTGTTCATTTGTTAATGTCTTTTGTTTTCCTTCTTCTATTGAATACAGAGAGTTAGTAAAAGAAATAAAAAGAATCATGAAAGCCTGAACATTGGTCGCATTACTGGGACAAAGGGATTTGCTAGGATCAGCTATGTTAATGTAAGCTCACTGAAGCTTTACTTTCGATCACATTTTTTGATAATCAGTGGATACCTAACATATATAGTAACGTACGTACCAACATCATGTTCCAAGAACAAGATATGAACCAAGATGAACCGAATTGTGGTACTTGACGTGATTTAGTTAAAAAAAATGAAAAGAAATGGTTGGATGAGACACCCCAAGAAGTCTGTGTGTGATTTGCGTATTTTGTAAAAAATTTCATAACAATGATTTAGTCGATCAATTTGTGTGGGTTTAACAGTTATATGATTTCTGTTCATTAGGAATTGAATAGTTAACAATCTATAGTAGGCCTTGTTTTGCACCAGGCTGTGTCTATTAAAAATCTAAGCGGGTTTGGCTTGTTCTCTGTTATTGGCATATGCGTTCACAGAGGTGTCTTTTTTCTACATTTAGTGGCCTATTTTGCATTTAATTTCCCCTCACACACCTATCAAAATGTCATAAATGAATTATTTCTAAAGATGATGTCCGCTTAATTCAGATGTACACCTACTTAATTTGTGAGGTATACCTAGTTGTTTTTTATGTTGCAAACAACTGACATTTTATCTGTTAGGTCCCAGCTAATTGTGAATTCGTAATTACTACTAGACTCTATATAAATGAGTATATGCACATATATGTATACAAATTTTGATCTCGTATACAAATTTAGGATGTTAAAATCATAGAAGGATTATTACTTGTATAATAACTATTTCTTTAATGTAGGAGAATGTTATGAGCTTAGCATCTGAACTAGGGGAGGAAGGTGTTACTCCTATAACTGAGGATGAGACGTTTGTGCAAATTCTTAGACCAGAATGATCAGGCCTAATGCGGTCGTGGGTGGTCCAAAGTGGCTTGCATCATCTACAAATCAGTAAAACTGTAATGCACAGTTGGAGAGGGAGAATGAGGAGTGTAGGAAGTAGGCTGAGGCAGATAGAAGGTGCCTTGAATTATTGGAGATGTAATATAGCGGAATGGAATGAAGTATAGAAGTCCTTGCTTCACAGGTACCTCTCAAGCTGCAGTCCACTCTCAATTTGCAACTCTTCTTCAATAGTAGTTTAGACAGCAAGGGCAGATTCATAACCCTCCTACCATGGTAAAAACACTTTACCTATGTTATTTATGTCATGGATTTAGATTGTCACAAAGAAATTTTAGAGTTATATTTGGATTTCCTAGGATCAATTCAAAGTAAATTTACAATTGGCTTTTGTCGAAAGCATGTAATTCTGCATTATTCTTGAATTTATGTTAGTTTAGATAGATAACATGTTTGGAATTTTGCTAACATATTGTCAACTGGCTTCATTTTGTAGGCTGGAGACACTTGAAGGCTTACATAGTTTGAAGTTGCTAGCATATTCTCAACTGGCTTCGTGGTTTCTTTTGTATTGTTCCAGGTCTACTAATCATAAATTGTTTTGTATATTTTAAAGACATTTAGTTGCAGCTTCTTTTGGATGTTCTAAGGCCTAACAATTATACATCACTTTGTTGTAATTAATGTATTTCTGCAATTTTGTAGAACACTTTGTCTATTCAAAGCCTTGTGTATTGTGGTGACTAGATATGTATGCAACTTAGTTGTATGTTACAACAGAGTTGTAAGGCGTAAGCTGTCAAATATGAATTTTTGTAGTTGCAAACAATTTTATTTTGGTGATAAATTTTAAATGAAAAAAAAATTAATCATGTATGTTTAATGAGCAACTTAAGTTAGTGGCAAACTTAGTAGTCACAACTACAAGCATGATTATTTGTTATTTAACAACTAGTGACAACCAGAAGTTGTCACTAAACCTTTCAATGGTGAATCATAGCTGATTCCATAAAAATGTTGTTGTGACTAAAGACATATTTAGTGTCAATTTATTTTTATCAAAAAATCATATACTTTTTTAGGCACAACATTTATTGAGACTAAAGGGGTGTTTTTTTGTATCAACAAGTATTCCGTCACAAAAGGTCAAAATTTTAGTGTCAAGAACTAGTTGTCACTAAAATTTATCATTTTGTGAAGATTTTTCTATTGCAGCTAAATATTCAACCTTTAGTGGTGATTTTGCTATTCTTGCCACTAATAGCTTTAGTCATAGTACAATTTGTCACAACGTAGTGGCAACTAGATTTCTTGTCATTAAAACTTTTAGTCACAAAAATTTGAACTTTTAGTGGCAATAATTTGTGCCACTAAAAGTCATTTTTCTTGTAGTAATCAATCCCAATATTTTAGGGATTAATCTTCCATATGTTGTTGGATATAATCAGATTCCTTTCCCATATGGACTCTGGTTCCTCAAATTCAAGGTGACATCACCGTGACAGCTAAGAGTGGAACTGCCTTCCCCATTTTGCTTATCGGGCCCACATGAGCACATCTTTAGCTAGATCGATCATGAGCAACATGTACTTGTCGTGCTTTCCGCCTTTTATGCCAGATGACAGTCTTATGAACGCTTACTGAATCGAGCTTATGTAACCGGCCTTTACCATTCATTCTTAGCAAGGTGTTCGATCGTCATGCATGCCACTAATATCATCCATCGGGCTCCGGTCCTTACCACTGCTCATTCGTATAAGCACGGTGCCCGATGAGTATCATCCATGCTTAGCCTCCCAACCGGGCTCCCATACTAGCTATTATTCATGTGCCTGATTGGTCAGTACATGACCTACTTCACCTATCAGACTTTGCCAAACGTAAGACAACATCCTTATCTTTCTGAACCACGTGGTGCTCGGCCCCCTGAGCCCGATGGGCCTTTGTAATCTCTGAGCCGGCCACTCCTACTTGCTTTGGGCTTGCCATCCTCAAACCCATTTCAACACTCCATTCGGGCTTAAAAACCTTTGGCAGTTTTTGGGTGCAAATAATTGCCCCCTAAAAGGTCATATCAAACGTCTCGGCCTTGGTTGATGTGTTATGAATTTAAACCTGCCATGTGTCCATCATGCAGGGCCTGTCAGATCATTAAGAATCCCACCAGTCACTCCATATTAAATGCTAAGCGTATAAAGTGATGAGATTTTCAAAAATCTCTCCACTTTTCCTTCTTATTTGCATCTCTTTCTCTCTCTAAACTCCATTTTTTCCGGCGAAGACAACATCCATCTCTACTACAGAAATGGCCCCCAAAACTGCTACGGCAGCAACATCCAAAGGCAAGAAGACATTTCTGGATGCCCCTCCTCCAAAAAACTGGTGTAAGAAGGTGAGGGCACTACTAAAGCACACGCTTCAGAGATCTCTACTGAAAGCTTCACCTCCTACAACACTTCTGATGGTGCCCCAACGGTGCTTGGCCTTGGCACGGTGTTTCGCGTGATCCTCCGGCAGCCTTCAACACCCACTTTTTGTTGGTGGAGAATGAACAATTCCTCCAGTTACCTGCTAACTAGAACAAGGTCTAGACTGCTACTCACTCGATTAGGGGCTGGCCCACTCCTGCTACAGACTGGGACAAGTGGGTGACTAGGGTATCAGCCTCTAAGGCCAAACTCTGTAAGCAAACGGGCATCTATGATGCCATTATGCTAAGTCGGACACGGCTTGAAATGGACTGACCTCTTCTTTTTTCTGCTCTATTGTTCTGGTCTTCATCCTGCAATAGACTCCTCTTTCGTTGCAGACCAATGGGACCAACAGTTACAGATATCAGCTACTTACTCAGTCTCCATCCTCACGGGCAGGAGATTATCCCCAGCTGATTTGTTTAAATGGCTAGCTTCACCTACCCCCAAGAAGAAACCATCAGAGACGAGGCCATTTCCTATAGACCGATCACAGCTTATGGCGACTTCCTTACTGCGTGCATGAGACGGGGGTGTCCGATGATGAGCACACTGCATTCCTCATCTACTGGCTCAACAAATATCTCTTTTACTCGGTCCGTCAGGCCCTAACCAAGGAGTACACTACTTTAGCTTTGACTCTAGCTCCGGGGAACCTTTGGCTTTGGTTACTCTTGTTTAGGCTCATTTGGTTCATGGAGTGACCGATTTCGTACAATCGGGCTTCAATGTTGGAGGAAGTCAGATATAGATACTACAGCTCTGGCTATATTCATATTTCCCCGAGTTTCAACCAATGGTTCATCAGTTGGCCGACATCCCAATTTCTGCCGTCCAGTACATGGACGTTGCTCCTTCTTCCCACTCCTTTAAGGAGTGTTTTACTTTCTTCTATCAAGGGTGCTCCCGTCGGGTCCTTCATCTCTTTACTCCCTTCTTTTTTCTTCAATTCTCTTCGTTCCTTCAACTTTCTAACAACCCCTCGAACTCACTCAAATTACATACAACAGAATCTTCTCTAGCTACTTGGTGGCTAGAGACATCATTTTTAGCTCGAGCATCCCATCCAGAAATAATAAATATGGCATAAAATATTACTTTGCGTCGCTTTATGCCTGTCAATTTGGGCTCTCTCAACTGGTGCCCATTCCGCTGGCCATAACCGTTAATGTAGACTAGGTGGAACGCGGCCTGGTTGTAAATGACGAGTACGTAAAGAAAATCAAGGAGCGATTGGACTGGCTGAAAGCGGCATTCACGCTCACTCCATTCTCAGCCCGACCGATGGTCTCCGAAAAATTCACAAAATGGTGGTCTGAACGGGCGTCCCTAATATTCTGGGGTACCGCTGCTGAGGTACTACAACAATTTACCACGTCATCAGCCATAGAGGCCGATGTACCTGCTATTGCACCTGTGGTCGCCTGACGAAAATAGGTTGCCAAGAGGCCGGCTCTTAAGCAGGCACCAGGCCAAGGGCTGACGAAGAAGAAGAAACAAACACCAGCCTCATCTACTTAGGTATTATTCTATCTCTTTTATCAAGTGCTTACCCGTTCTTCAGCGTTTCTTCTTTCTGACCGTTTTCATTGCATTTAGATTGTGGACAAGGGATCTGAATAGGAAATATTGCCTGTTGGAGCACAAACACAACCCTAAAACTACCCTCTAAACAATCGGCATCCTTTCTCGAATGAGTCGCCGAGAGGGTCGTCCCGTTGAGGGTTATCCCAACTCTCACTCCATCAGACGGAGATGATGCTCCCCTCCCTGCTGAAGAAGACACACCCAAGCAAGTGATTCTCTCGTCTAGCAGTGAAGATTTATTTGGGGACGAGACAACTATAGGGACAATTGGAGAGGAAGAAGTAGAACAAACGGCTCCATCTGTGGTGGAAACCGATCACGATGTACCCATGAATCTGGCTGATCCTATCGTTGCAATAAAATGGCCACTGAGCGTACAGAAGAAGTGGCCATTGCCGATCCTACTTCATCCACTTCTATGGATCCTCCAAATCCAAGTGGTGAAGGCCGTGTCCCATCTGATGCTTCGGCCATCGCAGAGGCCATTCAAATCCCTACTGGTGTGAGTGCTCGAGCTTCTCTAGGGGAGACCACTTCACCACCTCCGGAGCACCAGCCACCAGCCCAGCCGTCCGCCTCACAACCCAGTGGCGAGGCCACCTTACCACAAGACATACCGACCTCCACATCATTGCTTGCCTAGGTATTTTGCTTTTCATTCGGGCCATTTTCTCAAATCCTTGACTAAAATTAACCCTTAAACTTTGAATCCTTGAACAGGACACTCCATTAGGTCCAAAGTTGTCCCTCCCTTTTAACGATTTTTCAGCGGCATGGACCTTGGAGCGTTTGACTTGGGTTTGTTTGTGCCCAAAGCGATCTCCCCCTCAAGCTTCCAGCAATCAAAGGATCTTCTCCTCAAACTTGCTGCTCAGGACCTGACTAATCTTCCACATACTGTCGATATTGACGCTGCCTTGGGTACACTTCTTGCTGATCACTCTCTATTGGCCGGTCAGCTCTCTTTACTTCAGGAGATACAAGAAAAATTATCGGGCTGTTGTTTCCTTGACCGATCGACCTCTGTGGTTCAAACTGATGCCGAAGCTCACCTTGGTGCCTGGCAGAAAGTGGTTATAGACACCCCAATTTTGACTAATTGTCGAATCCAGGGATTGGTTACCTCTAAAGACCGATGATGACGATGACCGGTGAAATTCGAAGATTTTCCAGAGAATTCAAATCCTTCAAAGATTCTTCAAATCAAGTTTTCAAATTAAAAATAAAAAAGAGAGATAAATTGGGTATTTGGGAGAAACCCGGATGTTAAAGAATGTATGAGAAACCCAGGCTGGGAATTCGTCCTGAAAAATAAGGTATAAAAGTTTTTGGCAAAAGAAAAATAAAAGGAGAAAATGAAAGAATAGAAAAGAACTTTGAAAAATAAATGAGAAAAAAAGAAAGGAAAATGTTATTGAGAAAAGGAGAAAAGAAAAGAAAAGAGAAAAGAGAAACAAAATAATATATTAAATGTATATACTATGCATATGGATCTGTTTTTAATAAAATACATTACAAATATAAGTATGTTATTATGAGTTATTAATAATTAAGTTTATGTTAAGATTTGTTTTGAAAATTAAAAAAGGAGACTGGAATTTTGTTAGCTGCGTCACGCGGCGAATCCGGCGGCACTCATTGAGTGTCGCACCGGCATTCATTGAGTGCCGCAGATAACATGCTTGTCCTTACAAAAGCATGTTAAAATATGTGGACTAACCCTTTTGTTTTGTAGCGCTTTGAGGTACATTTTCTCAACCCCTTCTCTAGTTTAATTTACTTCTTTGGTTTTAATTGATTTTTGACTCCATGCTTAGGTCTTGCATTATATGTATATGTGATTAGAGACCTTTTCTTAGCTTTTATTTTCTCCCATGCATCACACGTTCAATAGTTGCGGCGGGATCCTGGGTAAGTTCTCTAGTTCCCTATTGCATATCATATTGCTTGCTAATTGAATTACATGATTTTGAATGCTATTTTATCGTTAGCAATCTTACACCATTTTCAACCTGCTTTTGTAATGTATATGTATATATGTATTAGTTGAGGCCATGCTAAGATTAATAATTCGATTAAAAAGGATGTTGAGTAGAGGCCTATCACGAGATAGGATGAAAGGGGGTATTTTAGTCCGCCGGGCTCCTTCCCCTTTCATTCCATAATCTCCGGTCCCAGTTTATCTTTGGTTTCGCAAAAGATCGGTTTGATTTTTTTAAATGGTTTCTTAATTTTTCTTTTAAAAATTAAGTGGCAACTCGTTTTTGAATTTGTTTTGAAACTTGAAATTATTTTAAAATTAAAAGAAGTGGCCCCAAAATGCCAATATCCACAATCTGGCAACTCTGTTAGGGATCGAACCCAGAATCTCTGGTTTCACCGACCAGAATTTCTGATTTTGGGTTCACTCGAGGATTAGACTTGAAAGCATCCTTAATCGAATTAATTAATTTTTGAGTGCCTGTTGCATTGCACTTGCATGTCTCACCAGTCGATTGCATGGAACTGTGACCTAGGAGGCTCGGGGCAACCCGGTCGTTCAAGCCATCATGGGACTGTGTGATCACCCTTGATCTCGTACCATGTGTTAGTATATAAAGCATTCTATCGGGTGTGTGTCAGGGGTCCCTTATTTGACCAAAACCCGGCCTTTGCATGATAGCTTCTTTAGAACCTTTCAATCTAGGAAATCAATTCTTGATTAGGATTATGTGCTAGGGAGATTTGTATGCCCAGAAGGGATTGCTTGAGATGATGACGATACTTGCTTGATGTAAGATGTGTAATCTCTTAATCACTTTTGAGCAATTCTTCTTCATGTCCTATGACATTTGAGAACATGCTGAATCTTGATTATAAGATTACATCTCTTGCGTCGTGTTTAACTAAGCATCATTGACCTTGTATGTATCCGAATTCAAGAAAAGTACAGTGATTATCCAATCATGTGATCCTTCTACCCAAAGAATTTTAAATCTATCTTTCAAAACAAACGGATCTTTGATATCTATATTCCAAAGGTTTCAATTGCACTTTCTCTAGAATTCTTCACTTTTTTTATTAAAGGCTCCAAAATAATCTTGGTTAAAATATATTTTCACATAATCATCTTCAAAAAAAAAAAAAAAAATCCAAAAATCTTGGGAATCGTTCCCAAATGAATCTCAAAGCACAATTTCAACCCAAATCATCTTTGTTGAGGAATGTTTAACATCCTAGTTCTCAAAAGAATTCTCGAAAATTGTTTTAAAAAATTTTATCATCCAAGATATGTTTCCCTAAAGAATGTCCAACCTTCAAAAAGGTGATAAGGATCACAATGAAAGGAGAAATTAGCGCACTTGACGTGGATGAGGATTTTTAAGTGCTTATGTGCTTATATGTTAGAATTAGGATTTTCTTTTCTTTGGCATATAGAATAGGCACACACACACACACATGCATTGCATCTGTGTGACATATGAATCATCCATGAACAAATTTTTCTAACTAGAAATGATAAAATGATGAAAAATGTTTTAAAGTTAAAGATGAAAAAATGTGATTATAGGTAAAAGATAGAATCAGCTACAAGCACAGTCTGGTACAGAGATTCTACTACAAGGTTGGTAGAAAAGAGATGGCACAAGAAGCGAACGCAAGAGAAATAGCGGAATTGAGGGCCATAGTGGAACAGTAGGCAGGTCAAATGACTAGGATGATGACCATAATGGAAATAATGGTACGACAGCCGCCAGTTGTCGATCGTCCTCCACCTATTTGGGAGGATGATTGTGTAACAACCCTAAAATTTTTAAGTGTGTAAATAATTATTTTAATAATTATTTTTAGTTATCAATATTATATGAGTGTGCCTATGTAAGACATGTGTTTGAAAAATTTAAGTGTTTGGTGGACATATCAATTAAATCATGAGTGAGCGTGTTTAGTTTGGGAGTTTTATTTTATTAATTTATATTTGTTAAAAAAAACTGAAGGGTTGATATGTATTTTTGTTATATAGTGTTTACAGGCCCGCGAATATGTTAAATAATGTAATTAACATTAAAACTTAGTACCGGGGTCATGGGTACCCATTGGGCTACTCATTTTAACACTTTGTACTTCATTATGGGCTCATATAGGTCTCTTTTGTGAGCCCATAAAAAAGAAAAACGGGATTTATATATTTGTGTGTGTTTTATTGGCATGTGTTGTGTGTGTAGTGTACATATATACTTATATTAAAAACCCTAGCCCCCATATTAAAACAAAAAGGGAAGAGAAGAAAAGAGAGAAGAAGAGAGAACAGACGTTTATGTGTGTGTATGTGTGTGTGTGTGTGTGTGTGTGAGAGAGAGAGAGAGAGAAGAAGAAGAAGAAGAAGAAGAAGAAGAAGAAAGGAGAATGGTCTCGGGTTCGTGGGCACGTGGGGAATCGCGGAGCATTCGTGGGTATCAATTTTTGATCAACGAGGTGAGTTAAATTTTTGTGTATCCGAGTATATATATATACACGTATGTATATATACATGTACACGGGAGTAAATTAAATTAGTATATGTTTAATTTAATTATTAGGGTTAAATCTTTGTAATGGATACGTTGTTATTGTTGAAGTAATCTAGATATTTTCTTTTCCCTTCGTGTGACTTTGTGATTATGACATTAGGGTATTCGAAAGGGTTAGGTAAATAGTTAGTTTGATAAAACCATATGTGAAATATTCATGGTGATTAAGAAATATATGTGAAATTCGTTTTTTTTGTAATTTATACAGTTGCAGAAACTTTAGAAAATTATTAGAAAATCGTAGCTTTGAATTTGAATATTCTATCCGCGTAGGTCTGTAGGAAACGCGATTCTGCACACTTTTCGTCTAATGGAGTTTTTCCTGATTCTGCACCGTTTGGGCAGAAATTGAAGATTTCAGTAGCAGTTTTTAGTATATTAAAATGTACAAAATTGGAGAAATATGATTCGTTGTGTGTATTTTTATTCGTTCGTATGACTTAACGAAAATTACTTAGAGATACAAGAATTTTCATATAATGTTGATTATAAAAAAAAATGGGTGATAGTCATTAACGTTGAGTCCGATGAAAATATTGTGGAATGATTGTTATAATACTTTACGATATGAGAATTTGAATTTTTATTATGGGTTTTATGTAGGCTAATATTGAATGTTGGGTTGAGGTTATTGTACTTGAAATAATTGACCTTATTGTGTGGTCATTTTGATAACAATGAGTAAATTAGATACGTTGAATAGTATATTGGGGATCTTGTAATTTGATTAGAAATTATTGAGGGAAGAATTGTTACGGGTTAATTGATAAAACCCTCTATTGTAAGAAATTGGAATACATCTAAAAGTTAGAGATGTGATTGGATTTAGAGAAGGAACTATGTGATAAACGTGAAATTCACAATTATTGGGATAATACGAACGATAAGTGATAATTGCAACATGGTTCTTTAGTGTTCACCGCTCCCCGTTGTTGTGTTATTTTTTTTGGTAGCTCGCACTCTTTTGCCAGTGGCTTCGTGATCAAGCTGGCTTAAGACTTGTTGAGTGTACTTTTTGCCAGTGGCTTCGTGATCAAGCTGGCCTAAGCCTTATGCTCGGCTTATATTGTATAGACGTCTTGACATATTGACCAGCCATCCGTTGTGTATACTTGGTTTGGTTGATACCCCAACCAAACTGGCACCGGAGTGGGTGTTGGTAGTATGTCCGGGCACACATGGGATATATGTGTGGGTTGTACCATGGAGGGTGGCCAAGTGGTGAACCTAGGGAACACAAAGATAAATTAAAGGCTAATAAATAATGACAATGGAGTATTTCAAAAGACTGATAAGTTTGGAATAATGAATGCGACATTTAAGTTATAATATGGACGGCTTATGTATGGAATTATTCGCCTGGTTTGTGATCATTCGATTTACAGGATGGTGGGCCCACTAACTTTTATGCAGGGCTGGCTCACCATATATATCCGAGGTAAGTATAAAACTCGTAATAACTTTGGATTTTGGGCAAGAAACTACTTGCCATCACATAAATGGAAACTACTCTTTTGTCCAAATATGTGTGTGGAACTACATGTCTTGGCCCAATAGTGTTGTAATGTGGTTTGTAGTCTACGGGTTCAGGTTGGAGCCCTCAGATTTTATTATTTTTGTTTAACTCATACCAGTCATGTGACTGACCCGAGTGTGTTATGCATTCGGGTGCGTTTCTGTTTGAAACGTAGTTGGATGACATGTGCAAGATATTGCTTTTGATGATGTGACCGATGTGCTTGGCTTTGGAGTCTTTTGGGCATTGGAACGTTGTAGTTGCTCTGACCATCGGATGTATAGATTTTATTTCTTTTTTTCTGAACTTTGTAATTTTATTTAATGAATTTTGTATTCCTTTTGTAAATTAAAATGGTATTATATTTGTAATAGAATATTATTTCTTTTATAATGAAATGGAGGATTGGGAATATAAGTTAATAATACATAGTTTTTATATTAACACAGGATCACGTGTCCTTATTTAATGAGTATTAAATTCTATTTTCAAATAAATTATTTATTAGCTTGTGTGAGGGTGTCACTCTCGGTGTTTTGGAAATTGAATATTAGTCTGGATACATGCTCTGGATTAAATATTTGGTTGTCCAAAAAATCGGGGTGTGACAGTTTGGTATCAAAGCTTAAGGTTAGCTTAGCGAGTCTAGGTGATCCTCGGAATGTGGATTACTGGGTTTGTTCAGAGCTATAGGACTGCGAATCTTCTTGGGTTGAGATTTAGGTTGAGTATGTGCTACATCTATTTCTCTGTTATATGTGAGCTTTGTGCTTTGTTGTTGATTTGTTTAACTTTTATTGTCTACCATTTTCATGATAATTGTGTGAAGTCATACATAGTATTCTTTAGCATTGCATAGTAGTGCATTCATTTTATTTATATGAGGAGTAATGGGGGGATTTGGAAGTCACGTCAATCATCGGAATTTCTTAGTCGGGAATCCTCTTATCTTGGTGACCTCTTGCGGCGTATCTATTGACATTCTGCTAAACTTCTGAATTATATGGAAGAGATCAGTTGTCATTGGGATTTCTTTATTTTACAGGTTTTCTTATTTCTATTATCAACTGGGCATCTAACGCAATATTATCATTATGGATATTCTGGAGTTCTTATAAAGCTGATTATTTCTTCGGGTATTCTGCTGTTACAACCAGCTCATTTTATTCATATGAATACATTATTATTATCAATATTCTGGAATTCTATCTGGAGTATCTATCAAATCGCTGGCCTTCTTCTATCTGCCAAGATTATACTATGAATCTCAGGTGAGTATTGATTATATACGAGGCTTACCATCGGACGAAAATTTCTTTATCTTCAATGCCAGTATTTTCTCGGACTTGGGTGAAGCGGTAAGTAATTGGAGGTGTAGTGCGGGGTACGGTAAGAGGTGAACATGTGCATGTACATAAACTATATTCGTGAATTGCATCACTGTATGTTGAAATTATTGTAAGGTCTAAGTGTATATGAAATGACTAGTTATATTGTGTTATATTTTAGTTCTGGTTAGAATTTAACAATCGATTATACGAGACTATAGGTATATACATGAGGGTTTCCTTGTTTGGATTAGTCGCTCGACGTACTTGGTCTCGTATCGTTGAGAGTTAAACTTGATCAATGCTTTATTTAAAATTACGTGTTTAACTTTATTGATGACTACCGTGTGTATTTATCGTTGCTTCAAATTTCGGGACGAAATTTCTTTAAGGAGGGTAGAATGTAACAACCCTAAAATTTTTAAGTGTGTAAATAATTATTTTTAGTTAGCAATATTATATGAGTGTGTCTATGTAAGACATGTGTTTGAAAAATTTAAGTGTTTGGTGGACATATCAATTAAATCATGAGTGAGCGTGTTTAGTTTGGGAGTTATATTTTATTAATTTATATTTGTTAAAAAAAACTGAAGGGTTGATATGTATTTTTGTTATATATTGTTTACAGGCCCGCGAAAATCATCTCACAAACCCACACCCACACCCAAAGAGGAAGTTCAGGAGGTCATTCAGGATCTACGAACGTGAACTCATTAAGTGAACCAGAGAGGAAGTTCGATATAGCCAGAAGTTACTGAAAGAAAGGAGGAGATAAGCCTTTGAGGAAGTTTTCAGACTTGGGAGTATCATTATCCACGACTCTTGATAGACTACTACCAAAGGCACACCTTCACCTATTAGAACCGCGGCCAAGACCAAACCCACCACCCCCAAATTTCAAAGCTGATCTGTACTACAAGTTCCATCAAGAGCAGGGACACTTAACTGATCAATGCTTAAGGTTGAGACATGAAATCCAAGATCTAATAGATAAGAAGGTAATATCTGAACTACCAGCCAGTCCGCCGAACGTTACCAAGAATCCACTACCAAATCATCATGCGGTGCTACCACTTGGAGTTTACTATTTAGAAAGTGAAGGAAGCCCTTTTGATCCATCAACATTGATCACTAAGTTGGGGTGCCCAAAGTTTTATCAGATGCCGGGGGATTTAAAAATTTGCACTTTGGACGAGCTGGCAGATAGAAACAAGGAGAAAGTAATAGAAAAGACCGTCGCAGTAGATTGGTGGGCACCTAAAGCCGATAGCTCTATTTGGTACAAAGGGGACGACAGCCAGAGTATCAATAAAGTTAAGGAGGATATTTGGTATGAAATTAAAAAAGAAGAAGAAAATCCGGAAGTCACTAAAGCACAGGATGATCTTTGGTTTAAGGGAGAGGTCAGTCATTTAACACAATCAGGAAGGCATTTCATACCACCCGAACTTGAGGAAGATCACCCAGGCTAGGACTTGGATAAGGGAAAAGGGAAAATGAATGAGGAAGAAGAAGAAGATAGGGTTTTGAGACAGATGAAGAAGACACAAGCAAATATCACTATTTAGGGATTATTGATTGCTTCCTAGCGCATAGGCAAGTAGTCCTCGATGCTCTCAATTAGTCGAATGTCTCCATCGACATCACCCCCGAAGATCTCGTCGACATGATCAACAAAAGCTCAACTCTCGCTATCTCATTTACCGAAGCTGACTTACCTCCTGGGGAACCCACTCACAATAAGCCGTTGCACATCACCATTGAATGTCTAGGAAATTACTTGCCTACCTGTCTCATTGACAATGGGTCTGTATTAAATGTATACCCATTCCGAACAGCTAAAAGGATGTGACTTGATGAATCCTCATTTATACCTTTAGTACAGAAAGTAAGGGCCTATGACAATACTCAGCGAGCGGTTATGGGGATCATTTTTTTGGATCTCTTTATTGGGACCAGGGAGAAGGAGACAGAGTTCCAGATCATCGATATTCCTGCATCGTTCAACCTGCTTTTGGGAAGGCCATGGCTGGATAGTTTAGGTGGCATCCCGTCAACCATTCATCAAAAAGTCAAATACATTTGGGGGAATAAAGTTTGCGACATTCTGGGGGATAGTTGCATGCATGTGTCTGAGGCTCCATCCAGTGCTCTGGCTTTGGAAGTACAAATGCAAGAGGAAGAGACAAGCTTGGGTGGATTTGAGTTCATCAATGTGATAGAAGGTAGTAAACCGAGGGAATTCCTACCACTGTACTTTGACAAATACGCCAGCCCATTGGAAGCTGGAATTATGAGGAAATTAGGGTTCTTGGGTTTAGGTAAGAAGCACCAAGGATTGCCAAAATTCCCAAACATCATCTCACAAACCCACACCCACGTGCTAGAATACCTGCCAACAAAGGAAGAGATGAAGAAAAAGAAGAAAGTGATTGATGCACCGTTAGAAACATACTTGAAGACTCTCAATGGATATTTTGTCAAGGAAAGAGAGGATTTTCCGTTTTATGGTTTCCCAGAGCCGTGTTTGGATAATGTGGAAAAATGTATGAAGTCGTGATTCAAGATTTTCTGTGCACATGACTTCTCTGATTATGAGGACCCTTACCTTCAAGTGCCTGCAAAATCCACCATCGTTCAGGATTAGGTGTGTACTCTAGATGGCTTGCAATGAAAGACCTACTAGAAGAAGAACACAGGGGAATCAGAAAAAGGTAGTTTTGGGGAGATCATGAATGAAGATGGGAAGAATCAGAATGAAGAAGAAAACGCGAAAAATAAAGCAGAGAGGGAGAAACCAGGATATGAAGAAGGACCAGGGAAAGAAGAAATGGAAGAGATTACCAAGACAGAGGATTGGGAGGATTGTTTCATCACTGAGCTAGGAGGAAAAAGCAAGAAAGAGTGGGTGTTTGAGTCTAGTGATAGGTATCCCCCTCACCCAGAGTCTGTAATGGCCCAAATGAGGCGTCTTTCAATTTCTATGTCTATTGTAATCACTCCCAAGAAAATCAATGAAAATGTGACTGATTCTGCCTACGCGACTGCTGACGACATCCAATTGACGCGTTTTCTTATCATGAGTTGGGGTTGAATTTGTGGAATCTGCAAAATAACAAAGTTTAGTACAACTAGGCTAATAAAACATAAATAAATGGAAATGCTGAATCAATAATAAAATACTAAACCTTTGACTTTGGATTCTTGTGGGGTCACAGTGGTTGAACTCCAAGAACACAAATAAGGTCAAACCAAATTCAAATCTTATTTGGAAGTGAGATATGGAAAAGGTGTGCTTTGGGGCTTTGATAGGTGATTATAACAACTACGTGACTAAGAAATCTGGCATTTACTTGCAAAATCTGTCTTCTAGTGAATGGAAGTATTGCTATAAAAATTGGAAATTTGGGTTTCAAACTATTTTAGGGGACAACTATAAGTACTACTAGATTAAAAATATTAAATCTAAATTTTACTAGGAATATTTTACTACTATAAATTGGCAAAGATCGTTCAAGAAAACAAATATTTTATTTTGAGAAATGCAGTACACAAAGTTTTGCTACATATTTTTTAACATGAAATCATCAATTACATAAAAGTAAATTTTTGCTACTAGAACTAGAAAAAGCAAAGAAAAACTAAAGTTTCCTACTTCTAGGGACAATATGAAGTGCTCACATGATAGCCTCCCTAAACTATTCTCTCCCTAACAATATGTGTGAAGCTATTGCATCTTGTGATTTGTGTGTTGTTGGTTGAAGCTGCTGCTTCCTCTTATTTAAAGATGATTTATGAGGAAAAAATCATCACTGCATTCGTCAGCCTTGGCACGAGCTTTGCCATTTTCTTCTCGCGGTCTCAATTTTCAACTATTGTCTGACACACTTCAAAAAACAAAACCTGCAGCTGAGAGAGAGAGAGAGAGAGAGAGAGAGAGAGAGAGAGAGAGAGAGAGATGTATCTTTACATGTGAATACATATCTATCACTGTCAGCATTTTTTTTATTTATTTGTTTTGTATTCTTTTGAATTGTTTCTTTGATCTGTTGTTTGTTTGTTCATTTTTTTCTTTCCATTTGATTTGGTTTCTTTTACCATTTACAAAACATAGTAGGCATAAGTGAACATGGAAAATACTTCAGTGTGGTTGCTACTTCTTTCATTCCCTTTATTTCACTTAATTGTTACCTAAACATGTAAAATGGGTAAAAACAAATAATTACATGCATTTGAGTGACATCACTATTAAATTATATTAATTCAAATATGCATGTAAAACTAGGGATTTGGGGGATTAAATGAGCACTATATCTATTATATTGGCACTTGAATGTGCAATATTCAGTGTTTGTCACACCCCTCAACTAGCTTATTGCTAGTCCCTAGCAATGAAGTGAAAAGAGAAATTGTTCTAGAAGTTTTATTAAAAAGTTGGAGTAGACTAAGGAAAACATAACCTACCTTATTGTCACAGGAATCGCGATTGCATTTAGAGTATGCAACATACGGTTAAACCCCTAAGTTACCCCTATTGGACGAGTGTTGTCTCGTGAGGGTTTGTAGTGAATATACCACAAAATTCAAAAAAAAAAATTTAATGTAAAAATAAAGTAAAATAAAAAAAAAGGTAGATTTTCTCCTTTTACAATAGATAAGATTTAATTTGGCAATAAAATGAAATTTCCAAGTATGTAGTAGTAATGCAACATATATACTCACAGTTTGTCAATGGTAGCATTTTTTATACTCTTTAAACTTATAGTGTGTACTTGAAAAGTCAAGCAACTGATCTTAACTTCAAAGTTTACATAACTATTAGCAGTCATAAAACTTGTAGCTTTAACTCAAATCTCACTAGGATTTCACTCTTTTAAGGAGAAACTCTCAGAAACATGTGTAGAGAACATCTCACTTAATAGAGAAGCAAAGATAGAGGAATTGCTTCCATTTGGATGACTCAATATATAGGCATTTGGAGTACAATAAGTCTCATGAAAGAATACATAACATTAGAAGAGCGATCTACCGTGGAGAACATCCTTATCACTTAAATTTAAAAATCAATTTCTTTTAAATCATTAGGACTTTGACTGGTGGGTTAGAAGTTAAGATAAGTAGGAGATTTGGGGTATATTTGTTCTAAGCATGTGATTGGACTGTTTGCGCAATTCATTCCAATCTCTTCTATTTCTTCTCCTTTTTATCATTTGTGCTGTCTTTTTTTCTTTCTTTTGTTCTCTTTTTTTTTTAAATCAACTCCTTTCTTTCTTTACCACTTCTTGCAATACCATTACAGTCCAATCACATACCTAGATATAGAAGTGAGGTTTGTATGCCCAGGTGGAGCAATGCATGATTTGGAGAGAACTGAGAATAAGGCAATATTAAGTGAAGGGGGTGTATTTGAAAGAAAATATGGCCTAAATCATTTTCAAAATAGATTGACTTTGTTTATTTAAGCAATTTAGACGTTCTAATAGTAAATCATGAACGTTCTCTTCTAATGATCAGTCAAAGGAGAAAAAAAAATAATGAGACTTTCAACAAGTGATATGATAAAGAGAATAAGATGAGACTGAAAAGAATAGTAACCCTTATAAAGGAAGATTGGCACAAAAGCTCACATGGGTTAATTAGTTTCCACTACTTGTCTTTAAAATGCATAATTTATGCTTATTCATCCATTTAGATTTAGTAAATATTTTCACACTGTTTCAAAAGTGTTTAAAGTTTAAAGAGTTTCTAGCATTTGAAATGGTTAAACATGTGACAATGTGTTGTATGCTATTAACATACCCAAAATAACATTAACGTGTCAAATTTAACTTATATAGAGTAAAAGAAAAAATTCTGAAAAATCCTAAGCGCATCCACTAAGTTGGATACATATATGGTGCGACTCGTATCCTCTGTACCTATACAAAAGAGGCTACGTAATCCGGAGCATCCAAGTTGTCATGATAGCCCATCCACCTCTAGTGAAAGAGATGGGTCTAGAATCACTAGCAAGCTAAAACATCAGTAAGAGGCTAAGAGATAACTCTAGCTTTACCTAGTTTTTTGCTACTTCTAGAGTCATTCACCGCACTAGACATATCTGGTGATGTTGGGATCATGCAAATTACTCCTATCGAACTAGCTAATGAAAGTCAGATGTACACGTAGGACCATTTTAAAGTTTGACCTGACTGAAAATTATTGAATGTACTGAAAAAAAATTTAAAAACAAATAAAAAATAAAAAGAAATGAGGGATGGGAAAACAAAATTTATTTGGGTATCAAAGGATCCAGTCCTCTTTCTCAACCAAAATTTTCTTTTGTTTTGATTTGAATTGTCTTTTGTAGCAATAGTAAACTTTAAAAGATGTGTCATTATGAGCAATTAAACCAGGACATTCTTCTCTATAACAATTCAAACACCATCCTAATCTTTTAGCTTTCCTTTTGATGGCATAAAGGCTAGTGCCAGCAAAGGATTTCTTCTCCACAGAAACAAGTTAGCGACCTATTAACGTCTGGTCATCGACTATTGGATCCATTTTTTATACTCTCAGCCAACAAGAGAGGCTAGACTCAACGGCCAACTATCAACTAAGATCTAATTAAAGAGAGCTTAGAGGGGGTGGGTGAGAATTTTATTTAAAAACTAAAAATATTTATATTAAAATATATATATACATTTAGAAACTAAAATTTTTTAATTTTTTTAGAACGAAAACCTTAGAAAGAAAAATGACATATATATATATTAACAAAAAACTAAAACAAAAAAAAAACTACAATTTTCTCTTTTTTTTTTTTATAAAAGTCTAAGACAACGTATTAGTACAATAATGATAATAAAGAAAATTATGATATAAAGTTCAAAAATCAAAAGAGAGCTGATGTGTTCGTCATTCATTTAAAAAAAAAAGAAAAATTGGAAGAAAAGAAAAAAAAAACAATAAGATATTTTTTTTATTTTAACAAGGGTAACGCAACATTATCATAACAGCAATTAAGAAAATGACAAGCTAAAGTTCAAAATACATAAGACCAATAGCTAGTGCGTCGTCCATTTTTTTGTTTTGTTTTGTTTTGTTTTTTTTATTTATTTATAACAAAAGGAAAAATATCACCTGTCTCTTGGAAATCTGAGAACCTGGTAGGGCCGTAGATCGAGTGATATTTCCAAACTTCTTTGATGAGTGGGTACCTACAACTTGTGTATTATATTTTTGTTAGATAATAGAAAGAGAGAAAATAGAAATTAAAAATAATAAAAACTTAAAATTTATGCCAGATCAGAAAGAAAGAAAAAATAACTAAATAAAATCAAAATCAAGCTTTTCTCTATATTATAGATCTTACCATTAGTGATCGCTAGAGTGGAACTTGATTTTAGATCGAGAAAATTTAAAAAAAAAAAAAAGGAAAAAAATGAGAGAGAATGAGAGATCGGGGGGAGAGAGTGAAAGAGTTGCAGAGAGTAAGAGAGAGATCACAGCAATGGAGAGGAAAGAGAAAAGAGAGGAAGAAGAAAAAGAAAGGAAAAATAGAGATGGGTAAAGTTTTTAGGGTTCAAAGCCCTATTTAAAACCATTTTCTCTTTTTCAGTGTATCTCTCTCTAAAAAGATTAATTTTTTTAAGAAATAAATATAAAACAAACAAACAGGTGTTAACGTAAATACTCTGATACACTATGTCCTATACTAATTATGATTTAAGTATTAAGGAGCATTATAGTTGGGGTCCTCCAAAGGAATGGACTCCAACTCGGGTTCAAATCCTTCTAAAAATGGTTTTAATCTATGCCCATTAACTTTAAATGTGTTTCCATCTTTAGGGTCCTCAATCTCGACAGTTCCATAAGGATAAACTTTTTTGACTATATATGGACCAGTCCATCGAGATTTCATCTTTCCTCTAAAAAGATGTAGTCTTGAGTCATCTAATAGAACTTTTTGCGCCGGGGTAAATCTTTTGCGCAAAAGATTCTTATTATGATATATTTTAGTTCTTGCTTGATGAATTCGAGCATTATCATATGCGTCTTTACGAATTTCTTCAAGCTCACTTAATTGTAATTTTCTTAAAATTCCTCCCTCTTCAATATTATAATTTAAAGTCCTAATAGCCCAATATGCTTTATGTTCTAATTCTACTGGTAGGTGAGAAGCTTTTCCATACACAAGTCTATACGGAGACATCCCCAAATGGGTCTTATAAGCAGTTCTATAAGCCCATAAAGCATCTGTTAATTTTGAAGACCAGTCTTTACGATTATAATCAACAGTTTTTTTGAGAATATGTTTAATTTGCCTATTAGCTAATTCAGCTTGTCCATTTGTTTGTAGATGGTATGCAGTTGACACCTTATGGGTCACTCCATATCTTTTCATTAATTTTTCAAATGGTTTGTTACAAAAATGAGTTCCTTGGTCACTTATTATTGCTTTTGGAGTTCCAAATCGAGAAAGTATATTATCTTTTAAAAATGCAATAATTGTACGGTGATCATTCTTTCTTGTAGGAATAGCTTCTACCCATTTTGAAACATATTCGAGTGCTAATAAAATATATTCATATTTGCAAGATGGAGGAAAAGGTCCCATAAATTCAATGCCCCAACAATCAAATACTTCAATTGTAATTATATGGGTCATTGGCATTTGATTTCTTTTCGTAATACTACCCAACATTTGGCAGCGGTTACAAGACATACAATATAAATATGAATCTTTAAATAGAGTTGGCCAATATTGTAATATTTCAGAATTTATAATAAAGGGTAAAGGGGTAGTTTTGCCTTTCCTGTTGTGGACCCTTATTTTATTTAACTGTATTTTTAATTCCAGAGCATGACTAAATTATTTTATTTGGCCTCTCATATGCTTAGAAATTTATTTCTGTGCCGGTAATGTGTTTTTTTAATTTTTTTGGGGTTACACTGTTGGGTCAGATTGTTCGTGGGAGCACCACACATTTCTTTTTTGAGCAAACTAGACAGTGGGTCCCACCCCACCCCTATAGAACCGGCCAAACCCCTCCTTTCCCCTCATTCACGTTACTTTCTCTCCCTCTCATTCTCTTCTTCTCCTTCAAGCTTCAAGAGACAAAATTTTCCATAGAACTCCTTCTACTTTGAGTTTCTTTCTTCAAGATTGCTAAGGAAGGTCAATCTATTCATCTTCAAGCTCTCCTAACAATCCTAGGGCTTGACATCCTCCCATTGGTGAGTTTTCTAGAAACCCCCAAATTCTAGGGTTTCACTAGTTTCCCAAATTTTGAGTTATTCATGGACTTCTCTTACTTTGTATAGCTTCCTTAGAGTATATAGAGTTCCTCTTTCAAATCCTAATCATTTCTATGGAGGATTTCTAGTGTGGGTAAGTTTTCCCAACCTCTAACAATCTAGGGTTTGCTAGTCTTGTGAATTCTATCCTAACCTTGGGTTGTTCTTGTTTAGTGGTGCATACTTGAAGCATTCTTCAAGATCCTAGCACAAGCATTGAAGTCTTTTTTGGATTTGCTTAGCACTCTTGAGTTACCATTGATTTTTTTGGAAGCTAAGCTTTGAGGTAGATGTTATTGCATTAATTCAATATGTTGTTCATAATTAAGGTGATTTGTGATCTCTAAATTGTTAGGAGAACAACTTAGACGCATGATTTAGGATTTCCCCCAAAGTTGTAAATTTAGGGCTAATTACCAAATAATGAAATTATATGTTTTGTTGAGGTTGAATCCAATTATGTGATACTAGACATGCTTAGGATGCTCCCTTTATGTGATAACCACGTTAGGACGCTAGTTGGAAATTTCCGGGAACTTTATGAAAAAAAAAATGCATGTATTGATGGATTATGCTTGAAATTGAATTATGCCATGAATATGTTGGTTGATCATATTGTCATAGCATACATGAGCATTTGAAGCCAAATTGGCAAATCATAGCATCGGCATGACATTCAAAAATTTTGACTTTTGAAAGAAGAAAAAACCCCTTGTGTGGGAATTTGATTTAAGAAATCCGGATATGGGTTGTGATGTGAGACAGGGAGAATGACCCTTAGAACATTCAAACTCCGACTGTATTCCGGTTAGCTCCCGGGGGTTGGTATGCTACATTCCTTGTGTGGGTGGCTCATAGTCCGGTGATGAGAGGAGTGCACATATCATGCATGGCCTCTAAGGCACCCGTCATTTCCATTTTTGCCACGGCGGCATTGCATTGCATTTGCACCGCATCTCATACTTAATTATGGATTGCATATTGTCTTCATGCAATATTTCCTACTAGGCCGTCGTGCCTAATGAACCTACAAAAAACAATTTTCAGGTGAGCTTGATAAGGGCTAAGGGCATATGTGACCCGATGCATAGACGTTGATACTTTTGTTCTATTTGGAAGACTCGTGCTTAACTATATAAATGGATAGTCCTCATGTGAATTTTTAACTAGTTGGGGAAGTTTGTAATAGTTTAATGCTCTAACAAGGAAAATGGTTGTGTTAGTTTTGTTACAAAACTTCTTGTACCTAAATTTCCATATTTTGATCTAGGGGGAGTCTTGTTGTGATTTTGATGGACAAATGTTAGTCCTTACTTTCTACACTTGTTAAACTTAATTGTATTATGTAATGATGATTCCAAGGTCGAAGCATCTCTTTTAAAGTTTTATGTATGTATTTTGATTTGAATCCCTGCCGGATTCAGTTATGTTTGGTTTCGTCCTTGCCGGGCTTATTGTTTCTAAATTAGATCCTTGCCGGATTTGTTCATATTGCTTGATGATGCCGAAAAATGGTGAGAGCAATTTTAAGAAGAAAACGAGATCACAGAAGGTTTGTGTGTGGTTCGACCCCGTTAATGAGGTGACCTACGTCCACGGTTGCGTCTATGCGCGTTCACTAGCAGATCACCGGCGGCCTGATGAGCCAACAAAGTGGGGCGGCACTACCAGTAATACCAGCCGGGTGTATGCGTGTATGTTGGTGATTTCTCTAAGGTGTATTTGCTTAGAGAGTTGATACTCGGATCCCCTTTGAGAGGGTAGGTGGGCTCTTTTATAAGTGTAAGAGTCCACCCTTACATGGTAAGTTTTACGAGATTAGGAAGCCTAATCTAATCACAATAGATTTGCCCAATATTTGGTGAGTTTCCTAAGTAATTAAGGAAAACACTGATTCTCTTGATAGAGCGATAGTTGTGTAACGAATTGAGGGGAAACGTGATTGATGCCGTGATCCTCAGGGCCTTACTGCGACTGCCCGAGTATCTCGGTCGGCAACTGCAGCATCCCTCGGGAGCGTGGGCTCCATGCCTCAAATCCGGCTTCCCCGGGTCATTAGCTGAACACGTGGCGGTTAGGCAATTACAAGATATTTCTGGACATATCAGCTGCCCCCCATTTTCAGAGCTGAGATGACGCTTTATCAGATGAGGTCGGAAAATTAAGAACGCCCTTCATAGACCGTCCGGGAAAATGCCAGGTCCCCCACCGGACCACGGCTAACACGGGACGACCCGGCGGCGCAAGGACCGAGCGGTAGCTGTACAGGCCTAAGATCCCCGACGCCACGTGCCTACTGGTTACAAGCATAGTTCGGGCTCAAAGCATCCAGTTTAAGAGGTAACTGAATCGTCCAGCTGGCAACCAGACTATCACATCCCACATTTAATGCTCACGCTTTCTGAGGCGACGCCCCACGTGCCCGAAACAACAGTTTCGGCGGGAGAGTACGTGAACCGTTCGATCAGATTGGATCCCAACCGTTCGTGCTGCTTATATAAGGAGCACTATTTATCCTTGCTTCTTCAATACACAACACCAGCTGAATCGCCTGAGCAAACTCTCCGAGCCTCCTATCCTCTGCTGTCTCTGCCTTTCCAAACTTTTATCTGCACCAAATGGCCTCACACATTGACCTAACATCAGACGAGGGGCTTAGGGCATTCCGAGAAGATTGCCAAGTTCCCGAGGACGTGGTGATCCATCCATTCGTTGAAGGAGAAGAAGTAGCCCCTCCTTTCTTCCTCATTAGCAGCTATCTGCTGCTCATCGTGGGATTACGCTTTCCTCTGCCGGTCTCCTTCTGCGACCTTCTTCAGGGGTTGCAGATTCCACTACACAAATGCCGACCAAACGTTGCCCGCCTCTTATGGGGGATTTCGGCGCTGAACGAGCGACTGGGGTTATTTCTCCGGGCCGCCGACGTCGCGAGGTGTTATATACTGGGTATTGACTCGGATTACTGGGACATCGGTGAGGATCCCGGACATGGTGAAGCTCCAGCCGCTGGCGAGGGTCTGGCGGCCGTTGGGGATCCTGTGGTCATTGTTGAGGCCACCGAGCTTGCCCCGGAGGGAGGCCTAGCGGAGGAGGGACTGGCCACTCCGGGGAACAAATCGGGGAGACCGAGAACGTGATTAATGCGGAGAACTGACTTCCCGGTTCCTCCTTCGTGTTGTTTGCTTTTATCGTTTGTAGACTTTTATTTTTTGGGGAGGCTACTACAATTGCCCCCCAAGCTTTGTACACTCATTTTAATTAATGAAAAGGCCCTTGAGGTTATCCTTCCGTTAATTTTGTTGTACTGTGCTTTTAACTTTTGCTAGTATCCGTACGGCCTTGGCCAACCTAACATCTGCCTTAGCAAATGCTTTAGGACCGTAACCCACAGAACACCTAGTCGAATGATATAATTCCCTATTTTGGCCTTAGCGTTACCCTTTGTCCTCCTGTCCCCTGCCCCCCAAGCATTTTGCTAAGGCAGGAGTGCGGGAGTACGGGACTGAATGGCCGTAGGGAATCGACCTGGAACATGGGTGGTTGCAGGAGCATTTGAAGCTTGCCATCGTTGGCCACCTAGGGGTTTTGGCCCCATCGCTGGCTGGACCTAGGCGAAACTTTAGTTAATTTCCTGTTTAGGTATGGAACCCTCTTGCCCCCGGGACTCCTGTTAAGGCGGAGGCGTGCTGGGGATCAACCATAGGAAACCGACCTGGGACATAGGTGGTCGCAGGGTCCTTTGGTGCCTGGGTTCGGAGCCCGAGGTCTTCTGTGCCTCGGGGTTAGGCCCGAGGTCTTTTGTGCCTCGGGGTTAGGCCCGAGGTCTTTAGTGCCTCGGGGTTAGGCCCGAGGTCTTTCGTGCTCCGGAATACATCTTTTAAAACAAACTATCAATTTTATTCAAGAAGCAATAATTCGGAACGGTTGCTCAGATCGAGCTACAAGAGAAGATTATTTTTACAGTACTATTCCCCTGTAGCTAGATGCTATTGATAATACTTTCGGAGGTGTTGCACGTTCCAAGGATGGGTGAGATCATGACCGTCCATACTTCGCAGCCAGTAGGTTCCAGGCCGATTAATCTGAGTCACTATATACGGCCCTTCCCAGTTTGCGCCCAACTTCCCATGGCTTGGGATCCGGGTTGACTGGTTTACTGCCTTAAGGACGAGGTCCCCGATCTGAAAGCTACGGTGCTTCACCTTGCTATTGTAATACCGTGAGACCCTTTGCTTGTAAGCTGCCACCTTGAGATAAGCTTGGTCTCTTTTCTCCTCGACCAGGTCTAGTTCCGTCCTGAGGGCCTCTCCATTATCTGGGTCATTGAAGGTGGCCACCCGGTACGTGGGTAGCCCGAGCTCCGTGGGGACTACTGCCTCGAAACCATAAGTCAAGGAAAAGGGGGTTTCGCCCGTTGCCGCCCGGGGTGTGGTACGGTAGGCCCACAGAAGGGCTGGGAGTTCGTCGGCCCACAGGCCTTTAGCACCTTCGAGCCTCGTCTTAATCGACTGCAAAATCGTACGGTTGGTTACTTCGGCCTGACCATTAGCTTGTGGGTGCTCAGGAGAAGAGTAGTGGTTCAATATTCCATAGTCCGAGCAGAACTGTCTAAAGACGGGTGTATCAAACTGTCTTCCATTGTCGCTAATCAGGACTCGCGGAATACCGAACCTGCTAAGGATATTTCTCTCCACAAAATGTTCCATCTTCCTCTCGGTTATTGTTGCCAGGGGCTCGGCCTCCGCCCACTTTGTAAAGTAGTCAACGGCTATCACAGCAAACTTGACCTGCCCCTTCCCCGTTGGCAAGGGACCAACAATGTCGATTCCCCATTGGGCGAATGGCCAAGGGCTTTGGACCGGTGTCTGAAGTTCTCCTGGTTGGTTTATCATGGGAGAGTACCGTTGGCACTTGTCACACCTTCGAACGTACTCCTGCGAATCCCGGGCCATGGTTGGCCAGTAGTACCCCTGTAGTAGGGCCTTTCTTGAGAGTGTCCGACTCCCTACGTGGTTCCCGCACACGCCTTCGTGAATTTCGTACAGTATTGCTTGAACTTGCGTAGGATGGACACAACGAAGGTACGGGATGGTGAACCCCCTTTTATAAAGGACACCGTCTAGGACATGATATCGTGCTGCTCGGTACTTGACCCGTCTTGCTTCCTCTTTCTCGTCCGGTAGCCTTCCTGTTGCCAAGAAAGTCATGATCGGATCCATCCAGCTGGGTCCCAGAGTGACCGGGTCGACCTCCATGCCTTCTGAGTTGATCACACTTGGCTCGGGTAGGAATTGTATCCTTATCCCGGGCAAGTCTGACTCAGCCGACGATGCGAGGCGGGCGAGCCGGTCAGCCCTGATGTTCTCTTCTCTGGGTATTCGAGTGATGGAAAAGCCTTGGAGTTGTTTGGATGCTGTTCGAACGAGAGCTAAGTAGGCCATCATGCTATCTTCCCGTGCTTCGTATTCTTGGTTTACCTGATTGACCACTAGTTGGGAGTCGCTGTAGCTTTCGACCTGTTGTGCACTCATTGAAACAGCTAATTGTAGCCCGACCAGGAGGGCTTCGTACTCGGCCTCGTTGTTGGAGGCACGAAACCCGAATCTCAAAGCATATTCGAGCTGGACGCTATCGGGGGTGGTCAGGATAATTCCGGCCCCACTGCCCTGCCGATTGGAAGAGCCATCGACATGCAGTATCCATGTGGGGATGCCGGCGAGCAATCCGAGCGGTAAGGCCGGAGGCTCGAGTTCTTCTATCGGGTCTTCCGGATACGTAAACTCGACCAAGAAATCTGCGACGGCTTGTCCCTTGATGGCCGTCCGTGGTCTGTAAGTTACCTCAAACTCCTCCAGTTCCAAAGCCCACTTGACGAGCCTTCCGGATGTGTCCGGTCGAGAGAGGATTCTGCGGAGGGGTTGGTCTGTCAGTACTACGATGGCATGGGCCTGGAAGTACGGGCGGAGCCTTCGGGCCGATGTAACGAGGGCGAAGGCCAGTTTCTCGATGCGGGAGTACCGGCCTTCCGCGCCTTGCAGTGCTCGGCTGGTGTAATACACTGGGAACTGTATCCCGTGCTCTTCCCGAACAAGTGCTGAGCTGACTGCCGATGGCGACACCGCCAAGTACAGGAACAGTTCTTCTCCGGCTGTAGGTGTCGACAATAGAGGTGGAGAGGCCAGGTATCTCTTGAGTTCCTAGAACGCCTCCTCGCACTCCTCCGACCATTGAAAAGCTTTACGGAGAATTTTGAAGAACGGTAGGCACCGATCAGTTGCTCTGGACACGAATCTATTTAGCGCAGCCACCCGTCCAGCTAAGCTCTGAACTTCTTTTGTTGACTTAGGCGATCGCATATTGATGATGGCTTGAATTTTGTCGGGGTTTGCTTCGATCCCCCGTCTGCTGACTAGATGGCCGAGGAACTTCCCGGACGAGACCCCAAAGGTGCATTTGGCCGGGTTCAACCTCATTCTGAACTTTCTCAAAATGCTGAAGGCCCCGGTCAGATGCTCAAGGTGGTCGGTCTTCTCCCGGCTCTTGACCAGGAGATCGTCCACGTATACCTCCATGGACTTTTCGATAAGGTCTCTGAACATAAAATTGACCAGGCGTTGATACGTAGCCCCAGCATTCTTGAGGCCGAAGGGCATAACTTTGTAACATTACGTGCCTTGGTCGGTGATGAACGCCGTCTTCTCTTCATCCCCGGGGTACATGCTGATCTGATTGTACCCGGAGTAGGCGTCCATGAACGAGAGGAGTGAGTGGCCTGCCGTTTAATCGACGAGGAGGTCTATCCTGGGCAGTGGATAACAGTCCTTGGGGCAGGCCTTGTTGAGGTCGGTGAAGTCCACACACATCCTCCATTTACCATTGCTCTTCTTGACCAGAACGACATTGGCCAGCCAGTCGGGGTAATAGACCTCCCGAATGGAGCTAGCCTTTTGGAGCTTCTCGACCTCCTCACTTACAGCCTTTTGTCTTTCGGGGGCCATACCCCTTCGCTTCTGCTTTACCGGACGGCAGTCTGGGCTGACATTGAGACGATGGGACATTATCCGGGGATCAATCCCGGGCATGTCCTCATGACTCCAAGCAAAGACATCCTGGTTTCGCTTCAGGAACTGGACCAATTCTTCTTTCAAGGCGGGCTCCAGCAACGCGCCTACGCTGATCGTCCGATCCGGGTGTTCCGGATCCAGCACAACTTGCTCCAATTCTTCCATAGGCCCTATCATGTCCCTCGGGTCCCGGGGATCCATCTCTTGGACATTCAGAGTCTCGGTGACTGCTCCCCGTCGCAACGAGCTAACATAACAACTCCGAGCCGTGGTCTGGTCTCCTCGCAAGCGTCCCGGTCCCTGAGGAGTCGGGAATTTTACGGTTAGGCTGTACGTGGAGACAACCGCTCGTGCTCTGTTGAGGGTCGGCCTCCCAAGGATGACGTTGTAGGCCGACGGGGCATCCACTATCACGAAATTGGTGAGCAAGGAAACCTGTTGTGGATAGGTCCCCATGAGTACTGGGAGTTCGATCGTGCCGAGCGGTTGAGTGCTAGAGTCATTGAATCCGACCAGGGGAGTAGCAACTGGCCGGAGTCGATCTCGATCGATCCCGAGTTGGTCGAATGCCGCTGCGAACATTATATCCGACGAGCTGCCCGTGTCAACCAGTACCCTTTGGACCATGTAGTTTGCTATAGACAGTGTCACTACCAACGGGTCGTCGTGGGGGCAGTGGAGGCCCTGTACATCATCGGATGAGAATGTCAGAACGTCAGTTGGTGAGGGGCCGGTGGATTGGACCTGCCATACATCCGCTCGGGATGCTCGGGCATGCCTCTTCCGTGCCGACTGTGAATCACCTCCGCCAGATGTTCCTCCGGAGATTACGTTGATGTGGCCGAGCGGTGGAGGGGGCTGACCGGGAGCTCGGGCATCCTGTCGGGGTCGCCTGTCTGCTGTGACAAACTCGGCAAGATGGCCCTGCTCGATCAGCTTTTCGATTGCTATTTTCAACTTGAAGCAATCCTCCGTTTCATGGCCATGGTCCTTGTGATAACGGCAGAATTTCTCCCGATTCCTCTTGCCGGGAGGGGCTCTGAGCTTGGTAGGCTGCGGAAGCAGCCTCTGCGCCTCTGCGGCGGCCATCACCTCATGTATGGGTCGGGAAAGAGGTGTAAAAGCTGTTGGGGGCTGACCCCTAGCCTCTCTTTGGTCTTGCTTTGGCTTCTTTCCCGGACCTTTCTCAAATCCCTCGCGTTTGCGCTTTGCCTTTGGGGACTCGTCTCCCGTCTGGCTGGCGCGCTTTGCCTTCAGGAATTCTTCGGTGTCTATGTACTTCCCTACTCTTTCCGAGAGTTCCACCAGGGTTGCCGGTCGATTGCGATGAAAGGACGTGGCCACCTTGGTGTGCTGAACTCCCGAGCAGAAAGCCATGATAGCGGCGGTCTCATTGAGGTTGCGAATCAAAAGCCTCTGCTGGTTGAAACGATCTACGTACTCCCTTAAAGATTCCCCCCTTTGCTGCTTGACAGCTAGCAGCTGGGTGTCTGGCTGCGACCGGTCCAGCATCCCGACAAACTGACTGATGAAGAGTTTGCCGAGGGTCTTGAAATCGTCAACCGTCCGCGGTTTCAGAGCATGGAACCATTGCGCGGCTGATCCCTTTAAAGTACTGGGGAATGCCAGGCATAGCAACTCGTCCGTGGTAGTGACCAGTGCCATCTGCGCCTTATAGGTGCGGATGTGGTCCACTGGACTCCCCTTGCCGTCGTATGAGCTGAGATGAGGGGGTTTGAACTTTCGCGGAATCGGGAACTGTGTCACCCGGGCAGTGTAGGGTGACTCCGTTTCTGTATTAGTGAGGTCGTGGCCGGACTTGCGGTTCAGCCTCTCAATCTGCTGTTGCAGCTCCTCGACCTGGGCCTTGACATCAGTACGCCCGATCCTTCTCTCTGCACCTGAGTAGTAAGTTGGATCGGACGATGATGCCTCGTCCTCGTCCTCGAAGCGCGTCGATCTTGGGGATAGCACTCGGCTACGAGTCCGGGATAGCCTGTGCCTGAGATCATCCCGGCTTAGGGCGGGCGGATCGTCGACCGGTTCCCTGACATTTCGTCCGGATGTTTCTCCCCTTGCAGCTCGCCGCCGTTCGATGAGGATCCGGGCATCCTCTACTCGTCGCGCTCGGCGAGGGACATACCGAGGTCCTTCCTGTGGGCGCTTGGCAGGCTGGCTACGCTCTCCCTCTGCCCGGCTTTCCCGGTTTAGTTGGGACCCTGGAGCGGACCTAGTCTTTCCGCGCGTCCGGGCAGGCTTCTTGCTGGGAGCGCTCCTTTCGGGCCTCTGACTGGGAGCGCTCTTTTCAGGCCGCTTCTCCGACGAAGGGCTTTTCTCGTAGTCCTCGACCACTTTTTCATTCTGGGCTATGAGCGCATCTATTTGCTGTTGTGTCCGGAGTTGGCCTTCCAAGAGCCGCTCCAGCGCTACTGCGACCTGGTCGGAGGTCATGGACGTCGCCCGCGTCTCGATCTGTAGGTCCTCCTGACCGGTTGAATCGGCGGTCTTCTTGCCCTTCTTCTTTGGCATGTTGATCAGTCAAAGATTTTTGTTAACAAGGAAATCGTGTCGTTTCCCACAGACGGCGCCAAACTGATGATGCCGAAAAATGGTGAGAGCAATTTTAAGAAGAAAACGAGATCACAGAAGGTTTGTGTGTGGTTCGGCCCCGTTAATGAGGTGACCTACGTCCACGGTTGCGTCTATGCGCGTTCACTAGCAGATCACCGGCGGCCTGATGAGCCAACAAAGTGGGGCGGCACTACCAGTAATACCAGCCGGGTGTATGCGTGTATGTTGGTGATTTCTCTAAGGTGTATTTGCTTAGAGAGTTGATACTCGGATCCCCTTTGAGAGGGTAGGTGGGCTCTTTTATAAGTGTAAGAGTCCACCCTTACATGGTAAGTTTTACGAGATTAGGAAGCCTAATCTAATCACAATAGATTTGCCCAATATTTGGTGAGTTTCCTAAGTAATTAAGGAAAACACTGATTCTCTTGATAGAGCGACAGCTGTGTAACGAATTGAGGGGAAACGTGATTGATGCCGTGATCCTCAGGGCCTTACTGCGACTGCCCGAGTATCTCGGTCGGCAACTGCAGCATCCCTCGGGAGCGTGGGCTCCATGCCTCAAATCCGGCTTCCCCGGGTCATTAGCTGAACACGTGGCGGTTAGGCAATTACAAGATATTTCTGGACATATCATTGCTTTCAAAAGAAAATACTTAAAATCTCTCTCAACCTCTCCCTCCCCCATTTTCCCTCTCTTTAATCTCGTTCCATTTCTCAGATTTTTTTTTTCTTTTACTTATGTTGGAATGGTATTTCTTTTTAAAATGTTTCCAAATGTGAAAATACACGTGTGTGTGTGTGTGTGTGTGTGCATGTTTAGAATATTTTGCCTCTGTCTCTCTCCCTATCTCTCCCTATATCTCTCTCCCCCAATCTCTCCCTCTCTCTATTATCTCTTTTACCTCTCGTTTTGCTATGTTTCGAACGTATGAAGTTCCGGTTGGTTTACGCACACAATATACATCTTTTCAGACTTGTGTATGTATGTTTTGGATGTCAAATTCAAGGATTTGACGGAAATAGGCACTCAAGTGAAATGCTGTCAAAGCTGCCATAGTTGCTGTCAAAAAAAAAACTGCTACTGTCATGGCAGTTTTCTGCCCAATCGGTGCAGATTTGAGAAAATTGCCATTAGACAAAACTTGTGCAGAATCACGTTTTACATGGACCTTCGCGGACAAAATGTAAAAATTCCAAAGATATAGTTACTTACGGACGTTTCAAAATTCAGCAACTATTCAAAAATGAGCTTTTGTCAAATTTATTGTATTTTTTTCTTTTTCATGAACTAGTGCTTGTCCGAATAGTCTTTTAATTAAATTTTCTCATGCTTACATCTTTGTTGGACCCATTAACTTGTAAACCCTTTTTAGCTTATATGTTAGGGAGTCATACTTGTGGGAATCCCCGTGGGATTCCAATGTCGCTTCCGCATTTGTGTTTGGGCTTTAAGTCTTTTCACTCTGTCTTTTCTCTCTCCTCGCACTTCGGTTTTTGGGGCGTGACAAATATAAACCACTTTGTAAAATTTTCATGGCAGTTACTCGAGATGAAAAATGTCCTCCACAAAAGGACGAATGACACATGAAGAGTACATATTCGATTTCTTGATTAGGAACACATTTGCTAATTACCTGATCAGCACAATATTTAAACAGATATGGGTCATCAAAGTAGAAATGCCTAGCAATAGCTAGGAATCTCTTTTTATCAGATGACGACCAATTACTTGGTATTTTTCCAGTTACTAAATAATTAACAAGATCAGCATACCATGGTAGGGAAGTCATAGAAAATAACTGTTCATCAGGAAAATAGTCTTCAATAGGTAGGGGTTCACTAGTATTGTTCTCAAAAGTGAGACAGGAACACATTTTCTACTCCTTTTTTGACTTTAATTATTAAATAAAATTCCTGTAGTAGGAGTATCCACCTAATAAGCCTAGGCTTAGTGTCTTTCTTTGAAAGAAGATATTTCAGAGCTGAGTGGTCCGTAAAACAGACAATAGAGGAACCAATCAAGTATTGCCTAAATTTATTAAGGGCGAATACCACAGCTAGCAATTCTTTTTCAGTAGTTGAGTAGTTTATTTGAGCGCTATCCAGAGTTCTACTAGCGTAGTATATAATTGATGTCTTTTTATCCTTTCTCTGCCCTAGGACAGCTCCAATGACAAAGTTGCTAGCATCACACATTAATTCAAATGGTAAGTTCTAATCAGGAGATTGCATAATAGGTGCAGTAGTGAGATGCTCTTTTACTTTCTCAAGGAATTTTGACGTTCTTTAGTCCATTCAAAAGGTGTGTCTTTGGACAATAATTGACATAAAGGTCTAGAAATAGTACTGAAATTTTTTATGAATTGGCGATAAAAACCTGCATGTCCTAAGAATGAATGGATGTCTTTTACAGTTTTGGGAATAAGTAAATTAGCTATAAGATCTATTTTGGCTTTGTCTACCTATATCCCATTTTCAGAAATAATGTGTCCTAAGACAATACCTTTAGTGACCATAAAATGACATTTTTTTCAATTTAAAAACTAAACTTTTTTCTTCACATCTTTGGAGAACTTTCTGAAGATTGCTAAGATAATCATCATAGGTTTTGCCAAAAATTAAGAAATCATCCATAAACACTTCCAAATTCTTTTCTACCATATAAATGAAAATACTTAGCATACACCTTTTTGAAAAGTCGCAGGTGTGTTGCAAAGACCAAAGGGCATTCGGCGATAGGCAAAAGTTCCAAATGGAACATGAGATTCCTAAGACTACTTTTCGCCCGCGTTACAGACATTGTGAATCCCTTGTTATACCATTCAATTTGACGAACGTACCTGCTCCTTTAGTAGATTTGATAAGCCGTGTGTTTAATCCTTGCTAGGATAAGTTTGTGATTGTGTACTGATGACTACATATGCCAAATTATCTAAGTGTGGATGTTGATTATCCGAAGTAAAAAGTTTCTTGAACATGTCGTTTCTGGTAATGGACTATCTGTGGATCCTTTTCAACATTGGGACTGTTATAGATTTGCTTTGTATCTGAGATTCATGGTTCCTTGGAACTGATAGGTTACTACCGTTGCTTTGTTGGAAACGTTTCCCCGTTTGGCAATTAACTTAGTTGACTAAAATAGAGGTGAACTTTGTTTAAGATGCTTTGGGTGAGAATGTGTTATACCAACGTTGCAAAAAAAAATTTGTTAGACTTCAGCACCTATTCTTGTGAGCATTGAGTGTGGGTTGATTGGACTATACTGTGTGAGCCCTGGGGGTAGGCTGATTGAACTATACCGTATACTTCCTGAATGTGGATTGAGCTATCCATGACTTGGGACTAGGAGACATCACATGTGAGACATTTCTGACTCAGAGAGACCTTAGTTTGGGATATGCCGTTGGGTAATTTTAACTATGACTATAAGTTTAACTTTGGGTGACCTTGAGATATGAGCAGACTATGACTTGAATTGCGTTGCCACCCGAGCTAGGCCAATGTCGTGACAAAGAAGTATGACTATGACTCAGCTTCCTTACCTATGCAAGAGTGGAAAATGTTGAGACTCGTGTGTACCCTAGTGTATTTACCAGTGCAAGAATGGAGAATAGTGAGACGTTGTGATGACTTTGAGAATGGTGGTTCAGAGACTTTTGCCCGAATTTCCTCATTTGACTTGAGTGTGTAATCAAAAGTCTTGACTTGAAGTAGTTAGCATACAGAAACTCGATGACAAGACCATTGCCTTGACATTTCGTATACTTACCAGAGACTTAGGATTAGAGGTTTGAGACCTCGAGACCGAGTGTTCGTTACTATTGCTTGCCGTAGAGATGTGCTAAAAGAAATCTGCCATTCCCATTTTGTCGTACATCCAGGAGGCACAAAAATGTACCATAATTTGCGTCGCCAGTATTGGTAGAAAGGGTTAAAGAGGTCTATTGTTGGATTTGTTTGATTTGACAGCAGGTAAAGACCGACACCAGAGAATCACAGGTTTGTTACAACCATTTTCAATTGCCTATTATAGCATTTCTAGGAACTTTGCGTAAGGACAACACTATTTTAGACCCTTGTAGATCGTTTAGACCACATCTACACGTTTGTTACTGTTCAGAGTGACCGACATCGTAGTTTCCCATAGTGTGATTCATGTTTGGACAATCATGAGACGCCGTAGTGTATCAGTGTCGATGTGTTTAACTGTGTTACGAAGGTTGTGTTTCCTTCCTGGCAGAATATACAGTAAGTATGGGGTATTCAACTCCTTCTATTCTGATTGATTTTGGGAAAACATGTTGAGAGTAGTGTTATGACACTTAGTAGTGATTGGGAAGAAAAGTTTCTGTTGGCCGGGTTGCATCCAACATCAATTATCATATGGCACCGTTTGAGGCATTGTATGGCCGTTCGTGTCGATCTCCTTTGTGTTGCGGTGAGGTAGGTGAGACTAATCTTTATGGACCCGATATGGTTAGAGAGACGTTAGAAAAGATTAAAGTAATTAGTAAGAAGTTGATTTCAGCTCAGAGTCGTTAGAAATGGTATGCCGACCGTCATCGTCGACCACTTGAGTTTGAGGCTGGTGATCTTGTATTTCTGAAAGTTTCACCCCATCGTGGGTTGCAATGATTTGGTCAGAGTGGTAAGTTGGCACCCAGGTTTATTGGGCCATTTGAGATCCTTGAGAGGATTGGCATCGTTGCTTATCGTTTGACACTTCCGCCACAGTTATCGAGTGTTCACGATGTGTTCCAAGTTTCGATACTTCGTCGGTATAATCCCGATTCGATCCGCTCCGTAAGTCTTATCCTGATCCGTCGCATGTACTTAATTGGACTGATTTGCCTCTTAGTGAAGATGCTTTGTATGAGGAACAACCTGCTCAGATTCTTGAGAGGAAGGACCGTGTGCTATGAGGTAGAGTTATTCCGTTGGTGAGAATTCAGTGGAATCATCATGGTATTTCCGAGTCGACTTGGGAGGATGAGGGTGAAGTGAGGAAGAATTATCCTCATCTTTTTCCTGAGTAGTGTAAGCTTCTTTAAATGCTATGTGTTTTGCTGTGCTTTTTCCCTTGTTGTTGTTAAGGTTGAGCAAGTCGTTGCTCCTTTTGCGTGATCGCCGTTTCGGATTCCGGGACGGAATCCTTTTAAGGGGGGTAGACTGTAATGTTTCAGAATTTTTTTAATTAAGGGTAGTGGGGTAATTTTGCCTTTCCTGTTGTGGACCCTTATTTTATTTGACTGTATTTTTAATTCCAGAGCATGACTAAATTATTTTATTGTATCTTTCATATGCTTATAAATTTATTTCTGTGCCTGTCGATGTGTTTATTTAATTTTGGGGTTACACTGTTGGGTCAGACTGTCCGTGGGAACACCAAACATTTTATTTTTGGAGCATTCAAGAGAGTGGGTCCCACCCCACTCCCCTATATGGCTGGCCAACCCCTCCTCCCATTCATTCATGTTAGTTTTTTTTTTCTTCTCCTTCTTTCTTCTTCTTCTCCTTCCAAGAGCCAAAAACCTTCTAAGATCTTCATCCCTCTTCCATCTCTAACTTCAAGATTTCAAGGGATTGTCAATAACTTCATTATCTAGCATCTCTAATCATCCTAGACTTGGAATCATCATTTGGTAAGCTTTCTAGAAAACCCCCAAATTCTAGGGTTTCACTAAATTTCAAAATTTTGGGATTTGATTGAACTTCTCTACTCTTTTATAGCTTCCTTGGAGTATATAAAGTCTCTCTTTCATATCCTAACCATTTCTATGGAGGATTTCTTATGTGTGTAAGTTTTCCCAATCTCTAACAACCTAGGGTTTGTTAGTTTCATGATTTCTATCCTAACCTTGGGTTGTTCTTGATTAGTGGTGCATACTTGAAGCATCCTTCAAGATCCTAGCACAAGCATTGAAGTTATTTTGGTTGTGCTTAGCTCTCTTGAGTTGCCATTGATCTTTTGGAAGCTAAGCATTGAGGTAGATTTACATTGTGCAATTATATATGTTATACTTGTCTAAGATGCCTTGAGTTCACTTTTATGCTAGGAGAGAACTTAGACATATGTATTAGGACATTCTCACAAAGTTATAATGTTAGGGACTTTTGCCTAAATGTGAATTATATGCTTTGGTTGTACTAGTTGAAAATTTTGGGGTGTTAAATGTAATTAAAATGATGTTATGAGAATAATTTAGACACATGCATTAGGTTTTTACCAAATTTGTAAATTTAGGGTTATATGCCTAATTGTGAATTTACATGTTTTGGTTGTTCTATAGTTGATTATGTGATGCTAGAGGTGCCTAGGATGCTCCCTTTATGTGTAAAAGCATGCTAGGACGTTAGTATAGAAATCCTTATTAGGAATGTTAAATTATGAAATTTAATTACATTCTTTGAAGTTCTTGATATCATGTCTAATGGACTAAATTATTGCTTAGTCTATTGTAGTGGATCATCTTTAATGCCATTGTTAACATCATATGCATTGAGGCCTAATCGGTAAACATTCATGTATCACGACATAAAAGTTTTATTTGGAAAAGAGATAAAAACCCCATGTGTGGGAATTTGATTTAAGAAATCCGAACATGGGTTGTGATGCGAGACAGGAGAATGACCCTTAGAAACATTCAAACTCCAAACTATATTCGGGTAGCTCCCGGAAGTTGGTATTCTACACTCCATGCGTGGGTGGCTCATGGTCCAGTAACGAGAGAGATGTGCATTTGTCACGCATAGCCTTGCGGCTTTAAACATTTCATTGTATCCATGGTGGAGATTCATTGCACCTCATTTCATTTTAGTCATGGATAGCATATAGATTTGTTACAATGTTTTCTACGAGCCGTCGTTCTCATAAAAATGACAAAACATTTTTCAGGTAAGCTTGATAAGGGTAAAAGGGCATATGTGACCCGACGCGTGAACTATGAGGCATTTTGTTCTATTTTGAGGACTCATGCTTAGTTATGTATATAAATAGCTCTCTTGTTGATTCAGTCACTTTGGAAGATTGTAAATGTTTAATGCTTTGAAACTTAGAGTATTAAGGTTTTACCAAAAACTTCGTGAGCTTAGGCTCTTATCTCTTGTATTTGAGAAGCTTCTTTGATTTTAATGGAACAAGTGTTAGCCCTTGCTTTCATAGTTATTTCTTTTAATTGTTAAACTCACTTTATGATGATGTATTTACTTTCCGAGGTCGTTGAACCTCTTTAAGTTCTTGTCTTTTTGATTTACATGTCCATTGTTTGTTTTTTTTTCTCTTTTGTTTGAATTCTTGCCGGATTGGTTTGGGTGGTTGCTTTTATGAGAGTTCAATTGTTGTAGTTTAGTTCATTTTATAGTTGGGTCCTTGCTGGATCAAACCCCTCTTTTAATTCCAACAAGGTTTCAAACATTCAAACGCTCTAAATCTCTCCCATTCTCTTTCTCTCCTCTACCCACTTTGATCTCCTTCCCTTTCTCAAATATTCTTTCCTTTTACTTATGTTGGAATTATGTATATATATGTTTTTAAAAGGTTTTCGAATGTGAAAATACACATGTGCGTGTACTTAGAATACATTCCCTATATCTCTCTCCCCATCTCTCCCTATCTCTCTCTCCCTATCTCTCCCTCTCCCCTTTTTCCTCTCTTTATCTCTTTCACTTCTCGTTTTTAATAAATTTCGAGTACATGAAGTTCCGTTTGGTCTAGACACATGTCGTATGTTGTTTAGGACTTGTTTAGTCTTGTACCAAGGTTTAAACTTGAGGATTTGGTATAATTGGGAACATGTTGAAATGCTATCAAATTTGCTGTCAAAGAAAAACTGCTTCTGGTTTTTTTTGTTTTCTGCCCAAATAGTGCAGAATTGGAAAAAATGTTATTAGACAAAAGTTGTGCAGAATTAAATTTTACATGGACCATCGTGGACAGAATGTGAAAATTTCAAAGATATAGTTACTTACGGGTGTTTTAAAATTCAGCAACTATTAAAAATGACCTTTTATCAAATTCATTGTAATTTTTCCTTTTCTCCTTGATATAGTGCTTGCCCGGAAAGTCTTTTAATGTGATTTTCAAATGCTTTCATCTTTGATGAACTCGTTAACATGTAAGTCCATTTTGGGTTTATGTATTAGTAAGTTATCCTTGTAGGAAACCCCGTGGGTTTCCAAAGTCGCTTCCGCATTGTGATTGGATTTTAATTCTTTTCTCTCTATCTTTTTCTCTTTCCTCGCGCTTCAGTTTTCGGGGCGTGACAGATTGGTATCAGAGCTAACCGGGTTTGAATACCTAGGGGCTATGGGTGTTTACTTCGGGCTTGTTTCGTTTCCGTCCATGCTTAAGTTTGTTTATTGCTTTCCATTTACTGCATTGAAGTTTTTTGTTGAGATGATGCGATGCCGCGTGGGCATGCGTAGAGGTTGAATTCCTTCAGAATCTACATGGTTACATGTTCAAGGTGTTTACATGTTTTACATTCAACATAGTATCTGCTTACATGTTAAATGTTTACATACTCCATGGGATGACATTAGTCCTCCTATGAGTTGCTTAATGTGGTTAATAGTCATTCGATTCCTCATTCAATGCTAATTGTTTTAACTATGCCGCCGTTTACTTTACATAGTGAGGTGTTGCATGAGCATTTTTTTTATTGAGTGAAAGTCTTCGAAACTTTTGTGCTTTCATGCCCAATTTACATGTTTCATATCTTACGTGTTATGTGAGTTCATATGAAGCCTACGTGCTCTATTTATTGTCTTGTGCATTTTGTTTGGCCATGATATGAAGGGTACGTATTTCATGCAAGGCGAGTATAATGCTAGCATGCTTAATGTTGAATACCTTCGAGGCTAGGTATGTATATGCTAAGTGCTTATTACATGTTCCATAGCCGATGTGCTAAGTGTTTATATAATCTTTCAATTATTTTAGTATGTATTGATGCATGTTGAGTAATGCAATTCCTTATCATTGATGAGCATGCTTCTATGTGAATTTGATGTTTAAGTTAATGTTCACACGTGATATGTGTACATGTTCTACATGCGATGAACTAATCGGTTCCAACATTTATATCTGTTTAGGGTACATGCCAAGTACATTAATGTTTGACGTGCCCTACAGTTATGTTATAACCGTGCATATTCTCAGTGCTATGTGTTCTCATGGGTCATGATAGGCATTGATTAGTATGAATCATGATATAAATTGCTTAAGGTTGCTAGTAATCTATATTGATGTTGATTGCCTTTCCTGTATTATCCTTGCCGTTTATGTTAAGTATCGAGTTGATTACAAAGCAATATGGTATCATCGTTCGCAGATGTAAATGGAATTATGAAGGAAAACGTTATATGTTATATATGAACATTATTAAGGTTGTGAGCTATGTGATCTCATGCTAAGTACACATATCCCCCAATTGAGGTGTGAATTTATGTTTAACCTATATCGATTCGTGCCCGGTTCACGTGGAATTATGGCTTGAGCACGTATTCATAATTTAGAGTACCTTGGTACTGTTTGAGAAACCTCTTTGAGTAGACGCTGCAACCTTTCAGTCAGATTTAAGTAGGGGTTAGTGTTGACTACACTGACTTTGGAGAGTATGTTATGGGACACCCTCAGTCGATTGTTTCGTGAGTAGTATTTTCCATTCGTATTTCGTCGAGCTAAGAGGATTTAATTTCTGAAATCTTCATTAGGGAGCTGTGACAGTTCCTGAGTATGAGGCTAGTTTCATTTCCGATATAACATTGGACAATAGAAGGAAGGTAAGAACTTTTGAGAATGGACTTCGTCCAGGCCTACGCACCAACGCGGTTGGATTTGAGTTGAAAGTACTTAGTAAAGTGGTTCAGAAAATATTAATATTTGGGTATTTGAGTCCGGATAAAAGAGTTAGAGAACTTCGTGCACCGACTAAGAACAGTCAGTTGGACCACCCCCAGTTCGTCCACCTTTTCAGCAGACTTGTAGGCCACCTTTGTTGCCACCACAGCCAACTCCTTCAACTCAGATTTTTTTTGCCAAGCGTCCCTAGGGGGACAATAAGGGTAGCTTAATCTTTTTCTCGCCGCACCTTCCGTGGGGTAATACTGATGCTTCTGTGATCCGAGGTAAGTTGTTCGTGTTTAGTCCCAGTGCCACTATGCCTGTAGATATCGGCACATCGTATCCCTTTAGATACCACCTTGTGTATCATCAACGAGTTGAGGAATGAGTCATTTGGTTTCTACATCGTTAGTTGTTAATAGATACTTCCGTTGGAGGCTTGGTTCCCTTAAATCGAATGTGTCGTGGCCGCGAGCTGTGATAGATGACCAGCACACCATCTTTGATTTATGATTGTGAGTGTGGACTAGTGAGTACTTGCCAAGCACTTGTGACTTGTTTCGAGAGGAAGGTAGCTTTTGCATTACCATTCGGGAATCTTAGTTGTTTCATGGGTGATTGTATAGAGACTCCGATATATCCGCTTCACAGTTTGCGAAATGGTAAAAGTCGTATTGACTCCTTAAATAGCTTGTTTTGTTTTCCGATGAGAATGAACCAAATTTGATTGATTTCTCTTCCGTTGTGGGTTAGTACACTAACGTGTTTCCTGAGAATTTGCATGACTTGTCGCCTATCCGTGAGAATTGAGCTGTGTCAGACAAATACCCAGTACTTCATCTATTTTGATGCCGCCGTATTATATGACATCCGCAAGGTTGAAAGAGTTAAAGACTCGGTTGGAGAACTTACAGGTTAGCAATTTCATTTGTCTTAATAAATCTCCGTGGAGAGTACCCATTTCCTTGTGCCAAGAAGATAGATGGTTCGCTTAAGTTGAGTATTGCTTATAACATTGAATCTTGCGACTATAAGAATTAGTAGAACCTTTTGACCAACTTCATGGTTCAACGCATTTAGTTTTAAAGATTGATTTGAAATAGAGTTATCACCAGTTGCGCACTAGGGAACGTGAGATTCCTAAGACTACTTTTCGCCCGCGTTACGGACATTGTGAATTCCTTGTTATACCATTCAATTTGACGAACGCACCTGCTGCATTAGTAGATTTGATAATCCGTGTGTTTAATCCTTTCTAGGATAAGTTTGTGATTGTGTACTGATGACTACATATGCCAAATTATCTAAGTGTTGATGTTGATTATCCGAAGTAAAAAGTTTCTTGAACATGTCGTTTCTGGTAATGGACTATCTGTGGATCCTTTTCAACATTGGGATCGTTATAGATTTGCTTTGTATCTAAGATTCATGGTTCCTTGGAACTGATAGGTTACTACCGTTGCTTTGTTGGAAACGTTTCCCCATTTGGCAATTAACTTAGTTGACTAAAATAGAGGTGAACTTTGTTTGAGATGCTTTGGGTGAGAATGTGTTATACCAACGTTGCAAAAAAAAAAATTTGTTAGACTTCAGCACCTATTCTTGTGAGCATTGAGTGTGGGTTGATTGGACTATACTGTGTGAGCCCTAGGGGTAGGCTGATTGAACTATACCGTATACTTCTTGAATGTGGATTGAGCTATCCATGACTTGGGACTAGGAGACATCACATGTGAGACATTTCTGACTCAGAGAGACCTTAGTTTGGGATACGCCGTTGGGTAATTTTAACTATGACTATAAGTTTAACTTTGGGTGACCTTGAGATATGAGCAGACTATGACTTGAATTGCGTTGCCACCCGAGCTAGGCCAATGTCTTGACAAAGAAGTATGACTATGACTCAGCTTCCTTACCTATGCAATACTGGAAAATGTTGAGACTCGTGTGTACCCTAGTGTAATTACCAGTGCAAGAATGGAGAATACTGAGACGTTGTGATGACTTTGAGAATGGTGGTTCAGAGACTTTTGCCTGAATTTCCTCATTTGACTTGAGTGTGTAATCAAAAGTCTTGACTAGAAGTAGTTAGCATACAGAAACTCGATGACAAGACCATTGCCTTGACATTCCGTATACTTACCAGAGACTTAGGACAAGGATGGACTTTTGGTGACATTAGAGGTTTGAGACCTCGAGACCGAGTGTTCGTTACTTTTGCTTGCCGTGGAGATGTGCTGAAAGAAATCTGCCATTCCCATTTTGCCGTACATCCAGGAGGCACAAAAATGTACCATAATTTGCGTCGACAGTATTGGTAGAAAGGGTTAAAGAGGTCTATTGTTGGATTTGTTTGATTTGCCAGCAGGTAAAGACCGACACCAGAGAATCATAGGTTTGTTACAACCATTTTCAATTGCCTATTACAGCATTTCTAGGAACTTTGCTTAAGGACAACACTATTTTAGACCCTTGTATATTGTTTAGACCACATCTACATGTTCGTTACCGTTCAGAGTGACCGACATCGTAGTTTCCCATAGTATGATTCATGTCTGTACGATCATGAGACGCCGTAGTGTATCAGTGTCAATGTGTTTAACTGTGATACGAAGGTTGTGTTTCCTTCCTGGCAGAATATACAGTAAGTATGGGGTATTCAACTCCTTCTATTCTGATTGATTTTGGGAAAACATGTTGAGAGTGGTGTTATGACACTTAGTAGTGATTGGGAAGAAAAGTTTCTATTGGACGGGTTGCATCCAACATCAATTATCATATGGCACCGTTTGAGGCATTGTATGGTCGTTCATGTCGATCTCCTTTGTGTTGCGGTGAGGTAGGTGAGACTAATCTTCATGGACCCGATATGGTTAGAGAGACATCAGAAAAGATTAAAGTAATTAGTAAGAAGTTAATTTCAGCTCAGAGTCCTTAGAAATCGTATGCCGACCGTCATCGTCGACCACTTGAGTTTGAGGCTGGTGATCTTGTATTTCTGAAAGTTTCACCCCATCGTGGGTTGCAATGATTTGGTCAGAGTGGTAAGTTGGCACCCAGGTTTATTGGGCCATTTGAGATCCTTGAGAGGATTGGCATCGTTGCTTATCGTTTGACACTTCCGCCACAGTTATCGAGTGTTCACGATGTGTTCCATGTTTCGATACTTCGTCGGTATAATCCCAATCCGATCCGCTCCGTAAGTCTTATCCTGATCCGTCGCATGTACTTAATTGGACTGATTTGCCTCTTAGTGAAGATGCTTTGTATGAGGAACAACCTGCTCAGATTCTTGAGAGGAAGGACCGTGTGCTACGAGGTAGAGTTATTCCGTTGGTGAGAATTCAGTGGAATCATCATGGTATTTCCGAGTCGACTTGGGAGGATGAGGGTGAAGTAAGGAAGAATTATCCTCATCTTTTTCCTGAGTAGTGTAAGCTTCTTTAAATGCTATGTGTTTTGCTGTGCTTTTTCCCTTGTTGTTGTTAAGGTTGAGCAAGTCATTGCTCCCTTTGCGTGATCGCCGTTTCGGATTACAGGACGGAATCCTTTTAAGGGGGTAGACTGTAATGTTTCAGAATTTTTTTAATTAAGGATAGTGGGGTAATTTTGCCTTTCCTGTTGTGGACCCTTATTTTATTTGACTGTATTTTTAATTCCGGAGCATGACTAAATTATTTTATTGTATCTTTCATATGCTTATAAATTTATTTCTGTGCCTGTCGATGTGTTTATTTAATTTTGGGGTTACACTGTTGGGTCAGACTGTCCGTGGGAACACCAAACATTTTATTTTTGGAGCATTCAAGAGAGTGGGTCCCACCCCACTCCCCTATATGGCCGGCCAACCCCTCCTCCCATTCATTCACGTTAGTTTTTTTTTCTTCTCCTTCTTTCCTTCTTCTTCTCCTTCCAAGAGCCAAAAACCTTCTAAGATCTTCATCCCTCTTCCATCTCTAACTTCAAGATTTCAAAGGATTGTCAATAACTTCATTATCTAGCATCTCTAATCATTCTAGAGCTTGGAATCATCATTTGGTAAGCTTTCTAGAAAACCCCCAAATTCTAGGGTTTCACTAAATTTCAAAATTTTGGGATTTGATTGAACTTCTCTTCTCTTTTATAGCTTCCTTGGAGTATATAGAGTCTCTCTTTTATATCCTAACCATTTCTATGGAGGATTTCTTATGTGGGTAAGTTTACCCAATCTCTAACAACCTAGGGTTTGTTAGTTTCATGATTTCTATCCTAACCTTGGGTTGTTCTTGATTAGTGGTGCATACTTGAAGCATCCTTCAAGATCCTAGCACAAGCATTGAAGTTATTTTGGTTGTGCTTAGCTCTCTTGAGTTGCCATTGATCTTTTGGAAGCTAAGCATTGAGGTAGATTTACATTGTGCAATTATATATGTTATACTTGTCTAAGATGCCTTGAGTTCACTTTTATGCTAGGAGAAAACTTAGACATATATATTAGGACATTCTCACAAAGTTATAATGTTAGGGACTTTTGCCTAAATGTGAATTATATGCTTTGGTTGTACTAGTTGAAAATTTTGGGGTGTTAAATGTAATTAAAATGATGTTATGAGAATAATTTAGACACATGCATTAGGTTTTTACCAAATTTGTAAATTTAGGGTTATATGCCTAATTGTGAATTTACATGTTTTGGTTGTTCTATAGTTGATTATGTGATGCTAGAGGTGCCTAGGATGCTCCCTTTGTGTAAAAGCATGCTAGGACGTTAGTATAGAAATCCTTATTAGGAATGTTAAATTATGAAATTTAATTACATTCTTTGAAGTTCTTGATATCATGTCTAATGGACTAAATTATTGCTTAGTCTATTGTAGTGGATCATCTTTAATGCCATTGTTAACATCATATGCATTGAGGCCTAATTGGCAAACATTCATGTATCACGACATAAATGTTTTATTTGGAAAAGAGAGAAAAACCCCATGTGTGGGAATTTGATTTAAGAAATCCGGACATGGCTTGTGATGTGAGACAGGGAGAATGACCCTTAGAAACATTCAAACTCCAAACTATATTCGGGTAGCTCCCGGAAGTTGGTATGCTACACTCCATGCGTGGGTGGCTCATGGTCCGGTAACGAGAGAGATGTGCATTTGTCACGCATAGCCTTGCGGCTTTAAACATTTCATTGTATCCATGGTGGCGATTCATTGCACCTCATTTCATTTTAGTCATGGATAGCATATAGATTTGTTACAATGTTTTCTACGAGCCGTCGTTCTCATAAAAACGACAAAACATTTTTCAGGTAAGCTTGATAAGGGCAAAAGGGCATATGTGACCCGACGCGTGAACTATGAGGCATTTTGTTCTATTTTGAGGACTCATGCTTAGTTATGTATATAAATAGCTCTCTTGTTGATTCAGTCACTTTGGAAGATTGTAAATGTTTAATGATTTGAAACTTAGAGTATTAAGGTTTTACCAAAAACTTCGTGAGCTTAGGCTCTTATCTCTTGTATTTGAGAAGCTTCTTTGATTTTAATGGGACAAGTGTTAGCCATTGCTTTCATAGTTATTTCTTTTAATTTTTAAACTCACTTTATGATGATGTATTTACTTTCCGAGGTCGTTGAACCTCTTTAAGTTCTTGTCTTTTTGATTTACATGTCCATTGTTTTTTTTCTCTTTTGTTTGAATTCTTGCCGGATTGGTTTGGGTGGTTGCTTTTATGAGAGTTCAATTGTTGTAGTTTAGTTCGTTTTATAGTTGGGTCCTTGCCGGATCAAACCCCTCTTTTAATTCCAACAAGGTTTCAAACATTCAATCTCTCTCCCTATCTCTCCCTATCTCTCTCTCCCAATCTCTCCCTCTCCCCTTTTTCCTCTCTTTATCTCTTTCACTTCTCGTTTTTAATAAATATCGAGTACATGAACTTCCGTTTGGTCTAGACACGTGTCGTATGTTGTTTAGGACTTGTTTAGTCTTGTACCAAGGTTTAAACTTGAGGATTTGGTATAATTGGGAACATGTTGAAATGCTGTCAAATTTGCTGTCAAAGAAAAACTGCTTCTGTGTTTTTTGTTTTCTGCCCAAATGGTGCAGAATTGGAAAAAATGTCATTAGACGAAAGTTGTGCAGAATTAACTTTTACATAGACCTATGTGAACAGAATGTGAAAATTTTAAAGATATAGTTACTTACGGGTGTTTTAAAATTCAGCAACTGTCAAAAATGACCTTTTATCAAATTCATTGTAATTTTTCCTTTTCTCCTTGATATAGTGCTTGCCCGGAAAGTCTTTTAATGTGATTTTCAAATGCTTTCATCTTTGATGAACTCGTTAACATGTAAGTCCATTTTGGGTTTATGTATTAGTAAGTCATCCTTGTAGGAAACCCCGTGGGTTTCCAAAGTCGCTTCCGCATTGTGATTGGATTTTAATTCTTTTCTCTCTATCTTTTTCTCTTTCCTCGCGCTTCAGTTTCTGGGGCGTGACAGATACGAGTGGGAATTAGTTCTCCTTTTGAATTTGAAACAACTGTAATTCCTACTTTCTTTGGCACAACTTGTGTTGGACTTATCCATCAACTGGCAAAAATTGAATATATAATGCCCATGTCGAGTAGCTTGAGAACTTCCTTCTTAACTACTTCCTGCATAATAGGATTAAGTCTTCTTTGCATTTCTCTTGAGGTTTTAGCATTATCTTCAAGATTTATTTTGTGAGTACATATTCAAGTGCTCATTCCTTTTAAATCAGCTATACTCCAACCAATTGCACTTTTATGCTTCTGAAGCATACTAATGAGTTTATTTTCTTGATTGGAGTCTAGAAGATATGATATTATTACGGGATAAGCATTATTAATACCATGGAAAGCATATTTAAGCTCTTTAGGGAGTTCTTTTAATTCCAACTGTGGAGTTTGTAAATTAGATGGAAGTGTTAATGTAGTCTTTGGTGGTAAAGGTTCAAAATGTGTGGTCCACATTGCTTCTTGAATTATTTCTTCTATTGAATCTTCATTAAAACATACTTGACTTATAAGATGTTCTTGCAGATTATTACTATCTAGCTTCTAAATAGAGTTATTAATAACAGATTCTACTGGATCATTGTAACAAGTCAAGTTAAAATATTCTCGTGATAGAGATTCAATAGCATGAACTTCTTCAATATTCTCATCTTCTTTTTGATGTTGTGGATTAGAAAAAACTTTAATATTTAAAGTCATATTTCCAAATATTACATTCATCATACCACTGCGGATTCGAATAGTGGCATCAATGGTAGCCAAGAAGGGCATTCCAAAGATGACTGGTATTTGCACATTAGCATCTAATACTGGTTCTATATCAAGGATGACAAAATCTACAACAAAAATAAATTTGTCAATTTTGACAAGAACATCTTCCAAAATTCCTCGCGGGTATAATACCATGCGAGTAGGCTTTAGCTCACCTAATCCAAGCTGTTAATAAACAGAATAAGGAAGCAAGTTTACACTAGCTCCTAAGTCAAGGAGTGCGTGATTAATTTTGTGATTTCTAATCATACAAGATATTGTTGGTGTACCTGGGTCTTTAAATTTTGTAGGTAAACTATGTTGTACAATGGAATTAATCTCTTCTACAAAGTCAACGGAATACGCATCTTTTCTTACATTTTGCTTACGTTGGACAGTACATAAATATTTTAAATTTTTTGCACAAGTAGGTACTTGATTAATCGCATCTAAGAGAGGAATATTAATATGCACTTGTTTAGATAATTCTAAATATTCCTGATTCTTATCATTTTGGTATTTTCTTAAACGTTGTGGATAAAGAATTTGAGGAGAGTATTCAGAAGTTTCCTCTATTTCTTTTTCCACTGGTAAATCAGATGTTTCATTTTCTTGAGAAATTTGTTGTTTTTCAAAGGTTTCAACTCCAACATCATTAGCAATTTTATCTTCATCTATTTCTTCCTCAATTTCTAGCATATTATCATCCTTATTTGTATGCTCAATTTCTTCTAAAGAAGGTGAAATTTTTTGTCCAACAGCCTTACCACTTCTTAGTACAATTATAGCTTTTACTTGTTCATGTTGATTATTACCACAAGTTGAGGGATCACCTTGTGGTTGTCCCCTTGGATTAGGTTGTGGTTGGTCAGGAAAAATGCATTTTCCTTTAGAATCGTGTTGATTGTTAATCCTATCGACAGATGTTTGTAGTTTCACCATGATTTGTATTAATTGTTACATCATAGACTATAAAGGTTCCTCTTGTACTTTCTTGTGCGGAGGCATATAAACATTAGAATTTTGATGTATATTAGGATATGTATTTTGTGTTTGTTGAAATTGAGGTGGAGGAGGCAAATACAACTGATAAATTTTGAGGAGGATATTGTTGAGGTTGAAATTATAAAATACCTTCTTTAGTATACATATGATTTGGAGGATTTCTCCAGTTAGACTGGTATGAATTACCATAGGAGTTTTGGGGACCACTATAATTATTCACAACATTTATCTCTGCTGGAGCAATTTCTTAAAAATTTGAACTTTTAGGACATTCATTCGTAGGATGTCCTAACGTATGACAGTTATCACGAAGGTCTCTTTTCTTCTTAGGTGGATTATTTTTTTCTACTGTTATAGCTTCCACTTTACGTTCTAATTCTTTATATTTCAGTGCTAATTCATCTTCTGATTGTAATTGGTATAACTTTTAGCTTTTTCCGTCCTACCAATTTCTTCTGTTTCCCACTGGGAAGAATTTTCTCCAAGCCAATCAAAGTATGATTCAGCCTCATCGGCAGTTTTACTCAAAAATTCTCCTTGACACATAGTTTCAACTAATTTCTTTGATTTTGGTTCTAGTCCTTTATAAAAGAAATTAATTAGACGCCATTTTTCAAATCCATGATGTGGACAAGCTAGCAGGAGATCTTTAAAACGTTCCCAAACTTCAGGAAATGATTCCTTTTCTTTTTTAGTAAAAAGTTTAATTTGCTGCATCATACTATTAGTTAAATTTTTAGGATAAATTTTTTTTAGAAAGGCTTCATTCATATCATGCTATGAAGTTATAGATCCAGGACGGAGAGATAAAAGTCAAGCTTTAGCTTAAGACGGATTATTTCAATAGGACAACTTTGGTCAGAGAACGTACTACAAACTTTTTCAAATTCACGAATATGTAAATAAGCACGTTCTGACCGCATTCCATGGAAAGTTGGTAAGAGTGGAATCATACCCTGTCTAAAGTGAAAATTTCCTATATGTCTAGGTAAAGTGATGCAAGAAGGAGTGATTTTTCTTTTTGGGGGTAAATAAATCACGTAAAGAACGTTGTTCACGTTCTGACAAAACAAATTGTGGTATATTTTCCCCATGTTCACTATGAGTATCATCAGTTATTCATTCTATGCCTTCAATTTCAGCCATGATTCTAGGAAATTGTTTATTAGATGATTCACTAGAAATATTATTATTATATGGTACATGACATAAAGCTTCAGTAGTATCTAAGGACATAAGAAGTAAAAGAAAAACAAAATGATAAAGATATTATTATTATTATTCTTAGCTAAGTAAAAAAAACTCTTTTTTTGTAATTTTTTTTAATATATTTTCATTATATATATATATTCTTTTAGAAGATATGTTTATACATGCATACATATGTTTTCTTTTTTTTAGAAGATGCACAAGTACATACTTATAAATATGTATTTATATTTATTGAACAAGGAAAAATTATATATAGTTTTTTATTTTTTATTTTTTATGTTATCATATTTTTTTTCTTAAAAAGAAAACTAGATTATTTATAAGGTAGAATAAGTATATTTATAGATATAGATATAGATATAGTAGGAAAAATAGTTTTAAACCTAACTTTTATTTATTTATTAATTATTATTATTAACCATTCCCCGGCAACGGCGCCAAAAACTTGACGACATCTGACACGACTAAAAAGTTGTGCGCTCTTGTGCAACATCCAAGTGTAGGTGATCGTGCAAGTAATACTGGATAAGTCCAGGTCGATTCCACAGGGAAGGAATAGGAAGAATATCTACTAAGTTACAACCTAAAGAAAAAGAAAAATATGAATATACGGGTGGAAGTTCTAATGAATCCTAATCAATTAAATTAAACTAAATAAAAAACTAAAGCTTATAGAAACATAACTAATTAAATAAATAAACTAAAGGTGTTGGAAATACCTGAATCCACATTGATCCTAACCATCTACCATGCATACTCATTAATGTTTTATGGAGTTCATTCCTCTTCAGTATTCCGTATTTTTCTAAAGATAAAGAATCAATAGCCCTTTCATGACCGGGACTACATCATCACAGTTGATTTAAAATACTTAGTAGACGGTTTAAAACAATGGTTATTCCTTGCACTCTAAATGGTGTTAGCATTCAAAGTGGTTTTCAAAAGTCATTGAAGAAAATAGTCTTAAGGCTTTAAGTTCTAAAAACTGTTGTAACAAACCCAAAAATGTACCAGCTGAGAAAATAGTCTTATTGGGACAATTTGATGACAGATTTCTAAAACAGAAAGTCATGGAATACTTAAAAGAATCATCTCAGGAATTAACATGTTCTTATCGATCGAATCGCTCTCGATCGATCGGACTGCCTCATCCTTCAATCGATCGAAATGTCTTCGATCGCTTGACTATAGTTCTGGTTCGATCGATCGAAATACCTTCGATCGAGCCCAAGGTTTCTAAAGATTGCATGGCAGAGGTTGGGAATCAATGTTTCAACACATATTCCCAATGTATAAACTACGAAAACATAATAAAACTAGTACAGAAGTAGTAAACTAAAGTAATCAAAGTATCTAAACTAATAAACAATCAAATAGAGAAAAAAGGATAAGAGAAACCTGTAAATAATCTGAAATAAACTTGTAAATAACTTGGAATAAAGTTGAATCTTCAATAATCTTCAATAAATCAATGGAAAAGAGAAAAAATAACATGAATCTAACCTAACCTACTCCTAATCTAACCCTAAAACTACCCTTCGTCTGACGTCAAAACGACTTATATATAGGGTTCCTGCAGAGTTCACACAACTTTTGGATGAAAATAAAGTTCGATCGATCAAGCTTAGTTCGATCGATCGAAGGTTCGATCGATTGAACTCTCCTCAATCGATTGAACTCTCTGATTTTGACAGCTCTGCGCACCGATGGGAGAATGGCCATAACGTTTCACTCAGACCTCGGATTGACCTCCCGTTTATGGCCACGTGATCGTAACTCAAAGATCTACATTTTGTATTTCTAGGACAATCTTCCAAATCTGAAGTCTTCATTGTCAAAAATGACATTTTTCCAGCTGCTTTCGTTGTTCTATTCACCAGAATCACTTTTCTTTAGCTCCACTTCATTGATTTACATCCTAATACCTATAAAATAATGCAAAAACATATATTTTAGCATTAACACAGTAAAAAGAACATTGTTATTAGAATGCACCGAAATGTAAGGACTTTAGGGATAAAAGTATGCATAAAATATCACATAATATACTATAAATATGCACTTTTCACCTCGAATCACACACCCCAACTAGCTCGTTGCTAGTCCCTAGCAATGAAGCGAACTATAGCAATGTTCAATTAACTCTAAAAATTGAAAACAAAAGAAAGTAAAAATCTTAACTCACTTTCGCAGGAATCGCGATTGCATTTACCGTATGCAACAAGCCTTTAAACCCCCAGGTTCCCCCTAGTGGACGAGTATTGTCTCGTGAGGGTTTGCAGTGAATCTACCCACAAAATTCATGTTTATGGTAATGGTTCTCATTTAAATGTTTTAAAGAATTTTTTCCTCACATTTAGCAATATAGTTAAGCTCAACAATCTCATGAAACTCTCTAGTAAGCCATAGCAATGCAACTCACACATTATAGTTAATCTACTATCAAAGTCATTAGAATGTTCCATACCTATCAATCTTCAAGTGTGTGTGTGAATGGACAACCAAAATACAAAACTTTAATTTCAAAGCTGGCATAACCTAAGACGCTATCAAGACGTTCATTTTGACTCGACTCTCACCGAGATTACACTCTCAAGATGAAATCACTCCGAATTAGGTGTAATAATTATCACTCATGATATGGAAGCTATAAAGAGTAAATGTAAATGAAATCTAACGCTTCTCATATCTAAATAGAAAAATGGAAATTTTATAGTGCATAAAGTCTCAGTAAAGGATACTTTTCACTATAAGAGCGAGATACCGTGGAGAACTCTCTCATTACCTTAACTTCAAACTCAATTTACTTAAAATTATCAGGACTTTGAAAAAGAGGTGTTAGGTGAAAGAAGACAGAGCTCGTGATATTCAATTAGGTCAAAGGATGTGATTGGAATGTCTATTACAACTTTTCAAACTTTCCCACATCTCCAATCTTTCTCTTCTTTTCTTTTAATATATATATATATATTCCACTCTTCTTTCTATTCTTTTTTTTTTCTTCTATAACAACCATTGGCATTTTTTTCTTTCTTTTCATGCTTTTTTTTCTCTTTTTTTTTTTCTTTTTTGCCAACTTTCCCTTATTCATACTAACAAATTTCTTGTCAATGCAACACATCCCATTCACTCCTAAATAAAGAATTGATGCTTGAACTCTAATTTCGAGTTCGGTATTGACTTTAGGATTGTGTAGACAAGGCGAATATGATAAACTCAAGAGGTGAAGTAAAGGAATAGCATAGAGGTAAGCCAAGGCTTTATTATGCGTGTATGGTCAAAAGATGGCCTAAATCATCTTCTAAGTTAATAGGATAATTCATTTTAGTAAATTCAAGAGCTCTAAAGTTGGTAAATCCTGCACGTTCTCTTCTAGTGATCAGTCAAAATGAAGAAGGAAAATGAGACTTTCAACGAATGAATACGCTTTTCAAAAAGTAAGAGTAATTTTATAAAACCCTCAAGAATAAAGAAAGGCACAAAAGCTCACTTGGGTTATTAGTATCCACTACAATCTCTCAAGACACCTAAGCTATGCTTACTAATCCATTTTAGCTATGTACAAAGTTGTCACAGCATGCTCAAAGTTGTTTGGCGATTAAAAAGCATAAAATATACTATAACTAAGATAGTAAACAAACTATCATAGTGTATCACATACTAATAACATACATAAAATAACACTAATGCATCATAACTAACTACATTAACTAAGAGAGTAATACAAGAACCATTAAAAATTTTAAAATTTTTTGCAATTTTGATTTATTGAGTCATGTTGCTAAGCAGGTGTATTGACATTAAAGCATGAAAAGAAATAAACGAGGCATGCAATGACTCACTCCCCCCCAACTAAAACTAAACATTGTCCCCAATGTTCTAAACTAAGCATATGGACATGTAAAGTAAATCGAGAGAAGGCTGTTACCTCGAGGCGTTAATATCCAATTTTTTTTTTATATGTTACCTGCAAAATCATTAGTAGCAACAATGAAAAATAGAGAATATACTACAACTACTCAGTAAATAAATTCGGTTAATCAAGATTTTTATCATACAGTAATAACCAAAAATTTTTAGGATCCTTCCAGTGAAATAATTTAACAGTGAAAAGAATGTAGGAATCCTCATAAAATTGCAACTCCCCCTAACTAATGTTAGGCTCAAGGTCAGAGGAGATGATGTAAAATCTATGGCCTCTAAAGTTATTGGGGACAATTATAAGAGGAATACCACACTTTGTAGGAATTATACTAAAAAAATAATTGTTGGTGTTAGTATTTTCTATAACAACCTCTATTTTAATACAAGGAGGTGGCCACGGTTCAATAAAATGGGGTAGGGTCTAAGTGATGTTCTAATTTAGCTTCATTACCCTCCTCTTGTATTAGAACAGAATCTATGGATATATGATCATATGAATTGGATTTCTGTTCTATGTACATTGATTTGGAATGGACTTGGATAAAGCTATCTGTTTGGGTCTCAATGTCATTATTATTCAAGAAGGTCAAGCAGTGTAGGAGATTACTAGCTTCTTGTTGAAGTTTAAGATCATCTAATGTGTGCCCAATATTTTTCAAGTCTTCTCTCAAAGAATTTTGAAAGTTGAAATTTTGTGAAAAACATGTGCTAAAATCCTTACCATCGTCTTCCACAACACATTCTATTTGTTCAATATTAGGGTACACGTGATTTTCAAACTTGGGATGAGAGCATTGATTGATAGAGAGGATAGGTGATGGGCAACTTGGTGACACCACATCTTCGGCCGAAAGAGGTGAGGGTTCATGAATATCAGATGAATCTAAATTGAATTTAAAATTTTCAATAACGTCCTCCCTAGGGTCACTATCAAAGGTAGGGGTAGAGTCAACAGGGGGCTCATCCTTTCCTAATTGCGTGCAGTCACCTAAACTCTCATTATCTGTAAAAACCTCATTCTCATCCATGTAACTCTCCTCACTATATATGTCATCTATTGAGATTCTCTGGACAAAGGAATTGTGCAACTTTATCCAGGCAGTGAAGGAGTTAATGTCTGGGATTGTATATTGAGGAGAAGATGGTTCTACAACTTCATGCTTAATGGTTTGGTTTTGGAGTTCATGTTGGGTTATGACTTTCTCGAGTGAGTTGTTAACCTCATTCGGTATAAACCCGTCATTGCCCTCTAATTCCATTCCAATGTTAGTGTCTTGAAATTTAGGTTGTAGTATTGAAGGATTGGTATAGTCTTCTAAAGGTTGGCTAGCATATGCTTGTTGATATCTAGTTTCTAATTTATCAAGTGCACTATCTAGCCTTTTCATTTCACTAAGTAGTAATTTTAACATACCATTATCCTCAACTTGGTTATTCTCCTCATTATTACTATATGAAGTTTCGCCCCATTGTTGTTGGTAGTAATTCCCATCCCAATGTGTTTGTGGACAAGACTCGCCAAAGGGAAAGTCTTGGTGCGTTTGGTAATCGAGGGAACTACTACTATATTCTACATTATTATTTTGGTTATCGCTCCATTGTGGTTGATAGAACTCTTCATGTGGAGGTTCTTGATACGTTTGTGTAGACACCCCAATTTGACCAAACTATTAAACTTAGGGGGATTTACCTCTGGAGATCAATGATGAATATGTCTCGACGAAATCAAGACTCTTACAAGCAATCTGACTCTCTTCAGCTGGCCCGGGTTTCCTTGAGTCGTCCTAACCATAACGAGTACTGGTAGTGTTTGGTGTTGCTACCTATAATGAAAAACTATTCGGTCAGACACATTCTATCTTACAGCTCAAGCAAGAACAAAACATGTGGTAACCAATATATAGTACCACTATATAATACGATCACATTAAGCAATACGGATACCTCACATAAATAATAACCACAAGGTCAGTCTATCTACCAAGTGTACTCCAATATATCTATGCTCAAGACACGGGTTACGAAACTATAGGTTCTACACGTAACGTCAAATCTAAACATTCTATTTCCATTCTCAGGTTCCAAGCTATGAGTATTGTTCAACTAAAATGTGAGAACACTCAACTAACATGTGGCTTAAGGTAACAGGATAATCTTATCCTAAACCTCTTTCTATTTCTAGATCATACCGACTGTTCTGAGATTGCTTCGGGATTTATCAGTGTCTAAAATCCAACGGTTCTATATATATAGGATCTCCACAACCACAACTAATTCTCAACGCATTGTTCTCCGTGAACTCAGCTATCAACAGTTCTAACGATTCTTATCGGCTCTAACAGTTACTACCTGCTAACGAAACATTCTCAGATGGATTCTTCAAACTTCTCGTCTACATGACAAGATTCCAGTTCTATCTCATCTCAACTAATCCTCATGCTATCGATATTAACTTAGGACTCAGGTTCTAATCACAAAAGACAAGCGGTTAACAACTGAAACCTAGGCTCTGATACCAAAAATCCTGTCACGCCCCGGAGCAGCATAAATAGAGAAAAAAAAATTTCCTTTATGGGTCCATAGGGAATGACGGGTGAATAACCGCGTTGTCATCTACTCAAACCAATAAACACCACGATAGGGAGGATGCTATTCATAGAACATATCTTATTAACATTAATCAGAGGCTACAGTGGAAACTATAAAAGGTATGGAAGCAACAGATGCCCAAGTACCAATTATAAAAGTCTACTAAAACAATTACAACAGCTGGCTTATAGTCTCAGGCCTATAACAATAACAACAACAAATATAAACTAACTATTACAAGCAGCACGTCTTCTTCTCCAAGCCTTCAGCTCCAAGACCGGCAGAACATCAGTCTCTCGTCCTCAAGTCCTGCGAAGCTCTAGACATTGGAATGTCCAGGGCAAAAACGCCATCAGCTTTGGATACAAAGCTGAGTGAGTACATTAAACAACACTCCTCACCGTTATTGTTCAGCATCTTAAAATGCGGTTAATCTCTTAACAATGGGGTCACTCACGGACATAGCAAAGGTCTCAGTAAACTGTACATTAATCAAAGGTAACAGGAATAACAGGAAGCATAGTAATGACAAAGACAAGGATCATGGTATAATATCTTATCACATATTCATCAAATCCATGCATGTAACCCATGCATCCATCCCATGCATATACCTTTACGTCGGGACGCTGAATCCACGACTGAACCATCTTCTTACTAGCCATTCTCATATTCATATCCATATCCATCTCTGTATCTGTACGTTGATACCATAATCCAAATCCGTATCCATACATAGATACCATAATACCAGTCGGAATCACCCGACTAGGCAGTAGGTCCTACAATCCCTTGATAGGGTTACCGGTCGTCTACACGGTACCACCTATCTGTAAACGATGGAAGCGGCACAACGGACGTCTTCTACGCTGTGTATATTCTCACTGGTCGACTACACGGTGAAAATACATTAGGGCACTAGCCGGACGTAATCGTCAACGGTACACTGGACGTCTTCAACAGTGCATACGCATTACTGGATGTCTTTAACAGCAAGAGGCGTACTAGGAACTCTAACCGTCCCACGTCCACCCGACTCGTCAGCCGTTGATCCCATGGATCCAAAGTACACATATCTCATATTCCACATAAGTCACATGTCCCATTTCTCATCAGCTTCTCTTGCCTCTTCACATCACTATCCCATGCATGCTGACACATGTTGTGAAATGCTCATATACTAAATACTGGAAATACCACATGCTTTGTATTAATCATATCTACTGATTATTGATTATTAACATGCAGTTGTATTCCGTCCTACTATTCAGTTTGACAATAACATATGACAGTTAAACAATTCATCTCATATCGACAGTTGACATAGGATAATTCATCTCGTAATATCAATGATAATTGCATATAAGTCTAGTCCTGACATAGTATTTATAATCTTATCCACACAGCGCAATAACCCATAAGGTACAACTATTAACAAGTCTGATATATCACAAATATAAGTCCAATCGATTGAACAAACATGTCAATCGATTGGAAACAATATCAATCGATTGGACAAAATACCAATCGATTGACATATCAATCGATTGGAACCCATGGCAATCGATTAGAAAATATCCAATCGATTGGATCCAATGCCAATCGATTGGAGTTAGGTCGGCAGGATACTAATCGATTGGTAAAACATCCAATCGATTGACATATCAATCGATTGAGATAAGGTCAATCGATTGGACACACAACCTCACCAAAGGCTAAGAAAGGTACTAGGGATCTATACCTAAAAATACGGGGTATTACATATTATAAATAACTTAGTAAAATTCTAGCCTAGTTGCCTTCCTCGGCAACGGCGCCAAAAACTTGACACGACTAAAAAGTTGTGCACTCTTGTGCAGCACCCAAGTGTAGGTGATCGTGCAAGTAATACTGGATAAGTCCAGGTCGATCCCACAGGGATGAATAAGAAAAATATCTACTAAGTTACAACCTAAAGGAAAAAAAAAATATGAATATACGGGTGGAGGTTCTAATGAATCCTACTCAATTAAATTAAACTAAATAATAAACTAAAGCTTATAGAAACATAACTAATTAAATAAATAAACTAAAGGTGTTGGAAATACGTGAATCCACATTGATCCAAACCATCTATCATGCATACTCATTAATGTTCTATGGAGTTCATTCCTCTTCAGTATTCCATATTTTTCTAAAGATAAAGAATCAATCGCCCTTTCATGACCGGGACTACATCATCACAGTTGATTTAAAATACTTAGAAGACGGTCTAAAACAATGGTTATTACTTGCACTCTAAATGGTGTTAGCATTCAAAGTGGTTTTCAAAAGTCATTAAAGAAAATAGTCTTAAGGCTTTAAGTTCTAAAAACTGTTGTGACAAACTGAGCTTATTGGAACAATTTGATGACAGATTTCTAAAACAGAAAGTCATGGAATACTTAAAAGAATCATCTCAGGAATTAACACGTTCGATCGATCGAAGCGCTCTCGATCGATCGGACTGCCTCATCCTTTAATCGATCGAAATGTCTTCGATCGCTTGACTGGTTCGATCGATCGAAATACCTTCGATCGATCGAGCCCAAGGTTTCTAAAGATTGCATGGCAGAGGTTGGAAATCAATATTTCAACACATATTACCAATGTATGAACTACAAAAACATAATAAAACTAGTACAGAAGTAGTAAACTAAAGTAATCAAAGTATCTAAACTAATAAACAATCAAATAGAGAAAAAAGGATTAGAGAAACCTTTAAATAATCTGAAGTAAACTTGTAAATAACTTGGAATAAAGTTGAATCTTCAATAAATCAATGGAAAAGAGAAAAATAACATGAATCTAATCTAACCTACTCCTAATCTAACCCTAAAATTACCCTAAACTGCTGTTTTTCGCGTTCTGGAGCGTCCTCCCTTCGTCTGACGTCAAAACGACTTATATATAGGGTTCCTGCAGAGTTCACGCAACTTTTGGATGAAAATAAAGTTCGATCGATCGAGCTTAGTTCGATCGATCGAAGGTTCGATCGATTGAACTCTCCTCAATCGATTGAACTCTCTGATTTTGACAGCTCTGCGCACCGATGGCAGAATAGCCATAACGTTTCACTCGGACCTTGGATTGACCTCCCGTTTGCGGCCACGTGATCGTAACTCAAAGATCTACATTTTGTATTTCTAGGACAATCTTCCAAATCTGAAGTCTTCATTGTCAAAAATGGCATTTTCCCAGCTGCTTCTGTTGTTCTATTCACCAGAATCACTTTTCTGTAGCTCCACTTCATTGATTTACATCCTAATACCTATAAAATAATGCAAAAACATATATTTTAGCATTAACACAATAAAAAGAATATTTTTATTAGAATGTACCTAAATGTAGGGACTTTGGGGATAAAAGTATGCATAAAATATCACATAATACACTATAAATATGCACTTTTCACCTCGAATCAACATCCTATTGACGCGTTTTCTTACCACACCCAAGTGTAGGTGATCGTACAAGTAATAAAGCTCTGGATGTCCAGGTCGAACCCACAGGGAACGGGAAACAAAGATAGGCAATAACTATTTTGTCACTAAAAAGAAAATAAAAGATGATGGATTTTTGTGGAGTTTTACTAAACTACTAATTTTTAAATTTTTGCAATAAAACTAATTAAAATCTATTTTTTTCTAAGTAGTTTACGATAAAGATTTTAACAGTGAAAAATAAATTAACTAATATACTAGTAAGAAAAACAAGAAAAAGAAATAAAAGCTAAATTTTTGTGAGATAAATTTTTTGGATTTTGTAATTACGAAAGATAGGAATAATATAGATATATAAGTAAAGTTATTAAAAACAGGAAATTTTAATTAACTAGGGGGAAATGATTTAAAGAATTGGGAATATGCAAACCAACACTAGATCCCACAGCTTTTGTGCATTTGAAAATGATTTGGCATTTAAGACCGTAGAGTCATTCTTTATTTGAAAATAAACTTTCACTAGTCAGGGTCATATCAAGTGTGTCAGGTTTGATATGAAACGATGTCGTTTGGTTTAAAGAAAAATAAAAAGGTAATTGGGCAGTAGCCAGGTTTGAACCGTGACCCGCCGCTGACGTGGGTTATTCGGCGCCTAGTCCCCACCACTTTGCCACTATAGTGTCTTGAAATTTAGGTTGTTGTGTTGAAGGATTGTTATAGTCTTCTAAAGGTTGGTTAGCATATGCTTGTTGATATCTAGTTTCTAATTTATCAAGTGCACTATCTAGCCTTTTCATTTCACTAAATAATAATTTTAACATACCATTATCCTCAACTTGGTTATTCTCCTCATTATTACTATACGAAGTTTCGCCCCATTGTGGTTTATAGTAATTCCCATCCCATTGTGTTTGTGGACAAGACTCGCCAAAGGTCAAGTCTTGGTGCGTTTGGTAATCGTGGGAGCTACTATTATATTCTACATTATCACTTTGGTTATATCCCCATTGCGATTGATAGAACTCTTCATGTGGAGGTTCTTGATACATTTGATAATACGGGGGACTACCACTATTGTTTTCCCATTGTGGTGGTTGGTAGCACTCAGGTTGATAATCTGCGTCATATGTGGGTGCTTGCCAACTTGGGGGATAACTATTTTGATTTTCAAGTGTTTACCTATTGGTAGTGTTTGTGTTTGTGTTGTATGGAGGGTAATATGGATAAGACATGTTTACCCAAAATTTTTAAACAATAGAATTGTTATTTTTTTTATTTTTATCTTGTGAGAGAAAAAGTCCAAAAAAATATTTTATTTTATTTTTTTTAAGAAAAAGAAGAAAAATGGAAATAACTTAGTAAAATCCTAACCAAGTTGCCTTCCCCGGCAACGGCGCCAAAAACTTGACACGACTAAAAAGTTGTGCGCTCTTGTGCAACACCCAAGTGTAGGTGATCGTGCAAGTAATACTGGATAAGTCCAGGTCGATCCCACAGGGAAGGAATAGGAAGAATATCTACTAAGTTACAACTTAAAGAAAAGAAAATATCAATATACGGGTGGAGGTTCTAATGAATCCTAATCAATTAAATTAAACTAAATAATAACCTAAAGTATAAAGAAACATAACTAATTAAACAGATAAATTAAAGGCGTTGGAAATACGAGAATCCACATTAATCCTAACCATCTACCATGCATACTCATTAATGTTCTATGGAGTTCATTCCTCTTCAGTATTCCGTATTTTTCTAAAGATATAGAATTAATAGCCCTTTCATGACCGGGACTATATCATCACAGTTGATTTAAAATACTTGGAAGACGGTTTAAAACAATGGTGATTACTTGCACTCTAAATGGTATTAGCATTCAAAGTGGTTTTCAGAAGTCATTGCACTCTAAATGGTATTAGCATTCAAATTGATTTTCAAAAGTCATTGAAGAAAATAGCCTTAAGGCTTTAAGTTCTAAAAACTGTTGTGACAAATTGAGCTTATAGGGACAATTTGATGACAAATTTCTAAAACAGAAAGTCATAGAATACTTAAAAGAATCATCTCAGGAATTAACAATTTCGATCGATTGAAGTGCTCTCGATCGATCGGACTGCCTCATCCTTCAATCGATCGAAATGTCTTCGATCGTTTGACTATGGATTTGGTTCGATCGATCGAAATACCTTCAATCGATCAAGCCCAAGATTTATAAAGATTGCATGGAAAAGGTTGGGAATCAATATTTCATCACATATTCCCAACGTCTAAACTACGGAAACATAATAAAACTAGTACAGAAACAATAAAACATAACAATCATAACTACTAGATTCATAAACAATCAAATAAGATAAAGGAAAGGAAAAACCTGAAATAAATCTGAAAATAACTTGTAAATAACTTGAATCTTCAATAATCTTCAGTATAATAATGAAAAAGAGGAAGAAAAATGAGAATCTAACCTAATCTACTCCTAATCTAACCCTAAAACTACCCTAAAACTGCCATTTTCTGCGTTCTGGAGCGTCCTCTCTTCGTCTGGCGTCAAAATGACATATATATAGGGTTCCTGCAGAGTTTACGCAACTTTTGGGAAAAAATAAAGTTCGATCGATCGAGCTTAGTTCGATCGATCGAAGGTTTGATCAATTGAACTCTCCTCAAGCCCTTGAACATCTCTGATTTTGACAACTTTGCGCACCGATGGGAGAATGGCCATAACTTTTCACTCGGACCTCGGATTGACCTCCCGTTTACGGCCACGCGACCTTAACTCAAAGATATACATTTTGTATTTCTGGGAAAATCTTCCAAATCTAAAGTCTTCATTATCAAAATTGGTGTTTTCTCAGCTACTTCCGTTGTTCTATCCACCAGAATCACTTTTCTTTAACTCCACTTCATTGATTTACATCCTAATACCTATAAAAACAATGCAAAAACATATATTTTAGCATTAACACAATAAAAAGAACATTGTTATTAGAATACACCTAAATGTAGGGACTTTGGGGATAAAAGTATGCATAAAGGACCATGTATTACGCTATAAATATGCACTTTTCACCTCGAATCACCAACCTGTCTCCCCAGGCCTTCCAGGGATAACTGTATAGCCTCTCCCACCTCGTAGTGTTTCTGCTCTATCTCCCATCTTGTGTTTATTCTGTTTACTTCATTGACTGGCAGGCTTTGTCTTGTCTTCATAGGTCGGCTGCATGGCCACTGGAGTCGAGTCCTTCTTGCCCTCCTTGGCCGGGAGGGCTACTGCTGCTGAAACCGCTCTGGAGGCCAAGGAGAGCGCCTTAGAGGCTAAGGAGAGGGCCTTGACTGTGGAGAAGAACAGGGTTAAGGGCCTTGTTCTGAACTTGGGAGCAGCACAAGATGAGTTGGTTGTGGCTCTGGCGGAGCTGGAGACTGCCTGGGCTGGCCGTACGATGGCGGAGGCCAGGGAAAAGGTGCTGCTGGAGGCAGAGGCGGCCTCTGGGTCCTCGGGGGAGACCTTTGATGACGGGTTCTTCCTGGGCTACAAGGACCTGAAGAGGAGGCTGGCCCGGGACCACCCAGAGTGGGATAATTCCCCTTACGAGGGGATGAATTCTTACTACTGGGACTTGGCGCCCACTACCGCAGAGGATGCTGCCACCACCGGGACCGGACCTATTGAGACCTTGCCCCGGGTGGGGAGACTGCTCCAGGAGGGGAGACTGCTCCGGGAGGAGAGGCTGGTGAGACCGAGGATGTGGTTGTGGTGGACGCCTAGCCTCTCTTCCTCTTATTATTTTCTTTATCTGTTGTGTTGCTTTTTTTTTGTTGGGGAGGCTACTACAACTACCCCTCAGGTAATGTACATACTTTTTGTTTCAATGAAAAGGTCTACTGAGGTCATCCTTTCTCATCAAATGCACCTTTTTTTGTACTTGCTTGTTTGTGATTGCCTGTGCTCGACCGGTTGATAGCCATACTTGAACCCTGCCTTAACAAAAGATTTAGGACTGTAACCGGTGGAGAACACTTGGTCTTCTAGGGACCTGTATCTCATAGGTCGTGTTCGGTCATGTGTGGGACTTAGCCTGCTTATTGCCCGGATGATTTCTCTGAGCACTGTAGGTATTTAGGAATGTTTAGGAGATTCCAAGTTTAGGAAATGATTGCTCGGTGTGATTTCTTGTTTTAGTCCAGTCCCCCTACCCCCCAACCTTTGCTGAGGCAGGCATTTAACGGAGGGAGTGACTATAGGGAACCAACCTGGAACATGGGTGGTTGCAGGGTCTTTTGAGGCTTGCCATCTGATGATACCGAAAATTGTAAGAAGGATTTAAAGAGAAAAAAAGACACAAGCAAGTTATATGTGGTTCAGCCCCGTTAACAAGGTGACCTACGTCCACGATTGCGTCTGTGTGCATTCACTAGCAGATCACCGGCGGGCGGGGTTAGCCAACAAAAAGGGGCGACACTACCAGTAATACCGACCGGGTATATGCGTACGATGGTGAATTTTGTGTTCTATGCTTGTTAGCTAGAGAGTTCTTCGGATCCCTGTGGACAAGGTAGGTGGGCTCTTTTATAGGTGCAAGAGTCCACCCATACATGGTAAGCTAGTCAGATTAGGAAGCCTAATCTGATTATAATTGATTTGCATGATTTGGGGAGAGTTTCCTAAGCGGTTTAGGAAATTGCCACATTTCTTCTTGCAGTCTTGCAGTTGGTTTAGGAAACTACTAGTTAAACCAGGTCCACGGGATGCCGCGGCCTTTTGTGCCCGGCCCGTTTGCACGAACCAGGCGGTCCTGACGAACACCTCGGGATCGCTCGGCTATTGGCACCGTTACCGAAGTAACCAGCACCTCTCGGTGACGTGGTAGATTGACTTCATGACTGGATAATCTTGGACATATCAGCTGCCTCTCATTTTTGGAACTAACTGGATGCTTCATCGGGTGAGGATCAAAAATCAGTATCGCCTTGGAAACTGTCCGGATACCCTCCGAGAATGCTGTTAGGGAGGGGACCCGCCTTCCAGATCGCCCGGTGGAATAACCGATTGGTGCAGAGAGGAACCTGGGGGTTGGTGTTGCCACGTGTCAGGGAGTAGTTGGCCTGGTCAGGATCCATTGAAGTCGGTTCGAAGGTAACCGAACTATCACATCACGCATTTAATGCGTGCATTTTTTGAGGCGACCCTTCACGTGCCCGTGGTGACAGTTGTCGGACAGTTTTTGGCGGGAAATCTCCTGAGCCGTTGGATCTGATTGATCTGGACCGCCCGTTGTTCCTATATAAGGAACACTTGCTCACTTCCTCAATTCCTGCTGCCAAGTGATAGAGATTACCGAGTGGTTTGAGAGCGAACAAGATCCCGAGCAAGATTCCCGATCCCTTTTCTGCGCTAAACTTTGTAAGTTTCTCCTTTCTGTCTTCAGTTCTTCACTCTCTTCTTCTTTTCTGAGCGAACCTAGAGGGAACGAACCCACTTAGGTCAGAGCGGGCGTGGGATTTTTTCTTTCTTAGGTTCAGTTATTTCTTCTAATCTGGAGGTACTTTAGGGCAGCTGGACCGAACGGATGTTCCCGGGAGAGTCTTCAGAGAGTGTTACTTTTCATCCAGAGCCTTGTACGACCTTTCCTTCAGGTTATTAGATCTGCCTCCCTTGTATCTCAGGCTTGGAGTCCTTGACCCATTTTTAGGTCGCCGTCTACCTCCTAGGTCCACCGTAGACTTAGATATGTGCCACTCCGACTTTAACTCGTCATCCCGATCAGAAGACGAGCAGTCACGATCGGGAACCCTGAGCACAAGCCTAAACCCTCCTTCCTCGACCCCCTCTGATCAACACAGTGAGGGAAGGATCCCTGCCTTGGCATCTCACGAGGAAATGCGCCGGGGTTCTCCTGCGGCCTCGGTGTCTCGGGGGTCGAGCGACGAAGGGTCTGTACCGAACAGTCCCGACGTCGTTTTCGCCTGCGAGTCGATCATCAGCACCCTGCGCGTCCCTGATTTGGGTCAAATCAGGGAGAGATACGACCTTTCTCTCTGTCCGGCCCTTTCTCTCTGTCGGTCCACAACGGCGGGTCTCACTTCCACGAATCAAGCTTCGTTACCTTGTACGAGGATGCCTTTGTGGCAGGCTTTCGCCTACCGCTCCATCCTATTGCCCGGGATGCACTTATCTACCTCAGGATCTCCCCAGGGCAGCTCGCCCTGAACGGTTGGCGTTATCTGATGGGGTGCATCTCCTTGTGGCCCCAAGTCCTTAGGTACGAGCTTACCTTGCAGGAGTTCTTTTGGACCCACTGGCCATTCCAAGTTCACGGGGAGTCCAACTTCTTCTCCCTTGGGGCCAGGCAGGGGCGGAAGATAATAGTCAACTGCCCGAGCAATAATAAGGTGTGGAAGAAGAAATTCTTCCAAGTATCCACCCTGGGGCTATGTGAAGAGGCACCGGGTATGCAGTTGAGGACCTCCTGGGTGGGGCAGTTGAGGAGTAAGCCCAATCACTTTCCTTTCATGACTAGTCTCTTTGTTTTACCACGACTAACCCATTTGTATTTTTGCTTTATAGTGGGATCAGTTGACCCGCCCAGTCTTCCCGACGAGTGCCAAGAGAGGATCTTGTCTTGGTGGAGGACCCGACCGACATCAATAAGGTGCTGACCCGGTCGGGAAGCCCGAAGGTTTCTTACGAGCCCAAGCATCACTTTGAAGCTCCCATACTCCCGTCGATCATTCTTGGTAAATTTCGTTACTTGACCTTCCGGTTACTCCTTTTTTTTTTTTTTTTTTTTTTTATTTGGCACTTTGCTGAGCTCTCATGCGCTCTTCCCCAATTTTGCAAAAATGGCTCCCAAGAGTGCGGTGGCTCTGAAGGAAAAGGAGACGACCCTGATGGCTCGAGCCGGCCAGAAGAGGAAGAAGCAAGACCCCACTGAGGGCCAGCCCCTCAAAAGGATCTCCCGGGGGATCTCGATTTGAGCAGAGAAGGAGGCTGCTGCGACCTTAACGCCCGGTGTAACTATTGCCGCGCCGCCACCTCTTCCTCCCACCGCCAAGCCGTCCGGGGTCTCCTTTCCCAGGATGGAGGAGAAGGCTCACGCAGGTCCCTCCTCGAGGCCGGAGGATGACGTTTGCAGAAGGGTCGGGCCCGGGCTGCTGCAGAGTCAGGTAGGCAAATGCGCTTTGCTGAGTCCCGAGGCCATAATCGGTTGGCTCTACAACATCAGCCACATGGTAAGTCATTATGTAACATGAGCATTAGCCATTCTTTCCTATGTATTCTGACATCATTTTGATCTTGCAGGTTGGCTGCATTGCGACAGGGGCTGAAGCTACCCTTTCCGGTGTTGCCGAGAGGTTGGCCACTGCGGAGGCCGATTTGTCGATGGAGAAGGCTGCCCGGGAGTCCGCAGAGTTTGCTCTCTCCGTGGAGGAGGAAAAATCCCGGGCAGTGGCCCTGGAGCTGGGGGAGACCTGCGACTCTCTCTCAACCGAGCGGGCTGCTCGGAAGGTTGCAGAGATGAAAGCTGCAGCCGTGGAAGTCAGGAGAATTACTGCCGAGAAAGACCCGGCGGCTATGACGGCTACACTTTTTAAGCTCGCCGCCGCTCGGGAGGTTGAAGCCAAGAATGCCGAGGAGGAATTCGAGGCAGGATTCCTTACTGTCTACGCTGATTTGGCTAAGCGGGCTGCTGCCGACCACCCCGAGTGGGACCTGTCTGGCAATTCGTGGGCAGAGTCTAGTTACTGGAAGGAGGGCCAAGCTGACGCCGAGGTCATTGCTGATGCTGCACCGATCGGGGAGCCTGTTGTGGAAGAGCAGGCTGCTAGGGAGGAAGAGTTGGTCCTCATGGACGACCCATGACCTCTTGCAGGCTACTATAAGAGCAGGCCGTGTACATATATATATATATATTTTTTTTTGGGGAAGGCTACTATAATTTCCCCCCAGGCAGTGTACATATTTTGTAATTAATGAAAAGGCCCTCGAGGTCAATTTTCTTTCCATTAATTGCTTACGAGTGTCTGCACTTTGCCTGTTTGTGATTGCTAGTATCCGCCCTGTTTTTAGCCGACCTAAGCCCCTGCCTTAGCAAATGGTTTTGGACTATAACCAGTAGAACACCTGGTCTTCTCGACCTGTTTTAAAGGTAATTGCCCAGTGTACCATAGGAACTTGTCTTGTTTAGCGTCTGGGATGTCCCGGTATATTATAGGAGTACCCTATTTTACCGTCCGGGATGTCCCGGTGTATGATAGGAGTATCCTATTTTACCATTCGGGGTATCTTTCTCTGATCATTGTAAGTACTTAGGTTCCAAGTTCTTTTAGTGACCGGTGTGATTTCCTGTTTTGGCCTAATATTCCCCTACCCCCCAAGCATTTTGCTAAGGCGGGAGTGCAGGAGTGAGTGGCCGTAGGAAACTGACCTGGAACATGGGTGGTTGCAGGGTCCTTTGAAGCTTGCCATCGTCAGCCACCTAGGGGTTTGCCCCCATCGTCGGTTGGTCTAAGCAAAGCTTTGTGTAATTTCCTGTTTGGGTCTGGTATCCTCTTGCCCCCCAAGCGTCCTGCGAAGGCGGGGCGTGGTGAGGAGTGATTGTAGGAAACCGACCTGGAATATGAGTGGTTGCAGAGTCCTTTGAAGCTTGCCATCATGAGCCACCAAGGGGTTTGCCCCCATCGTCGGTTAGACCTAAGCGAAGCCGTTGCCTTGGGGGTAACCCCGAGGTCTTTTATGCCTAGGTTCGGAGCCCGAGGTCTTTTGTGCCTGGGTTCGGAGCCCGAGGTCTTTTCTACCTTGGTTGTTAGCCAAGGTCTTTCATGTCTCGGGGTTAGGCCCGAGGACTTTTCTGCATTGCTCGGGATACTGACAAGAGTAAATTTGCAAAGTAAATGATTCAATTTTATTTAAAAACAAAAATTTATAGTGGTTGCTCGATCAGAGCTACAATGCTAAATTTTTCCCTACTAATGCTAAATTGCCTGTGACCAAGTGTTACTGATAGTACTTGCGGAGGTGTTGCACATTCCAAGGATGAGAGAGATCGTGCCCGTCCAGGTTCTGCAGCCAGTAAGTTCCCGGTCGGTTGACCCGGGTTACTTTATACAGGCCTTCCCAGTTTGGCCCCAATTTCCCATGGCTCAGGATTCGGGTGGACTGGTTCACTGCCTTAAGGACGAGGTCTCCCACTTGAAAACTGCGATGCTTCACATTGCTGTTGTAGTATCGTGAGACCCGTTGCTTATAGGCTGCCACCTTTAGATAGGCTTGGTCTCTTTTTTCCTCCACTAGATCCAGTTCTGATCTGAGAGCGTCTTCGTTGTCTGGAGCACTGAAATTCGCCACCTGATACGTAGGCAACCCGAGCTTTGTGGGGACCACTGCCTCGAATCCATAGGTTAAAGAGAATGGCGTCTCATCTATTACCGCTCGGGGTGTAGTGCGGTAGGCCCACAGGAGGGTTGGCAGTTCTTCAGCCCACAGCCCTTTGGCGCCTTCAAGCCTTGTTTTGATTGACTGCAAGATTGTCCGGTTGTCACCTCGGCTTGACCATTGGCTTGAGGGTGCTCGGGAGAGGAGTAGTGGTTGAGTATCCCATAGATCGAGCAGAACTGGCTGAAAATAGGGGTGTCGAATTGTCTGTCGTTATCGCTGACCAAGACCCAGGGAATGCCAAACCTACTAAGGATATTCGTTTCCACGAAGCTTTCCATTTTCCGTTCGGTTATCGTTGCCAAGGGCTCGGCCTCTGCCCATTTGGTGAAGTAATCAACAGCAATGACGGCAAACTTGACTTGTCCTTTTCCCATCGGCAGGGGACCGACAATGTCGATACCCCACTGGGTGAATGACCAGGGGCTATGGATTGGTGTCTGGAGCTCTCACAATTGGTTGATCATAGGGGAGTATCTCTGACACTTGTCGCACCTTCTGACATACTCGTGAGAATCCCGGGCCATGGTTGGCCAGTAGTAACCTTGCAATAGGGCCTTCCTGGAGAGTGCTTGGCCTCCGATGTGATTCCTGCACACTCCTTCGTGGATTTCAAACAATACCGCTTGGACCTGCGGGGGGTGGACACAACGGAGGTACGGGATAGTGAATCCTCTCTTGTAAAGGATGCCATAAAAAAGATGGTATTGGGCCGCCCGGTACTTGACCCGGCGGGCCTCTTCTTTCTCATCTGGTAGCACACCTGTTGTCAAGAATGCCACAATTGGGTCCATCTAGCTGGGTCCCGAGGTGATCGGATCTACTTCCATGCCTTCTGAGTTCATCACACTTATCTCGGGTAGATATTCTATCCTTATCCCGGGCAAGTCTAACTCAGAAGATGAGGCAAGGCGTGCCAATCGGTCGGCCCTGGAGTTTTCCTCTCTGGGTATCTGCGTGATGGCAAATCCCCGGAGCTTCTTGGAAACCACTCGGACAAGGGCCAAGTAGGCTACCATGTTGTCTTCCCGCGCTTTCGTACTCTTGGTTGACCTGATTGACCACGAGCTGGGAATCGCTGTATCCCTGAACCTGTTGTGCACTCATAGACGTAGCCAATTGCAATCCGACCAATAGGCCACTTCGTATTCAGCCTCGTTGTTGGAGGCATGAAACCCAAACCTTAGCACGTACTCGAGCTGAATGTCGTTAGGGGTAGTTAGGATGATTCCTGCCCCACTGCCTTGCTGATTTGATGAACCGTCCACGTGCTGTACCCAGGTAGGGATGTCAGCATGTAGCCCGGGTGGTAGGGCCGGCGGCTCAAACTCTTTAACCGGATCTTCTGGATACGTAAACTCAACCAGAAAGTCGGCTACGGCTTGTCCCTTGATGGCCGTCCGGGGTCGGTAGACCACTTCAAATTCTTCCAACTCCAAGGCCCACTTGACGAGCCTCCCAGACGTGTCGGGCCGGCTTAGGATCCTGCGGAGAGGTTAGTCTATGAGGACCACAATGACATGGGCCTGAAAGTACGGACGGAGCCTTCAGGCTGAGGTGATAAGGGCGAATGCCAGTTTTTCGATACGGGAGTATCTGCTCTCTGCCCTTGGAGCGCCCTGCTGGTATAGTACACTAGGAACTGCATCCCGTGCTCTTCCCGAATGAGTGCTGAGCTAACCGCTGAGGGTGACACTGCCAAGTATAAGAATAATTCTTCCCCCGGCACGGGTGTTGAGAGTAGAAGAGGGAACGCCAAGTACTTCTTGAGTTCCTGGAATGCCTCTTCACACTCTTCTGACCACTAAAATGCCTTGTAGAGGATTTTAAAGAATGGCAAGCACCGGTCGGTAGCTGGGAGACAAATCTGTTCAATGCTGCCACCCGTCCGGCTAAGCTCTGAACCTCATTCGTCGATTTGGGCGACCGCATGTTGATGATGGCTTGGATCTTTTCGGGGTTTACCTAAATTCCCTGTCTGCTGACTAGATGGCCCAGAAATTTCCCGGACGAGACGCCGAAGGTGCATTTGGCCGGGTTCAACCTCATCCTGAATTTTCTGAAAATGCTGAAGGCCCCGGCCAGATGCTCAAGGTGGTCGGACTCATCCCGACTCTTGACCAGCAAATCATCCACATACACTTCCATAGACTTCCCGATCAGGTCCTTGAACATGTAGTTAACCAGGCGTTGGTAGGTGGCCCCGGCATTCTCGAGGCCGAATGACATAACCTTGTAACAATACGTCCCTTGGTCAGTGATGAATGCAGTCTTCTCTTCGTTCCCAGGGTACATGCTGTCACACCCCAACCCGCCTCGGCGGATTAGGACACGTGTAACAAGAATATACGCACCCAAAATACACTAATAAACACTAAACCTTGTTAGTTATTAAGGAAAACATGATTTAAACCATCAGAAAAGAGCTTACTGTGCTAAAAACAGACCCAAGGGCAAAATGGTCATTAATAAAGTATATCAAATTTTATACCAAAAGATAGATTTACGAGTCCCGGTTCCAACGCAAAAAATGGCGCCCGAATCCAAATTTTCTAGAAAGAGTTATGCGCGTTTCCGTAAAAGCGGACGTGCTGTAAAATTGCATGCGGATCGATCCGCGAAAAGGGTGGATCGATCCATCTTCTCATTTTTCTAGCAGAATGTCCCCGAAAAAGGCCGGATCGATCCCTTCATTAACCCGGATCGATCCGGTCTTCCCAGAACTTGTTTTTGCTTCTAAAAACACTGTCAAAACCTATCCAACTCATACCCAAACCAAACCAAACTTCTTGGGACATTACGAAAACATTTCAAACACATTCATAAACATGTTTAAGCATTACCCAAGCATGTATGACATGTCCACAACCAAAATTTGATCAAAATCATTCATGAACTCAACTCTTTTTGAATCCAAATAAGCTTTGAAGTTCAACTTATGTCAAGAATTTGTATCTCATAAGACCTTGTTGGAAATGAACTTAAAGCTACAACCAACCACATAGAACATTAAGAAACTATATCAAAACCAATTCCAAGCATTCAATCCATGAATGTATCCTCATTTGAATCGAACAAGTGAATCAAATCTAAACTCTTTCCAAGAACAACCATAAGCATCAAACTTTCCAAATAGCATTTCCAAAACCATCTCACCCATAGTTGTAGTTCAAACTTAAGGACATACGTAGAATTTACAAGGCAAACTTCAAATCCTCCACATTCTTACTCAAACTATCAACATAGAGAATAACACAAGTTTCTACAAATTTACATTCACCATATGAGTCATGGGACTCCAAAACTAACTCCATGGATACAACCACGAGTCAAGTCTTAAATCCATAAGTCAAGGATACTAACCCACAAGTTACATTATATTACAAGTTATAAACTTAATTACAAGCCCCACATCTCTTCCCCACTCCCGAGCACGCTATTTCTTCTCCGGATATTGCTCCGTATCTGCGGTGGTTATTATTTACCACAACAGAAACAGAAAACGGTTTTCTTAAGCATTACGCTTAGTGAGTAATCTAAACATGGTTGAATGTTTAACATGTGCAATGCAACAATAAGCACATAAATCATATCTTTGTAATCGCCGAGTCACAGGTTCAATGATTCATTCAGACCCGGGACCTCCCTTGGTCCCGTGGCCACTTCTATTCCTTGGACTTCCGTATTTCTCGGATTCTTCCTCTTCACCACCCTTATTACTCCCAACTAATGAATCATTTTCCCGGTGCTCATTGAATACCACACCACATCAACATATAAGCACATAAACATGTAGGCACATATAATCTTCATAAAGCTAACATGCAATTCACAATTTAGTAACTACATGCTTTCTAAATATGAATAATCAACACAATAAGATCAGTCTCTACATCATTGATGCCTTGAACATAGTTAAACACAACCATTCTTTAGGCTAAAAAACTCACCTTAGCAAGATCTACCCAAATTCAAGCTAGAAATGAAGAATTCCTTCACAAATCTTGCTCAATTCTTACCCAAAGTAAATCCTACATGGTTTTGGTTCAACAAATATCATTTATCAAGAACGGTTACCAAAAAAACGTTGTCGAAAATGAAAAAAAATTACGTGCATGTGATCCTCTTACCTCCACGAGTCCAAAAGTGGTCTCGGATCGTAAATCCGGCGAATGGCGGCGACGGTACGGCGAAAAACGTCGTTGGTGACGGTTCCGTCTTCTCTCTCGGTGAGCTCTCCTCTTCTTTTGTTTTAATTTTAGTGATTCATGAGACAAGTCTCATGTTTTGACACACACACTCATGCACAAGCATGAGGTGTCAATGTCTCACTTTAGCCATTTTTCGTTTACATCCCCGGAATTTCTTAAGTCTCATTATGAAATCTCCCAAATATTCCATTAACTACCCAATTATCTAATGAGTGTTTGTCTAAGTTCCGTATGGGTCCCAATGTGGGTCTCACATATTTTGTGAAATTGCTATCGCACCTACAAATTTTAAATCTTTTTCATTTATACCCTGATTTGGGTGTCCAAGCTAATGCTAACACATATTAATATGATATTATGAAAGCAACTTAACAAATATCCATGTAAGCATATAAAATGCATTTAATCATTTAAAATGCAAATTACCAATTTACCCTTCGCTGGGTTCCATTTTAATACCCGTCCCACCTCACTGGGGACTTTTTCAACTAGTGTCCCTCTCTGAACACTTTTTACATGGGCGAGTCCAAGCCTCCCCTTAATCCATTTTATACACTAATTATATTAATTAATGCATATTAACACAATAATTTACCCGTTCCCCGGGTACGGGTGTTACACATGCTGATCTGGTTGTACCCCGAGTAGGCATCCATGAATGAGAGGAGTGAGTGACCGGCCGTGGAATCCACAAGGAGGTCTATCCTGGGCAGCGGATAGCAATCCTTGGGGCAGGCCTTGTTGAGGCCGGTGAAGTCCACACACATCCTCCACTTCCCATTGTTTTTCTTGACCAGAACGATATTAGCTAACCAGTCGGGATAGTGGACCTCTTGGATGGACTTTGCCTTCAGGAGCTTGTTCACCTCTTCGGATACCACTGTCTGCCTCTCAGGGGCCATGCCCCTTCTCTTCTGCTTCACCGGCCGGCAATCTGGTCTGACATTAAGACAATGGGACATTATCTGGGGGTCAATCCCGGGCATATCCTCATGACTCTAAGCGAAAATGTCCTAATTTTGCCACAGGAACTGAGCCAGTTTTTCCTTTAGGTCGGGCTCCAGTAGGGTACCGATGCTGACCGTGCGGTCTAGGTACTCGGGATTCAACATCACTTTTTCCAATTCTTCCACCGGACCTATCGTGTCACTCTGGTTTTGGGGGTCCATCTCTTGGACGTTTAACATTTCGGTGATAGCCCCCCGGCCCAACGAGCTGACATAGCAATTTCGGGCGGTAGTCTGATCTCCACGCAAGCTTTTGGGTCCCTGAGGAGTTGGGAACTTCACCGTTAAGCTGTAAGTGGAGACGACTGCCTTGGCCTTGTTGAGGGTCAACCTCCCAAGAATGACATTGTAGGCCGACGGGGCCTCAACGATCGCAAAATTTGTCAGCATGGAAGCCTGCTGAGGGTAGGTCCCCATAAGAACTGGGAGCTCAATTGTTCCGATCAGCTGTGTGCTAGAGCCATTGAATCCAACCAGGGGGGTAGCAACTGGCCAGAGCTGATCCCTGGATATCCTGAGCTGATCAAATACCAATGTGAACATGATGTCGGATGAGCTATCTGTGTCCACCAGTACCCTCTTGACCATGTAGTTGGCTATAGAAAGCGTCAAAACTAGCGGGTCATCATCGGGGCAGTGGACGCCCTGCAAATTGTCGGAGGTGAATGTCAAAACATCATTTGGCAGGGAACCGGTGGATTGGACCTGCCAGACATCTGCCCGGGATGCCCGAGCATGCCTCTTCCATGCCGACTGTGAGTCCCCGCCGCCTGACGTTCCTCCGGAGATCACATTAATTTGACCAAGAGATTGTATTTAACCGGGAGCTCGGGCTCCTTGTGCAGGTTGCGGCGTTCTCTGCAAGATGACCTTGATCGATCAATTTTCAATTACTATCTTCAACTTGAAGCAGTCCTCTGTGTTGTGGTCGTGGTCTCTATGGAAGCAGCAAAACTTGTCCCGATTCCTCTTCCTGGGTGGGGCTTTGAACTTTGCTGGCTGCTGAAGCAACCTTTGCGCCTTGGCGGCAGCCATGACTTCTTATATGGGCCGGGAAAGGGGTGTAAAAGCAATCGGGGGCTGACCTTAGACATCCTTCGGATCCTGCTTTGGCTTCTTTCCCGAGCCCTTCTCAAATCCTTCACGCTTGTGCTTAGCCTTCGGGGATTAGTCTCCCGCCTGGCCTGTACGCTTCACTTTTAGGAACTCCTCAGTGTCTATATACTTACTGACCCTCTCCGAGAGCTCCACCAGGGTTGTTGGTCGGTCACGATGAAACGACGTGGCAACTTTGGTGTGTTGAACTCCCGAACAAAAGGCCATAATTGCGGCCGTTTCATTGAGATTACGGATCTGAAGCCTTTACTGGTTGAAATGGTCCACATACTCCCTTAGGGACTCCCCCCTGCGCTGCTTGACGGTCAGCAGCTGAGTGTCCGGTTGTGATCGATCGAGCATCCCGACAAACTGGCTGATGAACAGCTTGCTAAGGGATTTGAAGTCATCGACCGTCCGGGGCTTTAGAGCATGGAACCACTATGCTGCTGGCCCTTTGAGGATACTGGGAAAGGCCAGGCATAGTAGCTCGTCTACCGTGGTGTCCAGTGCCATCTGAGCCTTGTAGGTACGGATGTGGTCCACCGGGCTCCCTGTGCCATCGTAGGAGCTGAGGCGAGGGGGTTTGAACTTCCGTGGGATAGGGAACTGCGTCACCCAAGCAGTGTAAGGTGATTCTGTTTTCGTGTTGGTGAGGTCGTGTTCGGTCTTGCGGCTCAACCTCTCAATCTGCTGTTGCAGTTCCTCGAACTGGGCCAGATTCTGTTTCCGTGTTGGTGAGGTCGTGTTCGGTCTTACGGATCAACCTCTCAATCTGTTGTTGCAGTTCCTCGAACTGGGCCTTAATGTCAACCCACCTGATTTCCTTCTTTATATCCGAACAGTAGGTCGGATCGGATTACGAGGCCTCTTCCTCAAAGTGCGTCAACCTTGGGGATAGAGCTCGGCTCTGGGTTTGAGTAATCGTGTGCCTAAGGTCCTCCTGGCTTAGGGTCGAATGGTCTTTGGCTAATTCCAGGGCCTTCTGTCCTGGTTCTTCCCCTCTGGCCGCGCGTCGCCAGTTGATGATAGTTCTCGCATCCTCCACCCAACGAGGATTGGGCCGAGCTCACCTCTGTGAGCGCCTAGTTGCCTGGCTGCGCTCGACGTCATCGAGGTGTTCCCATTCCGGCGGGGACACCGGAGAGGAATGGGCTGCCTTCGTACTTGAGGGGGCTCTTGAACAGGGGCGCTTTTCTCGAGCTGATCTTCTAGTGCAGGACGCTTTTCCTGGCGGGCTAAAAGCACCTCAATTTGTTCCTGCGTTCGCCACTGGCCCTCTAAGAGTTGCGCCAGTGCTGCCGTTACCTGTTCTGTGTTCATGGAGGCAGTCGATCGCCCGGGCTGTGAATCCTTCTGTCCAGGCTAGGTAATGGTCTTCTTACTCCTTCTAGGTGGCATGTTTATCAGTCAGTATTTGTTTTTGAAAGGAAATAGTCGTTTCCCACAGACGGCGCTAAACTGATGATGCCAAAAATTGGTAAGAAGGATTTAAAGAGAGAAAAAGACACAAGCAAGTTATATATGGTTCAACCCCGTTAACAAGGTGACCTACGTCCACGATTACGTCTGTGCGAGTTCACTAGCAGATCACCGGCGGGCCTGGTGAGCCAACAAAAAGGGGCGGCACTACCAGTAATATCGGCCGGATATATACGTACGATGGTGAATTTTGTGTTCTATGCTTGTTAGCTAGAGAGTTCTTCGAATCCCTGTAGACAGGGTAGGTGGGCTCTTTTATAGGTGCAAGAGTCTACCCATACATGGTAGGCTAGTCAGATTAGGAAGCCTAATCTGATTACAATTGATTTGCATGATTTGGGGAGAGTTTCCTAAGCAGTTTAGGAAACTGCAACATTCCTTCTTCCTGTCTTGTAGCTGGTTTAGGAAATTGCTGGTTAGACCAGGTCCACGGGATACCACGACTTTTCGTGCCCGGCCCATTGGCACAAACCGGGCGGTCCTGACGAACACCTCGGGATTGCTGGGCTATTGGCACCGTTACCGAAGTAACCAGCACCTCTCGGTGACATGGCATATTTACTTCATGAATGGATAATCTTGGACATATCACCATCATCAGCCACCTAGGGGGGTTTGCACCCATCATCGGTTGTGGACCTAAGTGAAGCCAGTGCCTGGGTTGTGCTCCCGAGGTCTTTTTTTTTTGTTTTTGCCTGAGGTGTACCCCCGTGGTCTTTTATATGCCTTGGGTGTGATCCCAAGGTCTTTTATGTGCCTCGAGTGTGATCTCGAGTGTGATCTCGAGTTCTTTTGTATGCCTCGGGCATGATCTCGAGGTCTTTTGTCATAATCAAACACAAGGTGAAGAATTGCTTGGTAAAAGATGAAATTTTATTCATTAAAAATCGCTCAGGGAGAGTTATAATGTTCCTAACCATTACTGTTTCCATACTTTAATGAAAGTACTTGTGGAGGTGCTGCACATTCCAGGGCTGAGGGTGGTCTTGCCCGTCTAGAGTCTGTAGCCAGTAATTACCCGAGCGGTTAACGTTGGTGACCCGGTAGGGACCTTCCCAGTTTGGGTCCAATTTTTCATGACTCGGGACTTTTGTCGACTAGTTTACTGCCTTCAAGACTAGATCTCCCACTTGAAAACTACAGTGTTTGACCTTGCTGTTATAGTACCGGGAGACCCGCTGCTTGTAGGCTAGCAACCTTCAGATATGCCCGGTCTCTTTTTTCTTCCTCCAAATCTAGCTACCTTCTATGGGCTTCTTCGTTTCCTTGTTTGTCAAAGTTTGCCACTCGGTATGTTGGCAATTTGAGCTTTGTGGGCACCACCGCCTCAAAACCGTAGGTAAGAGAGAATGGCGTCTCCCCTGTTGCTGCTCGGGGGGTAATACGATAGGCCCACAGAAGGGTCGGTAACTCGTCTGCCCAGAGGCCTTTGGCATCTTCGAGTCTAGTTTTGATGGACTGCAAAATTGTCCGGTTTGTCACTCTTGCTTGGCCATTGGCCAGGGGGTGCTCGGGTGAGGAGTAGTGATTGGATATGCCATAGCCCGACCAAAACTGCCTAAACACCGGGGTATCAAACTGCCTGCCGTTGTCACCGATCAGGACTCTGGGGATGCCGAATCTACTGAGAATGTTTTTCGTAATGAAGCCTTCTTCTTCTTCTCGGTGATCGATACCGAGGGCTAGGCTTCTGCCCACTTAGTGAAATAGGCCACGGCTATAACCACGAACCTAACTTATCCTTTTTCGACCAGGAGTGGACCGACTATGTCAATACCCCACTGAGCGAATGGCCAGGGGCTAAGGATCGGTGTCTGGGGCTCTCCTGCGCAGTTGATCATGGGCGAGTATCTCTGGCACTTGTCACACCTTTTAACATACTCTTGCGAATCTCGGGCCATCGTCGACCAATGATTACCTTGCAACAGGGCTTTCCTGGATAGTGCCCGACCTCCTACATGCTTCCACATATTTCCTCGTAGATTTCACTCAATATTCCTTACACTTGTGCGGGGTGGATGCATCGTAGGTATGGGATGGAGAATCCCCTTTTGTAAAGGATGCCGTTGATAAGGTGATATCTGGCCGCTCAGTATTTTACCTTTCGGACTTCTTCCTTTCTTTTTGGTAAAGTATTCGTGGGTGAGGAACATTGTTATCGGGTCCACCCAACTGGGCCCTGCAGAGACCGGGTCGACCTCCATGCCCCCCAAGTCAGCTATGCTGGGCTCGGACAAGTATTCAATTATTATCCCGGGCAAGTCTGACTCGGAGGACGAGGCGAGGCGGGCCAACCAGTCGGCCCTCGAATTTTCCTCCCTTGGGATTTGTGTCATGAAAAACCACTTAAGATTCTTTGAAACTGCTCGGACAAGGGCTATATAGGCTACCATGTTATCTTCCTGAGCTTCATACTCCTGGTTCACTTGATTGACCACGAGCTAGGAATTGCTGTATGCTTGAACTTGCTGTTCACCCGTCGAAGTAGCCAACTGTAGGCCGACCAGCAGGGCTTTATACTTGGCCTCGTTGTTGGACGCCCGGAAACCAAACCTTAATGCATACTCCAATTGGATCTCGTCGGGTATGGTCAGGATGATTCCTGCCCCACTGCCTTGCTGGTTGGAGGAACCGTCCACATAGAGTACCTAAGTTGGGACGTCGGGCTGTGGACCGGGCAGTACTGCCGGCGGATTAAGCTCTTTTACCGGATCCTCTAGGTATGTGAATTCCACAAGAAAATCTGCTATGGCCTATCCTTTTATTGCTATCTGAGGTCTGTAAACTACTTCAAACTCTTCCAGCTCCAACGCCCACTTGACGAGCCTACTGGATGTCTCGGGCCTACTCAAGATCTGGCGAAGGGGCTGATCTGTGAGGACCAAGATAACGTGGGCCTGGAAGTACGGACGGAGCCTTCGGGCAGAGGTGATTAGGGCAAAGGCCAACTTTTCTACGCAGGAGTACCGGCTTTCCACGCCTTGAAGCGCTCAGCTGGTGTAGTAGATGGGGAATTGTATCCCGTGCTCTTCTTGGACAAGTGTCGAGCTTACTGCTGAAGGAGACACTGCCAAAAACAAGAATAACTCCTCCTTTGGTATTGGTGTGGAGAGTAGAGGGGGCGATGTCAGGTACTTCTTGAGTTCCTGGAATGCCTTCTCGCACTCCTCTGACCACTCAAATACCTTGCGAAGGATCTTGAAAAATAGGAGGCATCGGTCGGTAGCTCGGGAAACGAACCTATTTAGTGCAGCTACCTAACCGGCCAAGCTTTGTACTTCCTTAGTTAACTGGGGCGACAACATGTTGATAATTACTTGAATCTTTTCGGAGTTCGCCTCAATCCCTCGTCTGCTGACCAAGTGTCCCAAAAATTTCCCGAACGAGACTCCGAATGTGCATTTGGCCAGGTTTAACCTCATCTGGTACATTCGTAGGTTGCTGAAGGCCCCTTTAACAACCTGTATTTTCATTTAATTATTAAATGTGATTTTCATAATTTTAATTGGTATTACTTGCTTTATTTTATTAAGAATTTTTATTTGGGGTCAAAACATAATTTCCACAAATATAAAAAACTCTTTCTATAGATTTGAAAACTCTATCTATACTTTTTAAACAACTATGAGTTTAATTCCTACGTTATCATAACTTTCTGTATTTTTATTTCAACTGTATTATACCAGTTTTTATTTTAAAACTGCGCCTTCACCGCGTCTTGGGTGCGGGAGCACGTGAGCTCAACCACACCGGGCAATTTTCCCCCAATTGCTTGGAGGCCACAACAGTGAGTTTATATATATGTATATACCTCTCAACTCTCATAACACTCACTGCCTCTCTCAAATTCTCTCAACTCTCTCTTGTTCTCTCAAGATATAGACACACACATACATAATCAGTATACATATAAACTCACACAGATATATAGTTATATATAATACTTGTATCAACATCAAGAACGTGTTGAAATTCTTAGATGACGGAATTCACGGCGGAAATCCCGACATCAAATTGTTGTCCTAATCCCTCTGTGAGTATTACCAACTCACTCAGAATATAAATTATACTTTAGTTTGCTGTTTGTATTAGTCTTATGTGTAGTTGCCATTGTTGATTTTTCATGGAAGCTTGAAGCTTGAAAAATGGTGATTTCCAAAACTTGACCAAAATTCGTTTTGATAGATAATAATGATAGATTACAGTTCATAGAAGCTATGTTCAAAGTATTGGAGCTTAATTCATTCGTATATGAAAGTATATTAGAATTGAAGTTTTGTCACCCCTTGGTTTTTCGTAAAATCTGAGAGCTACGATTGAAATTGGTTAAAACCGATCGCGTATTCATAATCCTTGCGGAAAAACGGAGAGAACCATATATTACAAGTCATGTTTTCATTCGGATTTGAAAATGGGTAAAAAATTAGCCTTAAATTCGTAACAGGGGAGAAACTGGTGATGCCAATCGATTGGCATGTTTACCAATTGATTGGAATCATTACCAACCAATTGGCATGTTTACCAATCGATTGGCATGTATATCAATCGATTGGCACTTTTACCAATAGATTGACATTTTTCAGCACTGACGACTTTTAGTAAAACGACCATAACTTCCTCTAGGAAACTCGAAAATGCGCATGGTTTAAAGCGTTGGAAACTAGACTCAAAGACCTTTCTTTTGAAATGTCATTCATGTACACAAATTATAACTCATTTTCGAGGGAATTACTTCAAAGTAGACCCACTTGTGTTCTAATAGCGATAAAAACATATTAAAGCATTCTTTGATGAATTCACCGGTTATTTCATATAAGATTTGATTTCTTCTCGTATATCCATGGTTATCGTTCCCAGTACTTTATATTTCTGCATTAAGTCATATGTCATTCATTTGGAGTCAGTTGTACATGCATGGTGAGTGTGAATGTTGGTCAGTGTAGAAAAGAGTAATGGTTAGTGTGGTAAAGAAAGTATGGTTAAGATTGTGTTATGGATGAGATTGCGGCAAGAGTGTCTTTGAAATGCGACGGTGGAAAAACTAGACACTCCCTGACGACCATGGTAGCGTCAAAGTGTGTGAAGCCGAACTTGGACATTCCCTAGCACCCATGGTAGTGCTAAAGTGTGGCCTACGGACACTCCCTGGTACCCGAGTCTGGATACTGTGTGATGTATATGTGAGGCGGATTATGTACTAAAGTGTAAGGCATTGGACATTCCCTGACACCCCGTGCTAAAGTGTGAGGCAAACTTGGACATTCCCTGGCACCCCTGTGCTAAAGTGTGGCTATCTTAGCGTTTCAAAGATACTGGCGTGAGAGAGTTGGGTGTTGTGTTTGTCGAGAGAAAAGAGTCGGCAAGATGAGTTTGGTGCATTGTTTTCATACACGGTCACATATATGTGAATTATAGCTTTCAAATGATATTGTTGTTGTTTTCTAAAATGAACTCTTTACTCTAATGTAAACTCATTGAATTAAATGGGAATTTGAAAATGGTAAATGAGTATGTTTTACATTCAAAGTTATGTTTTTAATACTCACCAGCTTCTTGAAGCTGACAACGTTGATGCGTCCTGGACATTCGTGTTCAGGCTTTTCAGGTTATGATATTGCTGGGCCGTACGACTACGCAAATTGAGAAATACTGCTGGATAGAGAATTTACTTTTATATGTTTTAAGTTATAACTGAATTCTGTAATAGACAATAGATATTGTTTTGTTTTAAGGCGGCTTGTGCCTTAGCTGACCCAGAACGGTAATATGTAATAAGTTAGAAAAATTTTGTAAGCCTTGATTGCTCTACTCTGATTTATATGCTGTTCGACGTTTGGGACGGAATCGATCCTTCAAACTGTCGCGAACTACGGGCCCATAAAAGAAATTAAGTGCTTTCCATATTTATGCTACGTCGGGGCGTGACAACCCCGGACAAGTGCTCGAGATGGTCTGGCTCATCGCTGGTCTTAACCAAGAGGTCGTCAACATATACCTCTATCAATTTCCTGATCAAGTCCTTGAATATGTAATTGACCAGGCATTGGTATATTGCCTCAACATTTTTGAAGCCGAAAGGCATCACATTGTAGCAATACGTGCCTTGGTCGGTTATAAAGGAAGTTTTCTCCTCATCCCCGGGGTATATGTTGATCTGGTTGTACCCCGAGTAGGCATCCATGAATGAAAGGAGTGAGTGACCAGCCGTGGCGTCCACGAGAATGTCTATCCTAGGAAGCGGATAGCAGTCCTTGGGATAGGCCTTGTTTAAATCGATGAAATCTATAGACATTCTCCACTTCCCATTGTTTTTCTTTACTAGTACGACGTTTTCCAACCAGTCGGGATAGTGGACTTCTCAGACGGACTTTATCTTTAGGAGCTTTTTAATTTCCTCACGTACTGCAACCTGTCTTTCAGGGGCCATGCCCCTCCTCTTCTGTTTGATCGATCGAGAGCTGAGATCAATGTTGAGACGGTGACACATAACCTAGGGGTCAATCCCCGGCATGTCCTAATGGTACCAGGCGACGATATCCTAGTTCTTTCTCAGGAACTAGAACAATTTTTCCTTTAGGCTCGGATCTAAGAGAGTGCCGATGCTCACGAACCGGTCGGGGAATGCTGGGTCTAGTGTGACCTATTCGGATTCTTCCACTGGGCCTACTCCATCCTTCACGTCCCTTGGGTCCATTTCCTAGATGTTCAATGTTTTCGCAATCGCCTCTTTGTGCAAGGAACTAACATAGCAACTCCGATCAGTTAACTGATCTCCACGCAAGCTTATCGGCCCCTGGGGGGTCGAGAACTTTACCACCAGGCCATAGGTAAACACAACCTCTTTGGCTTTATTAAGTGTCGGCCTTCCAAGGATGATGTTGTATGTGGAAGGGGCCTCCACGACCATAAAGTTTATGAGCACGGAGACCTGATGGGGATGAGTCCCCATGAGAACCGGGAGCTCGATCATTCTGAGCGGTTGCATGCTTAAACCATTAAATCCAACCAAAGGAGTTGCGACCGGCCGAAGTCTGTCTCGTGATATTCTTAGCTGGTCGAACGCTGAGGCGAAGAGAATATCAAAGGAACTGCCAGTGTCCACCAATACCGTCTTCACCGTATAGTTGGCTACGGAGATTGTCACGACCAGGGGGTCATCATGGGGGCAGTGAAGGTCCCCTATGTCATGAGACAAGAATGTTAGCACATCGGTCGGTTGGGAGTCGGTCGATTGGACATGCTAGACATCCGCTCGAGATGCTCGAGCATGCCTCTTCCTGGCCAACTATGAATCTTCTCTGCTCGAGGTCCCTCCGGAGATCACATTGATTTGCCCGAGTGGTTATGGCTACTCAGGAGCTCGGTTATCCACTCTAGGTCGTCAGTCCATCGCGACAAACTCGGTGAGGTGGACCTACTCTATCAGTCTTTCGATGGCTATTTTGATTTTAAAGCAATCTTCTGTGTCGTGGACATGGTCCTTATGATACCGACAATATTTATCCCAGTTTCTCTTCCCGGGCGGGCTCTTTAGCTTTGCCGGTTGTTGGAGGAGCCTCTGGGGGTCGGCGGCAGCCATGACTTCATGAATAGGCCGAGAGAGTGGCGTGAATGACTTCGGAGCCTCGTCCCGACCACCCTTCTGCTGATCCGACTTCGGCTTCTTCCCCGAGCCTTTTTCAGAACTGTCACACTTTTGTTTGGCCCTCGGAGACTCGTCTCCCGCAAGGCTAGCACGTTTAGCCCTCAGGAATTCCTCCGTATCAATGTATTTCCCAACTCTCTCGGAGAGCTCCACCAGTGTTTCCGGTCGGTCTTTGTGGAACAATGTGGCAACTTTGGTGTGTTGAACTCCCGAGCAGAAAGCCATGATTGTGACCGTCTCGTTCAGGTTTTGGATTTGCAGCCTCTGTTGATTGAAACAGTTGACGTAATCTTTTAAGGACTCCCCCTTGCATTGCTTAACGGTCAGCAATTGGGTGTCCGGCTGTGACTGGTCGAGGATTCCCACGAACTGGCTGATGAAGAGCTTACTGAGCGTCTTGAATTCGTCCACCGTTCGGGGCTTAAGAGAGTAGAACCACTGGGCGGCTGGCCCTCTAAGGGTGCTGGGAAAGGCCTGGCACAGTAGCTGGTCAGCGCTGGTTACCATAGTCATCTGAGCCTTGTAAGACCGGACGTGATCGACCGAGCTCCCCGAATCATCATAGGAATAGAGATGCGGTTGCTTGAATTTCCTCGGGATGGGGAAGCTGGTGATCCGAGCAGTGTAAGGCGATTTTGTTTCGGTATTGGTGTGATTGCAGCTTACCTTGTGGCTCAGCTTCTTAATTTGCTTTTGCAGATCTGCGATCTGGTCTTTGACATCTGTCTGATCAGTCTTTTGCCCTGTAACCGAGCGGTAGGTTGAGATGATGAGGCTTCTTCCTCGAAGTGCGTTGTCTTCGGGGACTGGACACGACTCTGACTCCGGGTAATCATGTGCCTAAGATCCCCACGACTCCTGGTCGGGGTCTCTTTGGTAGGTTCCCGGGCCTTTTGTCCATGCCCATCCCCTCTGGCAGCGCGCCTGCTATTGCTGATGTCTCGGGCGTCCCCTGTCTGGCGCGGGCGGCCTCGAGCGCGTTGTTGGGTCTGTTCAGGAGCTGGCTACAATCGTCATTCCTGAGCCGTCCCCTAGCCGACGGGGACAATGGCTCAATGTAGGCACGCCTTCGGGGTCTGATCTGCTCCCGATTAGGCTCGCTCTTCTTGGGCTCTTCATCGATCAATGGGAGCTTCTCCTATCAGGCCAACAATGTTTTGATCTATTGTTGGGCTCGCTGCTGGCCCTCTAAGAGTTGCGCAAGAGCCGCGGTCATCTGCTCGGGGTCATGGAGCCAGCCGGCTGCCCGAACTGCAACTCCGCCTGACCCGTCGAAGTAGCGGTCTTTTTACCTTTCTTCGGCGCCATGGCTATCAACGAAAGATTTATTTTTAGGAGAAATCTGTCGATTCCCACCAACGGCGCCAAGCTGATGATGCCAAAAATTGGTAGGAGAGTTTTGTGAGTAATTTAGAGAGAGAATGACACAATGAATTATATAAGGTTCGACCCTGTTGATTAGGTGACCTACATCCACGGGTGCGTCGGAGCGCTTGTATTAGTAGTTCACCAACGGACTGATGAGCCAACAATGAAGGCGGCACTACCAGAGATCGGCCAGTTGTATGCGCGATGAGTGTTTGTATTGCTATTCTCTAGGTTAAGAATGCGATCCACTTCAATGAGGGTGAGGGGCCTCTTTTATAGGTGCAAGATGCCATTCATACATGGTAAGTTAATAGATTAGAAAGTCCAATCTAGTTGCAATTGATTTACACGAAATTAGGAGAGTTTCCTAAATGGTTTAGGAAATTGCTTGCTCCTTCCATAAGTCTTCTAGCCAGAATAGGAAACTGGCTGATCCAGTGATTGGCGTGCTATGGGGTAGGACTGCACCCACTGAAGGGCCGTCCCGTACTGCACACCCGAGCTGTGGCCTCTGACCGAGCGGTTCTTGCAGACAGCTCGGGAAAACTAGGAAAGTGGGTACCCTTTCGAGATGATGTGGCATTTCCTTGTTGAGGTGGCAACTTTGACTTTGACCTGATATTTTTGTCCATATCATTAGGTATCCCAAGAATACCATATGAGATTTTATCCACTCTCACATAATTTAAAAATTTGTTGAGTTAGAGGAATTTTGTTTTGAGTTGGACTAAAAATTCTTTGAAAATAGAGGATCAGATGAAATTATACTAAATTTCTATTTACTTGTTGCACCACATAAGATTATATACTTCTTATATTGAATATTTATTCGACAAAAGGGAGTAGATCGTGGCCACAGATCTCCTTAACGTGAACCCAACTACATAGTACCTACTTCTGCCACGTAGCCCAACACGTGTCATAAATGAATCATTAATTTTGTGTATATATATATATATTCTTGTTGGGACACATTAATTTAACGCTTTTAACTTCTTCAACCGTTCCTCCAGACTCGAGAGACAGGCTTCAGGGTTAAAAACACACATTTCCTCTCTCTCTCCCGCTCTCTCTCTCATGAGTTATTACATCACAGCTGGACAAGTGAATTGGGTTGATCTAAAGCTTTACAGTATGCTTGTTTTGTTTTGTTTTGTTTTTTTTTTTTCCCACTTTGATCTCATATTGTTGAAAAGAAAGCGAAGTTTTGATCCGTAGTAATTTGCTTGCAAATTTTAACTTGCTTGAAAAATTTTGTTAATTCAAAAAACAATTTCATGTGGAATATGAAGCCAGTAGGTGGGTGAGTATTGGATCCAATGTTTTTCAAGTTTCAAAAACTGCAAATGTAGTTTTTTTAGAAGGCCCAAGATAAAGAATACTACCAATTATTTAGTGCAATTTTGTTTACTTTAAAATTGCCCCTCTTCCTCTTCCATTAGGTAATATAATTTGGTTCAATATTTTACACTGTTAATTAATTTTTATTTAATATTTTCTCCGTCTCATTTTGTGTCTTCCTTTTTTTTTTGGATGTCTCAAAATTGTTGTCCACTTTTTTAAATTAAGATGCAAATTTTACATAGATACCCAAATTTTTCTTTCTTGTAAGAGTAATCAATACCAAAACAAAACAAAAAATAAAAGAAATTGTAATGATTATGGGCAAATGTAAAAAGTAGGTGTTTTTTTTTTCTATAAATAGTTGAATTCCGCAAAAGGGACAAATAAAATAGGACAAAGGAAATAGTAAATTACATCGTATTACTCCCTCCGTCCCATTTTATGTGTCCATCTTTTCTTTTTGGGATGTCCCAAAATTATTGTCCACTTTCCTAAATTAATATGCAAATTTTACTTAGTTTTCCAAACTACCCTTCCTTGCAATCAATACAAAAATAGAACAAAAAAAGAAAGTGCAATGGTTATGAGCAATTGTGGAAAGTAGGTGTAGATTTTTTTGTCCTCTTAAATAGTTGAATTTCCCAAGATGGACACATAAAATGTGACGGAGATAATAATCAATAAAAGAAGTGAGTGAACAAATAGTAATTTTGAAATTATTTCAAATTTTAAAGTTTTTAGAAAACTTATAAGTATAATCATTACAGAGAGAGAGAAGACAGAGAGAGAGAGCGAGAGAGGAGTAATATTTGGGACACAACCTTCATACAACTTTCATACAACCTCCCCAAAAGATGTGTCTATCTCTCTCCTGTGATGTCACTGGACCCCACAGTGACACAGGAAAGAGATAGACACATATTTTGGAGAGGTTGTATGAAAGTTGTATGAAGATTGTGTCCCAAGTATTACCCGCGAGAGAGATAAGAAGGTAAAAATAAAGGTATTTTTTGGGGGGTGCAAGCTTTGAGTCAAGTTCACGTGCGGTACAGGTTCTGTGTCCGTGAGTGTAGCGAGCAACAAGTTCGAGAAATGAAGACCACCATTTGAACATTAGTAGCACTGTAGTACTAAACCACAACCACTTGTATTGTGAAAGCGAGTCTTAAGCTTAGCGTGAATTTAAATCTTACCGCTAAGTTACATCCTTAATTTTGCTGATATGTGTATAAGTACTGATTCTAAAATCACGGCAGAGAGGGTGAGGATTTGTCTTGCCATCATCCGAAAATACATTAGTAGCACTAGAACTTGGAGAGAGAGAGAGAGAGAGAGAGAGAGAGAGAGAGTCACCAGTTGAGTCAGAAGTGAGTTATCAATAGTCTCAACTCCCCCAGCTTAAATGCTCTATGATCTGTGGGTGTGTTTTGGGTCTTTGAATTCCGATCTGTAAAATCCACAGTGAGTAGGTGGACTTCATTACTGTTGTGTTGACTCTGGTTTTGTTTGAAACTTGTTTGTCAATTGATTAGTCAACTTTATGCGCTGATAATGACACTAATTGGCGCCTTATTAAGGATTTTCTATACCCAACATTAAGGATTCCTCCTATGTATATATACACACAGTGGAAGTGGTAGATCTGAAGATTTTTGGGTTTTAGAAAGCGATTGGGTAAAATAGAAAGTGGACTGGAGAGACAGAAGAGGGAAAACAAATATATATATATTTTGGATGTTTTAGATTTGAAGGTTGTGCATAAATTTGTGTACGTACATGTTGAAAGGCTCTAATCTAATGTGGCTGTTTATGATGGAAAGAGAGGTATTCACCATCATCAGAAGAAGATAAATCAAGAATTGATCCTCCCATCGATCTGATCGATGCAGCAACATCAAAGGAGAAACACTGTGTCTATACTTGTATTGTTGTGTGTGTTGTGTGTTGTTGTTCTTCCTCCTACTCCGCGGGCGAGAGCAGGTGATGGAGAAGCTCTTTTAGCTCTGAAATCGACGATTGATCCATTAAACTCTCTGCAATGGGGAGGAAGCGATTATTACTGCAAATGGGAAGGTATTAAAGAATGTATGAATGGAAGGGTAACAAAGCTTGTTGTGGAGCACTTCAACTTGAGTGGGATATTGGAATCCCGTATTTTGAATGAGTTAGATGAGTTGCGTGTTCTGAGCTTCAAAGATAACAACATTCGGGGACAAATCCCAAACCTATACCAACTCAACAACCTCAAATCTCTGTTCCTCAACAACAACAACTTCTCCGGCCAATTCCCAACATCCCTTACCCTTCTCCACCGCCTCAAAGTCATTGATCTCTCAGGAAATCAAATCTCGGGTCCTATCCCTGACTCACTACTCAATCTCCCCAGGCTCTACCTTGTTTATCTTCAGGACAACCTTTTTACAGGGGAAATCCCTCCTTTCAATCAAACCACGCTCACTTACTTCAATCTCTCTAACAACCAACTCTCCGGTGAAATTCCCCCCTCACTTCTCCGACGATTCAATGCTTCCTCATTTTCCGGTAATATCCAATTGTGTGGCTTACTACTAGTACAGATTTATCAAAATCCATGTATTAATAATAAAGGATTTCCTCCTCCTCCGATGACCACCACCACCACCACAACACAACATAATAGAAAGCAGCATCATCATCTGCTGATCATATTGGGAACAGTAGTAGGTGGGGTTGTATTGCTATCAATTTGTATGTTCTTCTTCTTCTTGTGTAAAAGATACAGAAAGAGAGTTGAGTGTAGTAGTACAACTTCAGGTCATGATCAGACGAGAAGCAAATTCGTAGGAAATATTCCTGATGGAGGAGGAGGAAGAGGAGGAGGAGGAGGAGGAGGAGGAGATCACGTGGGGGTGTTGGAGAGGAGTAGAAGAGAGGAAGTAGATGATAGTGATAGGGAGGCCGGGGTAAAACAACAAGGGGAAGGGGGCCCGGGGGTGTTTTCATGGGAAGCTGGGGGGGAGGGACTAGGGAGGTTAGTGTTCTTGGGAGGAGATAGAGATAGTAATAGTAGTAGTAATATTAATAGATACTACAGTCTGGAGGAGCTGCTGAAAGCGTCGGCAGAGACGTTGGGGAGGGGGAGTATGGGGAGTACATACAAGGCTGTTTTGGAATCTGGTTTTATTGTTACTGTCAAGAGGTTGAAGGATTCCAGGTACCCTCCACTTGATGAGTTTAGGACACACTTGGAGCTTCACATCTCTACTCTCATTAACCACCCCAACCTCGTCCCACTCAGAGCTTATTTTCAGGCCAAAGATGAGCGCCTTCTTGTTTACGACTACTTCCCCAACGGCAGTCTCTTCTCCCTCATCCACGGTATGTGTATGTATATCTCTGTCTCACCTTCTTCTTCTTCTTCTTCTTCTTCTTCCTCTTCTTTTATTTTACTAAATTTTTTTTGCTACTAAAATATTAGTTTTGTGATCTTCAAACAATTTCATGTGACATCTCACAAAATTACCTTTATCATATTTCCTTCAAATTTTGTTCACCCATTTGGTGAATGGTGAGCCAGTTACCCTCGTAACTTTTCATTTTTGAAGCAAAATTGGGCTTACATCCTCGACAGCCAATTGGATGCTACTGGGTGGGCAGCCCTATGTGATACTGTCACGATCACAAAATTTTTTTTTCTTTAAAATAAATGCAAAAAAATTTTGTGATCCTGTGGAGTGCCTCATGGTTTGCCCACCCAACAGCAACTATGGTACGGCCGAGGATCCTTACTCAGCAAAATTTGGCCTTAAAATTTGAAATTTGATCAGCAAGCATGCCATATCATATCATATATGTCATTGTGCATGAGAGTTGCTGTCCAAGTGCTAGCCTGTTGATCATTGTCCCCTTCCCTTCCCTCAATCCATTGAAGACATGGGGCGGGGGGGGGGGGGGCAGATTCACTTCATTCTGGCGTTCTCTCTGAAAAGTAAGAGGAAATTAATCATAATTAGTCCTACGCCTCGTGCAATGCGCGCACATATTTTGGAACACTTTGTTACTTCTATAAGATTCAAAACGAACTCGCTTAATGAACCAACACCAATTCCTTCATATTCACTCTGGACAAACTCATATTTGGTTGTTAGTCTTTATCATACTTTTGATATAGAAGACATAGATAATCAATAAGGAAATTAATTAATGATAGATAGCGAGTCAAAAAAATATGAAAATCCAATTGAAAGAAAATAGAGATTCATTTTATAAAATTTGAGGACAGTTAAAAAGTCAAAAAGAATAAAAAAATTCATAAATGTAAGTACGTGAATAGAGAAAATTGATTCCGATAATTATTAGTGTATTTCATTAAGGATAGTTAATAAAAAGTCAAAAAATAGCATACTTGAATTTTTAGAGAATTAGTTAAGGATACTTAAAATGTTAGAAAAAATATTTCTTTTTTAGGCTTTCCCCTTTGGCAACCCTTGAAATAATGTATATATAGATAAGTATTGTTATCACTATTAATAATAACTTGGTGATAATCCGTGTGTAGCACAAGTTGTCATCAATACCACAAAATCATAAAATTAAAAGGCGGAGTTTATTTTTTTATTTATTTAATTTTTATTTATTTATTTTATTTTATTATATTTTCAATGAATTAAATTAGAATAGTAGGAGTTGCTAAGTTAGGAAATACCGAATAAACTAGGAAAAGTTTTCTTGACCATTTTAGTGGTGTTTATGTTTTTACTTTTGTACTTATAGATGATTGAATATAGGATAAGTGAAAAAAATAGGGCTATTAATTGTGGTGTTTGACCATTGTGTTTAGAAAGTGATTATATTGTCGAAAGTAATTTGATGTGTATTTGGTAATAAGTGCAAAAGTAATAATAAATGTTAAAATTTTAAGTCGTATTCGCTATAAACTAATTAAAAGCCACAGCTTATCAAATCTCTTCCATTATTTCTCTATTTAATTACTATATGGATAATTATGTATAAGCGTGGGCATATGTTATGTGCGTTTCTCCTTGATAAAATGTTTACACTTATGCATACAAATATTTTAGGCTAGCTCTATTGCTAAAGCAATAATGGCTACTGCCAGAGCAAAAAGTGTCGCTAAATTTAGCGACACTTTTTGCTCTGGCAGTAGCCATTACTGCTCTGGCAATAGCATTACCCACATTTACATAAGAAAATCACATTCGTAAGGGATATGACTCAATCAATTCCTTTGGCAACATATGGGATTCTTAAGGCTTATCCAAAAATCCATCTTCTCTGGCTTATTACATTTGTTCTACAACTTGATTTTCACCTAGTCACATGATTTGGAGAAGGGTTTTAACTCTTAGTGACATGATTATAGCAATAATATACGGCCATACCTGGCTTAAAAGAAAAAAGATTAAAACATTTTCCTAGTCAGAAGGCATGTTTTTTATCTGTCGTTATCAATAACTAAATTATGGTTTTAAGTTTTTACATCAATAAATACATCACCATTGGAAGGGATTTATTTAGGTGGATGGGGACCACTTAATTTTCTCTTGTGTCTTCCCCTTCCCTGTGTTAATTATGTAAGTCCATAAATTTCTGGAAGTTCTATGATACAGCCTGTTTGGCTGTACCATATAGCTTTACTTTGAAGCCTTTAGATTGGCTTTAGATGGATATGAGCCCTAGGATTAAAACCAACACTTATATTAGGAAAATCGTCCAAACAACCCCCTATGTACACAACCGGTTACCTTCTTTTCATTCCCACACATGACTTTATGGCATGTCACGCCAGTGATGGAAAGTCATGTCAGTGTTGGCCAATAAGATGGGAGGGTAACAAGAGATTAATTATATCGTAGGCTCCACCCTAGACTTTATTAGGATGGTAAGAGGATGAAGTAAGGTTGCTTTGAGTCAGTTATAGGTACTAATAACGTGGGTACCCTGCTATCCAGACGACGTGAAGTCTTTCTCTATCGGTTTTACTTAAAAAACTTGGGAAGGATGCTTTTCGGACTAAGTGAGGCCGTCTTGTATCATTTATCGATAGCAAAAAGATTGGGAATGATGTATCCAGACGTAAGAAAGGAAGATACTACTCAAGCAGAATGAAAGTATGTTCATAAAATTAGGAAAAACACTCATTGAAGGAGTGCGGTTTGGAAAGGATATTAGCGTATGAGAGGGCAACGATTCGAGAAACAAAGGTAGAAGGTGGCTCTGTCCTGAAAGAAGGAAAGTATGACCAGAGTCACAATTGCAATATCCAGGTCGGGTCGCCGCTGCTTTTGCAGCTCGAGGCCAACGCAAGTGGCCGACCTACAGGAAGAGCAAGAGCAAGAGCAATGGAAGTGTACTCCATGGTGATGACTTGAGAGGCTGAGCAGAACATAAATCGGTTCAGTCAGTAGAGCAGGAAAGCGACGTGCTCGTAATCAGACACCTCAGTCCCCTCTGCGCCCGTGCAGGTTGCCAAGAATGGCTCGTGAGCATTGGTCGGTTTGACCGAGATCGATCCTTCCTTCACTGATTCAGAAGGCAAAGGACAGTTTTCCTACATTCAGGCCAGGGATAATTTATTCATCATGGAGATGGAGGTCGAGCAGGAAACTTATGTCCTATATTGTTGGTCCCATTGTTCCGAAACGAAACATGAAGGCATTGAAAGCCTGGGACCAGAAGAGGAGGGCGGAAAAGAAAAGAGGTTTGTCTAGAGCAATTCGGAGCTGGCTAAGCATGATGGCGTGGTAGATGCCAACGTTCTTCCGGATACTGCCTTTGACGACTACTACTCTCTCAACCTATTTGGTAGAGCTGTCCAACATATTCTGTGACCCGACTCAACCAAACCGACCCGAAGGCTATGAGTAGGATTAGGTGGGTAGAATCACAGGTTTCACAAGTCCTACCCCAGGCCATTCGGTTCGAATGTTGGTTGTTTCCATGCTAAACCCGAGACCACCTGACCTGATCCGACTTTTAAAAAAAATCCCTAAAACCTTGGGGTTTATATACATAGTAAGATAAGAAAGACCAAACGAGGCCACTCACTCTCACTCATCTCTCTAGAGCACATCTCAAACACAGCCACGGTCGATGACTGATACATCTCTGCTGTCGATCATCGTCTGTTTCTCAATCACCGACTCACGACACAACTGCACACAGGTCCTCATCGCCGTGACACCCGCAAATGATATCGCGAACACACTTACCTACCTTTTCTCTCATCATGGCTGCCGCTTGTCTTCGCCTCCCTTCACTGGCGTCGGTGAAGTACGACTTAAGATTTGATATTTTTTCTTGTAATCTTGTAGATCCGAATCTTCACAATAGCCGACTTGGTAGTTTTTGTCCTGAGACTTTGTAGATCTGAATCTTTTTTCTTGTAATTTTGTAGATCTATTTTTGGCTTTTCCTTTTCTATCTACGGCCTAAGTCAAAAGCTAATGTATCAATGATCAATAGTCAATAGATCTGTATTCTTGAGACTTGTAGATTTGATTTATTTTATTTGCTTTTTTATTTTCCTCCTTTCATGTCGGTTTCACCCGAAACTGCCCCGACTCAACCCGAGCCCAATGAGTCGGTTTCACTCGACAAGTTGAATGGATGACGGGTGCTGGGCGCTAAACCTGATGGGATACGAGTGGATGAAAAGGTGGGGGGTCAACCCCGACTCACCCGACCCGTGGACACTCCTGCCTTTTGGCTGGCTCCGGATTAAAGACCATTCACTTGGCTCCTGGAAGAATTGTTTTGAGGAGAGTGGGGGATGGAAAGCATCAAACTCAATAGGGGATGATTTGAAGAAAGCAGGTCCACGACCTGTGGCGGATGGAGAGATGTCTTTGGCTGGAAGGTTGATGAAAGTTTGGGGAAGTTAAGAACCATAGTGATTGGAGAGTAGGGTCCTTACAGTCTTGGTGAAGGTGCTTGATGATTTTGAGAAAGTGGCGGCGCCGGATTTACCAGAGCAAACTTCCTTGGGAGCCATTAAAATCTGGAAAGTGTGATACAAGGAAGTTTAGAGTTCTGGTAATGGAAATTTGTAGAGAAGGAGAAGTAGAAATACCGAGGTTAGGGAGAGAGATATTTAGGCATATGAGGGAAGCCAACGGTTGCCTTGCCCTTTTATAGGCGACGATTCGAGTTTCTAGGCCTCGATTGGCACGCGATAATTAGGCAAGTGGCATGTGGCGGATTTGAATTCAAAACATCGCATCTGCGTTAGCTTTATCCTTTGATGTGACGTTTTGGGGGGCAGTGTGTGCACCCAAAAACCGTCAGTTTGTGATTAGTCCGAATATCACATTACCCAATCGGTCCAAATATGCCCTTCGGACTATTGTAACATGCCCTAGTGAAGAGCTTTCGATCTAGGGCATGTTACAATAGTCCGAAGGGAATATTTGGATCGATTGGGTAATGTGATATTTGGACTAGTAGGATTGAGCAGATGAAGTGGCATTGGACGAAGGATTTTCACATCTGACTAGCGCACCAATCAGAATGTGTTTAGACCATTGAAGATGGGACTTTCTTGGGCTAGTCCGATGCTGCGCCAGTGGAAATATGTCTAGTCCGAGGAAGGATGTCAATTCGGCCCGAGGAGGAGTTGTTTGCGTAAAGAATCAGCGACATGGGGAAGTCTTTCCAAGTTTGTGCTTATCGTATCCTTGATTATCCGTAGCCGGTCCTCGTGATTTTAGGGATTAGACCGACATTATCTTGTCAAGATGCCAATCAAAGGATTTGAAGTTTCCTTATCTCAATTTTGGTAAACCTTCCTTATCTCGATATGGTAGTTGCCTTATCCTTATCATCCAGGCCGCTATAAATATAGAGGCTGGCCTTCATTCAAAGGACTCCGCGTCGCACACTCGATCAAATCACTTGAAACGGCATTCACAGCTCTCATAGCTTCGTTCATAGATTAGGAACAATCTCTTGTTCTTAGTTTAGTTTTCTCTTCGAAATTGTTATTTTGTTCCCAGCAATTCAATAAAAATTTCATCTATCTCAAGGTACATTTGCATTGTCTTTGCTTGTTGATTTAGTTAGTGCTTAGTAAATTTTGCACTAGTTATTGGCTTGTGTGCTTCAACACTGATATTGAACCTTTTCGACGAGGGTACTTTTCTACTCACCATCACTTTCGCCCAATTGGAAGTTAGATTTATTTTAAAGCCTTTTGCAGCACTTGCATTGGCATAATTAGGAAACCTCGTTTATGCACCTTTTGAACCACTTTTGGTTCTGGAACGCCCGAAAACGAAACATTGCAAACAGTAAGGTGATCCTTTGTCGAATATGGAGACCAATAAAATGCAATGGTTGGTATGAGGATGAAGTCAGGTCTCCCTTTACAGATTAAAATTCGTCTTGGATGAAAGTAGGACGTAAGGTAGTCCTTTGTCAAATATAGGACCAATAAAATGCAGGGGATCGAAACCATATTGATCGCCCTGTTTGCACCACAAATAAAACATATATTGAAAATGCCAAACAATGGTCATTAAGATGATGTGACAAATGGCCCACGTCATGCTATTTGAAATACAAACGACAAAGGCGGCAGTAATGGTTTTTTTAGTGGAGGTTAGCAGGGATAAAACCACCTTTAGAAGTTGCCACATAGAAGAAGTTACAAGTAGCAATTACTTATGATATAAGAAGATGAGCACAGTGAATGAAAGCAGCATCATCAACGATCATCAACAATGCTTAGGCATCTTTATCTTATATTTTATTTCATGTTCTAGGAGTAGATTTAAATGTAGTGCTCCTATATCCGCAAGAGAAGGCGTGTGTTCCCCTTCTTCGTACTGTAATTAGAGGCGTGCTTTTCCACTCCAAGTTGTATGTTTGTAAAGAAGGCGTGTTATCCCCTTCTTTGTCACTGTAATTGGAGGCGTAATTACCACTCCAATTGTATGTTGTTTTTCAAAATCATCAATGGAATACTATTTCCATTTATGTGTGTGATTGTGTTTTGAGATCTCTATTTCTAGTCTTTAATTCTGTTAAAGCACAAGAACCCAAAGGAAAGGTTTGTTCCTCTGCTTTCCAACTCGGCTGATCAGTAAATTTCAAACTTAGAGGACGTTTGTTGGCAATATTCGTTTTCTTGGCATGCCTGGATCTCAAAAATATTTTATGCCATGCAACCCCTACCTTGTATCACTTTTGACACCATGTTGGCATGGTGTAGGATTACATATGATGATGGGCAAATGTAAATAGACATAAACCTAAAAATTAATATTTTGTGACCTTTACCAATTGTGAATGTATCTTGGTGGACTAAGTCTCCCGTAGTGAGGTTGTCCATGAAGGGTTTGTGACCCTTATCCATTGTAAATGTATTGTGGTAGACTAAGTCCGGATATTATTAGGTTGGCTTAAACCTGAAACTCCAAACCCCAAAGTCCAAACCCTAAACCCTAAACCCCAAACACCAAATTCCAAACCCTAAATCCTAGCCCTAAACTCTAAATAGGACGAATATAGGTCGCAGCCAGGTTGTCCTGCATATGATGATGGGCAAATGTATAGAGACATAAACGTTCAATTTAAGATTTTGTGACCTTTACCAATTGTGAACGTATCTTGGTGGACTAAGTCAGGATGTAGTGAAGTCGTCCATTAGAGTTTGTGATCCTTATCCATTGTAACAGTCCGTTTGGTATGATTGTAAAATAGAATAGAATTGAATTGAACAGAATAGAATAGAAAAGAAAAGAATAGAATTGATTTGCAATTCTAATTCTCCTGTTTGGTTTAAAACAGAAATGAAAAGAATGGAATTGAAAGAATTATAGCTATTTCCTAAAATACCCATACATACCTTAAACTAGACCAGACCAGACGACGACGACGAAGAAGAAGAAGAAGAGAAGATCAGACGAAGAAGAAGAAGAAGAGATCAGAAGAAGGACGAAGAAGACCGAAGAAGAACGAAGAAGAAGAGATCATCAGAAGAAGAAGAACGAAGAAGAAGAGATCAGAAGAAGAACGAAGAAGAAGAACGAAGAAGAAGAGATCAGAAGAAGGACGAAGAAGAACGAAGAATGAAGAAGGACGAAGAAGCTGAAGACCAGAAGAAGGACGAAGAAGACGAAGACCAGAACGACGAAGAAGACGAAGTAGATTTGGGGTATTTTGGGAAGAACACATTCTGAGACTGAATTCTCACCAAATCCGACCATTTTTGGTCGGATTTGTAAACAGCTCAAAACAAGAATTGGGTAGAATTCAAAATTAATTCATTTCTTGTTTTGTGTCATACCAAACACAAGAATTCCACAAAATAGAATTGCAAATGAATTCTATTCTAGTTTGTGGCATTCCAAACAGACTGTAAATGTATCGTGATGGACCAAGTCTGGACATTGTTAGGTTGGCTTAAACTCGAAACCCTATACCTCAGAAACCAAACTCCAGACTCTGAATCCTAACCCTAAACTCTAAATAGGACGCATATAGGACGCAATCAGGTTGTCCTTCAAAAATCAAAATTTATCATAGATAAAATTCCAATGTATATTGAACTTTTTTATAATTAGTAGATGTCAAATTACAACACATTGGGACCAATTTACAACATGTTCGGACTTCTTTACCACCATCTGGTACCTCATTACAACATATTGGGCTGCCTAGTACAAAATGCCCTAAACATAGGCAAACTTAGGGCCCGATGTCAAAACCATAGCTGTGGAAGGAAACTATGAGGGGACACTTTCGTTGCGAAGACTCAAAAACTTTACATATCATGTAGCCTTCTCGATTGAAAATCCGACACACTTCCCTATGAAAACCCATATTACTAGAGAAATCACAACAATTTGGAACCAAATTACTACACATCTGGACCAATTTATGACATGTTGAGACCTCTTTACAACCAGTTGGGACCTCATTACAACATGTTGGGACCCCGAGTACAAAATGCCCATGCCCTAAACATGGGCAAACTTGGGGTCCGATGTCAAAACCCTATGGGTTGACTACAAGGGGACACTTCCGTTGCAAATATTCGAAAACTTTACGGATCTTGTAGCCTTCCCGATTGAAAATCCAACACGAGAAATCACAATAATTTGGGATCTTATTGCAGCATTTTGAGGGTTTTTCATACCTTGCAACATGTAGCCTTTCCGTTTGTTATTGTTTGGATGGACAAACTACTTAAGCCTTTTGCCTTGCAACTGTGGGACATAATTTTTCTATAAGCTGCTTATTTTTGAAATCTTTTTTTTTTCCCACCTCATTATGGTGACATCCCAAGACAAATTCTTTTACTTCTAATTTTCGATTACATTTTACCGATTTAATCTTCAGTTTTAACTTTGTTGTCCACATTTTGATAATATATTTGACATATTTACTCAAGTATAATTTGGTTCTTATTTTCATTTATCATAATTTAATGTCAACTTTTGCAAACGATATGCCCTTTCCCCTATTTGTATTATATTAATATAAACGACTATTTTTATATCACAAGATTTCGACCAAAATAGTTCATAGGATAAAGAATCTGAGAAATGTGTTTTTTTTTTTTTTTGTGCATTATTGTCTATTTTCTATATAACTAACAAGAGAGAGTATGTTGGTACCTTAATTTTCATACCAAGTTTTAGCTGGTTTACTTCCACATCAGTTGGGAACCAAATTTGAGATATAAACTTGAGAAGCATACAAAAATATTACGTGCAAAATTAATACCATGAGAGTATTATGATCGACTCATGGCAGGCAATTTATGGCTCAACGATTCAAACTTAGGGCAAGTCCGTTGAATCGCTTATGATGAACATATGGCAATGTTTTTTCTGAATATAATTGTATAAAGTTATCAAATTCAAGGTAGGTTGTAGTAATAATAACTGAAGCCATAATAGTTGCCAAGGTTCAAGTCTTTTAAGAAGTACTGTAATTTTTGAGTATTTTTAGATAAGCACTACAGCTTAACTGGTTCATCCAATTGGTTTTTACATCTCAACTGCATATTTTCCTGTTAATCTTGTTCCACACTTGTTCTCACAGATTTAGTTGCAGTACCGATTATGTTGAAGAATGACAACGCTGTAGGTTTGGTAGGATTTTGATAATTATACCGCAGACGCTTCATTTTACAAATTATCCAACTATGCATATGTATGTATATGCATATGGATACTTTGGGTTGAACTAGGATCGTTCTAATTTGCAAACTTATAGCTATACTGGGTATGTAAAATTATTCACTTTGTAGTCCAATATGCTTGTCTGAAAGTGCGTGAATTGAATGAAAAACTATCTTAATGGATTACACACAATATGTATAAATGTGAAGATACATGAGCTTGTCATTTCTTCTTTTGTTTCATGTACTAATAATACCTATATAATGTAGGATCGCGAGGAGGAGGTTCGGGTGGTGGAAAGCCACTTCATTGGACATCCTGCCTTAAAATAGCAGAGGACCTGGCAACTGGACTCCTTTATATCCACCAGAACCCTGCTGGGTTGACCCATGGGAACTTGAAATCCTCTAATGTACTCTTGGGATCTGACTTTGAGTCCTGCCTCACTGATTATGGCCTATCCTCGTTCCGAAATCCAGATTCACACGAGTTGGAATCCAGTGCTTCTTCGCTGTTCTATCGGGCCCCAGAATGCCGTGACATTCGTAAGGCACCCACCCAACAGGCTGATGTATATAGCTTCGGTGTTGTGCTCCTTGAGCTTCTAACTGGGAAGACTCCTTTCCAAGATCTCGTTCAAGAACACGGTTCGAATATCCCCATATGGGTCCGGTCAGTCCGAGAAGAAGAGACAGAGTTCGGCTGCGACGATCCTATTGCCTCTAGCAATGACGGCTCGGAGGAGAAACTCACAGCTCTTTTGAGCATTGCCATGGCTTGCGTCTCGCTTGCACCAGAGAATCGACCGACAATTAGGGAGGTTCTTAGGATGATAAGGGAGGCTAGAGCTGAAGCTCAGGTGTCTTCTAACAATAGTAGTGACCATTCACCTGGCAGATGGTCAGACACTGTTCAAAGCTTACCAAGGGAAGAACATTTAAGCATTTGAGTGGTTGCATACTTTGGGACTTTGATGATTCAAGTATTCTGCAATTTTTTATGTTGGATTTTAATAATTTTCAGCTGGGCATTGTAGAGGCTTTTCGAAAAATTTTCCTTGTTTTTATTTTTATTTTTAATTAGTTTTAGTTGTTACAAAGCGGCTTTGAGATATTTTTTTCTATGTTCAGATCTTGATTTCAGGTACCCATTTTGTGGATTTTGGGGGTTGGCAGAGTGTTTAGAGTCAAGTGTGTTACATGACCACTGACCAGGTGCTTGCGTTCTTGACTTTTATGTTCCCAATCTCAAGGGAAAAATATAAAAATTAAAATATCATAATTATGTCCAAACTACCTTATTAGTTTTGTAACTTTGTTGGGACTTAAAAAGAGGACATTTGGAGTTGTGTGTTGGTATTCAAATTTGCACAACAAATAATATTGCGAAATGTAGCTCGCTCTAATAGAACTGTTATGTGTCTTGTAATTTAGAATTGTCTTTTTTTTGCCATTTTGATGAGTGGCTTATAGGATCGCAATAATGTTAGGCCGTGACATTTTAGAACCTCTTTGTACCAGAGCTAGATTTAGTCTGCCTTGAAGAGCTGTTTTAAGATTTACCTTACCAACTACCAAGGTTCAACTTGAGTGAATCTACACTTTGGAGTGAAGCTTACATTTTGTCTCCATGCTTTAGGAAACATTGCAATTAACTAGGGGGGCATTCGGTTGGGTCGGTTCGGTTTGGCACTATTCGGTTCGGTTTGAGTTCGGTTCGGTTTGGAGGATTATCAACTGTTAACTGACTGAAATATAATTCGGTTGGTTTGGTTCGGTTAACTGAATTACAAATTCGGTTCGGTTTGTTTATTCGGTTAACCGAATTGTAAAAAACCCAATTTTTATTTTTATTTTTTTTCATTTTTCTCAACTGTAGAAAAATATGCACGCAAGCATACGAGTCGGGTTTAGGTCACTTACCTAGCGGAATAACCCAACGGATCGCCCAACGGTGTTGTTACGAGCCCAGCGTCTTCACCTACGAACTACTGCTCCATGTTGCCTCCGTGTACTCCCTTATGCTTCGCGTAGATCGTGAAGATCACTACTAGAGCGGTCCTCGTACGTATCACGTGCTAAATCCCATGGCTCCTTTGGTGATGGCCAAGAGAGAGATGAACCGTAGGGATAGAGAGAGAGAGAGACTAACGTGAGAGAGAATGAGAGGCTGCTGAAAATTATTATTTTTATTAGGTTTTCCATGTAGTATATATGTGTATATATAGGCACATAAAAACCTATAGGGCTTAGGACTCCAAAGCCCATTACTTGGTGTCCAAGCCAGGCCTCTTTGGACCCAGTCCAATAACATGTGGGTGCCCGTTTGGCCCGACCACAATTTGTTACATCTCCCACTCACCCACATAGGATTAGTATTAAAATCAATCTCTCAACACAACGGAACTTCTCAACTCTTCATACAGGGAAATAGAACGTGCGACCTTACGAAAAGAAAGTACAGCGACAGGAGTGTAATGCCAAATCATCACCATAACCAGCAAGACACATCACAAGGAAGCTTCTCGTGTATGCCTTAGACGATTCAACCACACCGGACACAGTATTCTCAATCCCTCGGTGAAAAGAAGTGCTTCACCACCTCAATGTAATGTACTCATGACATATCAGTAACAAATTACGATTGTCGCAGGCCTACTAATGAGTCACAAAAACATGGTGTGTTATTGAATGGTCTTCCCTGAGCCCATATGTCAATCCGACTAACTTGACCGCTTGCCCAGACACGCCCCATAGAACGGAATTGTCTCGTCGTCCTAGGATAGCATGCTAAAGTAGCTGTCATCAAGCGTCCTCTTCATGACATAGTCTCAAGTCGTGAAGGCAACCAGTTTGTAGGATAACCAATGTCTTGGATATGCTACATGGCTCACACAGCAATGAAGAGGAATCCATTCACTGCTCCACAATCGATCGCAAAAGCACATACAGTATGAAATGTATGCTATGGCGTTCTTCCATAAAAATGGGCATGTCACTCTATGTTTGGAAAACAAGTAACGCCATACGAATCTTAGTCTAGACGTTACACAAAACGTCTAACCAGAGTTTTCCAGCACAGTCGCCACTCCTGGCGCCCGTCTGAAAACTCACATTCGGCTATAAACAGGCTACATAGAGTCGTGGGATATCTCTATGTTCGACCAAGTATAAGGTCTCATCATAGATCCATCTAAGGCGACATATAGAAATAATAGGGTTTATATCTAGCTCGCTGTTCTTATACTGCGTAGATATAAGTGTTCAAGCTCGCTTTCTAAGCGCTATGGACACACATGTCCTAGCTAGCTATCTAAGCGCCATGAACACAAATGTCTCATCTTGCTCGCCATCTAAGCGCCGTAGACACGCATGTCCTACTTCGCTATCTAGGCGCCAAGGTGAATCACCCGTGTGAGCAGGTCGATTCAAGCCCGGTTACATATTAGAAATGTGTATCTGTTCCACTTATAACAAATATGTATATATGGAAACCAACTAGTTTATAAAAAACTTGAATAATAATGTCAATACCACAATAAAATGTCTAAGCACATCAAATCCCCAATTGGAGATATGCCTCAAGACAACTTCCCTTTGCGCAAACTACATCTCAAAATGTGACAAAAACGAATGTCTATGTGCTAGAATGGTTTTTGAGATCTTTTGCATATGCTCAGGCTTATGTGTTATCAACATAGATAAGCACAACCTCATCACTATGAGGTGAAAAACCTAGCCACTACAAAAACTCTTAAACCAAAACAGCTCCTCGAACAGCTGATAAGCACACCACATATTATGCTTCCATCATGGACAGCATAAGGCAAGGTCCACAGTCCTCCTGCGAACATATCGCAAGATACTCTTCACTACTCTCTAGTGACAGGACCATGGTTGCTACGGCAACGACTAATTAAACCAACCGCATAGCAGACATCTGACCGAGTACACACATTAGCATACTTCAGATTCCCTATTGCGGACGGATATGGCAAACTGGACATTTGTTTCCTCTTCTCATTATTCTTAAGAAATTGATCCAAGGTCAAAGTGAGTCCCCCAAAAATGGGATGTCTATGGGTTTTCAGTTTTTCATGTGAAAACGTTCAAGAACCTACATCTTGTAAGTCCCTCGAGACAAACAGAGGAGCTTCTGAGAACAATATCTCACAGTCTAAACTTCCAACACATAGTTGGAATCACCCATGTCCTCAATCTCAAACTGAGAGGACAACCACTCTCAAGTGGTGACAATGGAACTCATCTCATTCCCAGCTAAAAAGACGTCATCAACATATAAATAATTAAAACACTTTCCTTGGACCATTTAATGTACACACATTGTACCACTGCCTAGACGATTTGAGATAATAAATAGATCGTTTGAGACATCACACTTTTGCGCTCATTCCCTTTGGTCACAACACCAATGGGATGATCCATATTTATCTCGTCGTCTTGTTCTCCATTGAGAAAAGAACAGTTTAAACATCCAACTAAAAAGGTTCAAAAACTAAATATGTGACGATTGCTAGGATAAGGCGAATGGAGTTAGATCTCACCCTTTGGGAGAACATGTTTCCATGGTCTATACCCTCTCTGGGTACAAAGTATCGCCACAAGGCGCGCCTAATACTTGTCAATTGAACCATCTGCCTTGCGCTAGATTTTGAAAACACAATTGTCTCCAATCGTCTCACGCACAGGCGGATTGTCAACTAACTCCCAGACCTTATTCATGTCCATAGAACTCATCTCATCTGGCATAGCAACTATCCACTCTGCTTTAGCAGACGAAGAAAAACGCTTCAACAAAAGAAGCAGGCTCATCCTCATCCACTTGTGCACACATTTGCACACATATGAAAATGTCTTCCTCAATTTCAAAACAGCGATAGGGAACGTTTTCCTCATCACCATACAGTGTACTACCTGAGAATCTTGAGTGCCTAGTGGTGCACTCCCACTATCTGGTACACTTCCACTAGCGTCTAGCGGTGTACTCCCACTCGGCTGGAGACTAGTACCATTTTATAGCGATTATTGGATGTGGATTCTCAATCTCCCCACCCTCGCTTAAAGATGGTATGTTGTCTTCAACATCCTCCAACTCATAGAGGTCAAGATATCTCTTAGTAATACAAATCTGGGGAAGTCATTCTCAATATCATGTGACACCATTTGTCATTCCTATACCCGTTTGTTCATTATACATAACATAGGCTGTCGAGCTATTAGAATACCTTATAAAGGTATACTTTCCAGCTCTTGAGCCTAGTTTCTCGCACTTATACGAGGTATAGTGAACAAGACCTCCTGAGCTCCACGGGCGCAAATGCTCCAAAATGAGCTTTTCGCCTTTCCATAGCTCATAAGGGGGTAGAGGGAATTGACTGAGAAGAGGCACTCTAGTATGTAGGCAGCAATCAATAGTACATCCCCCCAAAACAACTTTGGGAGCTTGACTTGCGCCATCATAGTCCTAGCCATATCTAGGAATGTCATATTCCTTCTTTCTGCAACACCATATTGTTGCGGAGTTTCCGGAACAGAAAGTTGTCTGCGTTTTCCCTTTTTCCTCACATAGTTCCCAGAACTGATTAGATAAATACTCGCGATCCTATCATCGCGCGAAATCATCTATAAAAGTGAGAAAATAAGAGGCGCCATGACGTGCCTTTACAACCACAGGTCCACAGATATTTGAGTGAACTAGCTCTTATGCTTGAGTAGCTCTAATAGCCTCTCTAAAAGGCTTTCGACATGCTTTGCCAACTAAGCAAGACTCACACATAGGCAGGTCAACCTCAGCGAGTAGACCCAAAAAGGGCTTCTCGAGCTAATCAAGTCATCCTATTACATCCTATGCGTTCAAGTCCAGCATGTCATGTCTCAGAATAAATGAGTAATAGAGGAAACTAGAATTATATAAAACAACTCTTAAGTAGTTATCCTATAACACCCGCATTTGTGTTATGTCTTTTGCATTACATTGTCATGCATGATAATGTGATGTGGCGTGTCCTATGACACATGATTGAGTGAGTTTTGACTCACGAGTTGATTTGGGTGTCTGTATTAGAGAACCCTCTGAGACTGTGGTGATTTAAAATTTGTTGTTGTGACATTTCTCCGAGTATGAGACGGTCACTGTGGAATACTTTAAATGTTTATCTGAAAATAAATGTTTACCTGTGTATTTCAATATCTGTATTATTTTCTGTTGTAGAATTTATTTCTGTTGTTAGATTTAGTATCCTGGTGAGGACGAATTAACACGCTATTAAATTGGTAGGCTAATTAGCAACTTCGGAAACGTCATATAGAAATTCGCGTTTTAGCAACCAAACAAAACTTAGTCGAAAACTTTTATAATTTTGAGGTTTCACTCGTAAAGCTATGAATAAGCTGTATAGGAAGTTTCAGAGACTGATTAGGAGTTTGGAAAACTCGTGGGGAGGTAAACGTAATTCCCCGAGAATGTTGCCTATATATAGATAGAGATGAACTTAGATTTTTTCATAAGTTAACCTAAAACTCAAGAAGGAGGCCAAAAAGGGGGCTAGAGGGAGATTTGATTGCTTAGAGCTTTGCAATGCCAAACGACGACCTTCCGTCAGTTTGTTTTCTCCCAGATTTCATATTCGAGCTCCTTGAGGTAAGAGCTTCGTTTTGATATATGTTAGGGCCTGTTTGGCTAAGTTTTCCGAAAAGTTATTTTCTAGAATTTTTCATAAAAGTTGATAAATGGAATTCTGATCCATAGGAATTGTACTAGACGGACTTCTGCACGTTCTTTGTGCACGGGTTTTCTTCAGATTGAATTATAGGAGCGTAAATCGGAGGTGAGTGATTCAACTATGTTTTGGAATGATTTCTTGGCATGTATTCATGTTATGTTTGAATAGCATGTATTAATTCTTAGAGATATATTGTGTAGTTCATATTGGGCAATTATATTGATAAGTAGGCCCAATAGCACAGTGATATGTTTTGATTACCGCGAGCATGGTGATATGTTTTTGAGCATGTTAAGTTGCTTATGTGGGTCAGAAGGAGCACGTGGTCACCGTGCCATTTTGTGGAGCCGATATAGGCATTAAGGTCGCACGATTGAAGAAAAGAATCGTGGGTCTTACCCTTTCGCGTGGACTTATTGGCGAGGAGTCGCGGATTGGGAATATGGACGGGCACGTGAGTCTCCGGCGACTAGTATGAATTGTAGAGATGTGAGTGCGGACATGTTTATCATTCATGTACATATGTTGATTTATTCACTAAGCTTTAGCTTAAACAAATCGAAATATGTGTGGTTATTCAAATAACCATTTCAGGTGTAAATGCTGGCGAGGAATCGCAGAAGTGAGCACGAGGGTTGGGAGTTCGCTTGGGAGGCAACTTGAAATGTTAACCATATAGTTTTGGGATAATAGGATGTTGTAATAAGAATTTTTATGGTTTTTAGTTATGTTTAACTTGGTATGTTAGAATGAATCTAAAACGTTGTAATAGTTAGTAACATGTTGTAATTATGTTTGGTAATGCTTTAATACAGCTAGATTTACTTTGGACTGAGTTTGATTTGAGTGGTTGATCATTGGATGGAAGTTAGGAAGCTTTTTAAACTTGTTTTCTGCAGATTGGGGCTGCTGCCAGGGGAGCAGTCGACTGAACCCCTGAGCCTGTTAGCTACTGCTTGTTTTTTAGCAAAAGCAGTCGACTGGACCCCTGAGCAGTCGACTGGACCCCTCAGCAGTCGACTGGACCTCCTATTGCAGTCGACTGAAATTCGATATTAAATCCCTGCCCGCCTCCGTCGACTGAGCAGTCGACTTAGCAGTCGACTGAGCAGTCGACTGAACCTCTGGTTTTAAAATGTGTTTTGTTTTCCGCTGCGTGTGTTCTTCAAACTAAATTTTTGGGAACGTTAATGAATTGGTTTAGCCTCAGTGGCGTGCCACGGGCTCCAGTTCCGCTATTGTGGGACCGGGCTGTGACATTTAGTGGTATCAGAGCATAAGTTTAGAGCCTTGGGAACGAGTGACGTTATATATGCTGAGTGACGTCGAGTGGAGTGTGTAATTGTAAAGATAATGGTTATCATTGTATAAATGCTTCATGCATTAGCATTTGTTGATTGTGATGAACTATGCACATATATCCATATTGTGGCATAGCATGCATGGTCATTATGCATTGAACTCAACAGGAGAAATATTTGAAACGTTATGGCTGATCTACCAAGAGAATTGTCACCGCATTCGCGGATGGACCAAATAGTGAACATGGTGGGAAATTTCATACAAGCAGTAAGTGAAAGAGAACAGATGAACGTTCAGCCTCCACAAGTGGAAATTCGTTATGTCAATGCACCATCGACACCGCGACCTCAACACACAATCGTAGAACAGTTTTATAAGCGGAAACCGACGTTGTATCATGGACAGGTTGATATAGACTTGGCCGATCATTGGATGATGGACATGGAAAGACATTTCCGTCAGGTAATATGTACCGATGAGGAGAAAATTTTATGCGCATCCGATACGTTGATGGGTGAAGCCTTGGACTGGTGGAACAACGTACTTGAACAAGGGAAGCCGACCACGTGGGAAGCATTTAAAGAAGAATTCAACAAACGTTTCTTCCCGCAATCTGCTTATACTCAGAAACGTCAAGAATTTGCGAGGTTGATTCAGGGAGATATGACCGTGGGTGAGTATGTTTCTCGTTTCAATGCCTTGTTACGATTTGGGAAAACTACTGTTCCGACTGATAGGGATAAAGCTCGTAAGTTTGAGGAAGGACTTAGAGTGAATATCCGTGGCCGTGTGGATATGTTACAACACCCGACTGTTTCTCTCGTTGAGGAAGCTGCACGGATTGCTGAGAAGAGTGTCGACCGGTATCGACAAGGACAACAAGGGAAGAGAGCAAATGACAGTCGGGGTAAGAGTCAAGGGAATGCGAAGAAACCATTTACGCAAGGTTCAGGATCGAATATGAGTAGTCAAGGAGGAAGTGTGTTTGTTGGAGATTCGAGACCGTTGTGCCCAACATGTAACGTGCGACACAGAGGAACCTGCCATCAATTGATCACTTGCTTTTATTGTAAACAATTGGGGCATGTGTCTAGGAATTGTCCTTTGAACGCGAATTTGACTACACCAAACACAACCTCGAACATCAAGGGCTATAACCCAGAAACGAGAGGAAAATGTTTTGAGTGTGGACAACCGGGACACATAGCAAAGAACTGTCCGAGTAAGAGACAACCGGGAATGAGTACCGGGGCATCGAGTGTGCCAAGCGGATCAAGGGTAGAACCTTGAATAGATAAAGGGAAAGGAGTCGCGCAACAACAAGGACGATACTTCCAGCTCAGGCCGGGGAATACGGATGATACCGTCGTATCAGGTATTCTTCCTATTTGTTCGTATCCTGCACGTATACTTATGGATTCTGGTTCAACGCATTCATTTGTATCACGTGATTTTGTTAAGCATTTAACTGTTAAGTCAGAATCGCTAGGATATGACTTGTGTGTATCATTGCCTAGTAGTGAACCGCTAGTTACTTCTTCGATATTCAAGTCATGTGAGATCAAGATAGGTGATAAAGTCTTGAGCGTTGATTTGATTCCGTTAACGGTGAATTACTTTGATGTTATCTTGGGTATGGATTGGTTGTCGGTTAATCAAGCCAAAATTGATTGTGAACAGAAACGGGTTAGTTTCTATCCGTCAGGACGAGAAGAGTTTACTTTTCAAGGTAAGGGAGTGATCGTACCGTCGTACTTGATATCGGCGATTCAAGCAAGTAAGATGTTGAAGAAGGGTTGTTCGGGTTTCTTATGTTCAATTATCGACACGCGAGTGTATGGACCACTAATAGAAGACATTTCAGTAGTTCGAGAATTTCCAGATGTTTTTCCCGATGAGTTACCCGACGTATTGATTGAAAGAGAGCTTGAGTTCACAATAGAAGTAGTACCAGGGTCACAACCGGTATCCAAAGCACCGTACCGAATGGCACCGATAGAATTGAAAGAATTGAAAGTTCAGTTAGAAGAACTGTTGGAGAAGGGTTTTATCCGACCGAGTGTTTCGCCGTGGGGAGCTCCAGTCTTGTTTGTGAAGAAGAAAGATGGAACAATGCGCATGTGCATCGACTACCGAGAGTTGAATAAGTTGACCGTCAAGAACAAGTATCCGTTGCCGCGAATAGATGACTTGTTTGATCAGTTACAAGGGGCTCATGTATTTTCGAAGATCGACTTGAGATCCGGTTACCATCAGTTGAAAGTCAAAGAGGAAGATGTTGAGAAGACAGCTTTCAGGACTCGATATGGTCACTTTGAATTTTTGGTCATGCCGTTTGGAGTGACTAATGCACCAGCTGCTTTCATGGACTTGATGAACCGTGTTTTCAAAGATTATTTAGATGAGTTCGTTATCGTGTTCATAGATGACATCCTAATCTACTCCAAAAGCGTAGAAGATCACGAGTATCATTTGCGATTAGCTTTACAACGATTGCGTGAAAAGAGATTATTCGGCAAATTGAAGAAGTGTGAGTTTTGGTTGACCGAGATAGCTTTTCTTGGACATATTGTATCAGCTAAAGGAATTTCTGTAGACCCTCAGAAGATAGAAGCAGTTACCAACTGGGTGAGACCAACGAATGTGACAGACATCAGAAGTTTCCTAGGATTAGCTGGGTATTATCGGAGATTTGTAAAAGACTTTTCGCGTATAGCAATGCCGATGACACAGTTAATGAGGAAAGATATTGCTTTTGTTTGGAGTCCAGAATGTGAAGAAAGTTTCCAAGAGTTGAAGGGTCGACTAGTGAAAGCACCAATATTAGCCGTTCCATCAGGGACTGAAGGATTTATTATTTACAGTGATGCTTCATATAGAGGTTTAGGTTGCGTTCTTATGCAAGGTGATAAAGTTATTGCGTATGCATCAAGACAACTTAGACCGCACGAGAAGAATTATCCAACACATGATCTAGAATTGGCCGCCGTGATTTTTGCACTGAAGATTTGGCGTCATTACCTATACGGGGAGAAATGTGAGATCTATACGGATCACAAGAGTTTGAAGTATCTGTTTACACAACGAGATTTGAATATGAGGCAAAGGAGATGGTTAGAGTTGATGAAGGACTATGACTTGTCAATTCAGTATCATCCTGGCAAGGCGAATGTAGTCGCCGATGCTCTTAGTCGTAAGGCACCAACCAATACCGCATCAGATTTAACTTCTCAGAAAGAACTGATACGAGATATGGAGAATTTGGAGCTTGAAGTGATACCGAGGATTGAAAGTGGTTTGATGTCGACGATGGTGGCACAACCACTCTTGATTCACGAGATCACGGAGAAACAACTTCAAGACGTGGCTTTGAAGAAGATTTGTGATGAGATTCCAATGGGTAAACAACCAGGATTTACTTTTGAGAATGATGTTTTGAGATTGAGGGGTAGAATTTGTGTACCTAGTGAGAAAGAGTTGAAGCGAAACATCCTAGAGGAAGCACACAACACAAAGTATACCGTTCACCCGGGAAGCACCAAGATGTATAGAGACTTGAGACATGTTTATTGGTGGCCGGGAATGAAGAGGGAAATAGCGCGTTATGTTTCGCGTTGTACTAGTTGTCAACAAGTAAAGGCCGAACGCCAAGTACCTTCAGGATTGCTACAACCGTTACCGATAGCCGAGTGGAAATGGGAGCACATAACAATGGATTTTGTTAGTGGGTTTCCGAGATCGAAGAGATCGAACACTATTATTTGGGTGATCGTTGATCGTTTGACGAAGTCGTCGCACTTCCTACCACTTCGAACAACTAAGCCGATGCCGTTAGCTAAGTTGTATATTCGCGAGATTGTGAGACTACATGGTATCCCGGTTTCTATCATTTCGGATAGGGATAGTAGTTTTACATCGAAGTTTTGGAGAGCCATGCAAGAAGCAATGGGTACCAAATTGCACTTTAGTACAGCTTTTCATCCTCAGACCGATGGTCAATCAGAGAGAGTAATCCAGATTTTGGAAGACATGCTTCGTTTATGTGTACTTGATTTTCAAGGCGATTGGGAAGACCACCTACCGTTAATTGAGTTTGCATATAACAACAGTTTCCAGTCGAGTATTGGGATGGCTCCTTATGAAGCTTTATATGGTCGTGTATGTCGTTCACCAATTAGTTGGACAGAGGTGGGAGAAAGAAAGATTGAAGGGCCGAAAATTGTACAAGAGACGACGGATAAGATAAAGGTAATTCGACAACGGCTACTGACAGCCCAGAGTAGGTATAAGAGTTATGCCGACAAGCGCAGACGGCCGTTAGAATTCGATGTAGGAGACTTTGTGTATTTGAAGGTGTCACCTTCAAAGGGAATAACCAGATTTGGTAGATACGGGAAACTCAACCCGAGGTATGTAGGACCTTTTGAAATCATTGGAAAGGTTGGACCCGTAGCTTATCGTTTGAACTTGCCGAGCGAGTATGCTCAAGTTCATAACGTGTTTCATGTATCGTTGTTACGCAAACAATTAGTGGAAGATAGAGATCAAGTAATGACTCCGACATCGAATGAGATTCAGAGTGATTTAACGTATGTTGCGTATCCGGTAGAGATCTTGGATCAGAAGGATCAAGTCTTACGAAATAAAGTAATACCGAAAGTAAAAGTGTTATGGCGTAGTCAAACTACGGAAGAGATGACGTGGGAGATAGAAGATGAGATGCGTACTCAGTATCCACCCCTTTTCGAGACTTGAGGTATAAGTTTGGGGACAAACTTCTTTTAAGGGGGAGAGTATTATAACACCCGCATTTGTGTTATGTCTTTTGCATTACATTGTCATGCATGATAATGTGATGTGGCGTGTCCTATGACACATGATTGAGTGAGTTTTGACTCACGAGTTGATTTGGGTGTCTGTATTAGAGAACCCTCTGAGACTGTGGTGATTTAAAATTTGTTGTTGTGACATTTCTCCGAGTATGAGACGGTCACTGTGGAATACTTTAAATGTTTATCTGAAAATAAATGTTTACCTGTGTATTTCAATATCTGTATTATTTTCTGTTGTAGAATTTATTTCTGTTGTTAGATTTAGTATCCTGGTGAGGACGAATTAACACGCTATTAAATTGGTAGGCTAATTAGCAACTTCGGAAACGTCATATAGAAATTCGCGTTTTAGCAACCAAACAAAACTTAGTCGAAAACTTTTATAATTTTGAGGTTTCACTCGTAAAGCTATGAATAAGCTGTATAGGAAGTTTCAGAGACTGATTAGGAGTTTGGAAAACTCGTGGGGAGGTAAACGTAATTCCCCGAGAATGTTGCCTATATATAGATAGAGATGAACTTAGATTTTTTCATAAGTTAACCTAAAACTCAAGAAGGAGGCCAAAAAGGGGGCTAGAGGGAGATTTGATTGCTTAGAGCTTTGCAACGCCAAACGACGACCTTCCGTCAGTTTGTTTTCTCCCAGATCTCATATTCGAGCTCCTTGAGGTAAGAGCTTCGTTTTGATATATGTTAGGGCCTGTTTGGCTAAATTTTCCGAAAAGTTATTTTCTAGAATTTTTCATAAAAGTTGATAAATGGAATTCTGATCCATAGGAATTGTACTAGACGGACTTCTGCACGTTCTTTGTGCACGGGTTTTCTTCAGATTGAATTATAGGAGCGTAAATCGGAGGTGAGTGATTCAACTATGTTTTGGAATGATTTCTTGGCATGTATTCATGTTATGTTTGAATAGCATGTATTAATTCTTAGAGATATATTGTGTAGTTCATATTGGGCAATTATATTGATAAGTAGGCCCAATAGCACGGTGATATGTTTTGATTACCGCGAGCATGGTGATATGTTTTTGAGCATGTTAAGTTGCTTATGTGGGTCAGAAGGAGCACGTGGTCACCGTGCCATTTTGTGGAGCCGATATAGGCATTAAGGTCGCACGATTGAAGAAAAGAATCGTGGGTCTTACCCTTTCGCGTGGACTTATTGGCGAGGAGTCGCGGATTGGGAATATGGACGGGCACGTGAGTCTCCGGCGACTAGTATGAATTGTAGAGATGTGAATGCGGACATGTTTATCATTCATGTACATATGTTGATTTATTCACTAAGCTTTAGCTTAAACAAATCGAAATATGTGTGGTTATTCAAATAACCATTTCAGGTGTAAATGCTGGCGAGGAATCGCAGAAGTGAGCACGAGGGTTGGGAGTTCGCTTGGGAGACAACTTGAAATGTTAACCATATAGTTTTGGGATAATAGGATGTTGTAATAAGAATTTTTATGGTTTTTAGTTATGTTTAACTTGGTATGTTAGAATGAATCTAAAACGTTGTAATAGTTAGTAACATGTTGTAATTATGTTTGGTAATGCTTTAATACAGCTAGATTTACTTTGAACTGAGTTTGATTTGAGTGGTTGATTATTGGATGGAAGTTAGGAAGCTTTTTAAACTTGTTTTCTGCAGATTGGGGCTGCTGCCAGGGGAGCAGTCGACTGAGCAGTCGACTGAACCCCTGAGCCTGTTAGCTACTGCTTGTTTTTTAGCAAAAGCAGTCGACTGGACCCCTGAGCAGTCGACTGGACCCCTCAGCAGTCGACTGGACCTCCTATTGCAGTCGACTGAAATTTGATATTAAATCCCTGCCCGCCTCCGTCGACTGAGCAGTCGACTTAGCAGTCGACTGAGCAGTCGACTGAACCTCTGGTTTTAAAATGTGTTTTGTTTTCCGCTGCGTGTGTTCTTCAAACTAAATTTTTGGGAACGTTAATGAATTGGTTTAGCCTCGGTGGCGTGCCACGGGCTCCGGTTCCGCTATTGTGGGACCAGGCTGTGACATTTCCCTAGATAACCATGTCCTAGTAACACTACCACAAAAAAAGTATCCATCCTATTAATACCGAACTGGAGAACGCCCTCAATTGTGCTCTTCCACCTTGTTAGCCTTGGGCGCAAACTTGCTGGCCCCACCCTACCTTCAGGCGGGTTTACCCTTACCATTGCGTTTAGGCCCACTGGCCTTGCGCTTACTTCCACTTATGGAAGTAGTGGTCAAGAGTGTAGCTATACAGTTTGCCTCACCTTTTTGGCGCTCCGTATTCAGCTCAATATGTCAGAAAATGTCAAAACCCAAAAATTTAACATTTCCGTTGTGGATCATGATTTGTTTTCTATGGACCCGCGAATCAGACAAATAACTAATCATAGCCTGAAACTGCAATTCGCCAGTAAAGATGTTCCGAGTATTCTGAAATCACGAATCATACCTGTCATCGACCTTAGATGTCCAGTCATCGTGTACTTGGAACGTTTTCTTTACTTTCCCGAACTTCATAACTAGATGCTTAATCTAGTAGTGAATGTGCCATCGAAAACAAATTTGAGCTGATCTCATAATACCTTGGCTATTGGGTAGTACATATACTTCCCAACAAGATCATGGTGCATGCTGCTTATCATAAAGCGCGTGCTATGATCCTTCTCGAGCCAAGTATTATAGGCTATTAAGGTTATAATAATATTGGGCCGAAGACCCATTATTCGGTTTAATGGGTTGGACCATAGAATAAGCCTAAAGCCCACAAGCTCTTACTCATTCTATCGGTGTGTTACTTTACAGTGCCATATTAAAAAAAATTAGTCCCTTTTAAACTTGTTACTCTTATAAAGATCGACAAAGTGTGGTTTGGAAAATTTTTGTTTTTGTGAATCCAAAAATTTGAAGAGAAATATTTGAAAACATGCGCAAGGGGTTGACATTATTATTTGCACATTTCATAAGGTTTGTTTTAAAATCCAATTACAAATGAGTTTTCCCCTTTCTACAATTTAAGACCAAAAAATTCGCTATTGCTCATTAATCAAATCTTAATTTTGTAAATCAAGAAAAACTTTTTATAATTGATTTTTCTAAACAAACATCAATTAGATGGTACAATTACCTATCTAAGATCATCCACAGTAATATTAAGTGCGCCATACAACAAAAATGCGCATGGACCCCCTACGTGGGTCTGAATTGACAACTTAGAGCTTATGTTAAGGTAATTCAAGTGTATGATTTATGAACAAAGAAAACCATCCCTTTACAAGTAGGCTTTTCCAATACAAGAAATGTAAACACTCATCCTCACATTACATTTATAGCCCATAAAAAAAATAGAGATGCTTTGTTCATAAACATATACAAGGACAACCTTAAATATACATCGTGAGGACACAAGCTCCATAAATTGTCAATTAATTGTCCATTCATTTAAGCCAGATTAAATTGTATTAATCACACACATCAAGCACTCATGTGGTCTTATTTTAAAATGAATGGACTCATCCGTCACTCCACTTAAGGAGGAGGAATTAGAGGTCATAGGGTCAACCAATCACAAACAACAGTAATTAAACGTGACCAACAATGCAATGAGCCTCTAAAATGTGCAATAAAATGATTATTGCACAGCCCGGATAGCTCCCGTAAGCTAAGTAAAATCAATGAAAAAAAATCCTGGATTTTTCATTAATTTTAACCCAATTTTAGGTCTTAAAACATAATTTAAAACCAATTTATTAAGGGCTTTTTAAATTAACAATTAATTTAAAACCTTATGGAAAATTTAATTAATTGAAAAACAAAATTTTCATTATAAGTAAAAATTTCCGGAATTTCACCAAGGCCCAAAAACATTTTGAATCAATTTAACATAATAAATTGATCTTAGTTAAACAAAATTAACTATGAGCAACAAAATTCTTAAAAATACAAAAATTTTCAAAATTTGTTCTCCAAATATTTTTAGTGGTCTAATATGGTGTTCCAAACACCCCATATTAATTTTAAAAAATTAATAATCTATTTTGGCTATTTTTAGCAATTAAATAAATGCCCATATGCATAAATTTTATGCTCTAAAATACCAAAACAAAAATGAGATAATTCATAAAATTTTCTCAAGTCTCCAATTAGTGTACAAGAACACTAGACTTTAAATTCAAGAATTAACAACTTTAATTGGTTATATTTTAAGCAATTAATATTGTATACTCAACACAACATATATGCTCTAAAATACGTCCCAAAGAGCGAGAAAAATATACTAAATTAATTTTCTCAAGCTACCACTAGTGTTCTAAACACATTGTGTTAATTCCCTGAACTAATAATCAATAAAAATATTTTAAGCAATTTAATACGTGTACAAAAACACATAATTATATGCTCTAAAATATTAATATAATTTAGATAATTCACAAAAAATTATCTATGGATCCCACAAAAATTTTACATGGTCTAAAATAGTGTCCCTTATGTCCCATATTAATTTCAAAAATTAATAATGTATCATGGTTATTTTAAGCAATTAAATCAACGTCCATAAACATTAATTATATACTCTAAAATACCATAAATACATGATAATTTACACAAAAATTATCTTAGAGTCCCTTACAGTGTACTAGACACTATATATTAATTTCAAAAATTAACATGTAATTTTGGATATTTTAAGCAATTAAAAACGTATATAAAACACATATTTTATGCTCTAAAATACCAAAATCAGTGAAACAATTTATCATAAAATTATTTCTAGTCCCACACAATGTCCATAAGATAGGAAAAATAAAAAATTAATTTTTCACATTTTTCCAGAATTTTAAAGCAATTAAAACAGTTTAAAACATTAAAAAACTATTTAATTTAAAAGCAGAAACTGTTTTAATTACAAAATAATTAAATATTTTTTCAATAAAAATATATTAAAAATATATTATGGACCAGGGCCAAGAGACACACCTCCACTCTCCAGACCCATGGTCACCGGACCAACGTCGGCCGGCGAGTGAGCCCCACTCTCTTCAGCGAGAGTGGGCGTGGTAAATGTCTGGTTCATCTTCCCCAAAACAAAACCAATCTGGGTTTTGAGGGCTGCTCAACCCTCCTACTTTGCAAGCTCGTATCTCCTTCAATATTGATCCAAAGTTTACAAATTTTATAACGTTGGAAAGCTCTCACGGAGTACTACAATTTTAAACCAAAAAACAGAGACATTGATCGAGTAAATCTTCCAGAAAATTGGATCAAAGTTGGAAAAAAATTCATTTTTATTGATCCAAAAAATTAGGTTTTGCAATATCTCACTCGTTTGAGATAATCAGGCCATGGGACTTTATGGAGGGACTCTAGGGACCATATGGGACACAACCATGCCAAAAAATTGGACCCTTATTGGAGTTTTGTATTAGACCCACTTCAAAATCAACATATCAAAGTTTTGATAAAAACTTGGTTAAGCTTTAATGGCAGATTCAATTCGGGTGATCTACGGGCGAATCAAACACCTATAGGATCTGATACCAATGTAGAAAAATATGCACGCAAGCATACGAGTCGGGTTTAGGTCACTTACCTAGCGGAATAACCCAACGGATCGCCGAACGGTGTTGTTACGAGCCCAGCGTCTTCACCTACGAACTACTGCTCCATGTTGCCTCCGTGTACTCCCTTATGCTTCGCGTAGGTCGTGAAGATCACTACTAGAGCGGTCCTCGTACGTATCACGTGCTAAATCCCATGGCTCCTTTGGTGATGGCCAAGAGAGAGATGAACCGTAGGGATAGAGAGAGAGAGAGACTAACGTGAGAGAGAATGAGAGGCTGCTGAAAATTATTATTTTCATTAGGTTTTCCATGTAGTATATATGTGTATATATAGGCACATAAAAACCTACAGGGCTTAGGACTCCAAAGCCCATTACTTGGTGTCCAAGCCAAGCCTCTTTGGACCCAGTCCAATAACATGTGGGTGACCGTTTGGCCCGACCACAATTTGTTACATCAACTTTTTTTTATGTTTTTTTTCCTTTCTCTTTCATATTGCAAAGAAAGCATACTTTTATTTGTTTTCAATTGTAAAAATACTTATATTTTATTATCTATAGTTATGTATAAGTATATTAATAATATAGAAAATAAAAATAAAAATAAAAATTTCGGTTTTTCGGTTTGGTTTGGTTTGCCTATAGGCAACTGATAACCGAACTGAAATTTTTAATTCGGTTCGGTTTTTAACTGATCTAAAATTTTTAACTGAAATAACCGAACTGAAATTGAAAATTTGGTTCGGTTTGTTCGGTTAACCGAACTGTTTGCCCATCCCTACTGAATTAACTAGTTGTGCTCTATGGACATTAGGCTTGGGGGCATGGCCTAGGTAGTCTGTTTTATTTAATGGTGAGTTATGACTACAACTTTTTGACCTTACCAAGGCTTAGCTTGTCCCCCACGTGACTTTTTTAAAAGGAGCTTATGAAATTTATTATTAAGTTGTTTGATAATTTGATACAAGTGACTAAGCCTAGCAATTTGGCGGGTTCGGGCCGGGGTGAGATCGGGCCGGGTCCAAAACGGGCCAGGCTGAGACCGTGCCTATGTATCTTTGGGTTCTTCTCGGGCCGGGTACCCACAGGTCGGGCTGGGCCGGATGTCCCCTGCTGAAACTCGACTTTTAAAAAAATTTATTAGGGTTTGTTTGGAAAAGAAATTGGAAGAGAAGAAAAGGAACAAAAAAAAAAAAATTCCTTGATTGCACAATCCAAGAGTTGTTAGCAATTTTACAACAAAAATATCATACATATGTTCTCATTATATACGTATATCATTATATCTAATATACTGCAAACTAAAAATAGTAGTTGAGAACATATTTATGAAAACATATGTCGAGATGATATCAGTATACCTAGAGTAATTTTTGGGACACAACTTTTTATACAACTTTCAAACAACCTCCTTAAAAGATGTGTCTATCTCTCTCTTGTGTCACTGTGTACAGTGACACAAGAGAGAGATAGACACATCTTTTAAGGAGGTTGTTTGAAAGTTGTATAAAAAGTTGTGTCCCAAAAATTGTACACAAGAGAGAGATAGCCACATCTTTTAGGAGGTTGTGTGAAAGTTGTATGAAAATTGTGTCCCAAAAATTACCCGTATATCTAATATCAACAATGCTAGGGGCACTAACAAATTCTATTAACACTCACACCCACATTCTATTTCTCTCCTAGTGACACTTTGGGTGCACTGCGGACTCCACAACGTCACTAGGAGAGAGATAGAGTGTGGGTATGGGTGTATATTAGCTGAGCCGCTCAACAAGGGCTCGAAGCTCGGCTCGCTCATTTGAGCTCATTAACACGACCGATTAAGGTTTGTGAGCAGGCTCGTGAAAAAACTCATTAATAAGTTTGATAAAATGCTTGTATAGTGACTTATATATATTTATTGATACGCCCAAAATTATGGGCAGTTTCCTACTCAAGCTAGAAGACTAATGGAAAGTGCATCTATTTCCTAATCCAATTGGGCAACCCCCACAATTAATGTCAATCAATCCTAATACAATTAGGAAACTTACTTGATTGGTGTCAATCACACCCTAATAGGATTATATTTCCTTATCCATGTATGAGTAGGTCTCTTACATCTATAAAAGAGACCTCTCACCCCCCATTGAAGAGGCCGAGAATTCTGTAGTCTACACAGCGCCTCTATAATTCACCATTATACGCATACACCCGGCCGGTATTACTGGGAGTGCCGCCCCTTTTTGTTGGCTCACCAGGCCCGCCGGTGATCGGCTAGTGAGCGTGCTCAGACACACCCGTGGACGTAGGTACCTTCATTAACAGGGCCGAATCACATACAAAAAATAGTCTCTCACTCTCTCTCCCTCTCTCCTAAATTGCTTTACTTTACTGTTACCAATTTTTGGCATCATCAGTTTGCTGCCCCCCATTTCCAAGATTGGCCAGATGCTATATCGGGGCAAGTTTGGAAATTAGTTTGATGTTACTTGCCACTGTCTGAGTGCTTGTGGAAGCTGCCTCGGGGCTTCTGAGCCTGGTGAGTCTTCGGGAATTGGCTGAGAGTTGAGACCCTGCCTAGCTCGGGACTTTTAGGTGCTCGGGAACTGACCGGGAGTTGAGACCCGGCCTAATCCGGAGTCTTTGAATGCTCGGGAAGTGACCGAGAGTTGAGACTCGGTCTACTTCGGAGTCTTTTTTGCTTGAGTTAGCTCCCAGGATGGTTATCTTCTGCCCGTAAACCTTCGTCAAGGCTGTGGGTAGAAGGATTTTACCATGTTGGACAAGCCGACCTAAAGCGCATTGCTCTAGGGTCCTTTTTACTGTTAACTCCCCAGGATGGTTGTCTTTTGCCCGGCCAGCCTTCGTCAAGACTGTTGGGAGAAGAGCTTGACCATGTTGGTGGAGCCGACCTAAATCACGTTGCTTTAGGGTCCTTTTACTCCTCTATCGTCGGCCAACCTAAGAGATTTTAGTCACCTCTATCGTCGGTCTGGACCTAAGTGGAGTTAATGTCTCTGAGTACTGTAGGTGCTCGGGTTGTCCAAGATTTTGACTTGGTTATCCGCGAGTCCTGTAAATACCCGGTGTGATTACCTGTTTAGTTCACTGCGCCATCTTGCCCCCCAAGCTTTCGCTAAGACGAGGGTCTTACAGAGGCTATGATCTGTAGGTAACCGACCTGGAACATGGTGGTTGCAGGGTCTTTTGAAACTTGCCATCATCAGCCACCTAGGAGGTTTGCCTCCATCGTCGGCTGGACCTAAGCGAAGCCGGTGCCTCGGGCGTGACCCCGAGGTCTTTGGTGCCTGGGTTCGGAGCCTGAGGTCTTTTAGCGCCTGAGTTCGGAGCTCGAGGTCTTTTTAGTGCCTCGGGGTTAGGCCCGAGGTCTTTGGATGCCTCGGGGTTAGGCCCGAGGTCTTTTTATATGCCTCGGGGTTAGGCCCGAGGTCTTTGGATGAGCTCTCTGACAATCGGTGGTGCCTCACGTAGTGATCAGGCAAGTATCGTTGTAGTCGGGCTCATCTAGAATGATGGAGACAGGGGGTCGGATCAGGATCGTCGGGCTCCTAATTTTTATGTGCTGAAGGCAAAGCTGGAACTGCTTGATCCTGACCGATGTGAACTGGAGGTCGGGTCGGGACTGCCGAACCATGCCTGTTGTGAGCTGGAGATCTGGTCGGGGCTGCCTGACCCGGACTGCTGTGAACCGGTGGTCGGGTCGGGATTGCCGGACTCAGACCTCTGTGAACTGGAAGAACTGTAAGAACTCCCGGGCTGATCTCGCTTTCGCTTACTTCTGGAAGACTCGTTTCTTTCTTGCCCGGTGTCTTTGGTCTTCAGAAACTCTTCAGTGTCAATGTATTTTCCAACCCTCTCAGAGAGTTCGACCAAAGTTTCCGGTCGATTTCTATGGAACGACGCGGCGCACTTGGTGTGTTGAACTCCCGAGCAGAAGGCTATGATGGCGATTGTCTCATTCAAATTGCGGATTTGAAGCTTCTGTTGGTTGAACCGGTCGGTGAACTCCTTGAGGGACTCATTATTCCGTTGTCTGACTGTTAGTAGTTGCATGTCTGGTTTTGGCCGCTCATGCATACCGGCGAACTGGTTGATGAACTGCTTGCTGAGTTGTTTGAAACTACAGACCGATCGGGGCTCTAAGGAGTAGAACCACTGCATGGCCGGGCCTTTCAAAGTGCTGGGGAAGGCTAGGCAGTGTAGCTCATCGGAGTTGGTGGCTAGGGCCATCTGAGCCTTATAGGTCCGGACGTGGTCGATCGGGCTTCCCGAGCCGTTGTATGAATCTAGCCGAGGCTGCTTGAATTTGCGCGGGATAGAGAACCTCGTGATCTGGCTGGAGAATGGTGACTCTGTCTCGGTATTGGCTTGATTCGGAACACAGTTTTGCCCAAGCTTTTTGGCCACTCCGTCGATCTGTTCCTTCAAGTCCTTGATTCGGGCTTCCACTCCTTCCCGACCGGTATCTGTAGGGCTGGTCGGGTTGGTGGAAGAGGTTTTTTCATGGCAGGGTGTTGTCCTCTGGGATCGGGCTCGGCTATGACTCCGGGTAACCGTTCGCCTAGGGACAACTTGGCTCTTGACCGAGTGACCCTGGACTGATTCCCGGGCCATATGCTCCTGCCTTTCCTCTCGGGCAACACGCCCACTGTTGATGTCTCTGGCATCCTCAACATGGGACGGGTTGGCTCGGGTCCGTTGTCTGGTCAAGATCGGTTCTCGACCGTACGCAATGTTCCCGGGTCATTTTCCGGCCACTGGAGGATTGCTTTGCTGGGCTAGCAGTGTTTCGATCTGTTGCTGGATTTGACGCTGGCCCTCCAAGAGTTGTGTGAGGGTTGCGGTGATTTGCTCATATGTCGGGACTGCTGCAGTCAACGCCGGGGCCGAAGGAACATCCCGGTCGGACTGCTGCGCAGCCTTCTTTGGTGGCATATTGATCAGTCAAGAATTTGTTGATGAGAAGAATTGTCGTTTCCCACAGACGGCGCCAAACTGATGATGCCAAAAATTGGTAACAGTAAAGTAAAGCAATTTAGGAGAGAGGGAGAGAGAGTGAGAGACTATTTTTTGTATGTGGTTCGGCCCTGTTAATGAAGGTACCTACGTCCACGGGTGTGTCTGAGCACGTTCACTAGCCGATCACCGGCGGGCCTGGTGAGCCAACAAAAAGGGGCGGCACTCCCAGTAATACCGGCCGGGTGTATGCGTATAATGGTGAATTATAGAGGCGCTGTGTAGACTACAGAATTCTCGGCCTCTTCAATGGGGGGTGAGAGGTCTCTTTTATAGATGTAAGAGACCTGCTCATACATGGATAAGGAAATATAATCCTATTAGGGTGTGATTGACACCAATCAAGTAAGTTTCCTAATTGTATTAGGATTGATTGACATTAATTGTGGGGGTTGCCCAATTGGATTAGGAAATAGATGCACTTTCCATTAGTCTTCTAGCTTGAGTAGGAAACTGCCCATAATTTTGGGCGTATCATTTATTATAAAACTGTATAATTTTAGAAAAAATATGACATATCTCGTAAATAGACTTGATAAATGATTGTTTATTATTAAACTATATCATTTAAAATAGTGCGCGAAAAAGCTCGTTAAAAAGCTCGCGAGAAAACTCGCGAACACTAAAAAGCTTGGCTCATTTGAGCTCGTGAGCAAACTCGCAAGCTCGTGAGAAAGCTTGCGAGCAAGCTCAGCTCAGCTCGTATACACCTGTAACTGTGGGTGTTAGTGAAATTTATTAGTGCCCCAAATGTTACTCATCTACTATACATATGTTCTCAATGAAAACATCGCTACATCTCAATGAACTTCTCATTATATACGTATATCAGTATATCTACACTGCAAACTAAAAAAATCAATATCATCCCAAAAAAATGTATTTAAGAGAAGAGAGAGAGATAGAGGTGTTTGCGGTGAGGGAAAAGGGCCTAAACAAAACATGCCCGTGAAGAGAGAGAGAGTAACAACTGTTTGTCATCAAGGTCTTCTAGGACTTGTAAAGTTTTGTCATCAAGGCTTCTAGGTATTCTTCACCAAACTGTAGTGGCGGCTGTGTAAGAGAGAGGAGTATTCTAGAATTAGGTTTTGCTTCTCTTTGATTTTTACGGGTTTTTAATGTGCCCATGTTGGGCCCTCTCAAGCCCGGTCAAAAAATGTTGAACCCATGAACATTTATAACCCGTTCATTAAAACTTTCTAATCCCAATAACACTTTAGAACGGGCTTATGCGGGATGATCTCCTAGGTGGGTTTGAAATTGTCAGGCCTACAAGTGACATTATTATTTAAAAAGATATCATGAAATCAAAAAAAAAATATTGAACTTTTAAAAGCTCTTTAAAAGCTCCCCTAAAAAAAGTCCTAACTTCAATTTTTGTAAAGATCGTAAACTAATTACCAAATGAATGAACATAAAATTGTACTTAAAAAAAGAAGTACTCAAATGGGGCCAAACTTTCACCAGATTCACTAGGGTATGTGGTCTACTGGCTTATAGTATCGCAATAATGTCGAATTTTTTACCCGAAGCTTCAACAGTGGGTTAATATTTCCCTGACCCATCACTGTTTTAACTTATTTCCCAAACCCATCACTTTTCTAGAAGTCGCGACTTCAACTAGTGATTTCAGGCCAAGTCTGAAATCGCGATTTCAAGTAGCGACTTTAATAGAACTCGCTATTTGGAATAGCGATTTCATTTAAAGTAGAAACCGCTACTTTAAGTAGCGATTTCATTTAAAGTAGGTTAAGCGGGCATCTTCTTCTTCCCTCACAGTCCAGAGAGCAGATCTCTAATAACTCAGCCCTCTCTCTGCGATCTCTCTCTCTCTCAGCCCTCTCTCTGCGATCTCTCTCTCTCTCTCTCTCAGTGATCTCTCTCTCTCTCAGTGATCTCTCTCTCTCAGGTGCCTCTCTCTCTCTCTCTGTAGACACACACACAGATACATATCATCACATGCTCACAGACACACATACTCACAGAGACACACAATGTGTGTATATATATACACACAGATACACATACACATATACATACACACACAGACACATACTCACACAGACACATACTCACAGAGACACATACACATACACACACAGACACATACACATACACACATAGACACAGACACATACACATAGACACACAGATACACATACACACACATAGATAGGCCTGTAAACGGATCGGATTTGGATCCGATCCTATCCGAATCCGACAGAAAATATCGGATAAGAAAATCCGAACCCGAATCCAAATCCGAATATTTTGTTAGCAAACGGATCGGATTCGGATATCACAAATCCGATCCGGATCCGATCCGTTTAGCTCCCCTTATTTTGTGAAAATTACAATTTAGCTCCCCCTGTTTTGTGAAAATTACATAATGACCCTACACTATAAAATTCTTTTGGTGCCCAACGAATATCCGATTAGAGCAATGGGTAGTAGGAATTCTTTCTCAATAGAAAAGTACAATTCTTAACGACGCGATGGACCATTGATTACTTACACTTGAATTTGCAAATGTGAAGGTATTAAAATGGCTAGTGTTGTGACTCTAATGCTGTATTGGGGGGGGGGGGGGGAGCATGTGCATCGGAGCGGATGGTCTATACTATGATAGTAACTGTCAAAGTTTCATTCGCCTGAGAACAGACGCTCAATACACTGAACTTGTTAGAAACGTCTGTAAGAAAATGGGGGTTCATCTGAATAGTGTTCGTTTGAAGTTCACTTGTAGGTTTCCGTCGGTTCTTGGATATCAGGTTTCCAAGTTTATACCGTTTGAAGTAATGGATGATGAAAGTCTGCAAGTAATACTAGAAACAGCATCTACCAATGCAGCTATAAACTATATCTAATACAAGTTCTCAACCATGGCTCACAATGCCAACTAAATAAAAGAGTATCATATAGTAATTAAAGAATAAAAAGAAGGTATCTTCAACTTCACGAATAGATCGACTGCTCCACAATGAACTCCAACTATACAATCCTGCAGATGTCATTCGACTACGTTTCAAACAGAAACGCACCCGAATGCATAACACACTCGGGTCAGTCACATGACTGGTATGAGTTAAACAAAACACAAGGCTTAGGGATCTTACTTGAACCCGTAGACTACAAATCATACTACAACATTTGGGCCAAGACAGGTAGTTCCACACACATATCTGGACAATAGAGTAGTTTCCATTTATGTGGTAGCAAGTAGTTTCTTACCCGAATAAAAACAATTAAATACTTACCTTTCTTAACTATGGTAGGCCGATACCTGCAAACCATTAGTAGGCCTACCATCCTGTACAAATAGAACATAACACAATAATATAAACCAATAATAAGGTGTTATTAATTAAAATGATTTTATCTCTAACAAAGAACTGGAATTAGACAAAACTTAAAACACGAAAAATGTCAAGAATAAATTTTTTAAGGAATGACACGCATCCTTGTTCATGAATTCTAAATAGATAATTCAGAAATTAATTATTAAAATTCAGCTCTTACATAGACTATGTTTAGCAGATTCTGAAAATCGATGAAAATAGTATCAAGATGACGTTTTTAGAAAAAGTGTAAAACACGAAAGTTGTTTGGATCGTCGTTTTACTTCAGTTTACGAAAAACGGCCATAAACTATGAATCTAAATATCCAAAATATTCAATTTACTAATCTGGTCCAGTTTATTATCAAATTACTACGTTCCCAAAAATGGTAAGCTACACATAGAATGCTAGGTTTCAGCTAACGGGCACAAAACCGAAATTATTTAAAATCGTGAAAACTACACGACTATCAATTCCTAGAATTTCATATAACTGAAAATCATAAACCACAGTACAACTGTAAATCCGCAAATAAAAAAAAACACATAGTATTCGATCCAAATTACACCTTATGTTCACCACCTCGGCCACCCGTCCATGGTTCAGCCTACACATATATCCCATGTGTCTCCTAACGTAATACTAACTCCCACTCCGGTCCCAACTCCCATGGGGTATCACTGGAATTTGAGTATCCACCGAAAGGCTAGTCCTTACGTTCTTGACGTCAATAAAATAATGTCTAAATACGCATGAAATAGACCAACAAGCCGGGCATAAGGCTTAAAAATGAAGAGACGGGTCATCCACGTAGTCGCCGTCTAATCACACAAGGACGGGTCATCCACGAAGTCGCCGCCTAAAATTATAATGAGTAGTGGTGAACTATAAGGACTTTTCTAACGCTCATACATCCACGTTTTTCACAAAACTCAACTTTATAAGAGATTCATATATCTCAAATCAAATTTCTGTTAAAATCATATTAACAGATACATGTTCACACAGATTCATAACCCTTACAAAATCGCACAGTTACAATTTCACAAAGCTCAACTATACACGAGAACTCATATCTCTCTAAGTATAAACATATCAATTCATATTAACGAACACGAAATCACACAAAAATGTAATATAGCAAATACACTTATTTTAACCTTCATAAAACTGTTACTATAATATGCATATTCTGCCCAAACGGTGCAGAATTGGGAAAAATACCATTAGACGAAAGTTGTCCAGAATTACGTTTCCTACAGGTCTAAGCGAACAGAATCATGAAAACTATAACGTATGATTTATTATGAATTTTCTACTAAAATCTGATCCGTGAAAACTCCAAATCCAAAAATTGAATAATTGCTCAAATGTATATTCAAGGCTCATCTATAAATCTCAAATCACAACTTCAATCGTTGTAAAAAAAAATACCTAACTCTCATAATCCATAACCATACTAATTTAATATTCTATCTATTTAAATTTCAATCAAACGAGATTGAAAGAAAATAACAAGTTAACTCACCAATTTAGGGCTTCAAGGTTAATGATGATTACACAAACCAAAGGTTGAGGTTCCTCTCTTCTTCTTCTTCTTCTTTTTCCTCCCTCCCTCTCTCTCTCTCTCATACGTCTGTTCTCTAGTTTCTTCTCTCCTCTTCCCTTTTTTTTTTCTTAAATGGGGGCTAGGGTTTAATATATGTGTATATATATATCACACACAAAACTTATAAATAAAACACACACAAACATGTGAATCCCGTTTTTTTATCTAAGGGCCTCACAAAAAGGCTTTATATGGACTCGAAAATGCATTCTAAAGTAACAAATGATTAGCCCAATGGGTACCCATGACCCCTAGCACTAAATTTCTATGTTAAGCACACTACTTAACATACTAACTACCCGTACACGCTACTTCAACATTTTTATTAGGTGTCACTAAGATACATACACACAGTTAATGTCTAATACTTGAAAATAATAATATAAAAATTATTAAAAGCACTTAGAAAATTAGGGTTGTTATATGTAGACACCTCAATTTTGACCAGGTTAAATTTAGGGTTATCTCTAGAATTCTATGATGGATGTGTCCCGACGAAATTGAACATCTTTTGTGAAATCTCACGCTCTTCTGGAAGCTTCTTAGCTCAATAATACCATTTTGAGCCAAAAATGACCAAATACTCTCTAGGATGCCACTTTTTAAGTCATAATCCTGAAACATGTGCCAAGACACGACATCATATTATTGAGGATAAAATGACCAAAATACTCTCTAGGATGCCACTTTTTAAGTTATAATCCAGAAACATATGCCAAGGCACGACATCATTCCTAGAGTCCTGTTAGACTCGTAATTTGTATTTTTGGAGTCAAAAATTAATTTATAAGACTTCTAATCGAGAAAATTCAAGAAAATACAAAACTACTAAGAGCTGGTAGTTGGAGTGCCTAGACGCACTATGAGACTGTCGTTGCGACCATGCACATTCAACTACCCTCTCTTTGTAGAAAGGCATTTTTTCAAGTGGTTTTACAATTCAATCCTTGATCTAATGGTTGCACCAAACGATGACCTTTTTTTGTGCCCGTGTTTCATGTGTCAACCTTTTCATGCTCTCATCACCCGTAATTGACCATCCTACTCCTAAACTATATATACTCATCTTTGTAAATGCCCACTCACCCCTATGTGTGTGTGTGTGTGTGTGTGTGTGTGAGAGAGAGAGAGAGAGAGAGAGAGAGAGAGAGAGAGAGAGAGAGAGAGAGAGAATTTCATACCTACTATAGGCTGAGAATTTCATACCTACTATAGGCTGAGAATTTCAAAATTGTGAGGTTCTATAGAGTAAAATAGAGTAAAAAAAAAACCAAAATCAAGAGGAACCCCTGTCAAGTTGAAGATGAAGCCCTCAAACAGTATTGAAGGCCATTGAAGCTTGAAGGAAGAGTGTGAGAACTTCATCAAGGAGCTTGAATTCAATCCAATTCAATCGTAATCTTAGAATTTCCAAAGGTAAATCTCATTTATCTCCCTTCATATCACGTAATTTTGTTGGAAAAACTAGTTCCAGTGAGTAGAGGAAGAGATAGATACAAATCAAAATCTCACACATAAACTGGTTCTACTTCTCATTTATATTATATGCAATCTACATACATACACATACATACATACATACATACCTATATATATACACACACCTATATATATAAGATCATAGACATAATCTGTTGGATCAAATCGAGAACTCTTCTATGATTGTTGTGATGATTCAATCCCGATCATTTTGATCCAACAAAGATGTGCTTATCAAACAAACTAAATGATCTCTGATTGATGTGAAATTGTTAGGACAGCTTCGTCTTGACGTCAGGAACATCTTATAAAATATTCATCAAGTTTCGATCAATTGAGTAGTCTGACCTTCTTTATGTGAGTGTTGCTTGAAGCTAGTGATCTCTACTCTATGTCTCTTGAATGCTCATGGAGGCTAGGGTTTAGTAGAAACCCTTCTAGGAGAAAGCTAGGAGGTCAAGGGAAGCTTATAAACCTATATGGGGCTAAGCTCGTCAAGCAAAAACTTAGGCGCATGAGACCAGAATGGGCACTCAAGGTCAAAAAGAGGTAGAAAAATAGTTCAAGGCAGGGTTCATCATTGTTACCGAGTATCCGGAATAGATTGCCAACATCGTGTCAGTCCCCAAGAAGGATGAAAAAGTTCGCATGTGCGTCGACTTCCATGATCTAAACAAGGCAAGTCCAAATGATGACTTCCCACTGCCCCACATTGATGTTTTGGTAGATAACACCGCCGGACACGGACTATTGTCATTCATGGATGGTTTCTCGGGATACAACCAGATTCTAATGGCTTTGAAAGACCAGGAAAAGATGACATTCACCATACCATGGGGGACTTACTATTATAGGGTGATGCCTTTCGGACTCAAGAACGCTGGAGCAACCTACCAAAGAGCTGCCACCACTCTCCTGCATGACATGATTTACAAGGAGGTAGAAGTTTATGTAGATGATATGATCGTAAAATCTAGAGATAGAAAGGGACACTTAGAGGCCTTGGAGAAGTTCTTCAAAAGATTGCGCAATTACAAGATGATGCTAAATCCCAAGAAATACACTTTCGGTGTGACCTCTGGAAAGCTCCTGGGTTTCCTCATCACACAAAAGGGGATAGAAGTGGATCCCTCCAAAATCAAAGCGATTTTAGAAATGGCACCGCCGTAAAATGATAAAGAAGTACGGGGGTTCCTCGGAAGAATCCAATTCATCAGTTGTTTCATCTCCAACCTCACAACCATATGTGATCCCTTGTTCCGACTGCTAAAGAAAGGAGAGAAGTTGTAATACCTGTAATTTTCTTTTCTTTACTTTAATAATAATAGTTTCCAAAATTTTTTGGCATTTGACTGTCTAACTTTATATTATTATTTTAATATTGAGATGATTTTGACGTATCATAAGATTACTGACTAGACTGTAGTAACCATACCGACTCGACCGTAATTAGAATTAACTTAGTCCCGTACCTGGACCCGGACATTAGAAATAATACCCGTCTGCACGTAACCCGAGATCGACACGTATAACGAGGAACTTATGCACGCAAACCGAGAAAGTAGCACGCAACCCAAGGTGGGCCCCACATGGCCGGCCACATGGAAGCTACATGTAACCCCATTGACACATGTCACTACCCCATGTGACACTTGTCCACTTGTTGGACACATGGCATGGCATATAATCATGCAAATGACACCTAGCACTTGGGTTTTTCTATATATACATGCCTATAGCATACATTACCCTCTCTTACTCTTCATAATCTGCATTTAGAGAGGAAGTTAGGAGACTTGCATGTCCATGAGAAAAATAGAAGAGAAGAAAGAGGATTAAAAGAGGAGGAAGAAGAAGATTCCATCACTTGAAGCTTGTGTCCAAGCTTCCTAAGCTCTAATCCAAAGCCCAAGCTCAATTTTAAGTTTAAGTGAGTATTCTAACTCACTTTAGAACCTATATAGTATGTAGTAATGTTTATTATGTGCTTGATGTTGATAGTTTGAGAGATCCATGCCATGCAAGATAAATTTTCAAATCTGGGAAGCAGAAACTTCCATCAGAATGTTGTCTTAGTAAAATGAACATTTTGAGCAGTTAAAAAATGGGAATGAAGCTAGGCTTTTTTGTGGATAAAGCTAACTCATTTATCTACAAATAACTCTTCTATAACTCAGTCTGAAAAATCACTTCTTCATAGGTGAAATGTACATGCAACGAAGTACTTTAAATCTGAGAAACAGAAACCTCTAGCAGAATGTAGTTTAGTAAAATGAGTGTTTTAAGAAGCTCCGAAATCTGAATTAAGCTAGGTTTTTTTGTGGTGAAAGCTAACTCATTTATCTACAAATAACTCTTCTATAGCCTAGTCTAAAAATGACTCCTTGATAGGTGAAATGCACATGCAACGCAGTACTATAAATCTGGGACAGAGCAGTCCGAAAATATAGAAATGTCTAAGTAAAATAAATATTTTGAGCAGCTAAAAAATGTAATTGAAGCTAGATATTTTTTGTACATGAAGCTAATCCAATTATCTACAATGTTCTAGTTTTGAGTTTGATCTACAAATCAATTTATCATGCCCAAATAAATCATATCAATTCAGTCGACATAGTAAAATTAATTTATGGCAGATTGTATAACTACTTGTATGATGTGTTTATTGATGATGCTTGCTTTCCGGTACCTGGGTGGTTATGGATATCTTGTGCTATGATAGTGCTATCGAGTAGATGAGTATGTTAAGGGTTTCATCTATATATTATTGGTATTAAATCCACGAGCTACACGCTAGGTTTCCGTTGATATGAATATAGTGTGATGACCATAGAGAGTTCATACCCAAGCTATAAGTATGTTGTACGGCACGATTATTGCGTTGATAGTGATTGGATAAGTTTCCATTGTAAGTATATTATGACATAAAACAGAATGACGGATGTATAATCGTAACTTCGAAAGTATATTTGGATGTCCTTTAATGTACTAAATTCCAAAATGAGTGACGAATGCGCGGTCGGGAAAACGTAAGGGTCGGTTATGCTAAGGATAATTGCTGGATAGGTAATCTGGGCAGCGGAGGTCAGGATAGTGAGAAAAGGGTATTGTTGACGAATGTGAAAGTTGTGTATCATTTCGGTTTTTTGTGATGGAGAAGTGGTGGTTCTTAGAGTGAAGACTCCTTTCGGTTCTTCGTGATGGAATGGATGTTCTTGCACTCCGTAAACACTTCGGTTCTTGGTGATGGAGAAGTGGTGGTTCTTAGAGTGAAGACTCCTTTCGGTTCTTCGTGATGGAATGGATGTTCTTGCACTCCGTAAACACTTCGGTTCTTTGTGATGGAGAAGTGGTGGTTCTTAGAGTGAAGACTCCTTTCGGTTCTTAGTGATGGATTGGATGTTCTTGCACTCCGTAAACACTTCGGTTCTTTGTGATGGAGAAGTGGTGGTTCTTAGAGTGAAGACTCCTTTCGGTTCTTCGTGATGGAATGGATGTTCTTGCTCTCTGTAAACACTTCGGTTCTTTGTGATGGAGAAGTGGTGGTTCTTAGAGTGAAGACTCCTTTCGGTTCTTAAGTGATGGAATGGATGTTCTTGCACTCCGAAAATGCTTCGGTTCTTCGTGATGGCGAAGTGGTGGTTCTTCGTGACAAGGCGGTTGGTGAAAGATGTTTTGGTTGATGAGAGATGGTTTGGTTAGTACAAGATGGTTCCGTGAAGGTTGTGGGAACACTCTGGTTCTTCGTGACAAAGTGAAGGTTAGGAGTGCTTTGGTTAATGAAAGATGGTTTAGTCAGTACGAGATGGTTTGGTTAATAAAAGATGGATTTGATCAGTGCAAGATGGTTTGGTTAATGAAAGAGGGATTGGTTACAATTGGCAAGTACAAAGTGACTTAGTTGTGCAATAGTGACAGCCTTTTTTTTTGGTGTTGTTGATTGGAGTTAGGACTCTGAAATAGACTTCGGCAATGGACTGTGACAATGTTCTGAGATGTTGAAGCGAGTTGTATCGATTGTCTGTTTTCTCTTCGAATGCTTGTATGGGCACGTAAGTGGTTATAGTCCAACAGTGAGAACGTGAGAGAACTTTAATAGACGTAATAAAAGTAGTAAATATATTTTTTGTTGTGTGTGACTATATAAGTTCCATTTGATTTAGTTTTCTCACTCAGCTTTCATAAGCTGACGACGTTCATGTTGCTGGACATTCCCATGTCCAGCTTATCCAGGTGATGAGTACACGGGTGATGCTACGCAAGAGAAGAACATGGAGGAAGAGTACACCGAAGATGGCTATGGATATGCTAGTTAGAGAGAAGACTAGTAGATGTCTTTATAAATGTTTTTGGTTGTAACCTCTAGCAGAGGACTTCATCTATCTTTTGTAATAGTTCTGTAAGGCCCTAGAGCCATAAGACTCTGATGTATCTACCATGATGTAATAATTAACTAGTATTGTGGCCTCTTATTATAATATATCCTTGTTAGCTGCTGTTGGTTTTATCCCTTTAGTTATGTTGCTTATTATTAGCATTTGGTGATGGACAATTCGGTAATGCAACCAGTCACGTGCCTCAGGGTCCAAGATGGAAAATTCAATATTTTTCCCTATTTTGGCTACGCCGGGGCGTGGCAGAAGTTCCAATGGGATGACCAATGCCAAGTCGCCTTCGACAAAATAAAAACCTACCTCCAAAAACCACCCGTCCTTTCACCGCCTACCCCTCATAAACCTTTGCTTCTTTACCTATCTATCTCTGAGAATGCCATGCGATGCATGCTAGCCCAAGAAGGAGAAGATAGCCACTCCGAAAAAGCCATATATTACCTTAGCAAGAGGATGACTGGGTATGAGCTCAACTGCTCTACCCTCAAAAAAACATGTCGGGCCTTGATTTGGTGCACTCGCCGACTGAGGCACTACATGCTAGCCTTCCCGATCGTGCTCATACCTCGCATGGATCCTCTAAAGTACCTCCTCGAAAAACCCGCCCTGACCGGTCGTATATCCCGTTGGTTACTTCTAATGTCTGAATTCGATATCAAGTACGTTATAAGAAAATCGGTAAAAGGGAGAACCATAGCTGAAAATCTTGTTGAATACGCCGTTGATTCTGAGCAAAATGGAGATTTTCCGTTCCCGGACGAGAATATCATGGAAATGAAAGAAGAACAGTGGAAGTTGTACTTTGATTGAGCAGCCAACATGAAAGGCTACGGAGTAGGAATGATTCTTGTGTCACCAAATGGGGAACACACCCCACTGGCAGTCAAGCTCAATTATAACTCCACCAACAACACTGCTGAATATGAGGCATACATTCTAGGGATGGAAGCAGCCATAGAATTGAGAGTTCAAAAGTTGGATGTCTTCGGAGATTCAAACCTCATTATATCACAAGCTAGAGGAGAATGGAAAGTGAAAGAAGAAAGGTTGAAGCCCTATCATGATCATCTCGATGGACTTAAGAGACAGTTCAAGAACATAACATTCTTCTACTAGCCTAGGGAAGAGAACCAGCTAGCAGATTCATTGGCTACCTTAGCCTCCATAATCAAATTTCCTGTGGGGGTCAAGATGATGCCTTTGGTAATTGAGCAAAGATACGAGCATTCATTCAATATGGTCGCCGCGATCGAAGAAGAAGAGAACGAAACACCATGGTACCAAGATGTTTGGGACTTCTTAGAAAAGGGAATGTATCCCCTAGAATCTTCTGAGAAAGATAAAAGAGCAATTTGAAGGTTCACAACATAGTTTATCATTTACGGGGGAAAATTATTGAAGAAAGGGTACAATGGTCACAATCTAACTTGCTTGTTCGGAAAGTGCGCTAGAAGAATGATGGAAGAAATACACGAAGGAGTGTGCGGTCCACACATGAATGGTCACATGCTAGCCAAAAAGATCGTAAGACAAGGGCACTACTGGACGACATTGGAGAAATATTGTTGTGAATACGTGAGAAGGTGCCACAAGTGCCAGATCCACGCAAACATGATGCATGTACCACCATCTCTGCTCTATAGTATGACCTTCCCATGGCCGTTCTCAACTTGGGGAATCGATATCATTGGTGAAATTATTCCAAAGGCCTCGAACGGAAATTGATACATTTTAGTGGCCATCGACTAAACATCGAGAATGATTACGTTCAGTTGGGCCTGTCCCTATTGACCATAGCTCCCTCCTTTGTGGGCACGACAATACTTACTGACATGACCAGCCTTGCCACAGTTATAGCATACTGTATTCTGACTATTATCGTGCCTTGGTGCTTTGCAGTACTGAGATATATGACCGGGGATACCACAATTAAACAATTATTAGTACTCCCTCCTGCTCCTAATTGTGGCTGAGTCTGATATGGAGCTGGGCGAGGTTTCTGATTTCCATCAAAAGTCCTTTTCTGGCACTAATTGCGATATGGCTATGGTTCCCAAAATTCCTCTTCTGCAGTGGACGGAAGTTAAACTGCTTGCGGTTTGATTGCATGTCTTCTTCCAATTTGGTGGCCAGGTCTACAAGAGATTCAAATGTTTTTTCCAAGTGCCCAATAGTCATACGACGAATAGGCTATGCTAACCCTTGATTATATTTCTAATTTTCTTTTCCTCTAAGTTCATTATGTGTATAGAAAATCGCGATAGCCTCTCGAACTGAGTGGTGTACTCTTGCAAAGACTTGTTTTCTTAGACCAGGTCCATGAATTCCTTTCGCGTTTGTGCCTCTCGATTGTCAGGAATACTTCTCCAAGAATTTCTTCCTGAAAGTAGTCCATGTCATAGCTCTCACAGCATCTTCTCCATGGTGGCTTTGATAGCTTCCCACCAATCTACAGTAGCATACTGATCAGTACAATCCATTGTTTCAAAGATGATCCATCTGCCTTAGTCATTGTTCGGCTTTCCATGGTTCAGCAGTGCCAGCAAATTTCTTTGGTCGCAAGGCACAAACCTCTCTAACCATTAATCCCCCGTTGATGGACCGGGACTTCATTTCTCTGATTGTTTCCATTTCTATTATTGGAAACATTTAAGTCTCCAATCCATTCGATCCTCTGAACAAATGCCTCAAACATGCCGGTCGGATCAACCGCTGATGGTGCTCCTTCAATTGCGTCGTGGTTTCTGGGACTTCTTCTTGCCATAGTTACAACTTAATCCTAATAGTTCAATAAGGTTAGCAATTAAGTAATTTATAAGAAGGAATACAAGTATCAATATGAGGTTTCAAAAATATTCTATATATATATATCTCTTGTAAGCAGTTACATATATCATGTCAGTCAATTGCTTCTATCTTGCCAAAAGATGAGATTTTTGGGACTAACAGTCCAATGTACAAAATGTGGGATTCATTGTCCCCAATGCATTCTAATGCTATCTTATAATATCTAATAAGACAAAAAGTAGGACTACTTAGTCCAATATTTATAACAGGCTCGTACACATAAAGCTAATCATGCCTACTGGGAGCCACGGGGCCTATAATGCCAAACTCTAGAACTATGCATGGCGCAATCGGTCATCCCAATGCTACTATCCTCATCATCAAACACTGTTGGTGGGGCCTCATTCGTCTCTATGAGCTCTACGGGTATCTCTGGCATCTCGACGTCATGAAGCTCAAGCTCAAACCTGCCTATAACTACCTCAACGCCTGCCATCATCGCATGTGCAACCATAACAACCTCAGGTACAGCTGCTACTGGAGCTACAACTGGTGGTGGGGTAGCCTGAAGTGCCAAGTGCGCCTGTACCATCTCCTCCTCTATAGGAACATAGAGGTCAGGGGTAAGAATCCTCTTGATCCTCTCCTCTGCCACCAACCTATCAATTTGGGCCTGATACAAGGCCTCTAACTAAACTCGATGTAGATCCATTATCCCCTCAATGTGGATGGCTCTCCAGATACTATTTTCTACGCTGACTGTAGCCTGGAACTGTGTCATGGTATGGTAGATCTCTAAATTTTGCGGCTCTATCCCATCGGGGCCAATCACATGTTGTAGACACCCAATTTTGACCACACTGATAGAATTTAGGGTGGACAACATCTTGGAGGATTCAATGATGAAAAATACCCCATGGAAGGTACTAGATTCCACATAATCAAAAGATCAAACTTTGGAAAGTGACTTCAAGCTCAAAAAAGCCCTTTTCTATGCATAAATCCCGATTTTCTCAAAATTGTCTCTCAAAATTCATATTCACTCAGGGTTCTATGAACATTAATTGTTCTAAATGCAGTATTCTAGGTATCTAGAAATTTAATGTCAAAGAAAAGTTCAAAAGCAACGCGCATTGAAAAGCAATTTTGAAAAAGACGTCGTTTGATTTCAAAAAGACGGCGAAAGTTCTGGAGGACTTTCGGGCTTCAATTGGACTTCAATTCTCATTTCAAAACCTCCTGGAATATTTTTATACTAAAGTTCAACCTGACATCTTTCTAATAGTATGTAAATGGTCAATTTCGGACACCAAAAAGCATTTTTACAAAAATCTAGAAAAGCAGTGCACGTAATTTTTGAAACAGGGCTTAAGGGTAACTAGGGGAACCAAAATAGCAAGTGACGGTTTTGGGTAAGGGGGTGGTGGGTCCAACCATAACCACCACCTATATATCATGTTCTCCATTATGCTTTTTTGGTTCTAGACCCTTCTAGAAGGCTCCCACTGCGAGGAAATTGCTTGTAAATTGCGTTTAGACGTCGAAATGTCCATTTTAACCCTTTTTTGCTCTCTGAAAATCCTATTTTAACCCTGTAACTTAAGAGCTAAGTCTTCAAAACTGTATATATAGATCCATATAAGATCATCTTTGACACACAAGAGATAGATAAGAGAGTACACACAAGTACATACAAGGGAATATATAAGATATAGAGGAATACACTTAGAATTTTATAGATTTCTAGAGAGAGAAAGTGAATTATGAATGAAAGTTTTATAAAACTAATCTCAAGATAATTAGATTAGATGAATTAGACATCAATTGCCTCCATTAAATTCCATGGATGAATGCTTGAAGAGCTTGAAGAACACTTGAAGAAGAAGATCTTCAAATCAACTTTGATTACACAATTGAGAATCCTCCAAGAAGTAAACATCTATGATTCATCTCTAATTCCTATTTTTGTATGTGTAGATCTATAAGATTTGGATCTAGCTTAGTTTAATTTTATTTGTTAGAACACTCATCTTCTTCATCTCTAATTCTTCACACACTCACATAGCTATCCAAATCTCTTTGATTTTGTTGATAATTCATAATTAGAGATTGATTTTCAATTTGATTTTCAATTTTGATTTCCCTTTTCTATTCTAGTTTTAGATTCATGCACACATGATTATATATATATATATATATCTATTTTGAATTCTATGATGTTTTAGAAGTATGATCCATGAGAGGGATGATTCCTATGTTCATACCCATCTCTTGATTATTTCTATTACCTAGAATTCATAATGAAATTCATCTGCAATAGGATATTTGTAAGTCCCTTTGATCCATGATCTAAAGTTCTTCATAGAATTTGAGGGCTAAATTGATTAGAAATCATGATAGTCAAGTAGATCTATGAATTTGATCTCTCAAATAAGCTTCAACCAACACCTAAGATAATTTCATCACACTTTAAAATGAACTAGTCAAAATTCAGCAAAACAGATTGGTTTTGTCCATAAGATTTGGTCCATCGAAACCCATAGTTTGATGGATTTAAAATTTTTTGGGTAAACTTTGATGAATTAGCTTTCATCCGGTCCGTTTTGAGAACTTCTAGAATTCATATGCTATTTTTATAAATTATTGAGAAATCGGTTGATAGATTTGAACATAGTCTCTTTGTACTTGAATTTCAGAAAATCTATAATAGTTATCGATGTTCTACTTTTTGGGGATGATTCCTAACTCATGTATCTATATGTCGATGTAAAATCGTGAGCATACGATCGAGTTAAAATCAATTTCTAAGCGTTTGAAGTTGATACAACTATTCTGGAATTTTCTAAATTTAAATACAAGTATGATTATGTATACAAAGTGGTCATACCTTGATCACTCAATAACAATTGATGAATAAAACTTAGTTTAGAAATCATCTAGGATAAATGGATGAGAGGTAAAAAGCTTAGATCTACTTGATTAACACGATTCATGAATTTCTATTATGCTTCTATTGTATTTTACATTCCTTTATCAAATGATACCAAAATTTCAGAATAACAGAGTCTGTTTAAAACAAATTTTCAGAGACATTAAGTTCATGACATGTCCATGGGATTTTTTTTTCATAAACTACAATGAAATAGCTTTATTTTAACACCAAATAGAGCTTCACATGATTTTTGTAGAATTAACTATGATTTTTACAAGAATAGTGGACAATCTTGATCCACTGTTCCCAAAACTCTTATTTCTCAAACTTCAAAAATGGTAAAGAGGTTCTACTTTTGGAGAAGTTCCCTAAGACATGTATCTAACTTTATGTAAAAGGGTTTTAACCCAGCTTATGTTTAAGACATGTTTGATAGGATTCATTAGAGGTTGCTGAATCTGGAAATTTGATTGATGACATTTTCTACTTGCTTTCATGCATGTCATATGTTTTCTTGTGTTTTTGCAATGCTTGGGTATTCCTTGGTGTCTTCGTGCAGAGAATTGAATGCCATGGACTCAGACTTCAATTTGTGAGCTGTTCCTGTCTATATGTGGCTTAGTGCCCATGTATCTTGTACCTTCTCTATCCTTTCTCTTAGATTTTTTCTAGGTTTACAACTTTATTTCAATGACACAAATTCCTGTAGGATAGTCTCCATTTATATGATTGTTTGTTAGAGACATATTATCTATGATTGTTGCATGATTGCATTACATCTTTCCATTTCTTTTCGCTTTTGCGACTCCGCTTGAGTCAACCCAATGTAAGTCTTCTCGTTCGCTTTTGCATATCATAACATGTTTCCTTTATTTGCATCGGTCCCGGGCGGGACTAGCCACTGTGATTATACTTCTCTCTCGTATTGTATGTGCATCTGATTGCTACTTGACTTAATCTCTTAAAATGATTTTTGCTAGATGTTCCTTTTTGACATGTATATATTATCTATTATGTTTGAGGAAACAAAACCAATTATGAATTAAGAACAAGGATATTTGAATCAAGGCCTACCATTCGGTAGGGCGAGGAGGGGGTGCTTTAGTCCTGCTTGGGCTCCTTCCCCTCTCGTACCAAGACCCCCGAACCTAGTTTCTGGTAATGAAGGGCGAGTAACCTTTTTCAATTTTGGGCGAGTCAAACTTGGGTTTCCTAATTCCCGATAAAATTAGGTGGTGACTCTTTGTCTCTAGGATCGCGTGACGAAGTCCTAGTCTTCCCTGAAGTGTGCTCTTTGGGATTCATCCTGGGACACTATCGAGGGAAGACACCAGGACCTCATCCGAGCGCACCGGTTCACACATGTCTGCTAAAACCATCTGGTACGTGATATGGGTCCATGATGATAACCTGGAAAAAGCAAATTGTCTTATATTAGGGCTAATCTTAATATATCTGGATGTCGGATCCTAAGTACAGAGGACACTCGACTCTGCCTATCCTTTTGCTATCATAACCTGTGTCTAAGCTTAAGCCTAAGTATACAACCAAGGCTCTAATACTCCTCCGACCACTGAAAAGCTTTATGAAGGATTTTGAAGAACGATAGACATCGATTGGTTGCTCGAGAGACAAATCTATTCAAGGCAGCTACCCAACTGGCTAAACTTTGTACCTTTTTTGTTGACCGGGGTGACCGCATGTTTATGATGTCTTGAATTTTCTCAGAGTTCACCTCGATTCCTTGCCGGCTCATCATATATCCCAAGAACTTCCCGGACGAGACTCCAAATGTGCACTTGGCCGGGTTCAACCTCATTTGGAATTCTCTTAAGATGCTGAAGGCCCTGGCCATGTGCTTGAGATGGTCGAGCTCGTCTTGGCTTTTGACCAGGAGGTTGTCAACATATACCTCCATCATTATCCCAATCAGATCCTTGAACATATGGTTGACCAGGTATTAAAAAGTTATCCCACATTTTTGAGGCCGAAGGGCATCACCTTGTAGCAATATGTCCCCTGGTCAGTGATCAAAGAAGTCTTCTCTTTATCCCCGGGATACATGCTGATCTGGTCGTATCCCGAGTAGGCATCCATGAAAGAGAAAAGTGAGTGTCCATCCATGTAGTCCACAAGGAGGTTTATTCTAGGCAGTGGATAGTAGTCCTTGGGGCAAGCCTTGTTAAGGCGGTAAAGTCTATACACATTCTCCATTTTATGTTACTTTTCATGACCAGGACCACTTTAGCTAACCAGTCAGGATAATGAACATCTCAGACCAACCTCTCCTTGAGGAGCTTTTCAATTTCCTCCCGCGCTGCTACTTGTCTTTTGGGAGCCATGCCCCTTCTCTTTTGCTTGATCGGCTGGAAACTCGGGTCAATGTTGAGATGGTGGGACAAGACTCGGGGATCTATTCCTGGCATGTCTTCGTGGTACCAGGCGAAGATGTCTTAGCTCTCTCTTAGGAACTAGATTATCTTTTATCTGAGAGTTGATTCTAAGAGAGTGCTAATGCTGATGGACCAGTCGGGGAACTCGGGGTCCAATACCACTTGGTCTCCCTTAGATTCATCTCCTAAACATTCAGTCTCTCTGTAATGGCATTTCTATATAGAGAGCTAACGTAACAACTCCTGGCGGTTGTTTGGTCTCCTCTTAGGCTTCCCAGGCCCTGGGGGTTAGGAACTTAACAACCAGGCTGTATGTCGACACAATTGCCTTGGCTTTATTGGGGGTTGGCCTCCCAAGGATGACATTGTATGCGGATGGAGCCTTTATAACCATAAAGTTTGCCATTACTAAGACTTGTTGTGGCTAGGTTCCCATCAAGACCGGTCGGAGCCTATCTCTTGATATCCTGAACTAATCAAAGGCTGAGGTGAACAGAATATCCGAGGAGCTACCTGTATCTATTAACACCCTCTTTACCATATATTTGGCTATGGAGAGCGTCACCACTAGCGGATCGTCATGGGGGTAGTACAGGTCCTTTACATCGTCGGATGAGAATGCCAGCACATCAGTCGGTGGGGAGTTAGTTGATTAGACATGTAGGACATCCACTCGGGATGCCCAAGCATGCCTCTTTTTGGCCGACTGTGAGTCCCCTCTGCTTGATGTTCCTCCAGAGATCACGAGGTTGTTTATCCGTAATGACAAACTTGGTGAGGTGACCCTACTCGATCATCTTCTCAATGGCAATCTTTAACTTAAAATAGTCCTCTGTGTTGTGACTGTGATCTTTATGGTACCGGCAGTACTTGTCCCAGTTTTTCTTTTCGGGCAGGCTCTTTAGCTTTATCGGTTGTTTGAGCAGCCTCTAAGCCTCGACGGTGACCATGACTTCTTGAATAGGCCGGGAAAGAGCTGTGAAGGCGATTGGGGCCTAATCTCGATCGCCTCTTTATTGATCCTGCTTCGGCTTCTTTCCCAAGCCCTTCTCAGGACCCTCGCATTTCTGCTTAGATTTTGGGGACTCTTCTCTCGCGAAGCTGGCACGCTTAGACTTCAGGAACTCTTCCATGTCAATGTATTTCCTAACCCTTTTTGAGAGTTCATCCAGGGTAGTCAACTGGTCATGGTGGAACGACGTGGCAAGCTTGGTGTGCTAAACCCCCGAGCAGAAGGTTGTGATTGCAACTATTTCATTAAGGTTGCGGATCTGAAGCTTTTGCTGATTGAAACGGTCGATATAATCCTTCAGGATTTCTCCCTTACACTGCTTGACATGCAATAATTGGGTATCTGACTGTGATTAATCGAGCATCCCCACAAACTAGCTGACAAAGAGCTTGTTGAGTGCTTTGAAATCGTCGACTGTTTGGGATTTTAGCACATGGAACCACTATGCAATAGGACCTTTGAGGGTTCTAGGAAAGGCTAGGTAGAGCAGTTCGTTGGCATTGGTCACTAATTCCATCTGAGCCTTGTAAGTCCAAACATGATCGATCGGGCTCCCCGAACTGTCATAAGAATCTAAATGCGGTTGCTTGAATTTTGTGGTATGGGGAATCCCGTGATCCGGATTGTGAAGGTTGACTCAACTTCAGTATTGGTGTAATTGTGAGTTGGCATGTGACTCAGCTTCTCAATTTGTTGTTACAGGTCGTTGATTTAGGCTTTGACATCCTCCTTTCGGTCTCCCGTATTGTATCTATGTAGTAGGTCGGGTCAGATGACGAAGCTTCTTCTTTAAAGTGTGTTGTCCTCAGGGATGGGGCATGGCTTCAACTCTGGGTAATCGTGTGTCTAAGATCTTCGTGGCTCCTAGCTGAGTGTTCTTGGGCTGATTCCTAGACTATTTGCCCTTGCCCTCCCCCCCTGGCTAGACGTCTACTGTTGATGATCTCTCTGGCGTCAACCGCCTGGTTAAGGTTGACCCTGGCTCAATGCCGTATCCGTTCGGGGGCACAGCTATGCTCATCGTTTCTAGATCGCTCTAAAGCCGGTGGGGATACTGGTGTAGTATGGGCATGCTATCGAGTTTGCACCGGCCTGCGATCATGTGCATTTTTTCCAGGCTACCGTTGGCTTGAGGGAGTTTATCCTGTTGGGCCAGCAGTGCTTCAATTTGCTGCTGTGTTTGATGCTGGTCCTCCAGGAGTTGGGCGAGAGCTGCTGTGATCTACTCAGAAGTCATGGAGGTAGCCGGTTACCCGGCCTATAAATTTGCCTGACCTGCTAGGGCGGTAGTCTTTTTACCCTTCTTTGGTGGCATAATAATTAGTCAGATTTTGTTTTTGGGATAAAACTATCAGTTCCTATAGACGGCGCCAAGCTGATGATGCCAAAATTTGGTTAGAAAAAGCAAGAAGTAGACAAGAGATATTTGAGTGTGGTTCGGCCTCGTTAATTAGGAGACCTACATCCACGTTGTGTGTCAGAGAACTTGCACTATGATATGAAAGTCGCAGGGGGTCTTTGGTGAACCAACAATGGCCTGGAGCTACCAGAGACCGGCCGAGCCCAATACATGTGCCGTATTGAAATAGTGATTCTATAGACTAAGAATGCGATCCCCTTTAAAGGTGGTTAGTGGCCTCTTTTATCGATACAAGAGACCACTCGTACAAGGTAAGTGGCCCAATGATGGCAGTTTAATCAAATAAGGAGTGATTAACACAAATCATGGGAGTTCCCTAATTAGGTTAGGAAACTATCTAGGCTTTCCATTAGTCTTCTAGCCGAGGTAGGAAACTGCCTGTGACGTTCTCGGGCATGCCATGAAAACCTCCTATGTAGCCTCTGCAATGGGGCTAACCCGGGCAGAATTCCCGACCAATTGTTAGCTGGGGATCGGTGAGTCTGAGCAGTTTTGGATACACGACTCGGGGTGACCTCGACGGGCATAATCAATGGGCCACCTGGCACTCCTTGCTAAAGTGGCTGAGATTAACCCTTAATGAACATTTTTGTACGTATCACCCTCGAACCGAGTTCTTTAGTGACGAGGGGGCGGTGCTCTCTATCCACTGGACTTGATAGATTTAGTTTTCTTGGTTTCTTTTATCAAACCAAGTGGCCACTCTATTGGTGAGGATCTCTCAGGATTTAGTGTTGTGGGATAAACATGGATTGCTCACTTGTGTAGCCTCGGATATGGATCATGGGCATTGATTGTTGCCTCGGGTTGGGTAAAAAGTCCCATGGAATCCAAAATACGAGTAATCCAAATCGGGTTGGGTAAAAAGCCCCATGGAATCCAAAATACAAGTAATCCAAATAGGTCGGATCGGATAAAGGCTAATGAAGGGTGGTGAACCTCACCCGTGGTTGTTGACATGAAAATTTAAATGGGATTAATCAAGCAGGCTTAATCCTTCTAGGCCCCAAGCTTGGTTCGGGTACCCACAATTGGCGACTCTGGTGGGGACTGAACTAAGAGGGTTAGACTTCACTCACGATCCGATACGATCACTGTTGGAACTCCATGTAGTCTCATAATCTCTTTCACAAACAACTCTGCTAGTCTAGATAGCTTAGTTGTTTTGATCGGTAGAAAATGAGCTAATTTTGTCAATCTATCAACTATAACCTAAATCTTATCATTCTTGTTAGGTGATCGTGGAAATTCGAAAACAAAATCCATCGAGATCTCATCCTATTTCCACTCTGACACTGGTCGTGGTTGTAGTAACCCCTCAGCTACTTGTCTCTCTGCCTTGGCTTACTGACATGCTGAACACTCTAAAACATACTTAGTAACTTTCTGTTTCATACCTCTCTACCAGAAGTTTTCTCGTAAGTTATGGAACATCTTGTTACTTCTCGGATGAACTGAGTATTTAGTACTATGTACCTCATCTAGGATTCTCTCCTTTAATTCTTTCAAATTTGGTACACATAAATGATTTCCATGCATTCACACTCCTTTTTCTAAGATGAATCCTGGTCGTTTCCCCAAAGGTATCTCGTTTCTCATCTTGCACAAGTAGTAATCGCTGAATTGTCCCGTCTTGATCTCATCAATGATGTTTAGGTGAGTTATGATCGCCATCATCAAGCCACCATTCGTCTATGGAATTATACCTAACTCTAAATGGTCCATGTCCTTTACCAATTCCTTTTACTTTGTTAGCTCTTCGACAAAAATTCCCTATAGTCTTCCAGCTTAATGCATCGACTACTTCATTAGCCTTCCTCGGATGATACTCAATCGAAAGATCCTAATCCTTTATCAACTCTAACCATCTCCTCTGTCTCATGTTTAGGTCTTACTGCATAAAGATGTATTTCAAGCTCTTATGGTCTGTGTAGATCTCACACTTCTCGCCATACAAGTAATGCCTCCAAATCTTCAAAGCATAGATTACTACGGCCAATTTACGGTCATGAGCCGGATAATTTATCTCGTGTGTTTTCAACTATCTTGAAGCGTAGGCAATCACCTTGCCACCTTGCATAAGTACACATCCCAAACCCTGATGCGAAGCATTACTATAGATCATAAATCCCTTAGTTCCGGATGGTATCGTCAAGATAGGTGCTCTTGTTAAACGTGACTTTAACTCTTGAAAACTGTCTTCACATTCTTGACTCCATTCAAATGTAATACCCTTCCTCATTAACTTTGTTATAGGCAATGAAATCTTGAAGAAATTCTCAATGAATCGGCGGTAGTATCCAGCTAATCGTAAGAAACTTCGAATTTTGACACTAAAGTCAGCCTCTGCCAATTAATACAACTTCTACCTTGTGAGGATCAATTGAAACTCCATTCTTGTCAATCACTTGACCAAGAAAAGTAATGGTAGGTAGCTAGAATTCACATTTCTTAAATTTCCTGAATAGTTGCTTCTCTCGCAATCTCTGAGGTATAAGTCTCAAATGTTTCTCATGCTCTATCTCACTTGGCAAATAGATAAGAATGTCATCGATGAATACGATCACAAAGTCATCTAAGTAGTCATTGAAGACTCGGTTCATATGGTCCATGAACATGACTGGTACATTGGTAACCCCGAATGGCATAACTAGGAACTCGTAGTGTCCATAGTGCATTCTAAAAGCTGTCTTCCCAATATCTTCCACCTTTGCTTTCAATTGATGGTAGCCCGATCTCAAATCTATCTTGGAAAACACTTGTGTCCCATAAAGCTGATTGAATAAATCATCAATTCTCAGCAACATATATTTGCTCTTGATTGTCAACTTGTTCAATTCTTGTCGACACACATTCGCATACAACCATCCTTCTTCTTTACTAACAAGCTCCCCAAAGTGATATGCTAGGTCGAATGAAACCTTTGACAAGTAACTCGTGTAGTTGGATTTTTAGATCTTTCAATTCCATAGGTGCCATTCTATATGGTGCCTTCAATATAGGTCTTGAGTCCGGCATTGTCTCAATTGTGAACTCAATCTCCCTCTCGATAAGGACATCTGGAAATACATCCAGATACTCTCGTACTATTGGAATGTCTTCTACCTTCAATTTAGTCGCTAAAGTGTCAATTACTGAGCATAGAAATCCATGACATCCCTTCTTTAACAACTTACCCGATCAGATAGCTGAAATCAAATACGGTGATGGTGTAACCCCACTTCCTTGAAAACAAAAGCTTTTGTGTACCAGTGATCGAAAATTAACTTCTTTCCATTCATAATCTATTGTGTCTTGTTTATAAGATAGCCAATCCATTCCCAGTATCAAATCAAAATGGTTCACTACCAACAGTATAAGGTCTACGGTCATCAACTTCTCACGTAGTTTGATCTCACAAACCATATATATCATAGACGTTATTATCGGCTTACTAAGGGTTACAGTAATAGATAATTCATTTCCTAAAGGTGTTGACTTAACATTAAAATGTTCAACAAAACGATGTGACACAAATAAATGCGTAGATCCTGAGTCAACAAGTATGCGTGCTATATACGAACATATAGGCACCATACTTGAGACCATTGTATCTGTAGTAGCCACATCTCTGGGATTCATCTAGAATGACCTCCCTTTATGCTGCTCTATCCCCTACCTCCTCTAATTAGATTGCTTAGGCTTCATACTGCTCGAAGCCATAGAACTCGCTTCTTATTAGGCACATCTCCTCAAAAAATTCTTGGATTAATGCCCAACCATTCCACAATCATAAAATTTGCCTCTCATATCAGGTGCCAAACTAGCACTATTCATCCCTTGAGTTTTGTTTTAAAAGTTAGTTAGAAAACATCGGCCGGTGTGTGGTCGGTTGTAAAGCAGACACATTGATATATTGCTCATCAGTCTCCCTTATCCACTGAAGTTAGAACTAGAACCAGAGCCTCACGTAAATGGCCTCTTGAAAGATCCGCCTTGGTTCTGGTCACCACCCACATAACCTCGCTTGCCTTGCTAATTTTGTCTCGATCTCTCCATTCCACTTTTGGCTATAGGCATCGATTGTTGTACCGCTACAATAGTTGAATGTTCATATGTCTCTACCTTCAAATAGATGTTCACCCTCAGTCATTCCTCAAACTTCCTTGCACTATCCTGCTCCTCTAGCACTGAACCTTTTCCGAATCTCAATAATGCATTGTACTTGGAAGTAGATTTGATTACGGTCATATCTCCTTGCTTAAGGTTATCAAACTCTCTCTTCTTCACATTGTGAGCAGCTCGCAAAAAGAATCTATGATTAAACTCTGCTTTAAATCCTTACCACATTATTGGTGCCTCTTGATCCAACACATTCACCCACCAATTATGAGCTTCACCATTGAGTACGTCACTTACATTCTCAATCTTCTGTGTATTGGACATCGGAATAGATCTAAAAATCCTATCCATGTCCATAAACTAATGCTCTGCTAATGTGGTGTCGGATGTACCATAGAATTCCAACTATTTCTTTCTTGTAAACTATTCAGACACGGACCTTCCACCCCTATTCTTAGGTGTAGGCACAATGGCAATTAGTGCTGGCTCAAATGGAGGTGTTGGAGGCAATCGCTCTGCTATACTCCATATCAAGTCTCCCATATTTCCAATCATTTCTGTCATGTGGTCCATTTGTCAAGTACGTGGTGATAGATCTTGGTCACCGTCACTCATAACTGTACAATCCCGTCAATCTCAATGCATAAATTGTATGCATGTATGACAATAATTATAAACATGTATGTATAACAAAATACCATATGCATCAAACATCTCTATAATGTATGAATGCAATCTAGAAAATGTGTCGAAACACTCAACACTCTACTCGTCGTCAAATGTTCCTAAAGTTTTATTACCTATAGCACTAATACCAATAAATGTCACGACCCATCCCGTTACGAGCAAAAATGAGTGCGTGATGAAGATAATCCCTGAAAAGATATATTGAACAAAGCACACAAATTATGAATGACTGTTCATCTTGGAGGTATGAAGATGTACAAGGATTTAAAGAGAAATTGCTGGTGGGAAGGAATGAAGCAAGAAGTTGCTGAGTATGTAGCTCAGTGTCTTACTTGTAAACAAGTGAAGGCTGAACAACAGAAACCACCTAGACTACTACAACTATTGTTGATTCCCTAATGTAAACGAGAGCATATAACCATGGATTTTGTGGTAGGTTTGCCAGAGTCTCAAACAAAATCACAATGCGATTTGTGTAATCATAGATCAACTTATGAAGACAGTGCACTTAATTGCCTATAATATGACATACCCAGTAGAATGCTTGGGCTGGATGCATCTATAACAATTTATGCTACTACACGGCGTACCTATCTTAATCATGTCAGATCAAGATTCGTAATTCACTGTAGAGTTTTGGAAAAGTCTTCAAATAGCAATGGGAACAACACTGAACTTGAGTTCAACCTTTCATCCACAGACCGACGGACAGACCAAATGAGTCAATCAAGTGATGGAGGATATGTTATGCACTTGCGTTATCAATTTCAAGAGTTCATGGGAGATGCACCTACCATTGGTGAAGTTTGCCTACAACAACAGCTACCATAAGACCATAGGAATGGCACCGTTCGAAGCTTTATATGGAAGACCTTACCGATCACCGATATGTTTTGCCAAAGTTAGAGATACTCAACTTGTTGGGCCAGAAATGGTATGAGAGACACAATGTGGAAAGGTTGCCTATCAACTTGTACTACCGCCGAAGATTTCGGGAGTGCACAATGTGTTCCATATCAGTATGTTGAGGAAATATGCCTACAACCCAGCACACGAGATTAACATTAAGGATATTAAAATTAACGACAATGTTACGTTCAATGAAGGACTAGTTCGTATCCTAGACCATGGAATCAAGAAGCTTAGGAACAAGGAGATTCTACTAGTGAAGATTCTGTGGAAGCATCATGACGAAGGAGAAGCTTTGTGGAGCTGGAGTCAGAAATGCGAGAGAAGTTTTTGTTTTTGTTTTGACTCTACTACTTTTGATTTTGAGGATGAAATCTTTTAATAAGTGGTGAATGATGTAATACCCTCTATTTTCAGTATTTAATAATATTAAGAGATTTTGTGTACTTCCCTTTACCATACTTGAAGTTTTACTTTTAAGCGATCGAAGTTGTTTTAAGCGATAGAGAATTTCTATGTTCATGCGATCAAACCTTTTTCAAGCGATCAAAACCCTGTCAACATATATTTATTATGTGTGAACCTTTTTTAATCGAATAACTCAGCCTCAATCGATCAAACCTGGCCAATCTGCTCTCAAGCAATTGAAGTCACTTCATTCGATCGAAGATATCAGAATATCTTATCTTCAGTTCACGCTGGACATGCCACCTGCCCTTCTTCCCTTCCCTAATATATGTGACCATATTGTGTGTAAGGTTTATTTGCTGAAACCATGAGTTAAGAGAGAGTGAGATATTGTCATATATATATACAAACTTATATATATACACATATACTCTATACATATTATTGTCCGAGATAAGGAGGAGAAGCAGAAGAGGAAGAAGTGAAAGAGAAAGAAGATCATAGAGAGAGAGATAGAGATAGAGAGAGAGAGAGGATAGAGATAGATACACAGGAGGAGAGAGAAGAGGAGGAGCCATCGGAGGAGCTCGAAGCTTGTCAGTTGCCAAACACGCCCTTCATAATGTTCGATGAGTCTTAAACTCACTTAGCAGCTTAGTTATAATGTTTTGGACGTTTTAAAATGACCCAAACACCCCCTAACAGATTCTGGATGTTCACTGGCAGAATCTGGGGAAGACAACTTTCGATTGATCAAACTAGGCTTAATTGATTAAACACATATAGTCTCAATACATCAAAATGACTTCAATTGATCGAGACCACCTTCATTTCAATTGATCGAGAATACTTCAATCGATCAAACTTTATGATCTTTAATCGATTGAGAGGACTTTAATAGATTGAACTTAACAGAATATGGTTGTTTTCTTTTAGTTTATAATTCGTAATGCTTAGTCATTTAATTGATGTTCCATACTTCCATTATGTTATATTATGGATTAAGGGATAATGGGGTACAATAACGAGATAGTAGAGTGAGTAACATTGTCGGGTTTAGAATGACAGTAGAGCTTGTATCGAGCTGATAATTCGTTCATGTTAAATCCTGATGATGCCAAATTTTGGGTGTACAGTAAGAAGATGAGAGAATTTATATGTGGTTTGACCCTGCTAATGAAGTGACCTACATCCACGTGGTATGTCTGAGCACTTTCACTAAATTAAAAGGTGACTGGAGACCCTTGGCGAACCAACAATGGACTGGCACTACCAAAGGTTAGTCGGGTGGTATGCCACCTATCTATTGCGTAAATAGTTTAATCCCCTTTATAGGGAGGGAGAGGTCACTTTTATACATTCAAGAGACATTTCCATACATGGAAACTGCATAAATAAGATAACATAATTAGATTTGGGTTTGATTAGCATAATCCATACGAGTTTCCTAACATGATTAGGAAACTATCTCTATGCTCCATTAGTCTTCTAATTGATCTAGGAAACTTTTGGATGAAACTGGATTGCATCTCCATACTGGCCTGAGCTATCCTTCGAGAATCTGTGCCCTATTAGTGTTCCCGACTCGTAGGTTGGGTTGTTGGTCCGGTTGGGATGACCGTGCCTCTTGACTGGTGTTACTCGATATGGTCACCGAGTCTTGCTGTTATTGGTTGAATATTTTTTGTACGTATCAGTTGCCCCCCATTTACAAAAATAAATTGGTGTAGCTCGGGATAATTGCTCGATATTAGACTGATCACTTTGGTGTGGCCAGGATTCAACCAGGCTGGCACTCGGGCAACCAGACTATTATAGCTGAATCGAACCATCACGTCGTCATTAAATGCGCGCACCTTTTAAGGTGCTGCTTCAGCTACTTGAGGCGCTAGACACTGGGCATTTAGGCAAAAAATCTTTTGGCCATTGGATTTGGGATCATCTGGACCATTCATACAGTCTATATAAGCAATAGTTGGGAAATTTCATCTCCCCTTGCTATGTTGACAAAAAACACCGATTGGTTATAGAAAAAAAAAGAATCCAATCAAGCATCTTGAGCTCTTCCCTGCATTCCTTTCTTGTATGTCTTCGTTCCCCCAGCCTTGTTATTCATTGCACTTTTCCTTATCTTCTTCTTTTGTTTTCATTCTCGAGCGAGACTGGAAAGTAGGAGTCCTGTGGGTTTCGTGAGGGAGAGGAACTTTTTTTTGTTGAGATTTCGCTCTTTTCTTAGGGTGAGAGGTTCTCTTCAGCCCATCAGGTCGGGGTGTCCTGGGGTCGTCCTTTCAAAGTGCTATCTGATAACCAGGTCAATTTTCTCTTTATCGTTTAGGCTTATAGATCTTCCTCCTTTGTATCTTAAGCTAAGGGTTGCAGACCTATACTTAAGCCGTCAACTACTTCCCCAACCTGCAGCAGGGGCTTTAGATATGTGCTATTCCTCCTTAAACTCTTCTTCCCAATCGGAAGAAAAAAATTCGAACTTGGGCAACCCGAGTACCAATAAGGATAGAATTCCCATTCAGCTGACAGACAAGGAAGGGGGCCAGTAGTATATTGAGGTTTCTGAGTCACAAAGGTCGGGCAATGAAGCGTCAGTCTCAGATAGGACCACTGTGTATTTTTCTTGTATGGGAACTTTTAGTAGTCTGCTCGTATCAGACTTAGATAGGATCAGGCAAAAGTTTGATTGTTTCTACAGCTTCTCCCTTGTAGTGCCAGCCAATGATTCCAACATTCACTGATCGGGATATGTCACCCTTTATGAGGATGCGTTGGTTACTGGCCTTCGTATCCCCCTCCACCCTTTGGCCCAGGACTTGCTGATATACCTCGGCAATGCCCCTGGATAGCTTGCCCCTAATGGCTAGAGATTCCTGATGGGGGCCATCAACCTTTGGCCCCAAATCTTTGGGTATGAGCTCACCCTCCAGGAGTTCTTATGGACTTATCGGCCATTCTCGCTCTTTGGGAAGGTCGGCTTTTTTTACCTGAGCACTCAACAGGGAAGGAGATCATCGATAAATGCCCGAGTAATAATAAAGGGTGGAAGAGGAAGTTTTTCCAAGTATCCACCCTTGGGTCTTGCGAGGTGGCTCTAGGAGTTCCCCTACTAACCTACTAGAAGGGCGTGTTGAGGGGTAAGGCTTTAAGTATTGAGTGTGATTTCTTTGAATTATATTCATTTTGCAAACACTGACTGACTCTCGTTTATTTTTGCAACGAGATCTATTGACCCGCCAAGCATCGTGGACGAGTGCTAGGATTGAATAAAGGCACTAGCCTAGGATCCCGTCAACATTATTGATGTGTTGACCTGGACAAGAACCCGGGCATTTACCTCCCAACCCTCTAGAGTATTTGAAGCACCGAGTTTTCCTCCAGTCATTCCTGGTAAGCTTTTGGTTCTCGATTTTGCTTCTTCATATCCCCCTTTGACGTTGAATCACCTCTTTTTATGATTTTGCAGGTATGGTTCCCAGGAAGGACCTCAATGCCCTTAGGGAAGAGGGGGCCACTACTGTCACCTGATGGGACAGAAGAAAAAGAGGACTGATGATGCAATCAGTCCACATCTTCGATGGCTGATATGCAGGCCAAGAGAGGAACCAGTTGGGACATTGATCCCTCAAGTTTAGATGGTGTCGATCACCAAAAACCCTCCTAGGGAATATCCTGACTGGCATCCCATAGGTGGAGTCTAAGGAGGAGACTCGAAGGAGGATACGGGCTACCTTTCTCCCGAGCCAGGTTGAGAGGTACAAGGGGATGGCTCCTCAGGTGCTTGTGGGGTGGATTTACAACCTCTCTAATTTGGTAAGTAGTTTTCCTTTTTCCCTTTATTATTTTTCTATATCCTCAGTGACTGACTGGCTTTTGTTGCTTATTCCAGACCTATTATCTAGTGGTCTGTGTCGAATCCTCCCTGCCCGGGCTGGCCGAAAGGGCAGCTACTGCAGAGGCTACTCTTTTGAAGGAGAGGACGACTCTGGAGGCTAAAGAGTTTGCCCTAGCTACGGAGAAGGAGAAAACTAAGGCATTGGCCTTGAGTCTAGGAGCAGCCTAAAAGGAGTTAGAGACCGCTCAGGAAGGTCTGGCAGCTACAAGGGCCGAGAAGAAGGCCTAGGCGGAAGCAGTTGTCGCTCAGGATGAGGCAGTAGAGGGTGAGAAGATGGCAGAGGAAGAATTCAATGTCGTCTTCTTTTAGCTCACGATAATCTTTTTGACTAGGCCACCATACTGTCCTCTTGAGCCTCGTATTGCTGTAAGACTTGAGTTACTACCAATTGAGAGTCACTATGCACTTTAATCTACCGGGCACCCATTAAGGTAGCCAGCTACAGCCCGACCAAGAAGGTATCATACTCTGCCTCATTATTGGATGCCTGGAACCCAAACCTGAGAGCATACTCAAGGTGGATCCCCTCGAGCATGATCAGGATGATTCCCGCCCCGCTGCCTTGTTTATTGGAAGATCCATCTACATAGAACACCCAGGTTAGTATCCCGAGCTATAGGTCGGGCAGTAAGTTAGACAGGGTAGATTCCTCAATTGGGTCCACTGGGTAGGTGAACTCAACAAGAAAATTCCCTAAGGCCTATCCTCTAATTGCCTTCTGAGGTCTATAGATTACCTCAAAATCTTCTAATTCCAATGCCTACTTTATAAGTCTCCCAGACATCTCAGGCCAGCACAGTATCCTATGCAGGGGCTAATTTATGAGGACTACTATGGTCTGAGCTTGAAAATATGGGTGAAGTCGCCAAGTTGAGGTGATAAGGGTGAAGGCAAGCTTCTCTATACCATACTACCGACTTTCTGTGCCTTGAAGTTCCTAGTTGGTGTAGTATACTAGGTACTATAACCCATGCTCTTCTCTGAGTAGGGCTGAGCTTACCACTAAGGATAACACTGCCAAATAGAGAAATAGTTCTTCCTTTGGAATGGGAGTTAAGAGTAGAGGAGGCAATGTCAGATACTTCTTGAGTTCCTGGAATGTCTTCTCACACTTTTCCAACCACTCGAAGGCTTTGCGAAGGATTTTGAAAAATGGTAGGCACTGGTCAGTTGCTCGGGACATGAACCTATTTTAGGCTGCCACCTGTCCTGCTAGACTCTGAACTCCCTTGGTTGACCAGGGTGACCACATATTAATAATGGCCTGAATTTTCTCTAGATTGGCTTTAATTCCTCGTCTACTGACTGAATGTCCCAAAAACATCCCAGATGGAACCCTAAATGCACGCTTTGCTGGATTTAACATCATCTGGTATCTTTTCAAGATACTGAAGGCCTCGGCCAAATGCTCGAGATGGTCGGGTTCATTCCGGCTCTTGACTAGGAGGTCATCCAGATATACTTCCATAGTTTTTCCAATCAAGTCTCCGATTATGTGATTCACCAAGCACTGGTAGGTTAATCTATCATTCTTGAGGCTGAAGGGCATCACTTCGTAGTAGTAGGTTCCTCGATCAGTAATGAAGGAAGTCTTCTCTTCATCACTAGGGTATATACGATCTGATTATGCTTGGAGTAAGCATCCATAAAGAAAAGGAGTGAGTGACCTGCGATCGAATCTACCAAGAGGTATATCCTGGGCAATGGGTAGCAATCTTTGGGTCAAGCCTTGTTCAGGTCTGTAAAATCTACGTTGAGCCTCCACTTTTTGTTTTCCTTCTTGAGCAGGACAACCTTTGCCAACTAGTCTGGATATTGTACTTTTTGAACTAATTGCGCTCTGAGAAGCTTTCTAACCTCTTCACAGACCGCCTCCTGTCTTTCTGGGGTCATGCCTTCCTCTTTTTATTTAACTGGATGAAAGCTTGGATCAACATTAATTCAGTGAGACATGACCTAAGGATCAATTCCGGGCATGTCCTCGTGGCTCTATACAAAGACGTCTTGGTTTTGCTTTAAAAATTGGATTAACCTTTCTTAGAGCTCAAATTCTAAGAGGGAACCGATGCTAATAAATCAGTCAAGAATCTGGGGGTCTAGAATTACTTGGCTGAGTTCTTTGATTGGGCTGACTCCATCCTTGTTATCCCTTGGATCCATCTCTTTAATATTTAGCGCCTTAAAAATCACATCTCTGCACAAGAAACTGACATAATAGCTTCTGGTAGTTGCTTGATCTCCCCTCATATTTCCCGGTCCCTGCGGAGTTGGGAACTTAATGACAGGGATGTAGGTCGACACAAACGCTCTGGCTTTGTTGAGGGTCGGCCTGCCGAGGATAACATTATAAGCAGAGGGGGCTTCTACCATAATAAAGTTTATGAGCATGGAGACCTACTGTGGATAAGTCCCCATTAGAACTGGTAACTCAATCATCCTGAGTGGTTGTGTGCTAGACCCTTTAAATCCTACCAGTGGGGTGGCCACTGGCCGAAATTTGTCCCTTGAGATTACAAACTGATCGAACGTTGAAGCAAAGAGTATGTCAGAAGAACTTCCAATATCCACGAGTACCCTTTTGATCACATAGTTGGCTATAAAAAGTGTTACCAACAGAGGGTCATCACTGGGACAGTGAAAATCCTAGATGTCATTGGATGAGAAGGTGAGGACATCGATTGGAGATTGGTCAACTTGTTAGACATGCATGACATACACTCAGGATGCCCTAGCATGCCTCTTCTTAGCTGACTGAGAATCTCCTCCTCCGATGTCCCTCCAGAGACCACATTGATATACCTGAGGGGCTTTTGTAGCTCAAGGAGATGGGAATCTTGCAACTGTTACTTGTCGTTGGCAATGAACTTGGCCAATTAACCCTTCTCAATGAGTTATTCAATGGCGATCTTCAGCTTGAAGCAGTCCATAGTATCATGGCCGTGGTCTTTGTGGTAGCGATAGTACTTGTCCTGATTCTTTTTCTTGGGTGGGATCTTCAACTTGGTTGGTTTCTTGAACAGTTTCTGAGCCTCGGCAGCTACCATGACTTCTTGGATGGGTTGATAAAGTAGAGTGAAGGAAATTAGGATTTGATCTCTACCACCCTTCTACTGATCCTGCTTTTTCTTCTTTTCTGAGCTCTTCTTGGAGCCTTCCCGTTTTTGTTTGGCTCTCGGTGACTCATCTTCTATAAAGTTTGAACTCTTGGACTTCACGAATTCTTCAGTGTTGATGTACTTCCCAACCCTCTCCAAAAGTCCAACCAAGGTTATCGGTCATTGTCTGTGGAATGCTGTGGTGACCTTGGTGTTCTAAACCCCAGAGCAGAAGGCTGTAATTATGACTGTCTTATTTATGTTGTAAATCTGAAGCTTTTGCTGGTTGAACCAATCGACGAAATCTTTCAAAGATTTTCCTTTTTCCTGCTTGATAGTATATAGCTGGGTGTCAGGCTGTGGTTGTCTGAGCATACCCACAAACTGGCTAACAAACCACTTACTGAGCTCCTTGAAATTGTCAACCGACCAAGGTTTAAGGGAGTGGAACCACTATATGATGTTAGAGTGCTAGAAAAGGCCAGGTAGTATAGTTCATTAGCATTAGTTACCAGTGCCATCTAAGCCATGTTTGAACTTACACGGAATGGAAAACCCCATGATCCGATCTGAGAACGGTGACTTAGTCTCAGTGTTGGCATGATCACGACTTGGATTCTAGCTCAACTTCTCAATCTGCATCTCCAAGTCCTTGATGCGGGCCTCCACGTCTTCCCGACCGCTATCCGTATGGTAGGTCGAGTCAAAGGAAGAGGCTTCCTCCTCGAAGTGTGCTATTCTTAAAGTTAGGGCTCGGCTATAACTCTGGTTGATCGTATATCAATGGACACTCCTGATCCTAGACGGGTGATCCTAGGCTAATTCTTGGGTCACACTCTCCTGTCTCTCAACTTTAGCAGCGTACCTATCGTTGATGATGTTTCTAGCATCCTCCACACGACTTGAGTTGGCTTGGGTACATTGTTGGGTTTGTATTGGATCCTGACCACGCTCATCGTTCCTGGGATATCCATAGCCTATAGGGATCTTAGCCCAGGTCGAGCGTGTGGTCGGGTCAGTACTGGTGTCCATCCACACTCAGCACTCCCGAGCTGTACCTCATTTTATAGAGTCTTATTCTGTTGAGCTAGTAGGGCTTCAATTTGCTACTGGGTTTGACACTGACCCTCTAGAAGTTGAACGACTACTGCAGTGATTTGATTTGGAGTCATGGGAGCATCCGGCTCCTAGGCCAGTGGATCTACATGACTGGTTTTTTGAGCGGCCTTTTTGTTCTTATTATGGGGAGGCATGATGATCAGTTAAGAGATTTGTTCTCGAAAAACTGTCATTTCTGATGATGCCAAATTTTAGGGGTACAATAAGAAAAAGACAAGAGAATTTTGATATGGTATGGCCCTGTTAATGAAGTTACCTACATGTATGTGGTGTGTCTGAGCACTTTTACTAAATTGGAAGGTGACCGGAGATCCTTGGTGAACCAACAATGGACTGGCACTACCAAAGGTCAGTTGGGTGGTATGCTACCTATCTACTTCATAAATAGTTCGATCCCCTCTATAGGGAGGGAGAGGTCTCTTTTATACATACAAGAGACCTTTTTATATATGGAAATTGCACAGATAAGGTAACATAATCAGATTTAGGTTTGATTAGCATAATCCATGCAAATTTCCTAAATTAGAAGACTAATGGAGCATAGAGATAGTTTCCTAATTAGGAAACTATCTCTATGCTCCATTAGTCTTCTAATTGATTTTGGAAACTTCTGGATGAAACTAGATTGCGTCTCCAGGATGGCTTGAGCTGTCCTTCGAGGAGTTGGGCCCTAGTAGTGTTCCCATCTCATAGGCTGGGTCGTTGGTCCAGTTGGGATGACCGTGCCTCCTGACTGGGTGTTACTCGATGTGGTCACCGAGTCTTGCTCTTATTGGTTAAATATTTTTTGTACATATCAAATCTGATAAGTGGGTAATAGGGATTTGATCAGGATAGTAAGAGCTATGGATGTACAGTACTCACAAGAATTCTTAAAAGCGGTGAACAAGAGTTAATGGTACGTCCATAGACAGGTCGTTATGTTGGAACAATGTATAGTGCTCGCAACCTTTCTAAAAAGCGGTGAACAATAAGAGTTCTTAAAAGTGGTGAACAAGAGCACTCGTATGTCATGATGATATAATCAGTTCATGGTAGTCAGTCAAGGTCGGTACAATCAGTCTTAAGGCTAATAAGGCGATAGGGATTGGATAATGGGTTCAGAATAATAGAGGAAAGATATTATTAGTATCACTATCATATATCGTTCATAACTGGTAACTACTTTATACCTATAAGACTGTGTTAGTTGTTTCTTTCTCAACCTTTAATAAGCTAACGACATTTATTGCCTGGACATTGCTCGTCTAGCCTATCCTATCTATGCCATTGAGGGTAGCAAACTAGACTACGGTGACTACCACCCAGAGGAGGGATATGTCGAGGGTGAACCTACTGAGGTTGGAGGGGCGGACAAAAACTACTACGTGGACAATTAAGTTTACGTAAGTTGAAGGAGAAGATAGATGTGTAGTTTATGTTTAGTTTATATTTCTGTTAAATTGGTACTTGGGCATATGTTGCTTTCAGACTTGCTATATTTCCTGTAGCACACTCTGATGATTTTGTATTAGCTAGAACTTTTGTAATATACTCAGCTTAGTATTATTATTGTTCTTGTTACTTTTAGTTGACTGGTACTATATGGTGTGGACAAATTAGAGACATTCGCCTGTCATTCCCTATAGACCTAAAAAGAAAATGTATTTTTTTCTATTTTTTCTAATCTAGGGAATGACACATCAATTGGGCTGCGCGAAGTGCCAGCTGTCGATCATATAGGTGGGAAAAATCCTAGGCCATTGGATCTGGGATCATCTGGTGTAATACCTGTAATTTCTCAATGTTCAATAGTAGGAGTTTTATGAATTTCTATGTCTGGTATATTATTATATTATTATTTTATTTGTGTGACCGTATTAGTGTATGTAATTACTAATTAGACTGTAATCACCGCACCGACTCGACCGTAGAAAGACTTAACTTACTCCCGTACTCAGACCCGGACAATAGAAATAATACCCAGTTGCACGTAAATTGAGACTAACACGCGCATCGAGGAACTTATGCACATAAATTGAGAAAGTGGCACAGAACCCAAGGTGGGCCCCACATGGCCGGCCACTTGTTGCACATGCAACCTAGACACATGTCACCATCTCATGTTGGACACTTGTCCACAACCTTGACACATGTCAATGCATGCACAAATGCATCCATGCACATTGACACCTATCACTACACCTAGCACTATATAACCATGCATACACTCATACATTTCATTCTTTTGGCCACCAAAATCTGCACATAAGTTAGGAGATGAGAGATACTAGGAGATAGAGAAGAGGAATTAGAAAGAAGTTTTGTGTTCATCTCTTTTCCTTGCATGCACCTTCAAACATGCACCCATACACTTATATACACACCACCATGGAGACTTATAATTTGTAATAAGAAGTTTTATAAGAACCTCCAAGAGTCCCTAGAAGAAGAAGAAGAAGTAAACAATCAAGAGTAGAAGAAGAAGAAGAAGAAGGAACATCCACCATTGAAGTTGTGTTCAAACTTCCTAAGCTCAAATCCAAAGCCCAAGCTCAATTTCAAGTTTAGGTGAGTATTCTAACTCACTTTAGAACCTATATAGTATGTATTAATGTTTATTAAGTGCTTGATGTTGATAGTTTGAGAGATCCATGCCGTGCAAGATAAATTTTCAAATCTGGGAAGCAGAAACTTCCATCAGAATGTTGTCTTAGTAAAATGAACATTTTGAGCAGTTAAAAAATGGGAATGAAGCTAGGCTTTTTTGTGGATAAAGCTAACTCATTTATCTACAAATAACTCTTCTATAACTCAGTCTGAAAAATCACTTCTTCATAGGTGAAATGTACATGCAACGAAGTACTTTAAATCTGAGAAACAGAAACCTCTAGCAGAATGTAGTTTAGTAAAATGAGTGTTTTAAGAAGCTCCGAAATCTGAATTAAGCTAGGTTTTTTTGTGGTGAAAGCTAACTCATTTATGTACAAATAACTTGTCTATAGCCTGGTCTAAAAATGACTCCTTGATAGGTAAAATGCACATGCAACGTAGTACTATAAATCTGGGACAGAGCAGTCCGAAAATACAGAAATGTCTAAGTAAAATAAATATTTTGAGCAGCTCAAAAATGTAATTGAAGCTAGATTTTGTTTTACATGAAGATAATCCAATTATATACAATGTTCTAGTTTTGAGTTTGATCTACAAAGCAATTTATCATACCCAAATAAATCATATCAATTCAGTAGACATAGTAAAATTAATTCCTGGCAGATTGTACAACTACTTGTATGATGTGTTTAGGGCTATCGAGTAGATAAGTATGTTAGGGGCTTCATCTATATATTATTGGTATTAAATCCACGAGCTACACGCTAGGTTTCTGTTGTTATGAATATAGTATGATGACCATAGAGAGTTCATATCCAAGCTATAATTATGTTGTACGGTATGATTATTGCGTTGATAGTGATTGGATAAGTTTCCATTGTAAGTATATTACGACATAAAACAGGATGACGGATGTATAAACGTAACTTCGAAAGTATATTCGGAAGTCCTTTAATGAACTAAATTCTGAAATGAGTGACGAATGCGCGGTCGGGTAAAATGTAAGGGCCGGCTGTACTATGTTAGAAGCAGATTATGCTAAGGATAATTGTCAGATAGGTAATCTGGGCAGCGGAGGTCAGGATAGTGAGAAAAAGGTATGGTTGACGAATGTGAAAGTTGTGTATCATTTTGATTCTTCATGATGAAATTGATATGGTCTTCATGACGTGTGTATCATTTTGATTCTTCGTGAATAAATGGATACGGTCTTCATGACGTGTGTATCATTTCAATCCTTCGTGACGAAGTGGATACGGTCTTCGTGATGTGTGTATCAACCGCGGAGGCCGGGATAGTGAGTAAAGGATGTGATTGATGGGTTGTGAAGTGATGACTATTGTGTATCCTTTCGGGTCTTCGGGACGAAAGGGGGTATGGTTAACGCTTCGGTTCTTCGTGATGACGAAGCGGTGGTTTTTAGAGTAAAGACTCCTTTCGGTTCTTCGTGATGGAATGGATGTTCTTGCATTCCGTAAACACTTCGGTTCTTTGTGATGGAGAAGTGGTGGTTCTTAGAGTGAAGACTCCTTTCGGTTCTTCGTGATGGAATGGATGTTCTTGCACTCTGTAAACAATTCAGTTCTTTGTGATGGAGAAGTGGTGGTTCTTAAAGTGAAGACTCCTTTCGGTTCTGCGTGATGGAATGGATGTTCTTGCACTCCGTAAACACTTCGGTTCTTTGTGATGGAGAAGTGGTGGTTCTTAGAGTGAAGACTCCTTTCGGTTCTTTGTGATGGAATGGATGTTCTTGCACTCGGTAAACATTTCGGTTCTTTGTGATGGAGAAGTGGTGGTTCTTAAAGTGAAGACTCCTTTCGGTTCTTCATGATGGAATGGATGTTCTTGCACTCCGTAAACACTTTGGTTCTTTGTGATGGAGAAGTGGTGGTTCTTAGAGTGAAGACTCCATTCAGTTCTTAGTGACGGATTGGATGTTCTTGCACTCCATAAACACTTCGGTTCTTTGAGATGTAGAAGTGGTGGTTCTTAGAGTGAAGACTCCTTTCGGTTCTTAGTGATGAAATGGATGTTCTTGGACTCCATAAACACTTTGATTCTTTGTGATGGAGAAGTGGTGGTTCTTAGAGTGAAGACTCCTTTCGGTTCTTCGTGATGGAATGAACGTTCTTGCACTCCGTAAACACTTCGGTTCTTTGTGATGGAGAAGTGGTGGTTCTTAGAGTGAAGACTCCTTTCGGTTCTTAGTGATGGAATGGATGTTCTTGGACTCCATAAACACTTTGATTCTTTGTGATGGAGAAGTGGTGGTTCTTAGAGTGAAGACTCCATTCGGTTCTTAGTGACGGATTGGATGTTCTTACACTCCGTAAACCCTTCGGTTCTTTGTGATGGAGAAGTTGTGGTTCTTAGAGTGAAGTCTCCTTTCGGTTGTTAGTGATGGATTGGATGTTCTTGCACTCCGTAAACGCTTCGGTTCTTCGTGATGGAGAAGTGGTGGTTTTTAGAGTGAAGACTTCTTTCGGTTCTTCGTGATGGAATGGATGTTCTTGTACTCCGTAAACACTTCAGTTCTTTGTGATGGAGAAGTGGTGGTTCTTAGAGTGAAGACTCCTTTCGGTTCTTAGTGACGGATTGGATGTTCTTGCACTCCGTAAACACTTCGGTTCTTTGTGATGGAGAAGTGGTGGTTCTTAGAGTGAAGACTCCTTTCGGTTCTTCGTGATGGAATGGATGTTCTTGCACTCCGTAAACACTTCGGTTCTTTGTGATGGAGAAGTGGTGGTTCGTAGAGTGAAGACTCCTTTCGGATCTTCGTGATGGAATGGATGTTCTTGCACTTCGTAAACACTTTGGTTCTTTGTGATGGAGAAGTGGTGGTTCTTAGAGTGAAGACTCCTTTCGGTTCTTCGTGATGGAATGGATGTTCTTGCACTCCGTAAACACTTCGGTTCTTTGTGATGGAGAAGTGGTGCTTCTTAGAGTGAAGACTCCTTTCGGTTCTTAATGATGGATTGGATGTTCTTGCACTCTGTAAACGCTTTGGTTCTTCGTGATGGAGAAGTGGTGGTTCTTAGAGTGAAGACTCCTTTCTGATCTTAGTGATGGAATGGATGTTCTTGCACTCCGAAAATGCTTCGGTTCTTTGTGATGGCGAAGTGGTGGTTCTTCATGACAAGGCGGTTGGTGAAAGATGTTTTGGTTGATGAGAGATGGTTTGGTTTGTACAAGATGGTTCCATGAAGGTTGTGGGAACACTCTGGTTCTTCGTGACAAAGTGAAGGTTAGAAATGTTTTGGTTAATGAAAGATGGTTTAGTCAGTGCGAGATGGTTTGGTTAATAAAAGATGGATTTGGTCAGTGCAAGATGGTTTGGTTAACGAAAGAGGGATTGGTTACAATTGGCAAGTACAAAGTGACTTAGTTGTGCAATAGTGACAGCCTTTTTTGGTGTTGTTGATTGGAGTTAGGACTCCGAAATAGACTTCGGCAATGGACTGTGACAATGTTCTGAGATGTTGAAACGAGTTGTATCGATTGTTTGTTTTCTCTTTGAATGCCTGTATGGGCACGTAAGTGGTTATAGTCCGACAGTGAGAACGTGAGAGAACTTTAATAGACGTAATAAAAGTAGTAAATATATTTCTTGTTGTGTGTGACTATATAAGTTCCATTTGATTTAGTTTTCTCACTCAGCTTTCATAAGCCGACGACGTTCATGTCGCTGGACATTCCCATGTCCAGCTTATCAAGGTGATGAGTACACGGGTGATGCTACGCAAGAGGAGAACATGGATGAAGAGTACACCGAAGATGGCTATGGATATGCTAGTTAGAGAGAAGACTAGTGGATGTCTTTGTAAATGTTTTTGGTTGTAAGCTCTAGCAGAGGACTTCATCTATATTTTGTAATAGTTCTGTAATGCCCTAGAGCCATAAGACTCTGATGTATCTACCATGATGTAATAGTTAACTAGTATTGTGGCCTCTTATTATAATATATCCTTGTTAGCTGCTGTTGGTTTTATCCCTTTAGTTATGTTGTTTATTATTAGCATTTGGTGATGGACAATTCAGTAATGCAACCAGTCACGTGCCTTAGGGTCCAAGATGTAAAATTCAAAATTTTTCCCTATTTTGGCTAAGCCGGTGCGTGACAGGGATTTTTGGTATCAGAGCCTAGGTTTAGGCTTTTACCGTCTGTCCAACACGCTTAAGCTATGAACCGTATGGCTTCTTATACCAATACTGGTCATAGTTAGTTTTGTTATGCAGGTAAGCTATGGAGCCATACATAAGGTTAGCCGTTAGACGATAGACGCTTAGTTTATGTGGATGGCTTCCTTAGACATTTTGTTAGAACGACTTGTTATATCAACAAGAAGTTTAGGCTTTGACGAATTTCCTGAGACGAATCTCGGAACAGTAACCTTAGCCTAGAGTCTAGAAAGACTAAGAATAAGATACTTCATCCCCTTAAGTTACATGTTAGTTGAGTGGTTCCACTTGTAAGTTGGGATAACCTTATGGACACCAACTCATACATAAGAACGCACGAATCTTTGCAACGTCTGCTATACTTGCAATCTGCCAGGACACATGCACAAAGATTGTCGAACTCCCAAGATCTATCAACGATCAGATTTCACTTGCTAGTACTGCAGCAAGAAGGGTCATCTTCTCAAGGACAGTCTGATGCAGAGGGCACACAATGACAATGCTTTTCTATAGCAAGGAGCGCATGAGAAATCAGCGTAATTAAATACCCAGGTCGATGGAAGACGCGAGAGTGGAACATACCTTCGACTGACCGAACGACCTCATAGACTGATGACATCGACCACGTTCAATCACAACGAACGACTCGCACTGGGAACAAAGATGAGTACTGCATTCCACCTTCAAGCCAACGATCAGATCGCATAGGGCCTACCAAGAGAAGACACATTTCGGGTTTACAACATCCTGTGCATGTTATAAATTAAAATCATATAAGGCTGAGTAATTATATCCATCTTTCTGATTTAACTCCTTTTGAGTAAACCCACTATTTTCTATCATTGGCTGCATTAGATCAATTATCCTTATGATGAACCTTGGAATGTCCTTTATTGATCCACTAATTGATAGTTATTCGTTGTCCCCTCTGATTTCACTTAACAAGATTTTGGATCATTTTGATCAGTGATAAATCCAATTGTGAATTCATTTGCTTTCTAATGCTATAAGTCACCTCTTTGGACTTATCCTCATATAAATCGATTCCAACAATTCATTTAGAAACCAAAAACCACTCACTGTAAGTCATTTGGACTTATGATCTGTTAAATTAATCTCTATGAATCGTTTGGACTGTCAACCGTTTGATCAACTCTTGCAAGTGCGTATTCCTTGACATTATTGCAAATGAGCTCTTTGTATTTGTTCAACTAAGGAACTCAAGCATATTGCACCCCTTTGTAAACTAGTCTTCATTTCCTTTCATTTCACGAATTCTTCTTAACTTTTATCATTAAGACTTCACCTAAATTATTGGCTCATGAGACAAGAATTCTTATGTCCTACCTTGGAGGCCTTACGCCTTTAGTCATTACATTACTATGATTGTCCTATAGTAATCATCTGATGATGATTCTAAGATACTCATTCTATACATTGTGATCCTACGAATGAGTATTCACATATCTCTTCGTTTCTAACTCAGCACACCATGATTATTCATTTTGTTATGAATTCAACTCCTTACAAGTAAATCCAATCCTACCTCAATTACCAGTAACACCTTATATGCTATATATTAATTAGTGCACGAGGAAATTGCTTAATGGCTTGTGTCATCGCCTACAATGCCGAAACTCCACAACGATTTCATGTCGGCACACAAAGGAACTCAATCACAATAACACGCTTAAAGAGGACGCCATGACTCCTACAAGTTATAGAAGACAATCGCGAGATTAACTAGACTTCCCAACCATCGCATCAAGGAGTTGAGAGGTGAGAATCTTGCCGATTAAACACGCAGAAGAAACAAACCAGTGACACCAATAGCTACTCAAATGTAGTCCACAATCATTAAGGGAAATTCTAGATACATCAAGAATCGTCACAAGATGAGAGGCATGATGTTTCAATTGTGGAAAGACTGGACGTATACGCAAAGATTTTTCGGAACGAGGAATTGAGAACAATGTTTAATCGCCACGAAAATTCTGAAAGAGAGCTCGCAAATCAGCAAATCAATCTCAGCATTAAACAAGACGAAAGATTGAAGGTGCCATATTCAACGTCAGAACTTTGAATTTCATATGATACTGACATAGCAAAGAAGTTTGACCATTTGAAAGAATTTAGGAGAAGGTCTGATTAGTTAAGTAGTGGAAGACCTTTTGGATGTCTTACGATGCAGCCTACCCTCATTCATCGCATACTCGAAGCCGAACAGAATGACGAAGGATTAAGGAAATGGTTCGAGAAGGCCAAAGCGAAGGATCCGACAGAATGGAATATTTGAATCAAGAAGCTAAAGAACAAAGAGATTCTGCTGGTAAAGGTTCAGTAGAAGCATCATATTGAAGGAGAAGCTTCTTGGGATCTGGAATTGGAAATGCGAGAGAAATTTCCATTTCTATTTAGTACTAACTAGTTCTGATTTCGAGGACGAAATCTTCTAATAGGTGGTAGAAGGTGTAATACCTGTAATTTTTCAACGTTCAATAGTAGGAGTTTTGTGAATTTCCATGTCTGGTATATTATTATATTATTATTTTATTTGTGTGACCGTATCAGTGTATGTAATTACTAATTAGACTGTAATCACCGCATCGACTCGACCGTAGAAAGACTTAACTTACTCCCGTACTCGGACCCGGACAATAGAAATAATACCCGGTTGCACGTAAATCGAGACTAACACGCGTATTGAGGAACTTATGCACGTAAATCGAGAAAGTGGCACAGAACCCAAGGTGGGCCCCACATGGCCGGCCACTTATTGCACATGCAACCCCCTAGACACATGTCACCATCTCATGTTGGACACTTGTCCACAACCTTGACACATGTCAATGCATGCACAAATGCATCCATGCACATTGACACCTATCACTACACCTAGCACTATATAACAATGTACACACTCATACATTTCATTCTTTTGGCCACCAAAATCTGCACATAAGTTAGGAGATGAGAGATACTAGGAGATAGAGAAGAGGAATTAGGAAGAAGTCTTGTGTTCATCTCTTTTCCTTGCATGCACCTTCAAACATGCACCCATACACTTATATACACAGCACCATGGAGACTTATAATTTGTAATAAGAAGTTTTAGAAGAACCTCCAAGAGTCCCTAGAAGAAGAAGAAGTACACAATCAAGAGTAGAAGAAGAAGAAAAAAAAGGAACATCCACCATTGAAGTTGTGTTCAAACTTCCTAAGCTCAAATCCAAAGCCCAAGCTCAATTTCAAGTTTAGGTGAGTATTCTAACTCACTTTAGAACCTATATAGTATTTAGTAATGTTTATTAAGTGCTTGATGTTGATAGTTTGAGAGATCCATGCCATGCAAGATAAATTTTCAAATCTGGGAAGCAGAAACTTCCAGCAGAATGTTGTTTAGTAAAACAAACATTTCAAGCAGTTAAAAACTGGGAATGAGGCTAGGTTTTTTTTTGAAGAAAGCTAACTCATTTATCTACAAATAACTCTTCTATAGATCAGTCTGAAAATCACTTCTTCATAGGTGAAATGTACATGCAACAAAGTACTTTAAATCTGAGAAACAGAAACCTCCATCAGAATGTAGTTTAGTAAAATGAGTGTTTTAAGCAGCTCCGAAATCTGAATTAAGCTAGGTGTTTTTGTGGAGAAATCTAACTCACTTGTCTACAAATAACTCATCTATAGCCTGGTCTAAAAATGACTCCTTGATAGGTGAAATGCACATGCAACGCAGTACTATAAATCTGGGACAGAGCAGTCCGAAAATATAGAAATGTCTAAGTAAAATAAATATTTTGAGCAGCTCAAAAATGTAATTGAAGTTAGATTTTGTTGTACATGAAGATAATCCAATTATATACAATGTTCTAGTTTTGAGTTTGATCTACAAAGCAATTTATCATGCCCAAATAAATTATATCAATTCAGTCAACATAGTAAAATTAATTCCTGGCAGATTGTATAACTACTTGTATGATGTGTTTATTAATGATGCTTGCTTACCGGTACCTGTGTGGTTATGGATATCTTGTGCTATGGTAGTGCTATCGAGTAGATAAGTATGTTAGGGGCTTCATCTATATATTATTGGTATTAAATCCACGAGCTACATGCTAGGTTTCTGTTGTTATGAATATACTGTGATGACCATAGAGAGTTCATACCCAAGCTATAAGTATGTTATACGATATGATTATTGCGTTGATAGTGATTGGATAAGTATCCATTGTAAGTATATTACGACATAAAATAGGATGACGGATGTATAAACGTAACTTTGAAAGTATATTCGGAAGTCCTTTAATGAACTAAATTCTGAAATGAGTGACGAATGCGCGGTCGGGAAAAACGTAAGGGCCGGCTGTGCTATGTTAGAAGCAGATTATGCTAAGGATAATTGTCGGATAGGTAATCTGGGCAGCGGAGGTCAGGATAGTGAGAAAAAGGTATGGTTGACGTATGTAAAAGTTGTGTATCATTTTGATTATTCGTGACAAAATTGATATGGTCTTCGTGATGTGTGTATCATTTTGATTCTTCATGAAGAAATGGATACGGTCTTCGTGACATGTGTATCATTTTGATCCTTCGTGACGAAGTGGATATGGTCTTCGTTATGTGTGTATCAACCGCGGAGTCCGGGATAGTGAGTAAAGGATGTAATAGATGGGTTATGAAGTGATGACTATTGTGTATCCTTTCGGGTCTTCGGGATGAAAGGGGGTATGGTTAACGCTTCGGTTCTTCGTGATGACGAAGCGGTGGTTTTTAGAGTGAAGTCTCCTTTCGGTTCTTCGTGATGGAATGGATGTTCTTGCACTCCGTAAACACTTCGGTTCTTTGTGATGGAGAAGTGGTGGTTCTTAGACTGAAGACTCGTTTCGGTTCTTCGTGATGGAATGGATGTTCTTGCACTCCGTAAACACTTCGGTTCTTTGTGATGGAGAAGTGGTGGTTCTTAGAGTGAAGACTCCTTTTGGTTCTTCGTGATGGAATGGATGTTCTTGCACTGCGTAAACACTTCAGTTCTTTTGTGATGGAGAAGTGGTGGTTCTTAGAGTGAAGACTCTTTTCGATTCTTCGTGATAGAATGGATGTTCTTGTACTCCGTAAACACTTCGGTTCTTTACGATGGAGAAGTGGTGGTTCTTAGAGTGAAGACTCCTTTCGGTTCTTCGTGATGGAATGGATGTTCTTGCACTCGGTAAACACTTTGGTTCCCTATGATGGAGAAGTGGTGGTTCTTAGAGTGAAGACTCCATTTAGTTCTTAGTGACGGATTGTATGTTCTTGCACTCCGTAAACACTTCAGTTCTTTATGATGGAGAAGTCGTGGTTCTTAGAGTGAAGACTCCTTTCGGTTCTTCGTGATGGAATGGATGTTCTTGCACTCCGTAAACACTTCGGTTCTTTGTGATAGAGAAGTGGTGGTTCTTAGAGTGAAGACTCCTTTCGGTTCTTCGTGATGGAATGGATGTTCTTGCACTCTGTAAACACTTCGGTTCTTTTGTGATGGAGAAGTGGTGGTTCTTAGAGTGAAGACTCTTTTCGGTTCTTCGTGACGGAATGGATGTTCTTGCACTCCGTAAACGCTTTGGTTCTTCGTGATGGAGAAGTGGTGGTTCTTAGAGTGAAGACTCCTTTCGGATCTTAGTGATGGAATGGATGTTCTTGCACTCCGAAAATGCTTCGGTTCTTCGTAATGGCTAAGTGGTGGTTCTTAGAGTGAAGACTCCATTCGGTTCTTAGTGACGGATTGGATGTTCTTGCACTCCGTAAACACTTCGTTTCTTTGTGATGGAGAAGTGGTGGTTCTTAGAGTGAAGACTTCTTTCGTTTCTTCGTGATGGAATGGATGTTCTTGCACTCCGTAAACACTTCAGTTCTTTGTGATGGAGAAGTGGTGGTTCTTAGAGTGAAGACTCCTTTCGGCTCTTCGTGATGGAATGGATGTTCTTGCACTCCGTAAACACTTTGGTTCTTTATGATGGAGAAGTGGTGGTTCTTAGAGTGAAGACTCCTTTCGGTTCTTCGTGATGGAGTGGATGTTCTTGCACTCCGTAAACACTTCGGTTCTTTGTAATGGAGAAGTGGTGGTTCTTAGAGTGAAGACTCCTTTCGGTTCTTCGTGATGGAATGGATGTTCTTGCACTCCGTAGACACTTTGGTTCTTTGTGATGGAGAAGTGGTGGTTCTTAGAGTGAAGACTCCATTCGGTTCTTAGTGAAGGATTGGATGTTCTTGCACTCCGTAAACACTTCGGTTCTTTGTGATGGAGAAGTGGTGCTTCTTAGAGTGAAGACTCCTTTCGGTTCTTAGTGATGGATTGGATGTTCTTGCACTCCGTAAACGCTTCGGTTCTTCGTGATGGAGAAGTGGTGGTTCTTAGAGTGAAGACTCCTTTCGGATATTAGTGATGGAATGGATGTTCTTGCACTCCGAAAATGCTTCGGTTCTTCGTAATGGCGAAGTGGTGGTTCTTCGTGACAAGGCGGTTGGTGAAAGATGTTTTTGTTGATGAGAGATGGTTTGGTTAGTACAAGATGGTTCCGTGAAGGTTGTGGGAACACTCTGGTTCTTCGTGACAAAGTGAAGGTTAGGAGTGTTTTGGTTAATGAAAGATGGTTTAGTCAGTGCGAGATGGTTTGGTTAATAAAAGATGGATTTGGTCAGTGCAAGATGGTTTGGTTAACGAAAGAGGGATTGGTTACAATTGGCAAGTACAAAGTGACTTAGTTGTGCAATAGTGACAACCTTTTTTGGTGTTGTTGATTGGAGTTAGGACTCCAAAATAGACTTTGGCAATGGACTGTGACAATGTTCTGAGATGTTGAAACGAGTTGTATCGATTGTTTGTTTTCTCTTCGAATGCCTGTATGGGCACGTAAGTGGATATAGTCCGACAGTGAGAACGTGAGAGAACTTTAATAGACGTAATAAAAGTAGTAAATATATTTCTTGTTGTGCGTGACTATATAAGTTCCATTTGATTTAGTTTTCTCACTCAGCTTTCATAAGCTGACGACGTTCATGTCGCTGGACATTCCCATGTCCAGCTTATCCACGTGATGAGTACACGGGTGATGCTACGCAAGAGGAGAACATGGAGGAAGAGTACACCGTAGATGGCTATGGATATGCTAGTTAGCGAGAAGACTAGTGGATGTCTTTGTAAATGTTTTTGGTTGTAAGCTCTAGCAGAGGACTTCATCTATCTTTTGTAATAGTTCTGTAAGGCCCTAGAGCCATAAGACTCTGATGTATCTACCATGATGTAATAGTTAACTAGTATTGTGGCCTCTTATTGTAATATATCCTTGTTAGCTGCTGTTGGTTTTATCCCTTTAGTTATGTTGTTTATTATTAGCATTTGGTGATGGACAATTCGGTAATGCAACCAGTCACGTGCCTCAGGGTCCAAGATGGAAAATTCAAAATTTTTCCCTATTTTGGCTACGCCGTGGCGTGACATCTGGACCGTTCATACTGCCTATATAAAGGATACTTAGGAATTTTCATTTCTTCTGCTATCCATAGAGAGAAAATACTGAGCATTTCCTAAGGAAAATCCCCAACTCAAGCTCCGAGCTTTCTTCTGACTACTTTTTCTATCATAACATGTTTCCTTTACTTGCATAGGTCCCGGGCGGGACTAGCCACTGTAAGTATACCTCTCCCTTGTATTGCATGTGCATCCGACTTCTACTTGATTTAATCACTTGACATGATTTTCATTAGATGCTCTTTTTGACATGTATATATTATCTATTATGTTTGAGGAAACAACACCAATTATGAATTAAGAACAAGGATATTTGAATCAAGGCCTACTGTTCGATAGGGCGAGGAGGGGGTGCTTTAGTCCTCCTTGGGCTTCTTCCCCTCTCGTACCAAGACCCCCGAACCTAGTTTCTGGTAATGAAGGGCAAGTAACCTTATTCAATTTTTGGGCAAGTCAAACTTTGATTTCCTAATTCCCAATAAAAATGAGGTGATGACTCTTTGTCTCTAGGATCGCGTGAGGAAGTACTAGTTCTCCCTAAAGTGTGCTCCTTGGGATCCGTCCTGAGACACTATCGAGGGAAAATGCCAGGACCTCCCGCATGCCACTGTCCACAATCTGGCAATTCTGCTGGGGATTTGAACATGAAATTGATGGTTTCTTGTTCTTGGAGGTTTTGACTTGAGCCAAAGAATATCCTTGTAATTAATTCGATAATCGTGTTGTTTCTGCCTGCATTTGCACTTACATTGTTCTTTCACCGTGACTGCTTGAGACCATTGCCTTGTGGGTGGAGGGCCCTCTTTTCTTCATTTGTCAAGAGACTTTGGTAGCATGTAGTCACCGTTAGCCTTGTACCGCGTGCGATATATAGAGCCCATGTGCAAACGGCACGCCTTCAAGGAGGTGGTCATCCACACCACTAAGCTTGCTAATGGACCCTTTATGAGACTAAAACCCGGCCTTTGCATATAGTTTCTATAGAACCCTTCAATTAGGATCTTGATTTTCATCTTTTGATTAGGACAATGTGATGAATTATTTGCGTTTGCCCGTAAGGGATTATGTGGATGATGAGGACGTGTGTGCGAAGGCATCATCAAATCTTGTTTGGTAGATTCCTCTAGAGTAGTATGATCTTTATCCAAACATCCAATCATTATTCGAGAATGATTTTTAAAATACAAGCATTTCTTTGAAAAACCCGAGTCTTTTGAAAATTCCGGGAATATCCCTTTTGAAAATTTTCTTTGAAATTACTTTTACAAAATCCTTTCAAAATTCTCCTCTTGGATTTTAGAGAATTTCAAAATTCCTACTTTGGTTTTCAAGAAAAAAAAAATCATGATTTCACACTTTGATAATTCAAAATTCAAATTTAGATTTTAGAATTTTAAATTTTCCTACCTTGATTTTCAAAAATCATGATTTCGCACCACAAGCATTGATGGTTCAAAAATATTTTTTTACAAGTCTCCCCCTCTCTTTCAAGATTTTCATGAAAAAAAATTCAATTTTGTAAACCTGAGTCATCAACAATTTCAAAGCTAAAAATCCTTGGATAATGATTGGATTAGTAAGGTAATTAGCATACTCAAGAAGTCTTATGTGTTTATGTGCTGATATGCTAGATCTAAGCTAGATTAAGGTGCACTGCATTTAGATTAGATTGCATTTCATCTGCATTGCATACACTACATGAGCATTGCATATACAACTCACAAGTGCGATGCCTCTATTATACTTTTGAAACGGAAAGAATTATTTTCCTCAAAATTTTGAAAACATGAAGTGATTTTTTTGTAGAAAGATTTCTTGATTTTAGAAAATGTTTTTGAAAAAGGAAATTATTTTCAATCCACCTTTGTAAAATATCATTCTTTGAAAATTCTTTTGCAAAAAAGATACCTGATTATTTGAAAATCTCTAATAAAAGAGAAGCAAAGATAGGATCAAAGAGTTGTACTCCCTCCTAGGTTAGAGCTTCGAGCAGTTGTTTGATCAGATCAGAGTTTGGGGTAAGATCAGCCGAATCAGTCAGGGTTGGAAAGATGACACATGAAGCCGATATGAATGCTAGGATGACTTCTATGGAATCTACTGTCAACCAAATCAGTGAGCTGCTTGTGAAAATGATGGGTGTGATAAAGCAATTGGCTGACACAATGCCTCCGACTCTACCTCTTGCACCTTATGATGATAATGAGTGGTTTGAAAGATTGGCCAATCTAGGAATACAAACTCTGGATCAGGAATTCCTTGACAAGCTCACCAAGAGTGGTACACTGGAGAATGCGACCCATAAGAGCAAAAGAATAGGTGACCACAAGCTTGATAGGGAGGGATTATTTGATATGCCCAATGCAAGGCCTTTGAAAAAGTTTAAAGGGCCTCTTTATTTGAACAATCATCCATTACCTGATAGCAATGCATTGGCACCACAATCCCAAAATGGGAATATTAGACCAGCAAAGAAAAACCAGAACCAGAGGCAATCAAGTGAAAAAAGAGAATTTTTTGAGTTGGGAGTGCCTTTGAGCAACGCGCTTGAGAGAATGTTAGAAAGGGGATATCTCAAAAATTTAGAGCCATACCCAGAGTCGGATCCGCTTCTGCCAAAATTTAGAACTCATTTGTACTGCAATTTTCATCAAGGGCGTGGACATAGCACAGATAAATGCTGGAGGCTCAGACATGAAATTCAAGATCTAATTGATAAGGGGATGATTGCCCCTCCTCCTACATAGCCAAATGATAATAAAATCCACTTCTGAATTATCAAAGGGCTCAGTCGCCACAGAATGTTAATTCTCTTAACATAGAATCTACATACTATGACCCGACAATTTATATCTCAACTTTGGGGCAGCCAATGACCCACGAAATATTTCCTGATATTATGAAGATGAGCTGGATGCAATCTACCAAGGAAGATTATTGGTGCCTCGAAGACAATGAGTATGGGCCTAAAGGGTTAACCGAGGAGCTTGAACCTTTGGTGGAGAATGGAAAGATCAAGAAAGTAATGAAGTGATGATGTTTGGAATAGCTGCTTGTTGAAGCCAAATGGATGCTTGAGAGGAATAAGCGAGTCACAGTGACGCTCCACTTGAGATCTAGTCGAGTCCAGTCGAGTCAGTTTTGAGTCTTGTTGTCGAGTCTGTCTATGGTCAAGTTGTGTTTTAAGTCTGTGTCGAGTACTGTAATCCTTCTCTTTCGAATTAATAAAATAAAATCGTGATTTGCTTGATTAAATGTGCCTTGTCATGAATGAATGAATCTCGAAGCTGAAAATGTCATTTCTCTGATTATTATGAAAAATACACTGTTGATAATTTTGTGCATTGAACTAAAAGGATTAGAAATTGATTTTGTACTAACACCGAAGAAAGCTAAGAATTGATTAGTTTTACTTTAAGAATCTTGAGTTGCTTTTGCTTAAATCTTGAAAAGATATGCTTGACAGTAACTCAGGACTAGTTTAAATTCCTGATCTTCCAATTTCAAAATCTTGAGCCCAGAAAAATGAGCAATTCAAACCTGTCTAGCCTGCAAGCAATGTACACTTTGTCATTGATGGTAGCCAAAACATTTCAAATGAACTACTTTTCTGAAAAAAAAGAAGCTCGCTAGGATGAAAACTTGAAAGGGTGCCTAGGCAAAAGTTAGAGCACAAAAGAAAAAGAAGAAAAAAGAAAAAAGAAGAAGCTCGCTAGGATGAAAATCAGAAAGGGTGCCTAGGTAAAAGTTAGAGCATGAAAGGATAAGAAAAATTTGCATGTTGTTTTCAAGAACCCGATCCTAGCCAGTCAAAACTTTGAAGAGAAAAGAAAGGAAAGAAGAGAAGAAGAAAAAAAAAGAATGTAGAAGATTGAGAAATTGGGAACATGAATTGTCCCAAAGCTTTGAATTGTAATTTCTTTAAGCAAGCCCAAATATTTGAATGGATAATCTTGTTCCAAAAACATGTATGATGTATGATGTATGATGATGAGAAATGTAACATTGGCTAGCTAGTGAAAAAGGTGAAAAGAATCAACCGTCAAAAACAAAAAAGAGAAAAAGCAAAGAAAAGAAAAGAAAAAGAAAAGGAAGAGGTTGTTTAGTTTCTTTCAACGCTACCATAAGTGACATGCTTCAGAAAATCTGTCTAATGACTTAACTTGAAAAGCCCCCCAATTCTTGAAATCCTTGTTCTTTCAAAACCTCCAGTATTCGAGGAACTACGCTCGACCTGATTCCCACTTGGGGATACGTAGGCAACCTGCTCGGTTCAGTCACTGCTCCTGAAACACTTACCCAATCTCAAATACCTTCCTTCAAACCTCGACCGAACTACTTTGGACCTAATTCCCACTTGGGGATAAGTAGGCGAGCTTTCCTGGCTCTCGGTCCCTGAACCTTGCAAACTAGGGGCAAAGGTTTCAAAGTTTGGCTAGGAACCTCAAATTATCACTGCCACACTAGGGGCAAACTGCGTTTGCTCAAGCTTCCATTTATCCCCGTTAACTAAGGGCGAACATCATTTACCTGTATCCCCCTCTACATTATAAGCAAATCCTGAACCGTCAAGTATATCTTTGAAAACATTTGAATTGAATTGTCTCTTATTTTATAAGCTAAGGCACTAATTCGAAGCACATTTCAGAGAAAGCAAAGGATTGATTGAGATCCCTGTGGAGTATTTTCAAGGCATTACTTTATCAACTGAGTATTATCACACTAAGATGAGAAGTGCACATGAAAAGCAAAGAGATAATTCAAACATGACAAATGCACATTAAATCATGGAAAATTGAGTTGTCTCCTTCAAACTTCTATTTAAGTGTCGAGGGTGTTATTTTCCTGTGTCAACGTCTGACATGGTCAGGTCTATCATTGTCTAGTCTATCGTGATCTCGAGTGTGTGGGTTTAAAGTGATCTAAAATTGTGAAACTTTAAAAGCATCCAAAGTTAGAAACAAGCAGAAGTTCCAAACACTGTTATTGCATCAGTTAATCCTAGTCAAGATGAGGTGTCGAGTGGTTAATGAAAAAATGCTAATAAAAATATCGGCCTTGGATGTTGAGTTGAGCCGTAGTTGAAACAAGATCAGTGGGCCTTGCATGAATATCTACCAAAATTGGTTGAAGATTTGTGAAGCTCGTCAAAGTCATCAGATCTTTTATTGTGATGTCGGGAATTTCGTTTTGACTTCGGATTGATCTGATCTTGATATATAAGCCTTAAGAATGCTTGAAACTTGTTGAAATTGGTCTAAAGGACCCTTGGGAATTTAAATCTTGGTTGAAAAAAAGTCCCCAAACACGCAGAATCGATAGCATCACAGCTTGAAAATAAGTCGAGAAATGATGATTTACAGCAATTTCCCGTTGTTTTGGGGTTAATTATGTTGGACATTTGGGTCTGCTATCGTTCAAGAATTACATCCAGAAAGGATTTACAGAAGATAGATCAGAATACAGGATCTTCAAACCATCATCAAGATATTCAAGAAAGGGTCAGCATAAGGCCGATGTGTTGCAAGAATGTTTGAACTAATCAAATCACCACTGTGAATCTCAGATTGAATCAGCAAGGCCTCCAGAATATGAGCTCACATCTAAGAAATCTCAGATATCTCCCTAAGAAGAAAACTTTTAGATATCGTCAGAATCACCTCTAGAAGAAAGGTATACTTCAGCAAACTCGTGAATCATAGAATCTCCCCAGCAGAGAACTTTCATAATTCGTGTTGCCCCCAGTAGATATAGGGTATCTATCAGCATCGACTATCAGAAGTGCCTCCAGATATAGGGCATCCATTTGAATCGTGTATCTCAGAATCATGCATTAGGATTGCCTTCAGATATAGGGTCTCTCTCAAAATTGTGTGTATTTCAAAATTTGTATTCGTAGGTTGCCTCCAGATGAAGGGTATCTCTCCGAATTTATATCCGTGGGTTGCCTCCAGATGTAGGGTTTCTCTCAGAATCGTGTGTATTTTAGAATTTGTATTTTTGGGTTGCCTCCAGATGAAGGGTATCTCTCAAAATTTGTATCCGTGGGTTGCCTCTAGTATTAGGGTTTCTCTCAGCATTAGTATTGCCTCCAGATGAAGGGTATCTATCAGAAATTCATGAATCATGTATCGAGGTTGCCTTGAGATAAAGGATTTCTCTCAGCATTATATATCAGAATCACCTCCAGATATAGGGTATCTATCATAATTGTGTATCTCAGAATCGAGTATCGGGGTTGCCTCCAGATATAGGGTTTCTCTCAGCATTGTGTTGCCTCCAGATAAAGGGTATCTCTCAGTATCGTGTTGCCACCAGATATAAGGTATCTATCAGCATCGTGTTGCCTCTAGATATAGGGTTTCTCTCAGCATCGTGTTGCCTCCAGATATAGGGTGTCTCTTAGAATCATATACATCTTAGAATCGTGTCAGAGTTGCCTCCAGAAGTAGGGCATGTCTCAGAATCAGTGTATCTCTCAGAATTCGTGCATCAGAACAGAAGATTTGTCTAGAAGAATGACCTATTTTGGAAGAACAGAAGATTTATCTAGAAGAAGGACCTGTTTCAGAAGAACAGAAGATTTGTCTTCGGCAGAGAGACTTGTTTCAGAGGATTTGCCTCCAGACCTATTTCAGAAGATTTGTCCCCCGAGGAAGGACCTGTATTAGAAGAACAGAAGATTTGTCTCGGGCAGAGGGACCTATTTCAGATGATTTGTCCCCAGTAAAAGGACTCTACATCAGCAATCGTCCCCAGCAAAGGACTCTACATCAGCAATCGTCCCCAGCAGAAGGACTCTACATCAGCAAACCGTCCCCAGTAGAAGAACTCTACATCAGCAAACCATCCCTAGCAGAAGGACTCTACATTAGCAATCGTCCCCAGCATAAGGACTCTACATCAGCAGTCGTCCCTAGCAGAAGGACTCTACATCAGCAATCGACCCTAGCAGAAGGACTCTACATCAGCAAATTGTCCTTAGCAAAAGGACTCCACATCAGCAATCATCCCCATCAGAAGGACTCTACATCAACAATCATCCCCAGCAGAAGAACTCCATGTCCGCAATTGTCTAGGGATTAGGACACTTTTTTTAAATTATCAAAAGTTGTTTGAATATGATACTCAGCAATCGTCCGAGATACAGATGACACCTACAAGCCTCAAACTCAGAAGAAAGACTCCGACAAGACTCTGAGAATCATCTAAGATACAGATAGCAGACTTCTCTTTAGACACATTCGACGGTGAGAGTGATGCGTTGTATCCCTTGCATTAGATTTTGCATCTAGGGAATACTTGAGGATGATTCCTTTGACACGTGTGCATTCACATTTTCATACTGCATCAGCATCCTAGGATAGGAACATTTTATCCATATTCTTGTTTGTGAGTTATTCTTTGTCTCCTTGCGCGTTTGAACTATGCCCTGGTCTGAATCCTGGAAAGGATACGTAGGCCGATCCAGCGGAGAACGACCAGCAGCGGCTTAGATTTAGCAGACTCTACCCAGCATTGCATTGCATTCTAGCATTCGTGATTTCTTGATTTTCTCAGATTTTGAATTTCTTGATTTTTGTTTTTTGCTAAAACCTCTCAGTATGGTTATTGGGTGCCTTCAAGCTTTGGTACTCACTTGCAGTTCACGTTGTTTACAACAAGCTCTGCCAAAGGGAGGCAAACTATAGACACCCAATTTTGACCACACTGATAGGATTTAGGGTGGACAATGTCTTAGAGAATTCGATGATGAAAAGTACCCCGTGGAAGGTACTGGATTCAACATAATTGAAAGATCGAACTTCGAAAAGTGACTACAAGCTCAGAAAAGCCCTTTTCCACACATAAATCCCAGTTTTGTCAAAATCATCTCTTAGAATTCATATTTACTCAAGGTTATATGAACATAAAGTGTTCTAAATGCCATATTCTAGGTATCCAAAGATTCAATTTTAAAGAAAAGTTCATAATCGACGCGCACTGAAAAGCAATTTTGGAAAAGACATCATTTGATTTCAAAAAGACGACGAAAGTTCTGGAGGACTTCTGGGCATTAATTGGACTTCAATTTTCATTTTAAAACTCCTTCAAATATTTTTATACTACAAGTCAACTCAACAGCTTTCCAATGGTATGTAAACGTATAATTTCAGACACCAAAAAGCATTTTTACAAAAATCTAGAAAAGCTGTGAATGTAATATTTGAAACAAAGCTTAAAGGCAACCCGAGGAACCAGAAAAAGAAGTAGCGGGTCCCACATGTGGGGTGGGGGGTCCAACCTAAGCCACCACCTAATAGTTGCCCCCTCTAACGAGCTTTTTTGGTTCCAGACCCTTCTAGAAGTCTCCCACTGTGAGAAAATTGCATGGAAACTGCGTTTAGGCACCGAAATGGCCATTTTACCCTTTTCTGCTCACTAAAAATCCTGCTTTAACCCTGTAACTTAAGAGTTAAATTTTCAAAACTCTATATATAGATCCATATGAGATCATCTTTCACACACAAAATGATGTATTGACACACAAGTACATACAAGCATACACAAGAGAGTACACAAGTGAATATACTTGAAGATAAAATCACATATACTTTGATTTTTGAGAGAATTCTAGAGAGAGAATAGTGAATCATGAATTGATTTATTCTAAAATGAATTTTAAGATAATTAGATAAGATAATTAAAGAGAGTTTTGACATCAATGTCCTCCATTAAACTTCCATGGATGAGTGCTTGAAGAGCTTGAAGAACACTTGAAGAAGAAGATCTTCAAATCAACTTTGATTACATAATTGAGAATCCTCCAAGAGGTAGACATCACAATTCATCTCTAATTCCTACTTTTATATATAGATCTGTAAGACTTGGATATAGTTTAGTTTTTATTTTCTTTATTAGAACACTCGTCTTCTTTCTCTCTTGTTCTTCACACACTCACATGTCTAGATCCAAGTCTCTTTGATTTTATTGATAATTTATAATTAGAGATGGATTTTCACTTTTGTTTCTCAATTTTGATTTCATTCTTCTATTTAGTCTAGATCCATGCATAAAAGATTATATATATGTATTTATTTTAATTCTATGATGGTTTGGAAGTATGATCTATGAGAAGGATGATTCCTATGTTCATACCTATCTCTTGATTATTCCTATTACCTAGAATTCCTATTGAATTTCATCTTCAGTAGGATATTTGTAAGTCCCTTTGATCCATGATCTAGAGTTCTTCATAGAACTTGAGGGCTAAATTGATTGGGAATCATGATAATTAAGTTGGTCTATGGGTTTGATCTCTCAAATAAGCTTTAATCATCACCTAAGATGTTTTCCTCACACTTTAAAATGAACAAGTTAAAATTCAGCAAAACAGAATGGTATTATCCATAAGATTTGGTCCATCCAAACCCATAGTTTGATGGATTTCAAATTTTCTGGGTAAACTTTGATGAATTACCTTTCATTCGATCCGTTTTGAGAACCTCTAGGAACCATATACTATTTTTAGAAATTATTGAGAAATCAATTCATAGATTTTAATATAGTCTCTTTGTATTTAAATTTCAGAAAATCTATCATGGTTATCTATGATCTGCCTTTTGGGGATGATTCCTAACTCATGTATCTATATGCCAATGTAAAATTGTGAGCATACGATCGAGTTAAGATTGTTTTCTAAGCGTTTGAAGTTGATACAACTATTCTGGAATTTTCTAGATTTAACTACAATTATGATTATGTATACAAAATGGTCATACCTTGACCACTCAACAACAATTGATGCATAAAACATGGTTTAGAAATCATCTAGGATAAATGGATGAGAGATTAAAAGCTTACAATAACTTGATTAACATGATTCATGTACTTCTATTATACTTCTATTGTTTTTTGCATTCCTTTGTCAAGTGATACCAAATTTCTAGAATAAAAGAGTCTGATTAAAACCACTTTTCAGAAACCTTAATTTCATGACATGTCCATTGGATTATTTTTTCATAAACTACAATAGCTTTCTTTTGACACCAAATAGAGCTTCACATGATTTTTGTGGAATTAATTATGATTTTTACAAGAACAGTGGACAGTCTTGGTCCACTATTCCCAAACTTCTTATTTATCGAACTTCCAAAATAGTGAAGAGGTTGTACTTTTTGGGGAAGTTCCCTAAGACATGTATCTAACTTTTTTAAAGGGGTTTTAACCCAGCTCATGTTTAAGACCACTTTTGATAGGATTCATTAGAGGTTGCTGAATCTGGAAATTTGATTGATGACATGTTTTCTTTGTTTATCATGCATATCATTTGCTTGTTTGTATTTTTGCAATGCTTGGGTATTTCTCGGTGTCTTAGTGCAGAGAATTGAATGCCATGGATTTGGACTTTGATTTGTGGATTTACCTATCTACATATGGCTTAGTGTCCATGTATCATGTACCATCTCTATCCTTTTTCTTAGAAATTTTCTAGGTTTATAACTTGGTTTTTAACGACCCAATTCCTTTAGGAATAGTCTACGTTTATATGCTTATATGTTAGAGACATCTTATCTAGGATTGTTGCATGATTGCATTACACGTTTTCTTCCTTTTTACTTTTTGCGACTCCGCTTGAGTCAACCCAATGTAAGTCTTCTCGTTCCCTTTTGCATATCATGATATGTTTCCTTTACTTGCATCGATCCCGGGTGTGACTAGGCACTGTAAGTATACCTCTCCCTTGTATTGCATGTGCATCCGACTTCTACTTGATTTAATCTCTTAATATGATTTTCCTTAGATGCTCTTTTTGACATGTATATATTATCTATTATGTTTGAGGAAACAACACCAATTATGATTTAAGAACAAGGATATTTGAATCAAGGCCTACCGTTCGGTAGGGCAAGGAGGGGGTGCTTTAGTCCTGCTTGGGCTCCTTTCCCTCTCGTACTAAGTCCCCCGAACCTAGTTTTTGGTAATGAAGAACGAGTAACCTTATTCAATTTTGGGCGAGTTAAACTTTGGTTTCCTAATTCCTGATAAAAATTAGGTGGTGACTCTATCTCTAGGATCGTGTGAGGAAGTCCTAGTTCTCCCTGAAGTGTACTCCTTGGGATCCGTCCTAGGACACTATCGAGGGAAAATGCCAGGACCTCCCGCACGCCACGATCCACAATTGTGTGTGGCTATATATGTTCCATTTGATTTAGTTTTCTTACTCGACTTTCATAAGCTGACGACATTCATGTCGTTGGACATTCCCATGTCCAGCTTATCCAGGTGATGAGTACATAGATTATGATGCTATGCAAGAGGAGGATGTGGGCGAAGAGAACACTGAACATGACTATGGTTATGCTAGTTAGAGAGAGGACTAGTAGTTATATTTTGTAAATGTTTCTGATTGTAATCTCTACCAGAAGACTTATCATATCTTTTATAATAGTTTTGGTAAGGCCCTAGTGCCATAAGTGTAACACCCGCTCCCGCGATCATTCATTAAACATGATTTAGCATGCATTAACATACATAATTGGTGTTTATTAGCATATGTTTAAGTGAGTTTTAACTCACTAGTTGAGTGGATACAGGGCGTGACAATAAGACTCTGATATATCTGCAATGATGTAATAGTTATCTAGTACTGTAGCTTCTCATTGTGATATAATCATGTAAGTAGATATTAGTTTTATCCTTGTTAGTTATGTTGTTTTTAATGATTGTCTGGTGATGGACAATTCGGTGATTCAACCAGTCACGTGCCTAAGGTTCCAAGATTGAAATATATTTTTTCCTTATTTTGGATATGCCGGGGCATGACAAGTATTTTTGTATGTGTATATGCAAGTTACGATGGTTTCTGGATGAGCTTTGATGATAGTTAATATATAAGTTTATTCCTTAATCCCTTAGATCCTTAAAACAATAAAAGGGTGTTGCTGAACCAAGAGTCCCGAGCGCTCGAAACCTGGGAGCACTCGAGGCACGAGCGCTTGAGCTTAAATATGGGTAAAATGACAATTTTGCCCCTGTGACTCATAAAGTCTATAAATACCCCTGCATTCATTACATTTTAATTCTGACATACAGAGAGCTTAAGAGAGAGAGAGAGAGTGGTCATTGGGAGTTATATACCTTCCATACAAACACACACTCAAACATTCTTGCATGGTTTCCATTTCATAATCTACACACATATATATATGTATTGCTGCAAGTGTGAATTCTTAGAGTTGAAAGCTTGAAGATCAAAGTGCATAAGAGGAGTTTGGAGGTCTTGAAGCCACTAAAAGTTGCATTGGAGCTCAAGATCACCTATACATATACATTATCTTCAATTTGATCATATAGATCTTTTGTGAGTATACTTACTCAGTCAAAATTATATTTTCTTAAGTTTAATTTATAATCTAGACTCATGCATGTCACATGCATGAAGATCCAAGGTTGTACTTGAATAGTTCTTGAAGTTCAAGTACATATATACACATTTCCATCATATTTCTTTATTTAGGTCATCTAGATCTTAAGTGAGTACTCTTACTCACTCTTAAGCATGTATTCATAAGTTGTATTAACAATCTAGATGTCACGCCCCGGCGTAGCCAAAATATGGAAAAATTTAAAATTTTCATCTTGGACCCTGAGGCACGTGACTGGTTACAGTACCGAATTGTCCATGACCAGATAATAATATTTAAACGATATAATAAAAAGATAAAACCATCATACTTACTGGAATATATTACAAAGAGAAGTCAAAGTACTTAGCTAGTTAATACATCATTATAAATACATCAGAGTCTTATGGCTCTCGGCCTTACAAAACTATTACAAAATATATGCTAAGTCTTCTGGTTATAATCAAAACATTTACAGAGGATAACTGCTAGTCTTCTCTCTAACTAGCATAACCATAGCCATCTTCGGTGTACTCTTCCTCCGCGTTCTCCGCTTGCGTAGCATCATAACCCGCGTACTCGTTACCTGGATAAGCTGGACATGGGAATGTCCAGCGACATGAACGTCGTCAGCTTATGAAAGCTGAGTGAGTAAGCTAAATCAAATGGAACGTATATAGTAAAACACAATAGGAATACATTTACTACCTTTCAACATATCTTTTAGGATCTTTACGTTCTCACCGTCGAATTATAACTAGTAGCGTACCCGACTACGTATTCGATAGGAATACAAACAATTCAGGAGACCCGTCTAGACATTCTTAATGCCACTACCATTCATTTCTAACATCCGACATCATTTACAAACCCAAAGTGTCCCTTGCTAACCAAACCATCTTTCATCAACCACTTCATCTTTCATCAACCAAAACATCTTTCATCAACTACTTCGTCTTTCATCAACCAAAACATCTTTCATCAACCACTTCGTCTTTCATTAACCCAAAACATCTTTCATCGACCAAAACATCTTTCATCAACCACTTCGTCACGAAGAACCGAAGTGTTAAGGAGTGCAAGAACATCCATTTCGTCACGAAGAACCGAAAGGAGTCTTCACTCAAAAATCACCGCTTCGTCACGAAGAACCGAAAGCGTTACGGAGTACAAGAACATCCATTTCGTCACGAAGAACCGAAAGGAGTCTTTACTCAAAGAATCACCGCTTCGTCACGAAGAACCGAAAGCGTTACGGAGTACAAGAACATCCATTTCGTCACGAAGAACCGAAAGGAGTCTTTACTCAAAGAATCACCGCTTCGTCACGAAGAACCGAAAGCGTTACGGAGTACAAGAACATCCACTTCGTCACGAAGAACCGAAAGGAGTCTTTACTCAAAGAATCACCGCTTCGTCACGAAGAACCGAAAGCGTTACGGAGTACAAGAACATCCACTTCGTCACGAAGAACCGAAAGGAGTCTTTACTCAAAGAATCACCGCTTCGTCACGAAGAACCGAAAGCGTTACGGAGTACAAGAACATCCACTTCGTCACGAAGAACCGAAAGGAGTCTTTACTCACAGAATCACCGCTTCGTCACGAAGAACCGAAAGCGTTACGGAGTACAAGAACATCCACTTCGTCACGAAGAACCGAAAGGAGTCTTTACTCAAAGAATCACCGCTTCGTCACGAAGAACCGAAAGCGTTACGGAGTACAAGAACATCCATTTCGTCACGAAGAACCGAAAGGAGTCTTTACTCAAAGAATCACCGCTTCGTCACGAAGAACCGAAAGCGTTACGGAGTACAAGAACATCCACTTCGTCACGAAGAACCGAAAGGAGTCTTTACTCAAAGAATCACCGCTTCGTCACGAAGAACCGAAAGCGTTACGGAGTACAAGAACATCCACTTCGTCACGAAGAACCGAAAGGAGTCTTTACTCAAAGAATCACCGCTTCGTCACGAAGAACCGAAAGCGTTACGGAGTACAAGAACATCCACTTCGTCACGAAGAACCGAAAGGAGTCTTTACTCAAAGAATCACCGCTTCGTCACGAAGAACCGAAAGCGTTACGGAGTACAAGAACATCCACTTCGTCACGAAGAACCGAAAGGAGTCTTTACTCAAAGAATCACCGCTTCGTCACGAAGAACCGAAAGCGTTACGGAGTACAAGAACATCCACTTCGTCACGAAGAACCGAAAGGAGTCTTTACTCAAAGAATCACCGCTTCGTCACGAAGAACCGAAAGCGTTACGGAGTACAAGAACATCCACTTCGTCACGAAGAACCGAAAGGAGTCTTTACTCAAAGAATCACCGCATCACAACTGAACCGCACATCCCTTTTTCTTACTATCCTGATCTCCGTTGCCCAGATTACCTATCCGACAATTATCCTTATCATAATCTGCTTCTAACATAGCACAACCGACCCTTACATTTTCCCGACCACGCATTCGTCACTCATTTCGGAATTTAGTTCATTAAAGGACTTCCGAATATACTTTCGAAGTTACGTTTATACATCCATCATCCTATTTTATGTCATAACATACTTACATTTGAAACCTATCCAATCACTGTCAGCGCAATAATCGTGCCGTACAACATACTTATAGCTTGGGTATGAATTCTCTATGGTCATCACACTATATTCATAACAACGGAAACCTAGCGTGTAGCTCGTGGATCTATAACATGGATTTGACATCAATAACCATATAGATGAAACCCTTAACATACTCATATATGCGATAGCACTACCATAGCACAAGATATCCATAACCACATAGATACCGGAAAGCAAGCATCATTAATAAACACATCATACAAGTAGTTATACAATCTGCCAGGAATTAATTTTACTATGTCGACTGAATTGATAAGATTTATTTGGGCATGATAAATTGATTTGTAGATCAAACTCAAAACTAGAACATTGTAGATAATTGGATTAGCTTCATGTACAAAAAATCTAACTTCAATTGCATTTTTGAGCTACTCAAAATATTTATTTTACTTAGACATTTCTATATTTTCGGACTGCTCTGTCCCAGATTTATAGTACTGCGTTGCATGTGCATTTCACCTGATAAGGAGTCATTTTTAGACTAGTCTATAGAAGAGTTATTTGTAGATAAATGAGTTAGCTTTCACCACAAAAAAATCTAGCTTAATTCGGATTTTTGAGCTGCACAAAACATTCATTTTACTAAACTATGTTCTGCTGAGAGTTTCAGTTTCTCAGATTTAAAGTACTTCGTTGCATGTACATTTCACCTATGAAAAAGTGATTTTCAGACTGAGCTATAGAAGAGTTATTTGTAGATAAATGAGTTAGCTTTCTCCACCAAAAAACCTAGCCTCATTCTCATTTTTGAACTGCTCGAAATGTTTGTTTTACTAAACAACACTCTGCTGGAAGTTTCTGCTTCCCAGATTTGAAAATTTATCTTGCATGGCATGGATCTCTCAAACTATCAACATCAAGCACTTAATAAAACATTACTACATGCTATATAGGTTCTAAAGTGAGTTAGAATACTCACATAAACTTGAAATTGAGCTTGGGCTTTGGATTTGAGCTTAGGAAGCTTGAACACAACCTCAATGGTGGAGACTTCTTCCTAGTTCTTCTTCTCCATCTCCATGCATCTCTTATCTCTCCATGGAGTTCATCTCCTAGCTCTCTCTAACTCTATATGCTGATTGTAAAATGACCAAGAGTCTAATGCATGAATATAGGCATCCTTATATAAAGAAAGGAAGGGATTATGTGTCACCATGCATGCTTGCATGGTGTGCATGTATGGACAAGTGTCCTAGAGGTGGACAAGTGGCAAGGGAGGTGGTGCCATGTGGTGCATGGGCTGCCATGTGGCCGACCATGTGGGGTCCACCTCGAGTTTTGTGCCACTACCTCGGTTTGCGTGCAAAAGTTTCTTGTTATGCGTGTCGATCTCGGTTTACGTGCAGACAGGTATTATTTCTGATGTTCGGGTCCAGGTACAGGACTAAGTTAAGTCTAATTACGGTCGAGTCGGTGCAGTGATTATAGTCTAATTAGTAATTACATTACACTGATATAGTCACACAAATAAAATAATAATATAATAATAGACCAGATATAGAAATTCATAAAACTCGTATTATTGCACGTAGAGAAATTACAGGCATTACATCTTCTACCACCTATTACAGGATTTCGTCCTCGAAATCTGAGCTATCTAGGCACTAAAAAGAAAAGGAAATTTCTCTCGCATTTCCGATTCCAGCTCCCAAGAGGCTTCTCCTTCGTCATGGTGTTTCCACTGAATTTTTACCAGCGGAATCTCTTTGTTTCTCAACTTCTTGATTCCATGATCCAGAATCTTTACAGGTCCTTCAATGAATGTAGCATTATCATTTACTTCGATATCTTTGAAGTCGATCTCATGTGCCGGGTTATGAAGACATTTCCTTAGCATGCTTACATGGAATACGTTATGAACTCCCGACATCTTGGGTGGTAACGCCAATCTATAGGCGACTTTTCCTACGCGATCCAGAATCTCAAATGGTCCAATGTAGCGTGGGGATAGCTTTCCCTTCTTCTGTCCAAACCTTACCACGCCTCGAACCGGTGAAACTTTCAGGTAAACATGATCCCCCACTTCAAATTCTAGGTCTCGACGTCGTTTATCCGCGTAGCTCTTGTATCTACTTTGTGCTGCCTTCATTCTTTCCTTTACTGTATTGATTCCTTTATTGGTCTCCTGGACTAAGTATGGTCCCAATAGTTTGCCATCCCCAATTTCAGCCCAACACAAAGGTGATCGGCACGGCCTTCCGTATAGTGCTTCAAATGGTGCCATCCCTATGCTCGAATGAAAACTGTTGTTATAAGCAAACTCAACCAACGGTAAGTGAGTTTCCCACGAACTTTCGAAATCGATTACACAGGCTCGAAGCATATCCTCCATTACTTGATTCGTCCTTTCTGTTTGTCCATCAGTTTGTGGATGAAATGCAGAACTTAACTTCAGAGATGTTCCCATCGCTTTCTGAAGACTCTCCCAAAATCCAGCGGTGAATCTCGAATCTCGATCTGATACTATTGACACTGGTACCCCATGTAACCGCACAACCTGTTGCAGATAAAGTCGACTCATCTTCTCAACAGGATAGGTCATATTATATGCAATAAAATGGGCTGATTTGGTTAGTCGATCAACAACTACCCAAATGGCATCATGGTTCTGCTGAGATCTTGGCAATCCCATAACAAAATCCATGGTGATATGCTCCCATTTCCATTCTGGGACTGGTAGAGGTTGTAGTAATCCTGGAGGTCGTTGATGTTCTGCCTTGACTTGCTGGCAAGTAGGGCATTTTGCTACATATTCTGCGACTTCTCTCTTCATGCCTTCCCACCAAAAGTTCCTTTTCAAGTCTTTGTACATCTTGGTTCCGCCGGGGTGTATAGTCATCCTTGACTTGTGGGCTTCATTCAGAATGTCTTCCCTCAAATTATCCGTGTTGGGTACACATAACCTGTCCTTACATCTGAATGCCCCGTCTGTTCCAATATTTCATTCAGTCGGATCCTTTGCTTTTGCCTTCTCAAACCATTTCCTCAATCCTTCGTCCTTCTTTTGAGCTTCAAGTATTCGGTTAATGAGGGTTGGCTGCACCATAAGACATCCAAAAGGTCGTCCAATACCTGGTCTTGTAGTCTGAAAGTCAAATTCCGTTAAAGCTTCTAAGGCTTTCCATTCCCTGATTAAAAGTGAGGCGATTAACCTGTGGGGTTTTCTGCTTAGAGCATCTGCGACTACATTTGCCTTACCGGGGTGGTATTGCAAATTAAAGTCGTAGTCCTTAAGTAGCTCCATCCAACGTCGTTGTCTCATGTTTAATTCCTTTTGAGAGAACAGGTATTTCAAGCTTTTGTGATCGCTAAACAAGTCGAACTTCTCTCCGTAGAGATAGTGCCTCCAAATTTTGAGTGCAAAGATAATTGCAGCCAATTCCAAATCGTGCGTAGGGTAGTTTAATTCATGTGGCTTTAATTGCCTAGATCCGTAAGCGATCACCTGACCATTCTGCATGAGTACACATCCTAGTCCTTGATATGAAGCGTCACTATAGATAGTGTACTGTTCACCACTCTTGGGTATGGCTAGCACTGGCGCTGAGGTCAACCTCTCCTTTAATTCTTGAAAGGCGCGTTCGTGCTTGTCCTTCCACTCAAACTTTATATCCTTCTTTGTTAGTCCGGTTAAAGGAGACGCGATCCTTGAAAAACCCTCCACGAATCTCCTGTAGTATCCAGCCAATCCAAGGAAACTTCGTACTTCCGATGCGTTGGTTGGTCTATTCCAACTAGAGACTGCGTCCGTCTTGGTTGAGTCCACTGAAATTCCGTTCTGTGAGACTACATATCCCAAGAATTTGACTTCTTTCAGCCAAAACTCACACTTACTGAACTTAGCATAGAGACGATTTTCTCTAAGTGTCTGAAGTGCAATCTTCACATGCTTCTCGTGTTCTTCATCACTCTTTGAATAAATAAGGATGTCATCGATAAACAGGATGATGAATTGATCCAAGAAGGGTCTGAACACCCGATTCATCAAATCCATGAATACCGCCGGGGCATTAGTTAATCCAAAAGGCATAACTAAGAACTCGTAGTGCCCATATCTTGTTCTGAAAGCTGTTTTCAGTATATCTTCCGGCCGGACAAGTAACTGATGGTACCCAGATCGTAAGTCAATCTTCGAAAAGGTCGTCGCTCCTTGTAGTTGATCGAACAAATCGTCTATCCTGGGAAGCGGGTACTTGTTCTTAATAGTAACCTTATTCAATTCTCTGTAGTCGATACAGAGTCGAAGATTTCCATCCTTCTTTCTAACAAATAGAACCGGGGCTCCCCAAGGTGACGTGCTTGGTCTAATAAATCCAAGATCTTCTAATTCTTGTACTTGCTTCTTCAACTCCAGCATTTCCGTTGGGGCCATACGATAAGGAGCCTTGGATATCGGTGTCGTTTCGGGTATCAACTCAATACAAAAGTCGATCTCGCGCTTTGGTGGTAATCCAGAAATGTCCTGAAAGACATCCTCATAGTCTCGGACTATCGGAATCCGAGCGATCGTCAAATCTGAGCCTGTAGTTTCCATAGCGGCTAAACGACTTGTAAGGAAGGCGTCACTAGTAGGGTTGCATTGAAAACTAAAGGGTGCACTTCCAGGTACTGAAAATGTGATCGACCTACCAGCACAATCTAACTTTGCATGATACTTAGTAAGCTAGTCAAATCCTAAGATTACGTCGAATTCCTTCATTGACAGAACAATTAAGTCTGCATATAGGTTTCTGTCCTCCAATGTCAAAGTACAGTCCTTGCACACCTTTCCTAGCTTCACGGTCACTCCCAAAGGTGATACCGCATTCAAGGCTACCTCAAGTGCTTGGGGTACTAAACCCAATCGTCGTACAATCTCAAAGGCAATAAACGAATTCGTGGCACCCGTATCAAAAAGTACTTTAACTCTACTAGCATATAATGAGAGTGTACCTTCCAAGTTCTGCTGTTCCTTTTCATCATAGCCAGCTGCCTCGGGTATGATAGCATTGAGTCGAGCCTTACCAGCTTGGCCTTGAGTAGTAGGCCCATGATAGTTTCCTTTTGGTGCCTTACATTCTCTGCTCATGTGTCCCCTCTTGCCACAGTTGTAACAGACAACATTAATTCGATAATTATCCCTGGGGGCTGTGCAGTCTCGAGCCATGTGTCCGAGGATCCCACATTTAAAGCATCCATCCCTGTTGTTCTCGATAGTAGTGATTGATACTTGTGGTGCAGGAGGTACTACGTTCTTGTCCCGGGGAAGTGTGGGTCCTGGTTTCTTGCTGCTGTTCCATGAGCGCTTGTTTCCTTGGAACTGAGTCAAAGGTCTTCCTTGTGGTCCGTTCCTTGGCAGGGGTGGTCGGTATACCATTTGCTTCGGGCCTTGGCAGCCATCTCTTTCCAAACCTGCTGCTAACCTGACCAAAACCTCAAAAGTTTGATTTAGGTGTCCCAATGTTAGATGCCGGAGGTGCGGATTGAGTCCTCGGTGAAACTTCTTGATCTTCTTTTGAGGAGTGTCAATCATGTGAGGGGCAAAGCGGGACAGGCGTTCAAATTGTGTCGTGTACTCTCTTACACTCCTATTTCCTTGTGTCAAATCGATGAATTCTTTCTCTTTCTGGTCCTTTTCATCGTCGGGGAAATACTTCTCCAAAAACTTCTCCCGAAAGGTAGTCCATGTCATCCTCCTTGAAGCTTCTACTCCAATAGTTGCTCGCTCGGCTTCCCACCAATCGGCTGCCGCATAAGTGAGTTGGAAAGTGGCGAGACGGCGCTTCTCTGTCTCGGGGCATTCGATTGATTCAAAGATACGATCCATATCCCTTAGCCATTGCTCTGCTCGCCAGGATTCACCGGTGCCGTCGAACCTATCAGGACGCAAAGCCCTGAATCCTTCCATCAATCTGTCGCGCGTCTGAGGTGGTGGTCTTTGGTGATTGTCGTTGTTGTTGCCGTTTCCATTGCCGTGGTTGTTGCCTATCTGGTCCAGACGCTGCAGAAATGTGCCAAAGATTCCGGAAGGATCGATTCCTTCAGGAATAGGATCAGGTGGTCCTCCATTACGATTTCTTCTTCGTCTTCCCGCCATTGTGCTTGTGTGCTTATGTACCTACATGAATATCTATCGGTTACTCTCCAATCCTAAATAGGGATATGAGATACAAACGGCTGAATGTATAGATAGCAATTCTAATATAAGTACATAATATATCAAGTATTCATATTATCATGCAGAGCATCATATAAAAGAAATAAGTATTTAATGATAACTTAAAATATTTTCATAGTACAACACAGCTACAAAGAAAACATTTACATAGAAAAGGCGTACACGTTACTACTAACACGTGTCACAAGCCTGAATACAGCTATATACACAAAAGATGGGCTACTAGCCCTATTACAAGTAAAGCTCTAGATATTGAGAATCCTATCCCAAAAGTCTTCCACATCCATCCGGGATGTAACAAGGTACCATGCTAATCACAAAACTATCTTAAGGTTCATATCTTAAGTGTGTAGGACAATCGGTGGACACTTCTTAACCTAAAGCTCTGATACCAAAAATCCCTGTCACGCCCCGGCGTAGCCAAAATATGGAAAAATTTAAAATTTTCATCTTGGACCCTGAGGCACGTGACTGGTTACAGTACCGAATTGTCCATGACCAGATAATAATATTTAAACGATATAATAAAAAGATAAAACCATCATACTTACTGGAATATATTACAAAGAGAAGTCAAAGTACTTAGCTAGTCAATACATCATTATAAATACATCAGAGTCTTATGGCTCTCGGCCTTACAAAACTATTACAAAATATATGCTAAGTCTTCTGGTTATAATCAAAACATTTACAGAGGATAACTGCTAGTCTTCTCTCTAACTAGCATAACCATAGCCATCTTCGGTGTACTCTTCCTCCGCGTTCTCCGCTTGCGTAGCATCATAACCCGCGTACTCGTTACCTGGATAAGCTGGACATGGGAATGTCCAGCGACATGAACGTCGTCAGCTTATGAAAGCTGAGTGAGTAAGCTAAATCAAATGGAACGTATATAGTAAAACACAATAGGAATACATTTACTACCTTTCAACATATCTTTTAGGATCTTTACGTTCTCACCGTCGAATTATAACTAGTAGCGTACCCGACTACGTATTCGATAGGAATACAAACAATTCAGGAGACCCGTCTAGACATTCTTAATGCCACTACCATTCATTTCTAACATCCGACATCATTTACAAACCCAAAGTGTCCCTTGCTAACCAAACCATCTTTCATCAACCACTTCATCTTTCATCAACCAAAACATCTTTCATCAACTACTTCGTCTTTCATTAACCAAAACATCTTTCATCAACCACTTCGTCTTTCATCAACCCAAAACATCTTTCATCGACCAAAACATCTTTCATCAACCACTTCGTCACGAAGAACCGAAGTGTTAAGGAGTGCAAGAACATCCATTTCGTCACGAAGAACCGAAAGGAGTCTTCACTCAAAAATCACCGCTTCGTCACAAAGAACCGAAAGCGTTACGGAGTACAAGAACATCCATTTCGTCACGAAGAACCGAAAGGAGTCTTTACTCAAAGAATCACCGCTTCGTCACGAAGAACCGAAAGCGTTACGGAGTACAAGAACATCCATTTCGTCACGAAGAACCGAAAGGAGTCTTTACTCAAAGAATCACCGCTTCGTCACGAAGAACCGAAAGCGTTACGGAGTACAAGAACATCCACTTCGTCACGAAGAACCGAAAGGAGTCTTTACTCAAAGAATCACCGCTTCGTCACGAAGAACCGAAAGCGTTACGGAGTACAAGAACATCCACTTCGTCACGAAGAACCGAAAGGAGTCTTTACTCAAAGAATCACCGCTTCGTCACGAAGAACCGAAAGCGTTACGGAGTACAAGAACATCCACTTCGTCACGAAGAACCGAAAGGAGTCTTTACTCACAGAATCACCGCTTCGTCACGAAGAACCGAAAGCGTTACGGAGTACAAGAACATCCACTTCGTCACGAAGAACCGAAAGGAGTCTTTACTCAAAGAATCACCGCTTCGTCACGAAGAACCGAAAGCGTTACGGAGTACAAGAACATCCACTTCGTCACGAAGAACCGAAAGGAGTCTTTACTCAAAGAATCACCGCTTCGTCACGAAGAACCGAAAGCGTTACGGAGTACAAGAACATCCACTTCGTCACGAAGAACCGAAAGGAGTCTTTACTCAAAGAATCACCGCTTCGTCACGAAGAACCGAAAGCGTTACGGAGTACAAGAACATCCACTTCGTCACGAAGAACCGAAAGGAGTCTTTACTCAAAGAATCACCGCTTCGTCACGAAGAACCGAAAGCGTTACGGAGTACAAGAACATCCACTTCGTCACGAAGAACCGAAAGGAGTCTTTACTCAAAGAATCACCGCTTCGTCACGAAGAACCGAAAGCGTTACGGAGTACAAGAACATCCACTTCGTCACGAAGAACCGAAAGGAGTCTTTACTCAAAGAATCACCGCTTCGTCACGAAGAACCGAAAGCGTTACGGAGTACAAGAACATCCACTTCGTCACGAAGAACCGAAAGGAGTCTTTACTCAAAGAATCACCGCATCACAACTGAACCGCACATCCCTTTTTCTTACTATCCTGATCTCCGTTGCCCAGATTACCTATCCGACAATTATCCTTATCATAATCTGCTTCTAACATAGCACAACCGACCCTTACATTTTCCCGACCACGCATTCGTCACTCATTTCGGAATTTAGTTCATTAAAGGACTTCCGAATATACTTTCGAAGTTACGTTTATACATCCATCATCCTATTTTATGTCATAACATACTTACATTTGAAACCTATCCAATCACTGTCAGCGCAATAATCGTGCCGTACAACATACTTATAGCTTGGGTATGAATTCTCTATGGTCATCACACTATATTCATAACAACGGAAACCTAGCGTGTAGCTCGTGGATCTATAACATGGATTTGACATCAATAACCATATAGATGAAACCCTTAACATACTCATATATGCGATAGCACTACCATAGCACAAGATATCCATAACCACATAGATACCGGAAAGCAAGCATCATTAATAAACACATCATACAAGTAGTTATACAATCTGCCAGGAATTAATTTTACTATGTCGACTGAATTGATAAGATTTATTTGGGCATGATAAATTGATTTGTAGATCAAACTCAAAACTAGAACATTGTAGATAATTGGATTAGCTTCATGTACAAAAAATCTAACTTCAATTGCATTTTTGAGCTACTCAAAATATTTATTTTACTTAGACATTTCTATAATTTCGGACTGCTCTGTCACAGATTTATAGTACTGCGTTGCATGTGCATTTCACCTATTAAGGAGTCATTTTTAGACTAGGCTATAGAAGAGTTATTTGTAGATAAATGAGTTAGCTTTCACCACAAAAATATCTAGCTTAATTCTGATTTTTGAGCTGCACAAAACATTCATTTTACTAAACTATGTTCTGCTGAGAGTTTCAGTTTCTCAGATTTAAAGTACTTCGTTGCATGTACATTTCACCTATGAAAAAGTGATTTTCAGACTGAGCTATAGAAGAGTTATTTGTAGATAAATGAGTTAGCTTTCTCCACCAAAAAACCTAGCCTCATTCTCATTTTTGAACTGCTCGAAATGTTTGTTTTACTAAACAACACTCTGCTGGAAGTTTCTGCTTCCCAGATTTGAAAATTTATCTTGCATGGCATGGATCTCTCAAACTATCAACATCAAGCACTTAATAAAACATTACTACATGCTATATAGGTTCTAAAGTGAGTTAGAATACTCACATAAACTTGAAATTGAGCTTGGGCTTTGGATTTGAGCTTAGGAAGCTTGAACACAACCTCAGTGGTGGAGACTTCTTCCTAGTTCTTCTTCTCCATCTCCGTGCATCTCTTATCTCTCCATGGAGTTCATCTCCTAGCTCTCTCTAACTCTATATGCTGATTGTAAAATGACCAAGAGTCTAATGCATGAATATAGGCATCCTTATATAAAGAAAGGAAGGGATTATGTGTCACCATGCATGCTTGCATGGTGTGCATGTATGGACAAGTGTCCTAGAGGTGGACAAGTGGCAAGGGAGGTGGTGCCATGTGGTGCATGGGCTGCCATGTGGCCGACCATGTGGGGTCCACCTCGAGTTTTGTGCCACTACCTCGGTTTGCGTGCAAAAGTTTCTTGTTATGCGTGTCGATCTCGGTTTACGTGCAGACAGGTATTATTTCTGATGTTCGGGTCCAGGTACAGGACTAAGTTAAGTCTAATTACGGTCGAGTCGGTGCAGTGATTATAGTCTAATTAGTAATTACATTACACTGATATAGTCACACAAATAAAATAATAATATAATAATAGACCAGATATAGAAATTCATAAAACTCGTATTATTGCACGTAGAGAAATTACAGGCATTACACTAGAGCCATGCATGTAACATGCATGAAGATCAAAGCAATATACATATGAGTTGCTAAAAAGTATAACTGTTTGAAAACTACTGAACCCGAGCGCTCGGACCAAGCACGAGCGCTCGAGTCTAATGAACGGGCCAGGTTTGAGCTCTCAGGAGGCTCGATTGCTTAGGCTAGGTAGTATTTGTTAGAAGAGTTTGTTATGTATGTATATAAAGAATCATTTTAAGGATTCGTTATACCACGAGCTGTGATAGTTCTACCTTAGGTTATACAGGATATATGAATGATTGCGTGTGCTTGTCGTAATCTATACTCTATATTTTTGGAGTAGTACCTTAGTAACGTATAATTTGTATAAGGATGAGAAGTAGATGTTTTATTAACTTGATAATATGATTAAGCGGTAGAATTTATGCTAACGATGTATGAGAGCTACGTGAATAATAAAGTGTACTTAAATACACGACTCTGAGAATAATATGCTTTAACAACTTGTATGACACGCTTTAGTTGGTGATGTGTAAGTTGCGATAAGATAATAACAAGATGATCTTCTTTTTGGATTCTTCCTCCACTCACCTCCACGGGAAAATATAGTCTACGTCTCTTGTGTTTTGTTCATTGATTGGTCAGTTTGAGAGAGAGTAAAGAGTCAGGGTTCAGTAGTTGAGGTGGTTAATAGCTGATGGGCTGACGTCAAGCAAGTGGCCACTTTGGGCAAGATGACGAATTAACCAATGCCGAATGGAATAAGATTGGGATTCCAAGTAATGAGGCCGTAAGGCAGACGTTAATTAGCCATTGGGCATGATGACCAGAGAATAGATGTCAATTAGCCGTTGGGCACGATGACAAGATGGTAACCTATGATCAGAAAGCGGTGATATTCCAGGCCAACAGCACTCATGCCTGATGCATGCAAAGAGTCGTATTTGTGAAAGATTTGGCATATAGTCCAAAGATTGGATCAGCAATCCAAAGAGTTGAGAGCAAATATTGAACCTATGGTTTAAAGCAAAGTATTCGAGTTAGTATGGATTGGGCTGTAGTCCTAAAGAGATCAATCGATTGTTGTCAGTTGTGTTTCAAAGGTCCAAGTTCTATCATCAAACATTTCCTAAACATGCGCATTTCCTCGAGATTAGAATGTTCGAGATGCAAAGACATATTTTGATTAAAGAAGAGAAAATAGAACGTTATACTTTCTTAACAGATTAACCAATGCTTTCTGAGCCCGTTCACTGTAGTAGATTTACTCACACAGCTTGTAGTAAAGCTGATGACTTTCATGTCCTGGAGAATCAAACGTCCAGATCTTGTAGAGGTAGGTTACCCGGACAAGGAGTACGCCGTGGAAGGCTATGGGTTTGCGAGCTAGCTGTCAGAAATGAAGACTTTTGTTTATTCATCTTTTGTGTAGTTGAGGCACTAGATGCCAATCTTTTTATTATTATATTATAGGGCTTTATGTCCAGGATATTATTTATTCTTTTTCACTTCTGTGGGTTATAATAATGGACTTAAGACTCTGATTTTGTTTAATATTATGTAAGCCTAGAACCACCATGCTTATTATTACTGCTTCAGTTATTGTTTATGTCTATTATCTTGGTTCTTTCTTGTATGGACAAGCACGCGATCCTTAAACAAGTCAAGTATCTACGGACCCATAAAGGAAATTTTATATTTTCCTTATTTTTGGCTTACTCTGGGGCGTGGCATGGTCAGTCATACTTGGATCAATAACCTTTGGGAACTGAAAGAGGAATTCAGCCACCTTACCAAATCAGGAAGACATTTTAAGCCACACGAGTTGGAGGGGGACCATCCAAGAAGGGATTTAGAGAAGGGAAATGGGAAAATGTTTTAGGAAGATGAGGAAGAAGACTAGATGTTGTAACAGATGAAGAGGATTCAAGTAAATATCTCTGTTTAGGGACCATTGATCTCATAAAAAACACATAGGTACGTTATGTTAGACGCATACACCATTCAGAGATCCCTATTGAGACCACACTTAAGGAATTAGTTGCTATCATTAACGTTCATGCACTAGCACATGCGATCAAATTTACTAATGATGATCTACCACTTGAAGAATCGACTCATAACATGCCTTTGTACGTTATAGTCTAATACTCGGGAAGAACAATACCAGTATGCCTTGTTGACAATGGGTCCATCCTCAACGTCTGTCTAATGAGGATCCCGATAAGGATGGGTCTAGACCAATCAATGTTTGAACCATCAACCCAAACTGTACGCGCATATGATAACTCTCAAAGGACTATCATTGTGGTGGTGACCCATAAGGTAATCACTGGTCCATTGGAGAGAGAGACAAAATTCCAAGTTATCGACATTCTTTTATCATTTAATCTGCTATTAGGGAGGCCTTGGATGCATAGCATAGATGGTGTGTCATCTAGATTGCATAAGAAAGTTAAGTACATCTGAAAGGAGAAAATGGAGGGAAGAAGGTAATCAAGGAAATATTGGGAGATAGCTGGATTAAGGAACTAGAGGTCCCGAATGATGCTCCTATACTGCCAGTCCATTTTCCTGAAGAGTAGAGTGAGACCAAAGGTTCTGAGTTTGTTCAGGTTAATATGATTGAAGAAAGTACGCCATCTGAGTTGCTAATCTCGTCATAATCAAGATAAAAAGTATACTCTACTTTAAAGGATTTGTAATATGGAAGTAGAGGTCGAACCCACAAAGATTGAATTACTAAAGCACTTTAATTTTAAAACCAATATTTAGTTAATTAAGAAAATGGTATTTTGATTTTGAATTTAATAAAACTAAGAATAGTGAAAATAAATCTAAACTATGAAAGCGATTAAAAGTTGTTTTAAATGATATTTAAAGTGAAACTAAGATTGCGAATCCACCACTAGCTTCTTAGTAAGGGTATTTATGCATTCAATTAGTTTATTACATTGGATGATAATGGGGAATTGTAGCTACAAGCCCAATTCTTCTGTCAAAAAGATAACTACGATTCAAGCACCAACATAATTCATCTTCAGTTAGCACGGATTATTTCATACTAAACTAGGGTTGCGGCACAACCCATCTTTCCTAGGCATGAACTATTCTGCTACATGATATCACGATTCAAATAAGCACCATTACATGTAAATAATCCATAGGAGCACAACAAATACAGATCATTGAGCACATCACATTCAAAATAGATCTAAGACAATAATAAACTTTGAAAGCAATGATTTAATCAATAGAAGTTTGATTTTATTATTTAAAATCCTCTGAACATGTAATCATCATCCATACATAATAAAACTAAAATAAAAACATAAATAACACCCTATTACCTGGCTAGGGTTTCATTGAAACCCTAGATCTAGGTTTAATTATCCATAGAAGCGATGAATGACAAGAGGTTGATGGAGGAGGCCATGGGAATCCCTGGTCTTCTTCTTCTTCTCCTTCCTTTCCTCCATTCAATGGCTAAAGTTTTGTTGGGTATAAAGGTATGTATAATGTGTGTAACCCCAAAATTGAATTAGAATCAAGTATATATAGATTTTGGAAGAATTAAAGAGATTTCCTAAACCTATTCACAATAAAACTGCTATATTTTACATTCTGGACATAATTGGGCAGTTTCGTTTGCGTAGGGATCTTCAGTACACAGAAATACGCATTTTCACTTTTTTTGTACGGATCGCATAAGCGGGCCTGTAGACACCCAATTTTGACCACACTGATAGGATTTAGGGTGGAAAATGTCTTGGATGATTCGATGATGAAAAGTACACCGTGGAAGGTACTGGATTCCACACAATCAAAAGATTGAACTTCGGAAAGTGACTTCAAGCTCAGAAAGCCCTTTTCCATGCATAAATCCCGATTTTGTCAAAATCAACCCTCAAAATTCATATTCACTCAGGGTTATATGAGCATAAAGTGTTCTAAACACAGTATTCTAGGTACCCAGAGATTCAATTTCAGAGAAAAGTGCAAAATTGACGCACATTGAAAAGTATTTTGGAAAAGACGTCATTTGATTTCAAAAAGACAACGAAAGTTCCGGAGGACTTTCGGACTTCAATTGGACTTCAATTTTCATTTCAAAACCTTTCAGAATATTTTTATACTGAAATTCAACTCGAAAGCTTTCCAATGGTACGTAAACAGAGGATTTCGGACACCAAAAAGCATTTTTACAAAAATCTGGAAAAGCAGTGAACGTAATATTTGACACAGAGCTTAAGGGCAACCAGAAGAGGACCAAAAGTAGATGGCAGGTCCCATAAGGGGGTGGCAGGTCCTACCTAATCCGTCACCCATATGTTGCCCCCTCCATCGAGCGTTTTTGGTTCTAGAACCTTCTAGAATCCTCCCACAGCGAGGAAATTGCTTGGAAACTGCGTTTACGCACCGAAATGGCCATTTTAACCCTTTTCTGCTCTTTGAAAATCCTATTTTAACCCTATAACTTAAGAGGTAAGTTTTCAAAACTCTATATATAGATCCATATGAGATCATCTTTCACACACAAGAGGATATATAGACACACAAGTACATACAAGCATACACAAGAGAGTACATAAATGAATATACTTGCAAAATACTTTCAATTTAAGAGAAAATTTTAGAGAGAGAATCGTGAATCATGAATTGATTTCTTCTCAAATGAACTTTAAGATAATTAGATAAGATAATTAAAGAGAGTTTTGACATCAATTGCCTCCATTAAACTTCCATGGATGAGTGCTTGAGGAGCTTGAAGAATACTTGAAGAAGAAGATCTTCAATTCAACTCTGATTGCATAATTGAGAATCCTCCAAGAGTTAGACATCATAATTCATCTCTAATTCCTACTTTTATGTATAGATCTATAAGACTTGGATCTAGTTTAGTTTTATTTTTTTTGTTAGAACACTCATCTTCTTCCTCTCTTGTTCTTCACACACTCACATATCTAGATCCAAGTCTCTTTTGATTTTCATTGATAATTCATAATTAGAGATTGATTTTTACTATCGATTTTTAATTTTTATTTCATTCTTCTATTTAGTTTAGATCCATGCATACATGACTATATATATCTATTTTGAATTCCATGATGGGTTGGAAGTATGATCTATGAGAAGGATGATTCCTATGTTCATTCCTATCTCTTGATTATTCCTATCACCTAGAATTCCTATTGAATTTCATCTCCAATAGGATATTTGTAAGTCCCTTTGATCCATTATCTAGAGTTTTTCATAGAACTTGAGGGCTGAATTGATTGGAAATCATGATAATTAAGTTTGTCTATGAATTTGATCTCTCTAATAAACTTCAATCATCACCTAAGATGTTTTTCTCACACTTTAAAAAGAACTAGCTGAAATTCAGCAAAACAGATTGGTATTGTTCATAAGATTTGGTCCACCAAAACCTATAGCTTGATGGATTTCAAATTTTTTGGGCAAACTTTGATGAACTAGCTTTCATTCGATCTGTTTTGAAAACATTTATAATCTATATGCTATTTTTAGAAATTGTTGAGAAATCGGTTGACAGATTTGAACATAGTCTCTTTGTGCTTGAATTTTAGAAATCTATAATAGTTATCGATTTTCCGCTTTTTGGGAATGATTCTTAACTCATGTATCTATATGCCGATGTAAAATTGTGAGCATACCATCGAGTTAAGATCGTTTTCTAAGCATTTGAAGTTGATACAACTATTCTGGAATTTTTGAGATTTAACTACAATTATGATTATGTATACAAAATGGTCATACCTTGATCACTCAACAACAATTGATGAATAAAACTTGGTTTGGAAATCATCCAGGATAAATGGATGAGAGATTAAAAGCTTAGAATAACTTGATTAACATGATTCATGAAGTTCTATTATACTTCTACTGTGTTTTGCATTCATTTGTCAAATGATATCAAACATCCAGAATTACAGAGTCTATTTAAAACAACTTTTCCGAATCCTCAAGTTTAAGATATGCCCAAGGGATTATTTTTTTCATAAACTAAAATGAAATAGCTTATGATATTTGTAGAATTAATTATGATTTTTACAAGAACAGTGGACAGTCCTGGTCCACTGTTCCCAAAACCCTTATTTCTCGAACTTCAAAAATGGTGAAGAGGTTCTACTTTTTGTATCTAACTTTCTGTAAAATGGTTTTAACCTCGCTCATGTTTAAGACCACTTTTGATAGGATTCATTAAAGGTTGCTAAATCTGGAAATTTGATTGATGGCATCTTCTGCATGTTTTTCATGCATATCATTTGTTTGCTTGTGTTTTTGCAATGTGACACGGCAAAAAATCTGTGCGCGCTTGTGTGCTATACCCAAGTGTAGGTAATCGTGCAAGTAGTAATCTGGTTAAGACTAGGTCAATCCCATAGGGAAGGTTAAAAACTTAATACCTAGATTAATCTCCAAAAGGAAAATAAAAATCAATATTCGAAAGGTTGTAGAACACAAAGTTCCATGAAGTGACTACTAAAATTAAAGCAACTAAATTAAATTAAACTAGTGACCAACTAATTAACTAAAGCGATATTTTATAAATGGTTTTCTTTGTAAAAAGGGAATGTTGGGATCAATGAATCCGCAGTGATCATGCCATCTACCATGCAGTTACATTTAAGCTCTAAGGAGTGTGTCTATCTAAAGTATTTCGTATTTTCTAAGAATACAAAATCAATAGTCCGTTCATAGCCAGGACTACTTCATCACATTTATTCCCAAAACATATGAAGGTAGTTTAAAATAATAGTTAAGTCTTGCATTCTGAATGGTGTTAGTATTCAAAATGGTTTGCAAAAGTTATTGACGAAAAATGCCTTAAGGCTTAAAGTAATGAAATTGTTTGGACAAACTGAGCATTTGGGGACAGTTTGATAACAAATCTCAAAAGCAAAAATTCTTGAAATACTGCAAAAGGACAACTCAAGAATCTGAAGGTTCGATCGATTGACGCGCTTTCGATCGAACCAATATCATCATCTCTCGAGTGATCGAAATGACTTCGGTCGCTTGACTATATGTCTGCTTCGATCGATCGAGCGAACTACTTCGATCGATCGAGTGCAGGTTATACACTGCTGCATGGAAGAGGCTGGAGATCACTGTTTCATCATGATCTCCCAAACTGGGAACTACTCAGACATGGTCTGGAGTGTCACAGATTCGGTTTTAACATAAAAGTTCATTAAGGGCATGTTTGGTTGTGATTCTAGCATGAAATCTATGAAAAATAATGGTGATTTAGAGCTACTACTACGATATTATCAACACTAATAGATTAAACTACAATTTTAAGTGACTAGAATGTAAATAAACTGAGATTGCAGAACCTAGAATAGGAAAACTTATATTAAACAATAGAAAGCAATCCCAAAAGCAATATCTAAGCTTCAAACCTACAAAAACATGTAAAACTCTCTCTCTCTCTCTAAAACTGATAAAAATTAAAGTGGGCATCCTCTCAGACGTAAATCAAATGCATATATATACTAAAACCTAAAGCTATGGTTCAAAACTTCATTTTTGCTGCGTGCGCGTAAGTTATGATAAAAGCCATGTTCGATCGATCGAACATTCTCGATCGATCAAACTTCTAGAATTCTCGAGCGCTTGAGCCTCCTTCGATCGATCAAAACCGCGATCGTTTGAATAATCTTCGATGGCTCGAGACTCACTTTTCATGTTTCAGCTGTCTTCCTTAAAATCCAGCATCCCTTTCATCCTGCTTATTCATTTCTCTACACAGCAAGTAGTGATCTGCACAATTTGTGGCTAAAACAATACAACTTATCATAGATTAATCATGTTATGCTAAAATTGGCATTGTAATCCAAATTGCAGATATATGAAGGAATTGTAGACTAAATTAGTGTATTTTCTTCTTTTCGCGCGGTTGTATTTTACAAATATCCCCACTTGTCACAATGCTTGGGTATTTCTTGGAGTCTTAGTGCTGAGAATTGAATGCTGTGGACCCGGACTTTGATTTGTGGGTTTGCCTCGTCTACATGTGGCTTAGTGCCCATGTATTGTGTACTATCTTTATCCCTTCTCTTAGAATTTTTCTAGGTTTACAACTTTGTTTTCAACGACACAATTCCTTTAGGATAGTCTCCGTTCATGTGCTTATGTATTAGAGACATCTTATCTAGGATTGTTGCATGATTGCATTACACGTTTCCTTTCTTTTTGCTTTTTGTGACTCCTCTTGAGTCAACCCAATGTAAGTATTCTCGTTCCCTTTTGCATATCAAGACACTGTGAGTATACCTCTCCCTTGTATTGCATGTACATCTGACTTCTACTTGATTTAATCTCTTGACATGATTTTTCTTAGATGTTCCCTTTTGACATGTATATATATCTAGTATGTTTGAGGAAACAACACCAATTATGAATTAAGAATAAGGATATTTAAATCAAGGCCTACCATTCGGTAGGGCGAGGAGGGGTGCTTTAGTCCAGCTAGGGCTCCTTCCCCTCTCGTACCAAGACCCCCGAACCTAGTTTCTGGTAATGAAGGGTGAGTAACCATATTCAATTTTGGGCGAGTCAAACATGGGTTTCATGATTCTCGATAAAAATTAGGTGGTGACTCTTTGCCTTTAAGATCGCGTGAGGAAGTCCTTGTTTTCCCTGAAGTGCGCTCCTTGGGATCCGTCCTGGGACACTGTCGAGGGAGAACGCTAGGATGTTGTCACTGTTAGCCTTGTACTGCGTGCGATATATAGAGCCCATGTGTGAACGACACGCCCTCGGGAGGTGGTCACCCACACCGCTGAACTTGCTAATGGACCCTTTATGAGACTAAAACCCGGCCTTTGCATATAGTTTCTACAGAACCCTTCAATTAGGATTCGTTTATCATCTTTGATTAGGACAATGTGATGAATTATTTGCATTTACCCGTAAGGGATTATATGGATGATGAGGACATGTATGCGAAGGCATCATCAAACCTTGTATGGTGGATTCCTCTAGAGTAGTATGGTCTTTATCCAAACATCCAATCATTAGTCAAGGATAATTTTTAAAAATTTTGAAAATACAACCACGTCTTTGAAAAACTCGAGTCTTTTGAAAATTCAGGGAATATCCCTTTTGAAAATTTGCTTTGAAAATCACTTTTGCAAAATCTTCCCAAAATTCTCCCCAGATTTTAGAGAATTTCAAAATTCCTACTTTAATGATTCAATTTTAGATTTTAGAATTTCAAATTCCCTACCTCAATTTTGAAGAATCATGATTTCGCACCACAAGCATTGATGGTTCAAAAGTATTTTCAAAAATTACAAATCTCTACCTTTCTTTCAAAATTTTCATGAAAAATTCAATTTTGTAAATATGAGCCACCAAGAATTTCAAAGCTAAAAAAAAAATCATTGGATAATGATTGGATTAGTAAGGTGATTAGCATACTCAAGGAATCTTATGTGCTTATCTGCTGATATGCTAGGTCTAAGCTAGATTAAGGCGCATTGCATTTAGATTAGATTGCATTTCATCTGCATTATGTACACTACACGAGCATTGCATATACGGCTCACGAGTGCGACACCTCTAATATACTTTTGAAAAGAAAAGATTTGTTTTCCTCAGAATTTTGAAATAAGATATCTTCAATTTAAAAAATGTTTTTTGAAAAGGAAAAGATTTTTCATCTTTATAAATCCTCTTTGAAAATATTGTTCTTTGAAAATTCTTTTGCAATAAGATACATATGATTATTTTGAAAATCCCTAATAAACCAAAAAAGAAGATAGGACCAAAAAGTTGTACTCTTTCCTGGGTCAGAGCTCCGAGCAGCCGTTTGATCAGATCAGGGTTTGAAGAAGGAACAACCGAATCGACTAGGGTTAAGGGTATGACATACGAACCCGATATGGAAGCTAGGTTGGCCGCAATGCAAGATGTGTTGGATCAAAGTAGAGAGCAGAATCGATAACAACTTGCCACTATGATGAGAATGATTGAACAGCTAACTAATATGCCACCACCAGTGCCTCCGGTACATCATGAGAAAGAAGACTTTGGGGAGACAGTTCAACCAAAGGTTTAGCTAGATCAAGAAACTCAAGACAAGTTGGCTAAGATCGACAAGCTAGAAAGTGTGATCAGGAAAAGCAAAGGGGCGGATGAGTATTTGTTCGGCGTTGAGGGATTGTGTGATGCTCTAAAAGCCAAAGTTTCAGAAAATTTTAAGATGCCACATATTGAATTCTTCAATGGAACTGGAAATCCGAAGAGCCATCTAAGGCTTTATGTAGGAACTCTGTAGCCTATGGGTATTGGGTCTGACTTCTTCGCTCTGCTATTTCCAAGAGTTTTTAGTGGGGCACCACTTCATGGTACCTGATGCTAGAACCAGCCATAACCAGAGATTGGGAGGCATTGACCAAAGCTCTTATGGCTCAATATTCATACAACCAGTCATTTGATGTAACTGCAAGAGATCTGGAGACCACTAGAGAGGAGTATAGGGAATCCTTTGCTGGTTTCCTTACTCGTTGGAGGGCTAAAGCTGCTCAGATGACTAGCAAGCCGATAGAAAAAGATCAAGTCTGAATGATCATCAGAAACCTACAGCCCAAGCACTTAGAGAGGCTGGAGTTTCAGTCCATTGTGAGCTTTCAACAGCTATTTGACGTAGGGACTTTAATAGAGGATGCCATCAGGGACAAAAAAAATCAAGAAAGAAAGCACGAGAAATTGGTACAAAAGACTAAAAAGCCAGTCTATCATCGGCCTACTGATGTCAACATGCTATCTCCTCATTCTTTTTAGAAAGAGCACCGAAGCATGACTAATACAAAAGGGAATCAAAATCAGAAGCAGTCAAAAGAGAAAAGAGAGTTTTCCAATTTGGGAATGTCGCTAAGCACCATACTTGACAGAATGCTAGAAAAGGGGTATTTGAAGAAATTAGAACCTAAACCAGAACTAAATCCGCTTCCAACAGTTTTCAAAGCCGAATTCTATTATGACTTTCATCAAGGCTGCGGGCATAGCACAGATAAACGCTAGAGACTTCATCATGAGATAGAAGACTTAATTGAAAAAGGGGTCATCTCCCCTCCTCCCGCTCAGCCAAATGTTCAGAAGAATCCTCTCCCTAATCATAAGGGAAACCTGCCAAATGTCAATTTTGTGGAAGAAGGGTCTCAAATTTATAACCCTATGATCGACATCATATCCTTGGATGTTCAGCTCCCAAAAATGCTACCATTTATATCTAGAGGAATGTATAAGAAGAAGAGTGGGTTGAAGAAGCACTAACCTTTGAAGAAGAAATAGCCAATAGAAAACTCACAATTGAATGGTGGGATCGCAATACCATTACTGATGACTCGATCTGGCATGAAGAAGAAAAGCTCAAAGAACCGATTACCAAGAAAGAAAGCACTAAGCCAATAGAAGAATCGGTGAAATCTGTCAAAAACCTTGAATCCAAAGATAATGATCTCATTTCAATGATGGAAGAAGAAGAAGATTAGTGGTATGTTGATGAGGATAATTTCATTAATAACACTATAATCCCCGATGATTCTATTTGGAAAGTCATTGCTGGCATTGAAAAGTCAGCCAAAGAGCTTGAGTCTATTTGGATCGCCAATGAAGCCAACCGCTTGACCCGTTCAGGACGTCGTTTTAAACTTCATGAGTTGGAAAATTGTGGAAAAGAAGCATGGAATGAAAAAGGAGTTATCAAAGCAAAAGAGGCTGATAAGGGAGTCATGAGCAAAGAAGAGGATGAAATCCTAAAGTAGTTGAAAAAAACACAAGCCTGGATCTCAGTATGGGGATTACTTATGACCTCTCACAAACACATGCAGGCTATGCTTGATACACTCAACAGATTAGATGTTTCTGTCAATACTACTCCTGAAGATTTTGTGAACATGATCTCTGCAAAATCTCATAAGCCTGTAATCACATTCACAGATGAAGATTTATTGCCAAAAGAGGCACACCACAATAGGGCTCTCTACATTACCGTACACTACCTGGGGAATAGAGTACCAGTTTGCTTGGTAGACAATGGATCAACTTTGAATGTATGTCCTCTCCAAATGGCTCTTAGAATGGGCTTATCTATTTCAGAACTCTTTCCATCAACACAAACTATGAGGGCCTATGATAATACTAAAAGGGCCATCGTAGGAATGATTATGCTAAATATTGAAGTTGGACCATTGAACAAAGAAGCTGAATTCCAAGTGATTGATATTCCAGCTAGCATCAATCTGCTATTGGGACGCCCGTGGTTACATGTAAATGATGCAGTTGCCTCTACACTTCACTATAAAGTCAAGTTCATATGGAAAGAAGATGTGGTGACAACTTTTGGAGACAGCTGGATCAAGGAAGAAGGCACAAGCCATGGCCCTGTACTAGAAGTCCAGACACCGAAAGAAGAAAATGAACTGGGATGATTCAACTTTGTGGGAATGCTAGATGAAGAAAAGAAGCTGTATGGGGTTTAATAAACGAAATCCATTTGGGATCGACTCAGTTATGACAAAGAAAAGAGATTTCCTGATGCACCTGTCTGGGGTGAAGAAATCACTCTATTCAAGAAGGAGAAGCCGTTCATCACCGGACGTGAGTATAGAAAGATGTTTGAGAAAGGAAACCCAGTTGCCGAGAATCGACAAGAAGAAGTGGGATAGAGTTGGATCCTTGAAGTCATGCCATTGTACTTTGACCAGTATGCAAATCCTAATGTGGCTCACATGGTGCGAAAGATGAATTGTTTCCCTAGAATGGGACCGGGTCGTCGTCAAAAAGGAATAACTGAACCGCCTAACTTCTATGAGTAGAAAGATAAATCTGGGCTTGGGTATCAATTGACTGAAGAAGATAAGAAGCACATGATAAAAGGAAAAGAGCCAATGGTTGTTCTGGGCTAAGAATCCTGAATGGGTACTTCGTGAAGGAAGGTGATGACTTTCCTTTCTATGGATTCCCTGAACTGTGGTATGATCCGGCTACCAAGAGCATCAAGCCTGGGTTTGAGATTTTCTTCAAGCATGAGTTCGCTGACTATGAGGATCCATTCTTGTATGCTCCACCTGCCAAGAAAGAAGGGAAGGATTGGGCTTATCTGATGATAAGTGATGATTTGAACATGCTGATGGGTGAAGAACTGAACATGCTGATGGATGCTAAAGAAGCACCAGGAAAAGCGAAAGAAATCAAGCCAATAGAGGGACCTCTAAACAATTGGATAATAGAGCCAAGAGTCAACAAATCCCCTCCTCCATTCCCCCGGAAGTCTGTAAAGGCCAATATTAGCCGTAATGTTGAGTCTGCTTTTGCTTTTGATGTACCCAAAAATGTTAATGAAATGAACGAAGATTTTGCTTACTCTTCTGTATCTGATGATCTCGATTTAAAATTTTTTGAGGATTTGCAAAAATTAATTGAAAATGAAAATGAATCTGCGTGCAAGATTGTTGAAAAAACTTTGCTAATAAACTTGGGTAATGAAGATAATCCACAAAATCTTTATATTGGCACCACACTCACTTCACAATAAAGCAACGAACTAATCAATTTATTAGAAGAATTTAAAGACATTTTCGCTTGGTCTTATGAAGATATACCGGGCATTGATCCAGAGATTGTCCAACACCATATCCCTCTCTTTCCTAATTCAAAACCTATTAAGCAGAAATTGAGACGCATGAGGCCAGAATGGACTTTGAAAATTAAAGAAGAAGTCGAGAAGCAGTTAAAAACTGGATTCTTGATGGTAACCCAATATCCGAAATGGATAGCCAACATAGTTCCTGTGCTAAAGAAAGATGGAAGAATTAGAGTATGTGTCGACTTCAAAGATTTGAACCGAGGTAGTCCCAAAAATGATTTTCTACTCCGGCATATAGATGTCTTGGTAGATAACACGGCAGGGCATAAGCTGTTATCATTCATGGATGGTTTCTCAGGGTATAATCAGATTTTAATGGCACCCGAAGACAGAGAAATGACCACATTCACTACTCACTGGGGGACGTACTGCTACAGAGTGATGCCATTTGGGTTAAAGAATTCCAGAGCAACCTATCAGAGAGCTGCTACTACTTTATTACATGACATGATCCATAAAGAGGTAGAAGTCTATGTGGACGACACGATTGTCAAGTTCAAGGAAAGGAGTGGACATTTAGCTGCTCTCACCAAGTTCTTTGAAAGATTGAAAAGAAACAGGATGAGATTAAATCCACAGAAGTGTACTTTTGGAGTAACTATAGGAAAGCTACTAGGATTTCTCACTACATAGAGGGGAATTGAGGTTGACCCAAAAAAGACCAAGGCTATAATGGATATGCCTCCACCAACAATTGAAAAGGAAGTAAGACGATTTCTCGGACGAATCTAATTCATCAGCCGCTTCATATCTAAATTCAATGCTACTTGTGATCCACTTTTCAGTCTATTAAGAAAAGGGAAGAAATTCGAATGGGACGATCAGTGTCAAGAAGCTTTCGACAAGATCAAGACTTATCTATTGAACCCACCAGTTCTTTCACCTCTGAAATCAGGGAAGCCTTTACTATTGCACTTATCTGTGTCAGAGAATGCTATAGGATGCATGTTAGCACAAGAAAGAGATGAAGGGCATAAAGAGAAAGCCATTTACTATTTGAGCAAGAGAATGACAGGATACGACATTCTCTGCTAGAAAAGACATGTTGGAGTTTGGTTTGGACCACTCGTCGTCTGAGGCATTATATTTTGGCCTTCCCTGTTGTTTTGATCTCTCGAATGAATCCTTTGAAGTACATCTTTGAAAAACCAGCATTGACCAGCAGAATTTCCCAATGGACCTTGATGCTATTTGAATTTAACATGACGTATGCTATGAGTAAATATGTTAAAGGAAGGGCTATCGCAGAACATTTGGCAGAACATCCGATAAATCCAATAAACGAAGAAGAATTCATGTTCCCTGATGAAGGATTGATGGAATTAAGAGAGGATGTGTAGAAAATATATTTTGACAGAGCCACAAACCAGAAAGGATATGGAGTAGGGATTAACCTTGTGTCTCCTGAAGGAGCGCATACCCCGTTCACTTTTAAATTGAAGTACACTTTTACCAACAACACAGCTAAGTCTGAAGCCTGTATCTTGGGGTTAGAAGCCGCATTTACTTTGGAAGTAAAGAAACTTGATGTATTTGGGGATTCCAATTTGAATATATCTGAAGTTCGAGGAGATTGGAAAGTTAAAGAAGAAGTATTAAAACCTTATCATAAGTACCTTGATTCTCTACGAACCCGCTTCTTGCATATCATGTTCTTCTACCTACCTCAAGAAGAAAATTAGCTATCAGACTCCTTGGCAACTTTGGCCTTAATGATTAAGATTCCTGTAGGGATAAAGTTAACTCCGTTGATGATTGAATAGAGAGAAAAACCATCTTATGAGATGATCGAGGAAATTGAGGAAGCAGAAGAACTTCCGTGGTACTCCGACATATGGAATTTAATTGAAATGGGGTATACCCAGAAGGTGCATCTGAGAAAGACAAAAGAGCCATAAGAAGATTCTCAGCTCAATTCATGATTTGCGGTGGAAGTTTGCTAAAGAAATCTTACAATGGGTTCAACTTGACATGTTTATATGGGAACAATGCGAAGAAAATGATGGAGCAAATTCACAAAGGGGTGTGTGGTCCTCACATAAGTGGCCATATGTTAGCCAAGAAGATCCTCCGACAATGTTATTATTGGACTACTATGGATAGAAACTGCTACGAATATGTCAGAAAATGTCACAAGTGTCAGATCCATGCCAATATGAAGCATGTGCCGCCATCACTGCTGTACAACATGACTACCCCTTGGCCATTCTCAGTTTGGGGAATAGATGTTATTGGAGAAGTAACCCCGAAGGCATCTAACGAGCATCAATACATCCTGGTAGCAATTGACTAGTTCACAAAATGGGTGGAAGCAGAATCCTATGCCACATTAAAGGCTAAAGATGTGGCCAGATTTATCAGAAGAAATATAATTTCTCAATACCGAGTCCCTCATGAGTTGATAATTGATCATGGCAGTCACTTCCAGAAAGAAGTTTTGGATCTACTAGAAGAATACAAGATCATGCATCACATGTCAGCACCATATAGGCTACAGACAAAGGGGGCAGTTGAAGCAGCTAATAAGAATTTGAAGATGATTCTAAGAAAGATGACTGATACATACAGAGATTGGCATGAGAAACTACCATATGCATTGTGGGGATACAGGACATCTATCAGGACATATACAGGAGTCACTCCTTACTCCTTGGCTTACAGAATGGAAGTAGTACTCCCAGTAGAGGTAGATTCGACCATTTCTTTGAATGGTTGGTCGAGGTATACTGCTGCTGTCTTCTGGATATCTGGATTAAGTCCTTCGTAATATTGCAGTGTCTTATTTCGCTGAGTATCTACCATGTACGGAGCAAATCGTGATAGTCTCTTAAATTTCGCCGTGTATTCTTGCACTGTCATGTTGCCTTGAACTAGCTCTATGAATTCCTTTTTCTTCTTGTTTCTTTCTGTTCTTGGAAAGTACTTTGCTAAGAATTTTGTTTTGAATGCTTCCCATGTCATCTTCCTTGCAATATCCTCGCCCACTGTAGCCTCGACAGATTCCCACCAATCAGCTGCCGAATATGACAATTGGAAAACAGCCAAGCGTCTTTTCTCCGTCTCGTTGCATTCGAGGGCTTGAAACATTCGTTCCATATCACGAAGCCATTGTTTAGCTTCCCATGCTTCCGTCATTCTAGTGAACGTTCCTGGTTTAAGTGCACGAAATCTCTCAAGCAGTTTATCTCCTGTCTGACAAGTATCCTTGCCGTTGATGATGCGGTCCAAGTGATCACTTGCTTGTTCCACGCGCCGGACAAGAGCTCCTATCAATCCTGTTGGATCCACTGCTGGAGGTATCACATTTGTTGTTCCGTTGGATGAATTCTGAGTATTCCGTTTTCTCTTAACCATGGTGTACGCTAGCAAGGGTTATACCTACGAGTTAACACCTATTTGGTCAATACCTTACCTTATCTCGTCTGATCATATGACAAGTAACAGCATTGAGTTAATAGGGATTTCTAGCATATAACGGTTGTCACAACTACTTACTAGGATCATGGGTACAACATCCATATCCTTGGCCTTTCTAGACTCTAGGTTGAACTGATTGTTCCGAGATCCATCTTAGGAAGTTTGTCAGTGCCTAAACATCTATCAACTAATGGTCAAGCCTATAATCTTATTAGTACTAAATGTATAAGAGGTAAAATTAGCAATTAATAAGAATACGTCTCATCAAACAATTATAGCTAAGTTAAGTCAGAAACAAGCTACTACTGATCAGAAAATAAAAGGGTACAACAACAGTACGAATACTAGTTCTACAAATCTGTAATACATCAAAAAGAAGTGGAACATAAGATGAATCTAGCTAAGAACCCATCCTCCATCTCTATCCACATCAGAGTCTGAGGTCACCTCTCCTAAATCACTAGATGGTGGAAAATCGATCGGAGGAATACCAATAAATGCATCCCAGGCTGGCTCTAGGGGCCAATCAGGATCCTCTATCATCTCAGGCTCTGCTAGTGGGTCTTGATCTGGATCATCATCTGAGTCATCGTCAGAACCTGCAGGGGTAACATAGTGTACTATGTCCTCTTATGTCTCGTCCTGGTCCTGGATCGCAAGGTTTCCAAGGGCGCGCGAAACCTCCTCCATTTCAGCGGACAGTAGCCGCGGTGCTATCACTCTGTGATATGCTATCTCTGGAAAAGGTCTCTGACGGAAGAAACAACGTGTCCATCTCCTTAAGCTCTGGCGAACTGTATGCCTGATGGTGTTGCTAACATAGCCAAATCCTCGAGGGGCAAACTGTCTCTCTAAGGTAACTCTGTACTGTCCATCCTCAGCATCGTGCTCTATCTCGTACTCCATGCTAGCCTGCCCAACACAGAAAAACTAACTTAGTACTGGTGCTAATTAAAGGAATATCTTAAAATTTTATAGTAATAAGGGGGTACCTTTCTTAATTCTTTCTAAACCTCAAGTTAATGCCAAGTGTTCCAAATCTGACTCCCTGAACCTACATTAGTTCCTAATTCTATATTTGTTACACTTATGACTTCTATGGCTCAACTCATCGTGGGGATTTATCAGTCATTCTTATAGACTAAGAGTATACAAGTTTAAATAATTTACTAATTAAAAGCAAGCAGTACATCCATGTAAGAATATATATATACTAGGTTAAAGAAAATCTCCATAAATAGATTTAAACATAGTGCAACATAGTTATATAAAACATTCGCATCAGAGGTGCGTACGCTAAGTAAATACATAGTAGAAGATAGTGCCAACAACAGATATATGAAAGGCGTACACGTTACTACTACTACGTGTTACATGCCTAAGTACACAAAAGATAAAATACTAGTCTTATTACAAAAATCCTTCAATCATCCTGATCCTCGACCTTCGACTTTCCCTTCCCAGTTTTGTCTCTCTTGGGTGGTTTCTTGCCCACTTTCTTAGTTGGGTAAACATTGGCTGCGGAATCAGCATCCTCCACAGAAATGGTCCCCTCTGCCGGAACTCCTCCATCATCATCTTCCTCCCTATCAGTCCCCATGACTGACTCAACAGTCAAGGGTGTATCAGCTATGGATTCCTCTGGTACTGGGGGTGGCATAGCAGAAGATGGTCCTACGGGTCCTGGTGGAGGTGTCAGTTTGACTCGAAAGGTCATGACTCGGAGGGTATAACTGTCATGAGTTATCTCAGCTGCTTCCTGATGAACAAGTCTAAGGGTATTCTCTCGATAATGTGCCTCTCTCTTCAGAATCTCTGGATCTTCAATCCCCAACACATGTACATCATGCCACATATTTTCCTCCAAATGTAGCTGAGCACTCCGTCGAATCCTTTGTCGGTACAACACTGGATCCGCAGGCTCTATACGATCTGGGTAAACCCAATGTCCTCCAAACCCGTCTTGGACATAGAATGGTTCCATGCTAACCTGTCCAAGGTAAACTATCATAGGGTTAGTATCTTCATAATTGGGGAAAAGATCTAATGGTTTATAACTTAAAGTGCATAGGACAAACGGTAAATGCATAACCTAGGCTCTGATACCACTAAAACCCTGTCACGCCCCGGAGTAAGCCAAAAATAGGGAAAATAAAAATTTTCCTTTTTGGGTCCGTAGACACGTGACTAGTTTGATAACCGTTCTGTCCACCCGGCTCGTCAGCCGTTGATCCATAGGATCCAGAAATCACATCTCATCTCATTTACATTCTCATCAAACACCCCTCTTCCTCACACAACGCATGCTAACACATGTCATGAAATGCACGTGTATCCATTATCAATATGCACATGCAATACCACTTTCCTTTCTCTTTATTATTAACATGGCATGCGTATTTATTCAGTCAACATCGTAAAACGTCCTTTTAACAATTAGCAGCAGAAACGTAACATATAGAGCATGGATCATATGACATGGAATTGATACCGATAAACATATAGATAAAACCCTTGACATGCTCACGTATGCGATAGCACTACCATAACATGCTTTTAAACATCTTATAATTATGGGAAAATACACTTGACATCAGAAATCAGCTAGTCACTTATACAAAATGTCATACAGGTAGTTTTTAAACAACTTATATTAGTCTTAATAGGATTAGAGTGAGGTTAGGAAACTCACCTCGAGTCGCCGCTCCTCGAAACGCAGATAAACGTCAAGTTCTACAACAATAAACGGAATAAACAGAAGTAATGTATGAGCACATCTATAGGGGCAAAATGGTAATTTTACCAAATGAGGTCATAAACCTCAAGGTAGTGATCTACGTGTCATTCTAAGTCCAACGCCATTGACAAGACTCAAATCGGAGTCCGTCGCGTTTTTTGAGGAAATATGCAGGGCTTAATATACTAATGCAGGCCCTAAAAGACAGGCTGTATTTTTGACCGAGTCGAAAAGTCACCAAACTTTACGAAAATGTTCTAGACATTATTCTAGGACTCTGGGAACTGACCGCGTAATTTTCGGAGTCCTGATTATTTATTATGAATTATTGAAGATAATATATGCCAGAAAATACCCGAAACGGGATTTAAATACATAAATATAATTATACAAAAGAATCAGTACTTAGAAGTATTATTATTAAATACTAGATATTAAAATACGCCACCAGTATTTATTTCACAATTTTCGGAGCTCGTTTGGTATTTTTAATAATTAATATACTTATAAAATAACTCCTTATTAATTATTAAAAATACTGGACTATAATATTATAACTTTATCACTTACATTATATAATAAAATAGTCCCAGGGTCATTACCCTAATTTTCTAGATTTTATAAATACACGTAGGTATTTATTAACTATTTAAAACTATTTAAAACTAATATTTATTATTTATATTAATCATATAAATAATAAATATATAATATATAATGATATATAGAATATTAAAATAATATTCTGTAATATTAAAACCTTAATGGTATAATTATAAATTAATTTATAATTATTAAAACTAATTAAAACCCTTTAAAACTAATTAATACGAATAATATTAATAATCATAATAATAAGGGTAAATTACAGTAATGATCTTGTCAGAATCAAGATATAAAAAGTATACTTTACTTTTCTAAAGATTTGTAATGTGAAAGTAAAGGTCGAACCCACAGAGATTGATTACTACAACTTTTAATTTTAAAACCTAAGTCTACTTAATTAAGAAAAACGGATTTGATTTGGTTTTTATTTAAACTAATAACAATAAAAGTAAATCTAAACTATGAAAGCAATGAAAAGTGTTTTAAATAATGTTTAAGGGAACCTAGGATTGCAAATCCACCACTAGCTTCATAATAGGAATATTTATGAATTACTTTAGCTTATTACATTGGATGATAATGGGGAATTGTAGCTACAAGCCCAATTCCTCCGACAAGAAGATAATCATAGTTCAAGCACCAACATAATCCATCTGCGGATAGCACGAATTATCTCACACTAAACTAGGGTTGTGATCTAATCCGTCTAACCTAGGCACGGACTATTCGGATACTTGATAGCACGAATCAATAAAGCACCATCACATGTAAACAACCTAAACAAGCACAGCAAGAATAGATCGTTGAGCACATCACAGTCAAAATAGATCTAAGACAAGAATAAATTCTGAAAGCAATGATTTAATCACTAGAAGTACGATTTATTTATAAAAATCCTCTAAACATGTGACTGTCATCCATACATAATAAAACTAAAATAAAAACATAAATAAAACCCTATTACTCATCTAGGGCTTCATTGAAACCCTAGATCAATGATCTAGCCGTCCATAGAAGTAGTAGATAGCAAGAGGTTGATGGAGGAGGCCATGGAAACCCTTGATCTTCTTCTTCTTCTCCTTGCTTCCCTCCCTTCAATGGCTGGAAGTATGGTTGTAGAATGTGTGTATATTAATTGCCAACCCTCTAATTGAAGTAAAATAGAGTA